>CM057823.1:184152385-184752385 GCA_030068075.1 Paguma larvata
CCATTTCAGCATTTAGTAATTATTTTCCTACTGTATGTCAGGAGACCTTAAGATTTAAAATACTGTTTCTTGATTAAGGAAAATAATCTTTTTTTAATTAAAAAAATTTTTTATGTTTATTTTTGAGAGAGGCACAGAGCACGAGCAGGGGAGGGGCAGAGAGAGAGGGAGACATAGAATCTGAAGCAGGCTTCAGACTCTGAGCTGTCAGCACAGAGCCCAATGTGGGGCTTGAACCCATCAACTGTGAGATCATGACCCGAGCCAAACAAAGTTGGATGCTTAACCAACTGAGCCACCTAGGCGCCCCAAAGAAAATGTATTAATCGCAATACTGTATTTGAATTTACTTCCAAATTATAAAGGGACTTCTTTTTAAAAATGGGAACCATATAATGTTTTACATATTTTTTAAGTTTTGCATTATTTTATACTACAAATAGCTAAAAGCATTCAGAGAGAAAGAAAGAAAGATTCAGTCTATGTATTTTATAATGAAGTATCTCATGCCGATAGCTCGACACGTTTCTACACCAATTTGAAAATCAACCAGGCAGGGATTATCCCATTTTTCTTGCTCATTTGTGTTACATTTTCTTTTTCTTGATCTTTCTGTATGCTACCACTTTTTACTCTAGTCTCAGCACGTTACCTTCTCCCATGGAGCAGAAGGAAGAAGCCCACCTCGGCCATCTTTGTCCACTGCATTGTCCGCTTCCCGTGAATCTCTGTGCCCTTTGAAACCACGGCAGTCTTTCATAGACAATTGTAATCGTGCATGTCCAGTGGAGTATTTGAATGAATAAAGGGTGAAATTTAGAAATGAGAAAATGTGGTTTCTCTATGAGTGGCTTGACATGAAAATTTTAAAAAAATTTAAGTTCTGTTGAATATGTTGTTTAATGTTACTCATCTTGCGATAGCTCACAGCCAAGCCCGTCCATTAGCTCAGTGGGTTTTTTACTTTGACCAACAGCTTCCTCCACTAATTTATGTGTTCATGTAGGATATTCAGCATTTGCAGAATGAATTGCCAGTAACTGTCACTTAACAGACATTTATAAGGAGGAGCTTGAGCCTGAAAGTACTGTTTGAAAGCCCATTCCAAGTTGATTGGCAAGGCCGTGGATAAGCTTCTTATGGAGTTGCAAATGCTTATCAGATAGTCGTCTAAAAATATCCGGACAGAGAAGGAAACATATACGGGGACTGGTTCACCTTCTTTTAATCCCATGAACTCATTTTGAGGTTAGGTCTTTTCTCACTCAGAAATGCCGTGATACATACAGGTATCTTTTCCGATGCCACTTTAGAAATAATTTTTATTTTTGCAACTTTCCTTTTTTATTAGCAGGGATATTTATATGAAAAAAAGACTCTGTTTCTTAGTAGGTCTGCTACTTTTGTTCTTTATTTGAATAATACTCCTTAATTTTGAAAATCAGAGTTCTCCCTGGAGCAACCACTTACGACCTTAGCAGTGGAGATTTTCACCAGAGCAGGGAGCACACAGAAAGCAGTGGGTCTGGTGGAATATGGGTCTTGTTTTTTTCTCTTGTTAGAAATGCAGAACAAAAATGAGGGACATATTTGCTGTGTAGCACAAAATTTTTCCAAATGAGATGTCAGTAAAATGATAAGTAATACAGCATTAAATTATGCTGAAAGAGAAAGGGTACCAACTTGTTGATTTAAAACTTCTTTTAAAGAAAAGTCTAGAATGGTAGTAAAGAACATGCCTTCTGCAGCCAGGCTGCCAAGGTTCAAACCCCGGCCCTCCATTTCTTGACTTGGTAACCGTCCCACTGTGGGCACGTTCTTGCCTGCACTCTGCCTGGTCTGGAAGACTGAGGTGGTGATGGTACCTTGCCATAGGATTATTGTGAACATGGAGACGAGTATATTCCAAGTGGCTAGAACAGTGCCTGCCACATAGTAACCGAATTGTAATATAAGGTGTTCCTACAACTTTTCCGTCGTTTCTACAACCTGATTTAATCCTAGGCAAGATAAAGCTAAATTGAGGTTGTTTATGCTTAATTGTGAATTGTTATCATCTTTGTTCAAAATGTTTCATATTGTGTTATTTCGGGATATGTTTTTCCATTGTTTGGTAGCTCTAATTTCCAACAATGACTTGTAATTAGTAACAGTATTCCTTCATAGATGTACCAACACATTGGTCCTTTGTTGTAAATGTTTATAAAGACACATTACTGGGTATGTTTTTGTGTGTATGTATATATACACACAAAGGGTATGTCTCAAATAAAATTCCTTTTATTTGTCTCTTAAATAAAACCACTTTGGCTGAGATCACTAGCTAAGTCAATGCCAATCTATTACCAAAAGCTCTAAGTACAGTTTTCTTACTGTAATTAGTAATCAAAATCACTTTGGTAATTAATGCAAATTAATTAATACTGCCCTACTTTTGGTACCTGTCATTTTCTTTAATTCATAAAACATGACGTATAGTTCCTAAACACAAAGGCCCACGACTCTCGGTGACTTGTGATATTCAGCATATACAGGGCTGTCCCTGCACTTCTGAGGAAGTTGGGTAGTGAACTCCGTACCAATGCCGATTTGTCTCCTGGCTGTCCCATGGGAGGCAGTCACACGTAGCCCAGGTGTTCAAAATCTCCTCTTCTTATTGTTTGAGTTAAAAATATGTTTAGTTCCAACTCTTGACAAATGTAATGCCTCTTCTGCTTTTAATCCTGTGGGGGTGGGGGCAGGGAATTGCCCTGATAATTGAATAGTCCTTGGCAGAGATCTGTGTTCTGGGCTGGATGCTTGGGAGATGGGAGGTGAAGGTCACTCTGGGCCACGAAGAGAAACAGCCAGAATCTCCCTGGGAGAGAGAAACAGCACTGGAGGAAAGAGTCAGGAGGACAGAGAAATAGTGATAGCGATTGATCAGCTTTGTCGTTGAAGCAATTTTGCCCAAAACTTCAGCTGCTAAGAATAATTTCCCTTGGTTTGTCAGTTTATAGCGCTGGTCTCAAGACCTATGGTCTAACATAGAGAAATTCTGACCTGTCTCCCCATTTAGACTCCCTGCTTCAGTTCAGTGTCTTCCCATCTACTTCGAAACCTTTGCCTCTTTTCAGGACTTTTGCAGGATCCCGTGTTCTTTCTGTGAACAGATCAAGTCCATATCTGACTGAAAACCACGTGTGGTGTGCATTATAGAACATAAGAATGAGGTCCTGTATCAACTGCAAACCTCATTTTTAAAATAATGTTTCGCTGTTTGTGTAAAATACAACTGTTTCAGGTAACGGTTGGGAAAACTTGCAGATTCCTTGTCGAACTCTGCAAGACTCTGAAAGAAAAGAGGCCCCTGATCCTAACGTGGACGGTGGTTAGGAAAGAGCCTCAGAGAATAGGTCGCCAGGCGATACTGAATATATGGAGACCTTCGAATGTCGAGGGTCAGCTGGAAAATGAGCTGACCCCTTGAGCTGGTGCTAGAACGTTGTCACTGGGGTGGAAATGAAGAGATTCTCTAATGCCTGAAGAAAGTACCGAGGGCTTTTGTGGATTACACTGGGCAGAAAAGCTGTGCAAACAGGAGGCGGAGCATTTCCTGTCGTGAGGAATTCGCCTGCAGGAGACTTAAAGCTGCTTCCCTTCCTGTCACGGGAATTTCAATCAATCTTCACTTTCCTTTTTTCTGCATGTGTGTGTGTGTGTGTGTGTGTTTTCTGTGTCTTAGTAAGATGGTTCCATGCACAATTTAGGGTTAGCTCTTTATGCTCTGACCTCAGAAGTGTAGGGGAGGAAACTTTTCCTTTTTTCCTTTCTAGATTCTTTGGCTGATCCAATAGTTAACCTGCCATAAAACAGACTAACAGGAGAAAAATTTGATTTCACACATACAGGAGCTCATAAAAATATGAGACTCAAAGAAGTGAGCAAGCAGGAAGCTTTTATACCTTGAAGACAAAGAAAGAGTAAATTTGTGAAGAATTAACAAGACCCCGCCCTTTGGGCTTGGGGTAGCAAGTTAATGAAGAAGCAACAAGGGTTGCTTATAGAGCCTCTCAGCCCTGGATTTCTTATCTCTGGTGATAAGGATGCCCTCTATGTCATTCTGGGCGCAGGGAGGGTACCATTCATGGGGGAATTTATCTCCTGCCTTTAAGAGGACAGAAGAGGCCAGAGTGTCCTTGTATCAGCTGTTTCTTCAGTCACTTTAATTCAAAATAATATGCCACATTGACGTACTTGGGGGTGGACTGCCTTGAATCCCATCTGAAGTAAACAATGATTCTGCCCATATTAATTAGTAAAACACAGTTTTCAACTTGGGTCAAGCGAGTAAGTAAAAGATATGAGGGGAGAATTCACAGAAAATGTAAATAACTTAAATATATAAAGAAACGCCACCTTCTCGTTGGGAAAAATCAGCTGGGACTGCGCTGGGTGCCGTTTCTCAGCAGTGAGATTGGCAGAGATGCGGGAGTCGATCTAAGCCCGAATCGATGCCCTCGGGCTACAGGTCTCCTAAGCTGCTAGTGGATGTGAAAGTTGGTACCGCCATCAGAGAGGGCACTTCCGCTGCTTCCGTCCAGGGAACGGACCCTTCACGTCCAATGTTAGGAGCTTATCCTGCAGATACATTTTCGTATATGAGGCCTGACATGTACACGGCATCACGGTTTGTGGTTGCAGAAGACTGGACATTCGCTGGTGGTGCGAGGTACCTTACAGCACCTCCATGCAGCAGTCCTGATGCCATCATGGAAGTGTGACCCTTGCAAAGCGACATGGAGAAACCTTCTGTGACATAAATAAAAAGTGCAGAGGGCTACCAGTCCATGACAGGGGCCGAGCCAGCAGGCTGCAGGGCTTCGAGGTGAGGTGAAAGGCTTATGTCGAAGTCATGGAAATCCGTTGCTTCAAAGCAGCGTATCAGCAGGTGCCCACCCTCTGTGTTCACTCGTTAAGAGGGCCCACTTCTAATAGTAATCCTGGTTTCATATCTTTATATTTTGTACTCGACAGAAAACTTCACGCTGCCGAGTAGTCAGTGGAATTTGTTAGTTCTTAAAAGATCAGCGTAACTCTCATTGTCATTTTTGTATGCCAGTGCATGTCCAATAAAGATTATCTCAACAACACATAAAGTAGAACTCATGTTTTTATTGCTTCTTTTGTATTTCAGGGACAGACGTTTGCTTCAGCCTGCTCAGGTGTGTGACATCCTGAAGGGTGTCATTTTGGTAATCTGCTATTTCATGATGCACTACGTCGACTACTCCATGATGTATCACCTGATAAGGGGGCAGTCCGTCATCAAGCTGTACATCATCTACAATATGCTCGAGGTGAGGAAGGGCCTTCCCGCCCCTGCATGGCCGGCCCGGCCTCCCACACTGTGACAGGCGCGGTTGACGCGCAGATGCGGAGCCTTCCGACAGGGAATACTTGCCTACCAACTGTAGTGTTGGGACTGTTGTTGGCCTCGATGTTTATACAGTCACGTGGAGACCTTGTTAAAAATGCAGATTCTCATTAAGCGATTCTGGGCCGAGGGTGGAGAATCTCATCCTGACGAGATGGTGGTGCCAGTGCTGGTCCTGGGTCCCCAGGGCATGACCTGTCCTCAGGTAGGCGAGAAGGGTGCCTGCTGCCTAGAGGTTGGCCAGTACCCCCATGAGACTGTAAGTTGTCGGTTGGTAGGGAAATCTGTTTGCAAATTCATTGGAAACCCATGTATACTTTTCACTGGACCTTTACAGATTATGAAAAAATGATAGGATTATATATGTGTTTGCTGTAATAGATTCACATTGTAAAGTGCTTTGGAATTTTTGCATAGAGCAAGCAAACAGAAGTTTCCCAATTTCTCCAAGTACTTAATATTTTTAATACAATATATTTCACTTTAAAGCAGTCAACATATGAAAATCTGCTTTCATACAAAGAATAAGCAGCTACACAAAGCAAAAACAAAAATGCTTTGCTTTAATAAATTCTTAAAATAGTAAGTAAGCTACCCTAGGTGATATAATAAAACTTTTGAGATTCAAATGCATTTTCCTATACTACTTTTTAGAGACAAAGTAAAGTCTACTTATATTTTAAAGGACGGGAAAGGACTTTCCGTGGCGAGTTGGGCAGATATGAGACGGCATTGCTGCGGCGGAGCAGGGCTCCCCGTTATCTGCCCAGAAGCCACGGACCTCTGGCCGTCCTGGTTACTCCTAAATTCACTGACCAACATGATTTAAAACCACACCCCAGCTTCCTGATTCTAGGCTCACTGCCTGTGCTCTTGTTTCGCCCCACCAAGTAGGATGCAGATGGGGGGCGTGGGTTTTTGAGGCAGAGTAGCCGTCCGACTCTCCCCTCCGTCCCACATGCAGAAAAGCCTCGTTCCTTCTGCTACGTGAGTGGCTCTTCCTGCCAGTGGCCTGCTAGTTCCCTTCCCTGCCTTCTCTCGTAGGGGATGGTAGGTGCCCAGGGCTTCTACCTACCCCCAAACGTAACGTGCCCCGTAGTTTATGAAGCCCTCTACGGGGCGGCCTCGCTACTGTATTAGAGAATCAGCCTTAAGGAAAAGGGTCTGTGAATTGCTGATCAGAACGGCCGAGACACATACTCACTTTGCAGCCTCCAGTTGACGACGTGGTTTCAGCACAGTGGACAGGAGTCCCGGCTCTGGTCTAGAGAGAAACCGCCTCTGACCGAACCCTGCTTTTTACACTTACTGCCTCGCTGTCCTGAACTTGGCTGCAGGTTGCTGAGTGTCTCTAACTCCTACTGTCTCATCTGTGAACTGCAGGGGCTAGGGGAGTTAGGAACATTCAGTGACGTAGTACATAGGGCTTAGCATGGTGCTGAGCACTCCCTGAACAGTGCGTAGCTCTTACGTTTTCATTTAGCAGATATTTGATTGACAATTACTGCATCCCAAGTGCTGCCTCTAGACCCTAAAAATCCAGAGGTGAGCAAAGCCTGTTCTCATGGAGCTTACATTCTGAGGTGGAAAAAAGACCGCAAACAAGGAGATATTAGGAAATGATAAATACCATAGTGAAAAAGAACAGAGTGATGGGTTAGAGACTACGGAGCCCAAGGGTGATGATCCGGGTGCGGGCGCACGTGGCAGCTGAAGCCTGAATGACCTATGCCCTCTTTCTTTTTTTTTTTTTAATGTGCTTCTGGTTATTTATCATGCTATATTCATGGAGATCGGTACCTGAAAATGTTTTTAGGAAGTGAATCTGCATATTATATGCCATGTAATTAATCAAAAACAAATTACAGCTACCGTTGTTTACAAATAGTAGGTGGAAATACAGTGGGTCTAATTATATATTTTTCCTAAAGGATTTAAGTTCAGATCCTAAACCTGAATTTGAAGAATTAAAACCAGAGGGCCTATGATTTTGATGTGCCTCTCCCTTTTATTTTTGCCACCATGTAAGACATTCCTTGTTATGAGTATAGATAATGAGACAAAGTATACAAGAATCGGAGCACTCACTGTATGTCAGAGAATAAAGAAACGTTTGCCCCTGCATAAGTAAACAAAGATCTCTGTGCTTTTGCAGCCTGCCTTCCAGTGGGATTTAAAAAGTCAGAGCTTCAGTATTTGAGTTTCATCTGAGTTGTAGTAACATATATAGATGGAATATTAAGAAACACGTTTCAGGAAAAATAAAAAGAAAAGGAAACACCTTCCCAATAATTTTTCCTCCTTAGGTAGCAGACCGTCTGTTTTCATCATTTGGACAAGATATCTTAGATGCTCTCTACTGGACAGCCACAGAGCCTAAAGAAAGAAAAAGAGCCCATATCGGAGTGATTCCTCACTTCTTCATGGCCGTTCTCTATGTCTGTATCCTTTAGACTTCCTGGAAATTTCAAGTCGGTGCATATTTTACGTCATTTTACTCGGTTAGCTGTTTCTCAGATTTAAAGCGGGGAGGGGCTGTGCGTGCCCTGAAGGTGAATGGGAAACGTCTGCTTTCGTTTGATAAATTGGCTACCGCAGTAATTACGAATTAGAGAGACTCATGTTTGCTTGCTCCCTTTAACCAGGAGGAAACAGCTCTCGTCTCAGTGTAACTGATTGTATGGACGGACTTGAGATTGAAGGGTTCGTGTGTATGCATACTTTATGTACATCTGTATAACTTTCACACCCACGCTGGGATGGTTTGGAAGTTATCTTTAAGCCTATGAATTCTTTGTTAAGTCCTGGGGCTTAAAATGTATACAGCTCATCTAGAGGTAGAATTTGAAATTGGTTGAGAGGAATTTTGGAGGTTTTATCTCCTCGGTTCCCCGCACCCCATCTTAAAGCTTTTCTTTTGAGGAGCAAAGGCTTTACTACATAAACTGTGTGTGCGTGCACGTGCGTGCGTGTGTCCGTGTACCCATACATGCGTTTGTACACACGCATGAGTGTCTGCACTTCAGTTCCGCATGGGGTCAGGACTCCTTCACAGGAGTCGTACTGTCTCTGAAGAGGGAGACTTGAAACGATTGGATTAACACTTGAAAAATGAAGGGACTAAGTGGGAAGATTTCCTTAAGCATAAAAGTTAGTTCCAAGTATATGGAGTAAAACAGCTACTCTTCCCATTTAAATAAACTAGTCCACTAGTCCACGTGTAATATGAACATAATGCCTGCAACTTGTGGATGTTTTCAAAAATAACGTAAAGAATCTTCATTATTAGACATTTCTTATTTTCTTACATTCCCCACCCCCTGCAGAACTGCAGAGGCCAATTGCTTCCAGACTTTTCCTTTGCGTTCTTTTGTATTTTAGAATGCAAATAAGCTGGGTCTCTCTTCTCAGTTTTTATCATAATTTATTCCGTATATTTAACAAACTTTTTTGAAGGCCTGTTTTCCAGGCCTTGTGCCAAATGCCAGAAATCCAGAAAGAACCCGACAGCCGTCTTCCAGCACTCCCGGCCCGAGTGAACAGATACGCAGAGACTCATTTCTGCTTTTGTTTCACCCGGGTCCCGTACGTCTTACCTGTCAAATTCATATCCCCTGTAGCTAATAAAATAAGAGAGCTTGAGTGCACGACTGGATTCAGAAAGCATAGCCAGGCCCCCCTCCCACATTGTTCACGTTCAAGACTGTTTAGTTGTATCTACTGACATGGCCTGAAATCAGGGGCTCTTTTTCCTTGATGTCACTCACTGCTAGTTTTGCATGCGATTCTCATCATGGTTCAAGCAACAACTCTCAACGTGGCTTTTAACTCCCACAACAAGTCGCTGCTCACCATCATGATGTCTAACAATGTAAGTATGAGGTTTTATTTTACATTTTGAGGTTATATGGGCATTTTAAGGGTAATATTCTGGATGGGACAAAATTTTTTTTTTCATATTACTCTCCAGGAAGTTTTATAAGTAGCACGCCCATTTTTTTAAACTGTTATAGTGATAAAAGCCATGTTTTTGTTTACTGTTGCAGTTTGTTGAAATTAAAGGAAGTGTTTTCAAGAAGTTTGAAAAGAACAATCTTTTTCAAATGTCAAATAGCGGTATGTACACTTGGCTTCTGCAGGCAGCTTTATGCAGTATTATTTTGCGATTCATTCTGAAACTGGATGTCACATTTCCTCCGGGTTACTGTTTCTTTGACTGAAGCTCGGCTTTCTCTTTCTCCCTCAGCATCTTTACTAAGTTTTGGTATTGTCTAGGTTATTGTAATCTCAAGACATTTAAGGTAATAAAGAATGACAAACGTTTGTATAGCACCTTACCATACGTTCAGAGCTGCTTCTTAATCCAGAAATTTCTTTGTAGCAGATGATACTCCATTTTATAGATGTGGAAACTACACAGGAAGTAATTTGCTTCCTCAGGGGCACCCACACAGATGCTAAGAGCAGGGTTATGATGTAACCCTCAGGTTGTCTCTCCCTTCTCAGCTTTTTCAGTTATGCCTCACTGCTTCCTTACTGCCTTGAGCAGCGTGACGGTGCAGCAGCCATCCCTGGAAACGCTTTCTTTCATAGTTACGAGAATCAAAGCAGCACAGTGGTTTGGTTCTCAGAGTACAGCCCAGGGAACCCTGGAGTGGCATCCCTGAGACCCTGGGGGAGAGTTCACAAAGTCAAGACTGTTCCATGAAAATGTGAATACACAATTTATCTCTCACCATGTCGACGTCTCCACTGTGGTGAAAACTGGGGTCGAAAAAGCCCTAATGAGAGATCCCTGCACCCGCCCCAGAGTGGCTGCTTCTATGGGGTGACAGTGCCAGATGTTAGCAGGGGACGGAGTGACGGGTGTTCTCGTGTTTTGACGGTGTGAGTGGAAACATTACAGTTGCTCTCGAAAACCTTCTGGCAGTTTCTTATACATTTAAGTGTTTGCCTGTCCTGTAACTCAGCAGGGAGAACTCACACCAGAAATATGGCAGCTTTATTCCCAGCAGCCAGAGACTGGAAACAATCCAAATGTCCACCAGCAAGAGAGCAGGTGAACACATGGCAGTTTAGGCAGACTGTGGAACCTCCCTCGGGTATTAAAAAAGAAAAAAACACTGATCTCTATTCAACCATATACAAAACTGGTATTTCCATACTAGAATTACGTCAGTGAAACAGGTAAATGCCTTACCAGCGTCATGCCATCCTGTATATAAAAAGGTGTATTTATTCTTCAGACATTTGTACATAATCATACTTTGATCGTGTTACGACTAAAAGTTATATATGCACTGTATTACTATTATTTATATGCCATACAGTATTTATATGTTAATTTTTTTCCAGATATTAAGGAACGATTCACAAATTATGTGCTTTTGCTAATCGTGTGTCTGAGGAACATGGAGCAGTTTTCCTGGAATCCAGGTATGTAACTCTTAACAAACACGGTGCCTTCGAATTTTACTCTTGAACCAAAAATCATTCTTTTACATGGAATAAGAAGAATATTGCAGAGAACTTCAAAAATGCCAGCCGTTCCACTCCTTGGGTGTTGAAAATACCTGTTTCGGTGGGAGGGATTGAGTCTGTTCCCTGAGGTGTGCCGGGATGCCGCGTCGTGGGAGACGGTCTTCGGCCGGCATTCCCTGCAGAGCCCTGCTCCACACACTGTGCGCCTGCATTCTGGGTTTACAACCACGGCCACTAACGTGGTGTCTGCGTGAGGCCGGGTAGTGGGCATGCGTGACTGGTCCCAGCAGAGCCCACGTGGGATCAGCAGTCTCGAAGCAGGGCTCTTGTGCCAAAGGACAGTAGTCCGAGGCCTGCTGAAGCTGGGTGTTCGAAGTCATAGTCCCCTCTGTGCTGGGACTTTGAGTAAATCGCCGTGGGTCTTCTTTATGGCTGCTATGGCAGTGTGATAAAAGGAGCACTTAATGTTGGTGAATTCATCATTCTTTCACTCTTTCTTTAGTTTCTTTTTTTAATTTCTCTTTTTTAAAAATGCCATTTATGGAAGCTTCCTGTAAGTTTGCAAGATCGTGAATAACATGAGTAATGCTAGCTGTTCTGTGTGCCAGGCACATTGCACTGTCTGTCTTTACTCTCATAGAGGTGAAATATAGATACTTTTTATTTTGTAGATGAGGAAACTGGAACTTAGGTCATTAAGAAACTTGCCAAAAGTCGTGTACCTAGTTAGTGGCAGAGTTTGACGTGGAAAGAAGTTTCCTGATTCCCAAAACCTCAGCACAATGCCAGACCCACTAAAACTGTCACCACGGACGGCGTGAACTGCGTTCTCTCCACCCTGCCCTCCAGTGCCCGGATCCCAAACTGCCTAGGCCCTTGTTGACATTTCTGACCTTTTTCTTGCTCTGTCACACTTTCACATCCTTCTTCAGGGTCTTAGGAGGTTATTTGTTTGCATTTTTTATCAGGTACTCGGTACTGAATTGACATGTTAGTGAATATGATAAAGATGAGCAGACTTGACAGACGGCATCTGTGCGACACCGACGTAAATGATGAATAAATGACTTCAGACCATAGCAATCAAAGAGAGGACAGTTGTTCTGTTGACCTCAGCACATATCACGACGAGCTATTTACTGGCATGCTAGGCAGCTATAGAATTAAAGGATTTTATAACAAGCCTGCTTAATTAGTTGTCCTACCAGCGTGTTGGCTGTGTGAAGGAAGGCAGGGGCTCCACCCGCCTCTGTGACATGCCCCTCAAGGGCTTGGCGTAGAGAAAATACACGGTAAGTATCTACCGAATGAGTTATCCTTTAACTTGATGAAATAGAGTTCTTTAGATAATTAATTGAATGCTAGTTTTGCCTCTGTTATTATTCATTGGAAGCATTATAATTGAGCCCTGCTGGGATTTCAGCTTTCTGTGGCTGTCTGTGTGATGCTATTATGGTACATGATACTCCATTCCTAGGAAGAGATTTAACTGTCTCTTTTTCCTGACACTTTCTAGATCACCTCTGGGTGTTGTTTCCAGATGTCTGTATGGTGATTGCATCAGAGATTGCCGTGGATATTGTAAAACATGCATTTATCACCAAGTTCAATGACATTACTGCAGATGTATGTATTAATAAGCAATTCAGTGTTTAATGTTGACTGTTGTTGCTTAATATTATGAAGTTGTAGAATAACGAGTCCAGATTTACTGCGTTTATAAAGATAAGAGTACTACTACTTTAAACTTAGAATTATAATTTTCAATTTCTAAAAATTATTATAGTACAGAAAGTATATTATTCATTGTTCAGCAGTCCTGTCCCATACTTTTGGGTAGAATTATAGTTCAGCCATCGCTTCTCGGCCTTTTGGCTAAGATCAAGTGTAGAATTATAGTTCAGCCAATAGTTCAGGTCAGAGTCATTATAAACTGTTAATAGTATCATAATGTGTTTACTTAAACTTTTAAAAATCCTATTGTTTCTATTTAAGCATCAGACTATCAAAACTGTTCCCTCCGGCTAGGTTTTTTTTTTTAAGTATCTTATACTTATGATTATAGAATAGATCATATGTATATATATATATATAATTTAAGTATAAGTATCTTATACTTAAAAATGGATTTCTTTTCTGTGATTATAGATTTCTGAAAAGTTCTAGAAAACAAGAGCCTTGTATTTTTTTAGTGAAAGCATTCGAGAGACTTGTTTTGTGTTTGAGCCAGCTGTTCTGTGGAGTTTCCAGACATAGACTTGTGCAGTAGGCTCATGGTACAAAACCATGGCAGTTCCAAGTGTCTTCCCCATTCCTGCCTCAGACCCAAAATAAACATTAATTTCGGCAGTTTCCTTCATTTTATTTGGTTTATAGTTTGTCTTATTATAGTACTATTTCAAAAGGCACAGATTTGAAATCTACTGTGGTTACAACTGCTACTATATGATGATTTGATTAAGAGCTTCTGAATGCTTTAATATATTTTAATAAGATTTTGCATTCTTTTGTAAAGCAGTGATCGAGTAAATTCGCTGTCTAGTCTCTTGATTTCCTCAGTACAGATTGGAATCATCTTAGCATCTGGAAGTCAAAATTAATAAACTTGATTCAGTGCCGTTTTTAGTGAAATGACAGTTGAGAATCCCTTCGTAACTTCTATATTCTCTGATACAGTTTTATATCTTGCATAGCATCCATTTTTTGAAGGCATCATTATCGTTATATAGACAGTCAATAAGTTTTTAAACTGTTCATTTAAAATGTCAAATTATTTTATATATATTATACTACTTAAAATAGCCACTCTTTCCCAAATTCTAAACTCTCAGGGTCATAATCATTGATTATCCTTCTTTGAAGAGAAATCTTTAAAAGGCTTGTGAACATAACAGATGGGAGAATTAGGGCTATTTTACCCTTACTCTAGGAAAATAGAAAAATACTACCCAGATGTCTGCTTGGTGATCAGCACCTTTTTCCTGGTTAATTATTAAACATTTTCATCTACAAAGTCTAAAATCTGTGCACATTTTATATTTGCACTATATTACTTAATATTTCACTTTTATTTGTCTTCAGGTCTACAGTGAATATAGAGCCAGCCTTGCTTTTGACCTTGTTAGCAGCCGACAGAAAAATGTGAGCATTATAATAGAGACATGGTCTAAAATTAACTGAGCAGTAGTTTAATTTAGCGTGGAATATTGGTTAAAAGAAAGTTCTATAAATTTCAACTTCCTGCTTAATCTCTGTTCTCTGCACCCTGTTTCCAAGTTGGTAAAATAATGATAGTCCTTAATATTAGCATTGTAATAATTCTACAACTTTGGATTTAAATCTTGTTATGAACATTTAGGTAATGTTCACAGTATTTCACTCAATTACACAATAGGTGCTGGCTTCTGTTTTTGTGCATAGTCTCACCTGTTGAGAACATTTGCTGTTGATGAGTGGAAGTGACCTTTTTAAATGCCATAATCCTCCTCTCCTTTCCCGTCCAGGCGTATACTGATTACAGTGACTCTGTGGCGCGGAGGATGGGGTTCATTCCTCTCCCACTAGCTGTTTTAGTAAGTTCATACTTTCTTCTCTTGTTTTACAATGAGATAGCCGTCATTATAGAATACTAATAAATGGATTATCCATAACTCATTTCAGAAGGACTTGATACAAAATGACTGGGAAGGAAATTTTAAGTTGTAGCATTATCTTTTTGGATTTTGAGCTGTCCAATAGATAAGTAATTGTAACAAACTATTTTGTGTAATGGCTTTGCTAGCTGTGAGAGTACTCATTTTTGCAAAGATTTTTCTTTTTGAATGGAAATGCTCCGTGGTAGACACTGGCAGGGCCACTGTAGCATGTATTAGCGGAAGTATCAGAAGTTGAGCCAGCAGTTCTAAAAGGCAGTTTAGCAGTATAATGCTTGGATGCAGTAATTCCAGTTCTAGGAATTTATCCTAAGAAAGTAGTTATGAAAGTCACATCGTGATTTATAGGCAAGATTATGCATTGGCGTGGCATTTATAGTTGTAAAAATTTAAAAAGAAATGAAATAGGTTCAATAAATTATGGTATGCTCAAGTGAAGCAGTCTTTATCCATTATAGTTGTTACTTTTTAAAAATTTTCCAACGTTTTTACAGTGAAAATTTTTACCGTTATACTCAGAAAATATCATATTTTTTTTAAGTAGTAGCACTGAAATGTACTAGATCAATCCAAGGTATTGTCACCAACCTTGACTAATGTAATGAATTGCTCAGAACAGCCTTGGAGAAGTCACTAGCCACCTCGGGCTGTAATAATACTAACTAACAAGATGTGTGCTGGCTGCACCTGTATTTGATTATATTCCTTGTTGGCTACCTAGTCTCGCATCAAAACAAATGCAACCATCTTTTTGCCAAAGGACATCTAGAATTCTCCCGTAGATGCAAAGTGTCATGGAAGTCAACTAAGAGATGTATAAAGAAATTGTAAGTGATACCAACTATATTTTAGACCAGTTTGCCTGACCGTTTTTAGAGGTTGGGAGATTAATAGATTTAATGTTATATGTATTTCATTGTAACTCTTCAGACAGCCACATCCTAAATGTTTTCAATTTTATTAGTAACTTGTTTCTTATATAATAGTATAGCTTTCTTTTGTTTGGGAAAAGGAACTCCTAGAATTTTGGAAAAACAGGATATTTTAAAGAGTAAAAATGTATAAGGTTTAAGAGATTGATAAAATTTAAATTTTTCTACATTTGTTTCCTACAACTGGAATCATGATACATGTAGTGTAAGGATAAACCTAGGTTGCCTAGTTTTTTTTCTTTTAAGAATTGGTTAAGTGATTGGATTTAAATGTGCCCCGTTTGTCAAATAATAATTGTCTAGTAACTTATTTGCCAGAAAACTCTATTCGTAATTAGTATAGATGTTTTAATTTAGTGTTTTTAAAATTTCTCCAGCCTTTGATTTGCTCCCTGAGTTTTTATGGTTGTTATACCAAAAGACTTAAGTTTAACTAATAATCGACCAATGAAATGCTTCTAGAGAACCTCCCGTGTTTTCAGAGGAGGGGGCTGTGCAGTTACGCAGGGATCCGGTGGGTCTTCTCCTCTAGTGGCTTTCTCATTTTCTTCGCAGAGCTCAGAGTGAGCCGATAGCTTCGGCAGATAGCTAGACTTCCATACCCGTTTTCTCTTTACGGACCGTCATTGGACATACTACAGTCAGTTCCTTCTGTCTCTGCCCAGCTGTTCTTTCACTGAAAGCATTTGTAAAATATTGTTTCAAATGCATCTTACTATAATTGTTTAAAACGCTCTAGAAGACTTCCATTTGATGATAGCTTCACGTTGCTGGGTGTCAGTTATTTTCCCTGACTCTTCCGTATCCACACAGCGGTTCCCCTAGACCCTGAGGTGTGGGCACATTAGTAAGCCGAACCTGTGATGTGTCAATATTTTTCGGTGGCAGATCCCACCAGATTCATTCAACACACTTCCAAGGACAGTGCTGTTTGGCCTATATTTCTCTGAGATAAAGAAGAAAACATGTGTTTAGCCATAGCTAAGAGACAGAAAATGTCCATCCTTTAAATAACTAATTTTGTAAAACTATTCAGTTATTTTACACTAAGCCTCCCTTTTCTCTCTCCTCTCTGTAAGTCCCTGTGGGTTCCTAAAAAGAGTCAATGAAAGACAAAAAGAAGCAAGAACAAGGGAAATGCCCACCAAATAGTTCTAGTTCTGGTGGAGATACAAGCAGCAAGATGAACTCATTTGTATTTTCCAGAGTGACTCTTAATTTTAAAAATCAGCTCATTTGCATCTCTGTGAGGTACAACGACACGTGTCACTCACAAACCTGGACACCGCGCTGACTGCACCAGCTGCTGAGCGTGGCCTGTACAGATCCAAATCGGACACGGGAGTTGTCACAGGCAGCCAGATTGTATAGGAATTGTCAAGTCTAGAACGACATACTTGGGATCACTTAGGGTATGCACCCAGAGTGTTAAAATCAGCATGGACAGGTCTTTATTTAAATGTTAACTAATAACTCTGTGATTATGTGTTTTGTGTGTGTGTGTGTTGTTTCGGTTTGTTTCTGGCTAGCTCATCAGAGTCGTCACAAGCTCAATTAAAGTGCAAGGGATCCTGTCTTATGCCTGCGTCATACTCTTCTATTTTGGGTAAGATAAAGTGTTCTGGAACATGTTTTTGGTTATACGGTAAAGTGTATATACAGATGTAATGGACGTTAATATCAGCCACCTCACACTGCAGCCGTTCCCACGGTGCTGGATCCCCTTAACAGCCCCTGCCTCCAGGTGTGCCCATGACTTGCTGTGATTCAATTAAATACCCTGCTATTTGGTACTAGTATTCATAGCACTTTAGGTTTTATTTTAATCTTTAGTGAAATCAGTCTGTTAAAGCTCTTTCTGCTTAGGATTTCAGTTGTACCCATATTTCCTTTCACGATAAAATCTGCCATTACAGTCGGACATTCTCCTGTGTTTGAAAACATCTTTAACTCCATTAATCCACGAGGCTCCCCGCACCGCGGTTTTGCTCAGGTTCTAGGAGTCAGGTCGCCTCCACATGGTCGTCGCGCATCTGCATTGTCCCAAGCCGTGTCGTCAGTACCTTGATTCATGGCTTTGCTTTGGACACTGTGTTGAGGCACGTAAGAAATACAAGAAGCTGTATTGAGGCAAGGAATTCAGGGTCTTGATTTCCCCCCAGGTCCGGCCCCTTCTTCACACTGCGGGGACTGCCTCCCAGAGTCCGAAGCTCAGGAGACCACACACGTCTCTCAGTTGACATTAAAAGCCTGAGCGCCTCCTCCTCTGGACAGATGCTCACACAGCCCTCCAGAGTTCTTGGCATTGTGCCCCGTTCATCGAGCGGTGTTGCTGTAATTGCTCCCATGTTTGTTTAACAAAATATTCTTGTCTTTTTCTTGTGACATAAACCAGGAAGTGAAGCATGTATACGCCACATCTAAAAACCTTTGTTTAGTTACTGTTGTGTGTGCGTAATTCACCAAAATGGACATGCTTCACTCCGAACGACTGAAAATTCACGACCTCCCCGCATGTTTCCCCCTCATCTTGTCACTGTTCCCCCGGATAGTCCAGAGAGGCACACCTGCTCCCCTGGCCTTTCCGCTTGACCGATGTGTCCTGATTTGCCCTGGATCAGGGTAGTGGCCGGATCACCCTCTCCTCCCCCAAAATCTTTCTCAAACTGCCTTGTCTGCGAAGCCTTCTTTATTCCTCAGCTCCACCGAGCCCAGAACTCTCCCTTGAGTGCAGACAAGCCAGAATTCAGTTGGCCCTCCTGGCACACGATACCGTGCATCACCCTCACTCCGAGTTTCAGCCTGTTTCCCTCCACGCGTGCCATGGCCAAACTGCAGAAGGAAGGCTTGCAGCCTCTGCCCTCCTCGTCGGGGTTGGGGGTCAGCATGAGGGACTAGAATAGGGTAGTGCGAGGAGATGGAAAATGACGGACACGGCTGCCTTGAGCAGGCAAGGGTCCTCCCTGGTGAGCCAGTGTTTCAGTGGAGACCAGACAGAGTGAGGGAGAGAGCCGTGCAGATGCCTGGGACGATGGCAGACTCCCAGAAGGGACACAGGACAGGCCTAACAGGAGCAGCAGTGGGGAGCGTGGCCATCCAGACGGGGCACTGGGGAGGGGGCCCAGCAGCCCCACTGGGGTTCCAGCTGAGGGAGGGAGAGAGCCCTGGAAGCTGCCGCGCAGAAGAGTGTGCTAGATGGAGATGAGTTCTGAAAGCCATGGTGGTTTCTTTTCTTTCCGGTTTAGGTTGATCTCCTTGAAAGTCCTTAATAGCATCGTGCTGTTGGGGAAGTCATGTCAGTATGTGAAGGAGGCCAAAATGGAAGAAAAGTTGTTCAATCCTCCTCCAACTAGCGCGCCAGGCAAACCACCCCATAAATCACAGAACAAATGTAAATCCTCTCAAGGTACGTTCTGTTCCTTCATCACTGCGTGAGTCATTTTCTGCAGAGTTAATGGTCCGAATTCTTTTTTCCTAGTGAAAAAGTCACTATCTGGTTGATATTTGGCATTGCCTTCAAGGTTCGAGTTCATTCGCTAAGTTGTCTTTAATGTTTCTATTTTAGATCTCAGCGCAGATACAACCCATGCAGTGCTCTGAGTTTTTCATGTATTCATCATTCGGTAGATGATTTTTGAGCACCTGTTACACAGCAGGCGCAGGGGATACAGCGGTGGGGAAACATGCAAAGCTGGTCTGACCCTCCGGGAGACAGAGCGAGGGAGCCAGGGGGCAGTAGTGCTACAGAGAAAACTCCAGCGGGTCCAGAAAGGGGAGTGTGGCCGGCAGTCAGGAGCTCCCCCAGCCAAGGAGACAGCCTTCCCGGGCCCAGCGCCAGCAGCACGTGCGTGCGTGTGAGGGCCCGGGGCAGGAACCTGCTGGGCGTGTGGAGGGACAGCAAAGGCCAGGTGGCTGGAGTGGACCCCTCCCATGGGAGAGGGACTGGAGGGGAGGTGTCAGAGAGGCCACACTGCTGCCTGTTGTGAGGACCGTGGCTTTTACTGTGTGGGAAGGGGCCGTTCCAAGGTACGGAGCAGAGGAGTGACGTGATCCAGCTGACATTTTAAAAGGATCATTCTCGAGCTTTGTGGAAAGTAGACTCAGGAAGAGTGAGCCCAGAAGCAGAGGTCAGTGGGGAAACTGCCTGGCTCAGAGCCGGGGTTAGTGGTGTGAGCAGGGAAAGCTGGCCAGATTCTGGAAAGATCTGGAAGAGCACAGGATTTGCTGATGAGTTTTACAGTGTGAGAGAGAAGTGAAGGAGGATTCCAGGGCTGCTGGCCTGGAATATTTGGAGGAAGAAGCAGAACACTGATGTAATTTTTGTCATTAGATGGTAGTTCCCTGTTCTCATGGTATTTGTTCATATGACTTTGCATTTAAATGGCTTATTTTTAAATACATGGAGCCACTGTGTGCCGGGTGATAGAGATGCTGGAGATACACAGGTAAACAAATCGTGCCGCAGGGCCTCACAGACAGAGGAGATGGTAAAAGGGGATGATCCAGATGGGTGAGCAGGTTGTAGACAGGTGTGGAGGGGACAGGACAGGGAGGTGGGGAAGCCTGTGCTTCATCTCGAAGGATGAGCAGTGTGGGTCCAGGTGGAGATGGGTGGAGAGGGCACTTCAGAAACCCACCAGCCTGAGCTGAGCCTGGAGGCCTGGAAAGCAGCCCAGGAACTGACAGCTCAGTACTCGGGGTGTGGCGCATGCTGCGGGAAGGGGCCACGTCCAGGCTGAAGGCAGGGCCGTGCTCAGGTGTGCTTCCTGGCCAAGAAGAAAGTGAAATCTTGTACAGCGACTTGAAAATAATGGTCGTCACAACAAAGAGCATGTAAATACTCTTAGTAACACAGGATTGCGTGTGTTTGGACCAGGTCGGTCATAGAGGCCAGCACGGATTCTGTCATGCTGGGCACCTTCAGCACATTGACAGACGAGTGTCCGTCACGGGGTCCAGTCTGATGGGGGAGGTAAAACCTTTACGTGCACACCTCAGTTCAAGGCCATTGACCCCAGAGCCACATACAAAGAAGTGCATTTGGGACGAGAGACAGGAGACCACAGGCCAAACAGTGTTGAGGAAGGTGTTAGAAGTCAGGTGGCTCAGGTTCAATTTAAGGATGAAAAGAGGGGCCAGTTCTCACAACAGCATCGTGTTCATCATGTTCTTAAAGAAGCAAGGGACAACGGTGGGGGTGGGGGCGGCGGCAGCAGGGAGGGCAAGAAAACAGACTCCGTGTTCATGGTCAGTCATGGCAGTGGTTTCTACAGATGTATACGTGTGTCCACACCCATCAGATTATTCATTGTTTTTTTTTTTTTAATGTTTATTTAATTTTGAGACAGAGACAGAGCATGAGTGGGGGAAGGGCAGAGAGAGAGGGAGACACAGAATCCGAAGCAGGCTCCAGGCTCTGAGCTGTCAGCACAGAGCCCGACGTGGGGCTCGAACCCACAGACCGCGAGATCATGACCTGAGCCGAAGTCGGCCGCTCAACCGACTGAGCCACCCAGGCGCCCCAGATTATTCGTTTTAAATATGTTCCGTTCACATGCTATCATTCTTACCTTGACGAAGCTGCTCTCGTAGGGACTGAATGTGTGATTCAGAGATTGGCGGCTGCAGGCCTGACGGCCGTCCCACAAGCTGAGTCCAGAACTCCTGTGACCCAGAGTACACGCTTGGATCTTGTGGGTCAGTCTGTTTCTCCATCTGTTTTGGACTTCCTGCAGGCGAACTGCTAAGTAGAGCTAAATTTTATAGCATCTCATTTCAAAAATTTCCCACTCCGTAATAAGAATTTACTTCTAATTGAAAAGCAACAGGCCTGTCTAATTTGAATTCTTCTTTTGGTCTAAATGGTGGCAAAATGTTTGATTTTTGTCCTGAGGGGGAAAAATAAAGGCTGGTGCTGGTACGATGGATTAGAGTCTGCTTCTCCCTGACGTCCTGAGCACAGGAGCCAACGTTGACTGTTGAGGGAGCAATCATATGAGGCTTGGTTATGCAGGAGGGAGTTAGTTCGAGAGGAGTTCTGATCTTTCTAAAGTGTTATTTGTGTGATGCTATCCACATAATAGCCCTCCGTAGAATTTTATTGAGCTAAAGAAATGCCAGAGCCGCGGAGTTTCATGATAAACCGTGGCCACTGACATGCCACGTGCTGTTTGGCTATCCGCTCTCCCTAGAAGACGGATGGTGGGCACCTTTTTTCATCACCACCCTGTTGGTAAGCTTGTATTTGTTGTAAGTTGGGGGGAAATCCTTTTCTAACCGACAGGATCTGTTTTTTCACAGAAGAAAACCTGTCTGCTTCGGTCACCAGCCAGCCTGTTCATCCGAAGGAAAACGTCATACCCTTACTCGTCACAAGCAGTTCTGATCAGTTTCTGACGACTCCGGACGGAGATGAGAAGGACATCACACAGGAAAGCTCTGAGTTAAAGCACAGATCCTCAAAGAAAGATTTGCTAGAGGTAGACAGGTTCACAATCTGTGGAAACCGAATCGACTGAGCTCTGCAGCCGAGTCCTGGGGCGGGAGACGCTCTGCTACCGGGACGGACAGATGTGAAAAATGGCACTTAAATATTTATTTAAAAACTTAAATTATTAATGGAAAGCGAATCTTAATATCTTTCTTCCAGTAATGTGGGCTGGCTGAAGGTCAGGTCACAGAACAGCAGCGACCTCCAGCCTGGACTCTGGAAACCTGACGGGCGAGGAGAAGCCCCCGGCTTGGCAGAGAGCACTCACTCCGGGCCTCCCGGGGGCCACCTCACAAGCCCTTGGCCATATCCGTCTGCGCTTCCAGAACCTCGAGTTCTCCCTCGAGGCCTCTTCCATACAAGGAGATACCTGGAAAACTGTGAAGCTTTTCCCATGACATTACCTTTCCAGCTCGTACTGTTTTCCACCAACAGGTTTCAGACTTGACTTCATCTGCCAAAGCATTAAAAAAAAAAAAAAAAAAAGATTAGAACTTAAGTCAAGATAAATGTTCTTACCACCAGAGTAATCCTTGAAGATGTATCTGAATTAATCAGAATAAAAGGCTACCTAAAATAATTCATGATGAATAGTAGCATTTTATAGGAAGAAACAAACCTAAGCCGGTTTGTTTATTTAAAAAATATTCATTAATGAGGGTTATGCATCAGAGAGAAAATGTTTCATAATTTTTCAGTTTACTCTTTAAAGCAAAATGTGAGCTGTGTGTTGTTCAGTTGCAATGGAGAGAATAGAAATACCCTTACAAAAAGGCACTTTTTATACTGAAGCAGCAGAGCAGTGTTAACTTCATGTATAGTTAACTGGTTTCGCTTTAAAACTAATTGCTTCATAAATTGTTACAGTTAAAAGTATCCGATGTCGAATGGGCTGAAGAACTGTCATTGTACAAAACCCAAAGGTGTGGACTCTGAGTTTTTAAAGTAAATATTCTAAGTGGTTTGGGCAGTGTCTTGCTTGGGCTTAAAAATGCATCAGTCTTTCTGACCGGAGTGTCTGTGGGTGTGCCCGAGCTGGGGGCGCCCATGGGCTTGGGGCCTGTGGGCCGCCACCTGGGTGTGCGGAGACCCTTGTGTCTGGATGCTGGGAACAGCAGCCAAAGGTGCTTTTTGGTTTCGTTTGAGATCGAGATTCCATTTCTGCTTGCTTACTTACATCACAGGGCAAGTTACTTCCTGCCAGTTTTACCCTGAGAAACCTTTCTGCATTTTTATAAAAATTTTACAGCATCTCATTTCAAAATGTCCAGATGTTACTGTTCACTGTCATTCCCTTTGATGTTTTCATTTCGAAGTTCAGCTCTCGTGCTGATATTTCGGGCATGTGACATGCAGAAAGTAAATTTTAGGGGATTTCTTTATCTCCTGAGTGAAATATAAAGCAAACTTTAATGTTTGGCTTCTTCATGAGAAATACGAAAGTGGATTTTAATGTTTTGCGTCAGCTAAGGAAACCTGAAGATGGATGTTCCCATAGGGTAAAAAAGGAAGTCCTGTTGAAATGCTTTTGTGAAACCAGGAAGTATTTTAAGTTAAAAATGAAAAGACTTTTGTGTATGTTTCAATGAAGCCCCATTTTAGAATTATACGTTTTTCCATCTCCTCTTCACCACCAAAAGAAACAGTGTCCACCCGAATGGAATCATTTGGGGGGAACTTTGCCAAATGTAGCCCTGATCAGTGCAAGAATATGATTTGGGTGTATCTTTCCATTCAGCTTGAATTCGCCTGTTATTAGTGTGCGGTCATTTTCGGAAGATTTCATCTCCTTTGCAGGATATATCGGGAGTTGGGAATGATGTTCATTTCTTCCGCTAAAATGGCATTCAGTACTAATTTTATAAGTGCATCTTGTGTGAAACTCAATAAATTCAATTTTGTAATCTTTTTTAAAAAGGTCACTGAATTTATTTTAATAAGGTTTACTGCTCTATTTGCTGGCGTAAATTTCCCATTCTGTAATGAGAACTTACTTCTAATTGACAAGTGACAGGAGTGTCTAAATTGAATTCCTCTTTTGGTCTTAATGGTGGCAAAATGTTTTTGTCCTGAAAAAAAAAAAAAAAAGACCGGTCTTTGATCATAGATCATGTAACATCTCTCAGCCGATGGACGTACTTGCATTTTGCAGGTGTTTTGAATGTCACACAATGAGTTTTTCACATCTGGGAGTCAAGTTCAAGACAGTACTTTGGGTTTTTTGTTTTATTTTAAATTAAGACACAACATCGGTCAGATTCTAATGAGTGTTTCCTGTGGAACAGAAGTATAACCAGCAAGGTCATTCAGGAACTTGTCCGAGTTTTCTCTGTGCTTCGCACCTCCGTGCTTTGGCTAGCAGTTAGACTTTGAACCCATTATCCATGTACGGGGAGGAAACGTGTTCTCATTAGATCCTCAAAAATGTTTCTGCCCCCACTGGTAACTCAGCGGAGGAGGATATAAATTCACAAAATTATTTAAAATCACATTTTGATATGTTTCAGGTTCATTTATCTATTCTCTCCACAGAGATTTATCAGCACCTTCTATGTGTCAGGGACTATTCTAGATGCTAGGATCAGCCTTGAACAAAGCTGCTTTTCTGGGGAAGAGCGACAGGAAACTCGTTGGCGGGATGGCGTCTGCTGGAGACGCACTGCCTAGTGACCAGAGGATCTTTCAGGTTTATCTCGGGTCTACAATAAATACAATTCTTTAACGCTTCGTAGAAGTCTGATTTGTTTTCCTATTGTATTCATGTAAAGTAAGAGAATTATGTAGCAGTTTCACAGTCCTTCTATAAAACCAATAAAAGAATACCTTTTTTTTTTTTTTATACTGAAGACTGCCAGTTATCCATCAGAATCTGTTCTGCTCCATAAACACAGAGTTATAGCGGGGCATGTAGCTGTCGTCAGTTGAGGACCATATCCTCAAGTCCTTGTTGCTGTTACTTGTGGCCTGGTGACATTCTCACCGAGGGATGTAGGTCAAGGGATGTATGCCATTATGGGCTCCCCTCCACCTTCTCTTCCCTTCCCCCCAGCTGGAACCCAGGAAGGTGTGACTTTGCCCCAACCATGCAGGAAAACACAGTGCCCATAGTACGGCAGAGCCACGGGAGGGACAGATCCCAGGTCCCTGAATGCCTCTGTGGAGCAGAGCCGCCTAGCCACTGGGAGCACTCAGTTTAGACCATACACGGGAGAGAAATAAATGCCTTTGTTTCCAAGCCACTGAATCCGGAAGGTCAACGTCACAGCCCAAGTTAACACACTAAGAAATCTGGAAGGGTCTATTTAGAGACCTTTACATGAATGGAATGAGGTCTCAGACCTCGAAACCACACTTCTGTAAACACTGGACTCTCATATCTCCTCTGTTGTTTATAGGGAAAAGATAAAGATGACTATGTCCCCCTCATTCAGAGGTTGCTCTCCCAGCACCCTTGGCCATCTTGAACTGAACTTTAAATTTGCTCATTAGCGGCAGAGTCCTGTTTGTGCACATACTCTACGGAACGGATATGCGTTGTCCCTTCTCTCTCAGGAAATTGTGTATGGGGAGAGTAGGTGATGAATACAGTCTAACAATACAGAGAAGTGGAGGCAAAGGAGTTAAAATATCAAGAGAGCAGCAAAAATATGGTCCTCTGGGGCCAGTCTGAGGCAAATGGTTCCATGCAAGTGATTGCTCAAAAGACCCCCGTGTTCTGGTTCAGCGTGACATGGGGCGTTCGTGAGTGCCTGAGGCATCCGGGATGGTTTCGCTTAGGTTTAATCTGATTAGGTAGAAGTGTCGACAGTTGAGGGGGAAGGCGTTAAAGAAATTGACATTCTAGGGGAGTTTTAGGGATCTGAAAAGTCTGCTTGGAGGGAACACCTAATGTTCAGCAGGGGACCTTGCTGTTCTAAAATTTCAGTAAGAAAAGATAAGCAACACATAGGGGCAAGTCCGTAAAGCTCGCACTGTGACCTCGTGTAGTAAGGTTGTGTTTGAAGTTGTTTGATATTTAATGAAAAAGAAGGGTAGGCATCCACACAACGTATTTTGCTGTCAGCTTACAACTTTCTTTTGGGCAGGTGGGAAGTTAAGGGCGGTGGGGGGATAGGGGCCCTGGAGTACATGCGGCACCTTTTAAAAAAGATCGGATCAGGAATTATAGAATATCTAAGCTCTTGGGTGACATGCCTGCCATTATTTTGAAACTGCCATTATTTTTAATAAGCATATTCTCATTTCATCTGAGATATGTCTACAGAAGAACGTAAACAGGGAGAAACTGCAGTAATGTCAAGGTTAACCGGATAAAGTGAAATACAAGAGAAATGCATAAATATCTTGTAGGGCTCGATTTAACAAATATTAATTGCACAGTCACTGCGGAAAGCACAGAAGGGAATCAGTCCTGATCACAGAGCTTATCAAAGGTCTAGTGGGCAGACAGATGGTTGAACTGACTTGGGAATTGCCGTCCTGTGAGCCAAGTGCTACCGTAAACATGCATACTGGCTCTGTCCTTCAGATGGGGTCCCGCCATGTTCCCTGCTGGGGCCCTAGCACCTATCCTCGACGGTTCCTGGCACACGCAGGCGGCCAATAAACATTTATTGGATGAATAAACGTGGGAGTCATTGTGGAGAACGTTCACTCGGACTACCTTAAAAAGAAAGTAGGAATTAGATGGATAAGAAAGGAGAGGAAAGGTGAGTCAAACACGGATGAAGGAGGAAACCACAGCATGACCACAGAGGGTGCATCCACTCACTGGGTGCATATCTGAGTGCCTTTCGAGTGCCAGCTGTCGTGCTCAGAATAGGAGAAGGAACAGCTTCACTCCAGGGGAGCAGTTAGAGAAGGAGGCAAGGGCTAGATCTAGAGAGCTTTGAATGCCTTACCAAGAGTCTTGGATTTGATCCTGTACACAATGGGGAGAGCTTACTTGGGATCTTACACCAGACGGTTGGAATTCTCAAATAAGAGGTTAAATGGGGAAGAAAAAGCTACTTGTAAACCATAATATAGTGTTAGGTAACTTGTCCAAGGTCACATGGGTAGCACATATCAGAGCAGAAAGTCGAACCCGTTCCCTGAGGAGCCCCATGCCCTCTACCTCTGGGCTCTCTGCTGCTTGGGGGAGGAAAGAGAAACAGAGACCATGAGACCCTTAAGGAGGTCACCGCAGTCATTCCTGCCAGAGGAACAGGATCTACGGAATGTAGGGTGTGGCGACCTTTTGGATGTTGGGTGTCTAGGATGTTTACCCCTCTGGGAAGTTCACAGAGGGCCAGCTGACTGTGTGGGGGTGGGGTTGGAGTTAGAGGCTTGCTCTGTGACACTGCAAACCTGCTTATCTGTAGATCAGACCTGATAATACCCACTTCTCAGGGTCATTGGGAGGATTAAGAGGGTATCTGGCACCCGATTTGTAAATGACGCAGCACCGTGCAAATCTAAGCTGTTTACCGTCATTGCCCGAGGCCTCATAGCCTAGGTCCTCAAGGTGTGGCCCCCAACCTGCAGCATCCATCACCTGGGGACATGTTAGAAATGCAGATTCTTGGGGCGCCTGGGTGGCTCAGTCGGTTAAGCGTCCAACTTCAGCTCAGGTCATGATCTCGCAGTTCATGAATTCAAGCCTGGTGTCAAGTTCTGTGCTGACAGCTCAGAGCCTGAAGCCAACTTCAGATTCTGTGTCTCCGTCTCTCTGCCCCTTCCCCATTCGTCCTCTCTCTTTCTCAAAATAAATAAGCAATAAAAAAAAAAGAAAGGGGCAGGTGTGCTTTCTTGAAATAGGACAGTCCAGGAAGGCCTCTGTGTCACCTACAGCCTGAGCTAGAAGGAACCTCACAGAGGCAGAGAGCCGCAAGTTCAAAGCTACCAGCATGTGAGCAAGCAGCGTATATTCTACCAGCAGAAGGAAGTTTGGCAGAGTTGGAGGCCACGGATGTGGGGTCCAGGCCGTCCAAGCCCAAGGACAGGAGTTAGGATGCTGCTTTTTTCCGACCTCGTGGAGAATGGGTTACAGAGCGGCTAGTGTGGAATCAGGAGACCAGTGAGGGGACTGTTTTGAAGGGAGTTCACTGGGCTCAGGCCGGCCTGGAGTTACACCAGGGCCGTGCCAGGAGCCCCCCAAGCCTGACCTGGCCCTGTCTGCCCTTTGGCATCTCTGCAGGAACCTCTAAACCTCCACTGGCGGGGCAGTCACAGAACAGGGGACTCAACCTAGACTCGATCCCTTCGTTTCTTCCACACTGACACGAAACCCACGTTTGTCTGACTCTGTGTCTCATTGGATGGGCGTGATGATGAGCAGCCTTCAGACGTGCTCCTCTGTAGAAATAATTCCCCGAGGCAGGCCGGGCTGCTCCCTGGCCTGCAACAGAAACCACATTTTCTGAAGGAGAAGTGGAAGGAAGCACCGAGGGCCCATGCTGAGTAGCAGGCAATCGGCCTCAGCCCTCCCGCCTTGGACCTGGGAAGGGAAGAAGCCATTGGCAAGTGAAATAAAGCCATATGGGTTCAGATTCTGTCCACCTTTAATTGCAAAACACAGCAGGGAAGAATATGATTTTCCCTTGTGAATATGATGAATATGAGTGTCCTGTTCCTTTCTCCCTCAAAGGTAGCATGTTTAAAGATGGCTCAGGTCCTAGACTCATGGCGTTTTCACCCCTCTGAAGGGGTCTAACAGCACAGCCAACCTCTCCCCCAAGGGCAAGCTGCTTTTCTCCTGCACCCCAGATAGGTTGTCATCTAGCTGGGATGGGAAATACCTACAGTAATAGTTGTAGTAGTACTAGTACTAGTACTAGTAGTAACAGTAGTAGTAATTTTAAAAGCAGTACTTATTAAACATCTGCTATAAGCCATCATACGAGGCCCTTTCAGTTCATACCTCCTGTAACCGGCACAATATCCCCGCAAAGTCCCCCATTCTACAGATGTGGAAACCGAGGCTACAAGGCTCTTTTCTCAAGTCACCCACCTGGAGAGGAACAGGACCAAGATTTAAAGCCCGGCCCCTGTGATGGCAGACTGTAAGCCTTTCACCAACGCACGGGGCTCAGACCTCAGGACGGCCCCACACGCGAGCTCATCCCAACACACACGCCATATTTTTTTCTTACATCAAGGAGTTTTCCAACTAAAGCATGTGTCGTTCACAAACTTTCCATCCCTTCCGACCTCCTTTGGTTCACATTTTCCAGACTCTCATATGATTCTAATTCTCCATAGGCTGGCATTGCTGAGTGCTATTTTCAGAATTTGGATTATGAACGGATTGTTCTGCTTCTGTTTATTGGTGATTGTTTATTCTGTTTATCACCTTTTTTTCTCCCTACTGAAACACGGCAAGGTGTAACAATGTGGATTTATGTGACGCTTGGCAGTTTTCAAACGTCCTCCCCTGGACTCCTCATTCACCCCTGCAGGGCGGGTACAATAGGGACCAAGATGTCCGTGTGCCGGTCAGGAAACCAGAGCCCTGATTTTCCAGGCGCTAGGATGCAGTGCCAGGTCCAGACAGGAGGACTCCCCACCCCACACAGGGCACGAGGTCACTCAACACATGGTCATAATACGCCCAGCACTGCAGGTCCCAGACTAAGGAAGGAGCACGGGGAGACCAGCCCCTTCCTGGCTGTGACAGTGGCAAATTCCACACATTTTAAAAGCTGTTATTAGTTTTGATGCTCAAATAATATAGGTTCATTATTGGAAAATCAGAAAGCCATTAAGAAAGGAGGAATTTCACCATTTAATTTGGTGCATATTCTTTCCAACTGTTTCTGCAAATATACACATAGGTATGGGTTTGCACACGTAAATATATTTTGATGACATTCTACGTGCTGATTTTTGGCATGCTTCATTTCCTTTACATGTGGTGGGAATTTTTCCATGTCAACAGTTTAAAATACTTTCATTGCAGGCATAGAATTCCAAATATGGCCATAGGATAATGTATTTAATCAATCCCTTTTTGTTGTACATTTGTCTGGTTATTTCTTTGGGATAAACTTCTAGAGCTGGAATTACTTGGGCAAAGGCTCCAAACCACTTTTTTTTTTTTAATGTTTATTTATTTTTGGGACAGAGAGAGACAGAGCATGAGTGGGGGGTGGGGCAGAGAGAGAGGGAGACACAGAATGCGAAGCAGGCTCCAGGCTCTGAGCCGTCAGCACAGAGCCTGATGCGGGGCTCGAACCCACAGACAGTGATATCATGACCTGAGCCGAAGTCGGACGCTCAACCGACTGAGCCACCCAGGCGCCCCTCCAAACCACTTTTGATGTGTTCCTACAAAATCACCTTGCAGAGGCACATAGTGTATGAATGCTCCCGCCAGCCCGGGGCCAGGTGACTGTCCTAACCCTGTCAATTAATTCAACAAGTGGTTTAAAAAGGGAATCTAGTTTATGAGTATGATTAAATATTTTTAATATATTCATGAGCTACTTTTCTTTCTTTTTTTTGTTTTTATTTATTTTTGAGAGACATAGAGACAGAGCATGAGCAGGGGAAGGGCAGAGAGAGAGGGAGACACAGAATCTGAAGCAGGCTCGAGGCTCTGAGCCATCAGCACAGAGCCCGACGCGGGGCTTGAACCCACAGACCGTGAGATCATGACCTGAGCCGAAGTCGGCTGCTCAACTGACTGAGCCACCCAGGCTCCCCCTATTTTTCATTTTAGTGACATGCATGTGCATATCTTTAATATTTCTTTTCAGAAATAGGGCAAAGAAATGGGGACCTGAGAGCCTACCGATTCCCCTGGACTGGTGTTTTTCAACATTTCGCATAGAGACCCAAAGAGGAAGAAGACCCGTAATATATTTTACAATAAAACCCAGTGGACACACACATATATACCTGAAAAGTAAACTTTTGCCAGATAATGCCTACCTTTACTCTGACTTTTTCAAATATTCTGTCTTGAAGAGAGCGTTTTTAAGTATCTTGTCCTAAGTGACAGCCCTGCATTAGTTTGCAGCCAGTTCTCTCTTCTGCTAAACACAGAGGGGTACTGTGTTAGAGATAGTGTGCCCCAGACTTCTGCCTACTGTGAACCTTGTTAAGGGTTATGATTGCTGAGAATTCTGTTTTGATTGCTGTTTGCTGTGAACACTGTGAAACTTTTCTTGGGGTGCTGTGAGGCCTGTTCAGTTTGCTATGTAGTAGACTAAGTTGCTGTGTGTTAAATCTTGTTAGGTATTAGATTTAGAGACTTAGGAATGCCCTAGACTCCTGACCCGTTTGCTGTGATTGCTGTGAACCCTGTTTGCTGTGTTAGAGAATTGTCATATTGTGAAAGTATGGTGCTGTTAGGGCTAAGGCCACTCCATTTTGGTTTAAGTTCCATCTTAGAGTAGTTCTGGGCCCCGAGTTCCAGGAAAACAAGTCACCCTGAACTCTGCCCCGGGTTCCAGGAAACAGAGTAGCCAAAAGGCCGGACCCGGATTAGCAGACCCTGTCACTACCCCAGGTGGGACCAGACCCTGATTAGCAGACCCTGTCACCACCCCGGGTGGGACTGGACCCTGATTAGCAGACCCTGCCTCCACCTTGAGTTCCAGGGAAACCACAGGAGGTCAGATTCCTAGAATAGCCCCTAGCAAAACTAATCAGTGTTCAGCCCACGCGCGCTGACCATTTGAATCTGCACGGGACCCCCAAACTAAGCCAATCCATAGCTAACCCGCGCCCGCGAAATATGAAATACTCAATGAGAAACTAGCCTGCGAAAATGCCAATCAATCAATTCAAAGGATCCCCATTCCCGCCCAAAAAGTGTACTCGAACCCTGATAAAAAGCCTGTGTAAACCTGGCTCAGGGCTCTTGCCACTGCACCGCTGCGCCGGGAGGTGCACGAGTCCGAGCTGGAGCTTCGAATAAAGACCCTTTGCGTTTGCATCAGTCCCGGCTCCCCGGCGGTCTTCTTGGGATCCAGAATTTGGGCATAACAGTCTGTCTTCTGTCTCTGTCTATGTCTCTGTCTCTCTCTCTCTCTGTGTGTATATATATATATATATGTATATATATATATATATATATACACATATATATATATAAAAACTCTCTCTATGTGTGTGAGTATATGATATGCGTGTTTGTGTACATATATATATACATATATATACACACATATATATATATATATATATATATATATATATAAATTTATTTAAATTCAAGTTAGTTAACATACAATGTAGTATTGGTTTCAGGAGTAGAACCCAGGGATTCATCCCTTCCGTATAATGCCCGGTGCTCATCCCAACAAGTGCCCTCCTTAATGCCCATCACCCACTTAGCTCATCTCCCTACCCACCTCCCCTCCAGCAACCCTCGGTTTGTTCTCTGTAGTTAAGAGTCTCTTTTGGTTTGCCTCCCTCCGTTTTTATCTTATTTTTCCTTCCTTTCCCCTATGTTCATCTGTTGTGTTTCTTAAATTCCACATATGAGTGAAATCGTATGATATCTGTCTTTCTCTGACTGACTTATTTCACTTAGCATAATACACTCTAGTTCCATCCACATTGCTGCAAAGGGCAAGATTTCATTCTTTTTGATCACCAAGTAGTATTCCATTGTGTGTGTATATATATACCACATTTTCTTTATCCATTCATCAGTTGATGGGCATTAGGGCTCTTTCCATACTTTGGCTATTGTCAGTAGCGCTGCTGTAAACATAGGGGTGCGGTTGCCCCTTCAATTCAGCATTTTTGTATCCTTTGGATAAATACCTAGTAGTGCAATTGCTGGGTCACAGGGTAGTTGTATTTATATTTTTTAAATTCTAGTCATTGCATACTAAATTGATTCCATAATCTTGTCATGGATTATGTCCCATAGTTGGAAAAACACTGGCTTAGACCCAACAGCATCAGCTGCCTGAACATACTGGCCCTGAACAAAGTCAGGGTTTTATTAGCAAAGGATAAGAGGGAGGTAGGAGTCAGGCAGACATGTAACAGTCACCCTCAGACCTTAGAGGGCGGGCCAGGTGTAGACAGGTGAAGACCGGGAGAGCCCCGCTGAGAGAGAAGGTGTGAGCAGGGAACGCGTGTGTGCTGGGCACATCAGCTGAGCTCCGGGTGTGTGGAAGGAGGCTGGCTGGGAAAGTTGGTTGAGTCCTGCCTGCCACAGAGGACCTGGGCTGCCAGGCTCCAGGAGAGCAAAGTCAGGGTGTTGGCAGGTCCAATAACTGGTGAGTGCCCTCTTCCTGGTTTGCAGATGGCCGGCTTCTTGTGTCCCGGTATGGTGGAGTGCAGAGGGAGAGAAAGCAAGTTCTCTGCTGCCTCTGCTGATAAGGGAACTGCGATGGTTCGTTTCAACTGTCAGCCTGACTGGGTTCTGGGACCCTGGTAGCTGGGAAAGCATCATTTCTGGTGCGTCTGTGAGAGCGTTTCTGGAAGACGTTAGTGTTGGATTCAGTGGGCTGAGGACAGAGGTGGACGGGCATCACCTAATCCGTGCAGATCCCGAACGGAACAAAAAAGTGAAGGAAGGGCGAATTCTCTGTCCTGGAGCTTCGATACCCATTTTCTTTCACCCTCAGAGCCCGGAGCTCCCGGAGCTTTTGGACCCTCAGCCTCCGGGACTTAAAACCAGCAGCCTCCTCAGTCCTCCGGCCTCAGCCTCAGACTGAATTATGCCCTCGGCTTCCCTGGTTGTCCAGCTCACAGACCAGACTGTGGGGCTTCCTGCCCTCTGTTACCCAGAGTAGGCCTCCTCTTCTGGTAACTATGTATCTCCTACTGGTTCTTTTTTTCTGGAGAACTCTGAGGAACCCAAGTGCTAATGCCATTCAGGGGGCTTCACTCTCATGACCTAATCACCTCCCCATGGCCCCACCTTGGCCCCCTTGACATATGAATTTGGGGTGGGGGAGCACATTCAGGCCATAACAGAGAGGGTTCTCCCTAGGCAGGGGTGCTCCGATGCCCGGTGGCCCTTCTTCCCAGGATTCACTTCTTGAACACCAGGCTGACCCCACTCGGGGCTGCTCTCCAGGTGCACTCAGGTTGGAACTATTTGTCTGAGTTATTTTTTTTCATGTGAAACACATTTTCCTAATGTCTTTTCAAGTGTGCAGTCATTACAAATGCTTCCCCGAGGTCCTCTTTAAACTCGTCATCCGGATATTTCCTCAAATGGCTTTGGACAATGGCGTCGTCCAGAACATGAGTCACCTGCAATGGGACCCACGGCGCCTGGAACCACGGCGCACAGAGCGTCTGATGAACCGGACCAGCCTCTGGGACACGGCGCTCGGCGCTCTCTCACTGCCCCCCACACTGTTGCCCAGTGGGCTGAGGACCCAGCAACTGGGTATGACGTGATCCCCATACTGCCTAGACTGGATATCGAATTCCCTCCCCGCCAAAAGGGGGCTGCTCAGTTTTCTTCGTGTCCAGAAATAAAGTATCTTTGTTTTTACTAGTGATTCTTTCCCACCCTGTTGCACTAGTGCTTCCCCAGGTCTTCGACCGTGCCGCGTCCTGATACTCACTCCGATGAAAGTCCTGGCTCCTGTCAGTTCTGAGTGTCAGTTTCTTCATCATACAGGTGATGGCCGATGATGGGGGTCGGAAAAGGGATCCCATTCCCATGATGCCTCTGTGACTGGCTTATGCTTATAAGGCAGAGGCTATCGAACTGGTTACCACGGACCTGCAAATGTACGGACAGACGTACTTACCTGATTGCACTTTGCTTCACAGATACTGTGTCTTTTTGCAAATCAAAGGTTTGTGGCAATTCTGCCTGAAGCAAGCCTATTAGTGCCATTTTTCCAACAGCGTTTGCTCACTTTGTGTCTCTGTGTCACATTTTGGTAATCCTTGCAATATTTCAAACGTTTTCATTATTACTGTATTTGATACGGTGATATGATTATGACGTAACTGAGAGCTCAGATGATGGTTAGCATTTTTTAGCCATAAAATGTTTTTAAATTAAGGTATATACATTTATTTAGACATAATTAAATTGCACACATAATAAAGTACAGTATAGTGCAAATATAACTTTCATATGCATTGGGAAACAAAAATTAATAATAATTTGACTTCCTTTATTGTGATACTCACATTACTGCAGTGGCCTGGAGCGAAACCCACAGTCTCTATGAAATATGCCTGTATCCCTGTACAAAGGAATCTTACCAAAAGCTAATCTCAACTCATCGTTTCCCATTCATTTGTTCATTCATTCAACACAGCAAGTGGGAAGAAAAGTCCCAAAGAGTCACTTTTATTCCACTGCCTCACCTGTAAGAAACAACCTCCTGAAACTCAGCCAGGCATTTGCTGCAGTGATTCTGTTGTAAGGGCAAATCGGGACTGATTCCATTTTGGTTAAGGGCAAACTGGGACTGACTCCATTGTGTTCCGTGTCCTCCACCTTGAGTCCCCAGCGCCTGCGCAGAAGCTTGACCTACGGAACAGGACCCTGACCCCTCCTCAGCCAATCAGCTAGGGTCACGACCATCACCCCTCCCACTGCCCCTAGACCCCTTTAAAACTATTCTGTTTTTGGAACGTGCTCTCTCTCTCTCTCTCTCTCTCTCTCTCTCTCTCTCTCTCTCTCTCTCGACCCGCTCGATTAAAGGCTCTTTGCTCTTGCATCAGACTCGGCTCCCTGGTGGTTTTTGGGGTCCCTGAATTCTGGGCACAACACTGTTTGTATTCTCTGTTTCTATGTGTATTCTCTGTTTCTATAGTTCAAATCCTTGTTGGAAAATGGTGGTCAACAAAGGATGAAGGAACACAGAGACAAACGTCGCCCCTCTCTGGTAAAGCTGGGCTCCCCTGAACTGGTGGCTGAGAGAAATGATCACGATGTGATGGACTTAATACTTTCTAGACTGGGTTCCCATCAATTACCTTGTTTAATGGTTTAATGGTTAAATACGTTTAACTATACTAATTTTTCAGAGTAGGAAAAAAAAGACCAGCAAAGGTTGGGTGCTGGGAGCCATTTTGGGCTCACAGGTTGAGACCCCTCCCTGTGCGGAAAAGGTGGTTGAAGCAGTTAAGAGCTGGCTGAATACTGGTGCGATTTGTGTAAATGTTGGGCCCCTATTATGTAAATTAACTCATTCACAAGCAAAGAACAAGCATTGGGCATTCTGTCCTTGCCGGATGGGTTGCACCTCCCCCACTGTGTTTGGAAGAATAGGCAGAATGACTCCTGGCCTGTTTATAGATAATTAACAGAGGCAGGCTTAGGTAACTTCCTGTTCTCTCCCCCTGCCTTAAATTTATATGCTGATTAACTTGAAAACAACTTGCAAGACTGAGGAAATCGCAGCTTTACTGATAAAACACATTATTGTTCAAACTATGCTTACCGATGGGCTGTCACTCATCGCTGCAATGTAAGTCACTACTTTTAAATAAAGACACTGAGACCGGCAGGGCGGAGATGCCAGAATTGCCAGGGCTGCCTGCTTGGTCATCGGACTACCTCTCTCTCGTGGCTCTCTCATTTCCTCTCGCCTGACCGTCCATTCTTCGGGGACCCCTAGATTCGCTGGAACTGGACCCTGGCAGTTGGGGTGCTCAGGTGCAGCTGGTGATGGAAACTAGATCCACCCAAATGTAGGTCTGTGACCCACAGCTTTGGGGTGTGTCCCTCCACACCCCCGAGGAGAGCACCCTACTGCCACTGCAAATTAAGTTCCTGTCATTTCCTAATTAAAATGGCATTAATTAGCTGTCACTTTAACATAGATGACCCGCTAGTGAAGTAGTCTACTTTTTACTTTTTACTTCCAACTATTTAATTAGGCACCAAGATAATCCCCCCTAGCAAGCTGCTGACCCGATTCGAAAAGCCGAGGCGTATCTCTGTGGAAATAGTATCCCAACTGGGAATGAGAATCTTCTCTCCGTGCACTCACGAACTCGGTCTGGACTGGCAAGGCAGATTTCCAAGCGCTGGTGTTAGGGCAAACTGGGACTGACTCCATTGTGTTTCCTGTCTTCCACCCTGAGTCCCCAGTGCCTGCTCAAAACCTGCAACTTCCTGGTTCCAAAAGAACCATGCCCAGTGGCCTATGGAACAGGACCCTTGACCCTTCCTCAGCCAATCGGCTAGGGTCACGACCATCACCCCTCCCACTGCCCCTAGACCCCTTTAAAACTATTGTGTTTTGGGAACAGGCCCTCTCTCTCGACCCACTGCTGCGTCGGTGCGGTAGGAGATTGAGCTCGAGCTAGCTCGAATAAAGGCTCTTTGTTCTTGCATCGGACTCGGCTCCCTGGTGGTTCTTGGGGTCCCCGAATTCTGGGCATAACACTGGATTTCATCCTGGAGTTGGCCGTTTTCCCCCTCTGCTGTTTTGACCAAGTGACTACAAGCTTTTATTTTTAAATAGCTATTTACAACTCCCCAGGAGCCCACACGCCATTATCTCACGGGATGTTCAGGGCAGCCCTGAGAAGTTACGCCATATAGCGCTAATCCGTGTTTCTGGGAGCTGCCTACGGCGTCTGGACATCTACTAAAGTAGATGCTCCGGGACATTCACACACACACACACACACACACACAATTTTTTTTTTGAGCTAGGTACTGTTGCAGCCTAGTCCCAGCAGGTGAGACTCAGATTTACAGAGAAGCAGCAAGTTCAAAGGAGCACACTAAGGGGCAGGCGGGAGCGGAATTCAAACCTGGACAGTCGGCCTCCAGCCCGCACTGGGAACCATGATGTCGCTCGGTTCCATCCGCAGCGTCCCCGCGTGCCGGGCCCATATTTGCCAGTTGGATCATGGTCCTGTCCACAGTGCAGACAGGGCCAGCAGAGCAGTGGAGGGTCAGAGCATCGTACTCTCCTAGGGGCCCCTCCAGATGGCATGGGCATCGGCTGTTTGAGCACAGGGAGCCAAGGCTGCAGAGAATGAAAGCCACGTCTGTTGATGGCCGTCTCGGTGCCAGCAAGAGGGCTGAGTGCTTGCCACACACTGTCTGGACTCTCACAGCAAAGAGGAAAGTCTTATCTCGGATTTATAACTGAGGAGTCTGTGGTCCACAGAGGCCAACTGAGCCCCTAAGATCACTCAGCAGCCGTGGAAGTGAGACTCAAACCGCACTGGCTGACACCAAAGGCCATGCCCTTGAAGCTGGATGAAAAATGGCCGCAGAGAAAATAATTAGCCGGGCCTGGTGCTGATCACGAAGGACAGTGAAGGAGCCTGTTGCCGGCTGACGAGACTCCCAGTACAAACCGGGCTCAGCCAGGAGTCAGAGGTTCCTGAGTAAAACCTCAGTAATGCCAAGATTTTCATTTCTCAAGGCTCAGGGTCCGAGACACACAGCGGATGAATACACCTTCCTTAAGGGAGGTGAGAGGCGGCTGTTTTCAAGAAAAATCAGTGCTCAGATTGACCATGCTTTCTTCTGGGGCAGGAGCGTGGAGCTCAGCCGGCTCTGTCCTGCAAGGGAGACTGAACCTGGTTCAGAGGGACCCACCCAGGAGACCTGCGCGCCCAGCAAAACCAGGCTACAGACCACACAATGGGGGGAAGAAAGTGTCTCCCAGGCAAAAAGGGCGGAGTTGCTGGTGGGGCTAGAGTGCTGGAAGAGGCGGTGAGAAGAGAGACTGGTGTCACATGGGTCCCCTCCCCCAGGGAGACACTCCTCCCCAGAAGCACCCCTCCTGAGGCATGGAAGTGGTGGGGTTGCAGGAACAAAGATGGAAGGTGGAAGTTCCCACCATTGTCGCAGCAGCCCGCCTGGGGGGCCCAGTGACCTTCCCAGAGGAGCAGTGGGGATAGCAGGCCGGCAGGTTCCCGAGAAGGAACCCTGTGGGGCGGGGGTGGGGGGGGTGGGGGGAGTGGAGCGCCCCCAGACAGCTCCTCCCCCTGTGCCAGAGCCAAGCCCCTGCTCCCCAGGCCACACCCTAGTAATCACCTTCCCACCCTCCATTAGGTGAGAGGTACACCCCCAAAAGATCAAAGCAGGGGAGGCCCAGGAGCTGGTGGCAATTGTTTATCCTCTAGCAGGATGCCTTAAACTCGTCTCCAGAGCTCTGGGCCCCTCCTTTCCTGGTAGGAAGGGGGGGGGAGCGAGGGGAGGGGGGAGACGGGTGGAGGTGGGGGTGGTGCAGGACATCCAGGCACAAGGGGGTCTAGGTAAGGGGGGAGGAAGAGGGCCAGGGGTGAGGACACAGGGAGTTTGGGGCACAAGGGAGGCCCAGGGGGTTGGGGGTGCAGACGATGGTGTCAGGGGAGTCCGAGGCACAGGGACCCAGCAGGGTTCAGCAGGCAGGTTCTCCTTTCTGGCCACCACTTACAAAGAGAAGCTCCTCTCTCACTGAGAATGGGTGGCAGGCAGATCTCCCCTGGGGGCTGCTCCTGGAAGGACCCCTCTGGCAAGTCCCCACAGTCCAGCCACACAAAGGAGAGCCACACGTGGCACAGCTAAGGCCGGAGTCTGTTCTGATGGGCGGGTGCCTGTGCCTTTGGTGTGTGAAATATTTCACATATCACCTTTGTTACTGACTGCAATTCTTAAAAAAATTTTTTTAATGTTTATTTATTTTTGAGAGAGACACAGAGCACAAGCATGGGAGGGGCAGAGAGAGAGGGAGGCACAGAATCCTAAGCAGGCTCTGGGCTCTGAGCTGTCAGCACAGAGCTGGATGTGGAGCTCAAACTCACGAACCCCAAGATCATGACCTGAGCCGAAGTTGCACACTTAACCGACTGCGTCCCCCAGGCGCCCCGGTACTGAATGCAACTGTATCTGACATTTCTACTGCCTTGAAACAATTGAAAACCTTTCAATTGCACCAAACCACCTCCTTCTATGCCCAAGGTTCCAACTGGGGCCCACAGTTGACTTTGATCCACAAGTATGTTCAGTTGTAGCCATCAAAAGGTGTTTGAAAACTCTGAACACTTTGCATAAACATGTAATTTCTGGTTTTTAACTTGCTCCAGTCCCATCCTCCACTCTCCAGCTCAGCAGCAGCCTTGAAAAGAAAGTCCACATTCCCTATACTGGATGGAGCACAAGGGAGCTGGAATTCTCCCAAAATGTCATTCCCAAAGACGTGTCATTATCTGACCTGACTGCTGATTCCCTTGAAAATGCACTCAAAAGGCTTGTCTTTATTTAAACTGACTCAGAGTTCACCCAGTAGAAAAGTCTCTCCCACGAGGATGGCCATTGTAAAAATAAATAAACCTTAGAAATAAGTGTTGGCCGAGATGTGGGGAAACCGGACCCCTCACACGTTGCTGGTGAGAATGAAAAATAGTGCAGGCACGGGGGAAAACATTCTAGCAGGTGCCCAGAACATGAAACATGGAGTTACCCAATGATGCAACTACTTTCTTAGCTGTCCACACAAGAGAAACAAAAACATGTGTCTGCATAAAAACTTGTATGAGGGAAAGCCTGGATGGGTTAGTGGGTTAAGCCTCCAACTTCGGCAGAGGTCATGATCTCATAGTCTATGAGTTCGAGCCCCACTTCAGGCTCTGTGCTGACAGCTCAGAACCTGGAGCCTGCTTTGGATCCTGTGTCTCCTTCTCTTCTCTGCCCCTTCCCCATTCACGCTCTGTCTCTGTCTCTCAAACATTAATAAACATTAAAAGATAATAATATTAGGGTCACCTGGATGGCTCAGTTTTTTGAGTGTCAAACTGTTGATTTCAGCTCAGGTCATGAGACTCAGCCCCATGTCCATGGAGCCTACTACAATTCTCTCTCTCTCTCTCTCTCTCTCTCCCCATCTCTCTCTCTCTCTCTCTCCCCCTCTGCTCCTCTCCCCCACTCATGAGCTCTCTCTTTCTCTCAAAAATAAATAAATAGATAAGACACTGAGAAATAAAAGTCTGTTTTGGGGCACCCTGGTGGCTAGGTCAGTTAGCCGTCTGACTTCAACTCAGGTCATGATCTCACAGTTCGTGGGTTGAAGCCTAGCGTCAGGTTCTGTGCTGACAACCCAGACCCTGGAGCCTGCTTTCAGATTCTGTGTCTCCCTCTCTCTCTCTCTGCCCCTCTCTGACTTGCATTCTGTCTCTTTCTGTTCCTCCCCCACTCACGCTCTGTCTCTCTCTCTCAAAACAATAAACATTAAAAAATTAAAACTTGCACATGGATTTTCATAGCAGCATTATCCAGAATAGCCAAAATTTGGAAACAAGCAAATGTCCATCCATATTAAATGGATAGACAACATTGCACAGGATGGAATATTATTCAGTCACAGAAAAGGAGTGATGCATTGACACGGGCCACGCGCGGATGGATGAACCTGAGGAACATGAGGCTAAGTGAAAGAAGTCAGACCCAAAGACCACATAATGTAGGATTCCATTTCTAGGAAATGTCCAGAATGAGCTAATCCATACAGACAGAAAGTCAATTAGTGGTTGCCCTGGCTGGACTGGGGGATTTGGGGAATGGTGGCTAATGGGTATGGAGTTTCTTTCTGGAGCCATGAGAAGTTTCTGAAATCAGATAGTGGGGAGGCTCATACAGCCTTGGGAATATAATAAAAACCACTGAAATCTACACTTGTAAATGGTGACTTTTGTGGCATGTGAAACACCTTAATAAAAAACAAAAACAATTTGTAGATGAATGAGGAGGACATCTCTGTAATGTGAGCCATATTCTCCAAATTTCATTTTTGAGAGAGATAGAGAGAGAGAGAGAAAGAGAGTACTAGTTGGGGTAGAGGCAGAGAGCGTATATATTTTTTCCGCACCAAATTTCAGCTCCAAATTGCACTTTGGCCACTGCCCTTCTACATCTGACATGTTTTCCAACCTTCAGTGACAGAGGGCAGAGAACATGGGTATTTGCTCTGGATTTGATCTGAGAGAAAGTAAGAGCAGAGATTGGTTTTAAAGCATTTCAGGAGGCGGCTGTGGCTGGATCGACTTTCTGGTCTGTGGGGCTATGGCCTCCATCTCATGCCTAGTAGAGTTAGTAAGAGGGGCACTTTCAAAGTCCAAACCTAGAATTTCAGTGAACAGATAATGGAAATTGTCAAGTTACAATAAAAAAGCATGAAGTGTGAAAAATATTTGGAAAGTACATGACAACTGGGAAATGGCTAAGCAAATCAATGTGAAATAAAGATAAATGGCCCAATGAAGGAGCAAAGGCACATGAAAAACTGGTTCTTGAGAAAATAAATGCATACAGCCAATAAGTATCAAAATATACAATCTCTCAAGTAACTTAAAAATTACAAATTGAGAGGCACCTGAGTGGCTCAGTCGGTTAAGCATCCGACTCTCGATTTCAGCTCAGGTTGTGATCTTGCGATCACGACGTCAGGCTTCGTGCTGAGTGTGGAGCCTACTTGGGATTCTCTCTCTCCCTCTCTCTCTTTTCACCACCCCCCTCAAAAATAAATAAATAGGGGCACCTGAATGGCTCAGTCAGTTAAGCGTCTGCCTTCGGCTCAGGTCACGATCTCACAGTTTGTGAGTTCAAGCCCCATGTCAGGCTCTGTGCTGACAGCTCAGAGCCTGGAGCCTGCTTCGGATTCTGTGTCTCCCTCTCTCTCTCTGCCCCTCCCTGACTTGCATTCTGTCTCTCTCTCTCTCTCAAAAATAAACACTAAAAATAAGTAAATCAATCAATCAATAAATCAATAAATAAATAAACATAAAAAATTACAAAAGGAAACTAGAGGCAATTTGTTGGCCTATTGAATTAGCGTGCATACTACAAAGAACTGTCAAAGAAGTGTGGGTGGGGATTGTGAGTACTTTCCTGCATTTTTAATGGGGAATATAAATTAGCACGGATTCTCTTGAGGGCTAGGTAACAAAACGTATTGAAAGAATTACAGACACAGACACTGCTTTGGTACGTTTAGGCATCAGAAATTATTAATGAGAATCAGAGAAACCTATGTTGTCTCGACCATTTACTAGCTGTTTAACAGACAAGGCATTTACTAGATCCAACATCAGTTACTCGGCCTGTAAAATGAGACTAATTACAGGACTTGCCTCTCAGGATTTCCTGAGCGCTCCTTAATCCAAACATTTGTGAAGGACTTGACTCCGTCACTGCCTCTTACTAAGCACCCAACAAATACTTGCTATTTTATTGTCATTAAAAATGTTCTCTAAGAACCTGCGATGTTTGTCACCGTGTATTTATGCTAACACAAATTAAGATGATGTCTGAGAATGTGGAGTGTTTAAATAAATTATAGTTCATCTACATGATGGATTTACATGCAGATGTCATAGAATGTAATAAAGCCTTTTTTGACATAGAAAAATGTTTACTGCATGTTGCCGAGTGAAGAAAAACAGGCTAAAACCCTATAATATGAAACTATTTATATAAGAAGTGTTTACAGAAACTGCATACATGTGGGTCAGACTGCTGAGTGATCATGTATGTGTGATCAGACTCTGATTTCTTTCCTTATGTGATTTTTAAAATATAGACCTTAATTTTTTCTATTCATATATCTTCTTTTTATTTTTATTTTTTTATTCAGGTATAATTAACATACACTGTTATACTTTCAGGTGTAAATATGATTCTATACATTACTCAGTGTTCATGACCATAAATGTATTCTTGATCTGTTCACCTATTTCACCCAACCACTCACCCACCACCCTTCTGCCAGCCACCAATTTGTTCTCAGTATTTAAGAGTCTGTCTGTTTGGGGGCACCCAGGTGGCTCGGTCAGTTGAGCATCAGACTCTTGGTTTCAGATCAGGTCATGATCTCATGGCTCATGAGTTCGAGCCCTGAGTTGGGGCAGCGTAGAGGCTGCTTGGAATTCTCTCTCTCTCTCTCTCTCTCTCTCTCTCGCTCTCGCTCTGCCCTTCCCCCATTCTCACAGTCTCTGTCTCTCTCAAAATAAATAAACTTTTTTTAAAGAGTCCTTTTATCTTTTTTCTTGCTCATTTGTTTTGTTTCTTAAATTTCACATAAGTGAAATCATATATTTGTCTTTCTCTGACTGATTTATTTCCCTTTGCATTATACTCTCTAGATGTATCCATGTTGTTGCAAATGGCAAGATTTCATTCTTTTTATGGCTGAGTAATACTCCACTGTATATATATATATATATATATCATATCTTCTTTATCCATTCATCTATAGATGGACCTTGGGTTGTTTCCATATTTTGGCTATTATAAATAATACTGCAATAAACATAGGGGTGTATTTATCTTTTTGAATTAATATTTTCATTCTCTTTGACTAAATACCTACTAGTGGAATTACGGGATTGTACAGTAATTCTATTTTTAGTTTTTTGAGACATTTCCATACTATTTTCCATGGCAGCCACACCAACTTGCATGTCTACCAAAATAGGGCTTATTTTTTAAGACAAGTTTTTAGTTCATATCAAAATTTTGTGGAAAGTACAGAGTTCCCAAATATCCCCAGGGTCTCCACAACCTTCTCCCCCACTATCAACATCCCCCACAGAGTGATACATCTGTTACAATCAGTGATTGTACATGATACATCATTATCACCCAGAGTCCGTCATTTACATGAGGGTTCATTCTCAATGTTTTACATTCTATGGGTTTGGACAAATATATTATGACATGTACCCACCTGTATAGTATCGTACAGGATACTTTAGGTGCCTTAAAAATCCTCTGTGCTCATTCAATTCATCCCTCCATCACCCTTCCTCCAACCCAAGGCAGCCAGTGATCTTTTTACTATATTCATAATTTTGTCTTTTTCAGGATGTCTTCAAGTCGGACTCATACTGTAACGTCGACTTTTCAGATTGGTTTCTTGCACTTAGCAATATTAACTTAAGTTTCCTCTATATCTTTTCATGGCCTGATAGCTCATTTCTTGTTAACACTGAAAAATATTCTGTTTTCTAGTGGCCCGCAATTTATCCATTCAACTACAGAAGGACGTCTTGGTTGCTTCTACGTTTTGGCAATTATAAATAAAGCTGCCATTAACATCCATGCTCAGGATTTTGTGTAGACATAAGTTTGCATGATTTCTTTTATAACAGCTTTATTGAGATATAATTCATATACCATACAATTTGCATATTTAAAGAGCACAATTCAATGATTTTTGCAATATTTATAGAGTTGTCTAGCCGGCCATTACCAGAATCAATTTTAGAACATTCTTTTCACCCCAGAAGAAACCTTGTACCCCTTAGTAATTCCTCCCCATCCTATCCACCCCGGCCTTAGGCAGCTACTAATCTACTTTCTGTCTATAGATTTGCCTCCTCCGGGCATTTCATAAAAGTGGTATCACATGACATGCAGTCTTTCTCTTGGCATAGTATTTTCAAGCTTCATCCACATTGTGACATGTCTCAGTACTTTATTTCCTATTATTGTTGAATAATTTCCATTGTATGGTAGATACCATTTTCTGTTTCTCTTCGTCAGTTGATGGACATTATAGATGCTTCCGCTTTTGGCCATTATGACTAATTCTGTGGAGAGCATTCAAGTACAAGTGCTTGTGTAGACAAAGATTTTCATATTCCGTTATTAGGTATATCCCTAGAAGGGAATTTCCAGGTCATATAATGGCTTCATGTTTAGCCAGTCGAGAAACTGGTTTGCAAAGCCAGCAATCTCCCCACAGCCTTACTGCACCTGCCATTACCTGTTTTTTATTATAGTAGCTTCGTGGGCATGGTGATTTGTTTTTACACAGCGTACATTTCTTCATTTTACAATGAGGGCATATATCTTTCGTAATCGTGAAGAATGTGTTATTAAAACCAACCATAAATGTGAAAAACCCCTCTTGGTGGGATTGTCATGATTGAAAGTGTGTAGAAAATGCAGTTGCATCCAGGGACATTGGCGGGGTAAGCCAGTTGAAAGAGCCAACGTTGGCCTGTGGAGGATGTGGAGCCTGTGGTCTACTGCCCCGCACTGTTCTCATCCCTGGCTGCTCCACGGTTCTGACTGCTTTGTCTCCCCTACTGAGGAAATGCACTTGGAATGGCCCTCCCTAGCTGGAGTTGGGGTTTGCCCTCACCTCATTCTGCATCTTACCTGCTGGGCAGCAGAAAACGTTCCATGTAGAGAAAAGCCTTTAGGATATCTCCAGAAGATGCCAGAAATGGCATTGAAGCTTTGCTTGGTCCTTTATAGGCAGCATAACTACCAGCTATGTGCAAGCCATCCCGAAAAGATGAAGTTCAGAATTACTCCTTTATCCCAAATATGCAGCAGTTCAATTTTACTTGGTACATCTAGTGTGGTCAGTGCATGCTGTAATTAGAACTTTGCCCCTGGGAGTATTATATTGACAGAAAATCAGATGACAGGGACCCTGTCCCTTTTTAAAAGCAAACCTAATGATATGATCATTGTCTGGTGCCCATGTTACAGAATCGACACAATAATAAGAACGGTAGGGCTTCATGAACTGAGGGCTTCATGCCTTCCGATTGCTGGAAGTATATTATTTTGTCTCACCTCTCAGTCATGATCTACCTGAGTATCGAGGAGGTAGTTGTGGCAGGGGCTCTGGATTGATTGGTTTGCACAGGACTCTTCTACAAGCCAGCCATTTCCTACCTCTAGGATTAGCCTGTCTGGGGAGGAACGGTCCTCCAGGGCCATGGTTTCAAAGCATCAAGAATACAGAATAAAATGATTTGATTAATACAGGAGGGATTTCTTTATTGCCATAACTGACCTGTTGGATGAGGAATGGCTTCTGCAACCTTCTGGAAGGCAAGGAAACAGAAGGCCACAGGGAAACTATCAAGCACAAGAGGTGAAGATAATGTATATAATATACTGCCAGCAAGCGGAAGGCATTAAGCCTTCCCTGGCATGAGAGATACATTCCCTGCCTGACTTCTCATGGCTCTTTCCCTACAGTTCACCATGGAGGTCCCCTGGCTCAGCAAGCAGCCCCCAGAGCAGAGTTTTCTTCAGGGTGACTCTGGTCTTGTTCCTTCCTTGGCAATTACTTGGCCACAAGAAGACTCCCATGATTCTGGCCCCACTGGCCTCTCAGAATGCAGGAAGCTCCCTCTGCTCCCCTCACTTCTCCTTGTGCATCCAGGAAAGGGGGTGCCACTTGTCACCACACTGTGCTCTGGTCTTGCGGTGGCCCCCAACCTGCCCTCCAGCAGCTCAGAAGCATTCAGTGCTGAGTCCAATAAAGCCAGACTGGTCCACTTGCACCTCTCCCAGGGTTTCTCCTCTGGCCCCCTGCGCCCTTTTAGGATGAAGAGCATGCCTGTTTCTTTTTCCTTTGGGAGAGAAGGAGAAACAACATAACCTTCCCCCCATCTGCAAATTTGCTTTAAAGGATAGCCTTTGAGGTATGCCTGGGTAGCTCAATCAATTAAGCATCCGACTCTTGGTTTCAGCTCATATTATGATCTTACACTTTATGAGTTCAAGCCCCCCATGGGGCTCTGTGCTGTAAGTACAGAGCCTGCTTGGGGTCCTCTCCCTCTGCCCTCTCCCACTCTCTCTCTCTCTCTCTCAACCAATAAATAAACATTTTAAACATTAGACAAAAGGATAGTCTTTGATCAATCTCTGAATTGCTCACCCAGGAGGAGTGTGGTGATCCAGGGTCACAGGTTTTTGCAGATTTGGGCATTCCTGTGGGGAATGTGTCTACCACCTCCTTTCAGAACATGTGAGAACCCGTTACCCTCAATTGGAGACATTCAGGAAATCTCTCCTGACAGGAGAAGTCTTATCTAGCATCGTGGAAGATGGATGCAGTGCCTCGTTCACGCTACTCAATAACAAGCAGTTTTAAATGTCCAAATTCCAGCATTCACCATCCTAACGCTCTACTGTTTCCTTTCTCACTGCTGGGCAGACATTTGCAGCCACAAAGGCTCCCCAGAAGCTATATTCCTCCAATGGATACTCTATAAAAGACAAGCTACCAAGTTTTTACTCTCTCCAAGGTACTATACTGTTGGCTCCCAGGCTCCTGGGTGTGGACAGATGGTGGTTTGTGTGTATGGGATTGACATGAGCCAACCACCATCCCTCTCATCCTCCGAGAAGACTCCTCCAGACCCTTTATTTTGAAGAGATCACCCCCCACCCAGATCCTATCTTCCCCTTTAACCTTCCCAAGGGTACTTAGAATGGTTCTATTAGAAATTATATTAAATCGTACTTTGGTTGTTTACCTCTCCCCCACTGGAATATAAACGTTGTGAAGCTGGGCCCTGTCTGTCACACTTCCTGCTGCATCCAGGGTTTAGAACAGAGTCTGTCACATGGTAGGTGTACTGGGTTGAATGTTGCAAACCCCCCCCCTTCAAAAAAAAAAAAAGTATGTCCACTAGAAACTATATGTGTGACCTTATTTGGGGAAACGGTCTTTGCAGATATAATTAAGTTAAGGATCTTGGGATGAGATTATCCTGGATTAAGGTTGGCCCCAGGGGCCCCTAGGGGGCTCCGTTGGTTGAGAGATTGACTTTGGCTTAGGTCATGATCTCAAGTTTGTGAGTTCGAGCCCTGGTTCGGGATCTGCACTGATGGTGCGGACCTTGCTTGGAATTCTCTCTCTTTCCCTCTGCATCTGTCACTCCCCTACTCTTGCTCTCTCTCAAAATAAAGAAACGTAAACAAAATGGTGGGCCCTAAAGCCATGGCACATGTCTTACAAGAGAAGGGAAGGAGACACAGACAGGAAGACCACATCAAGGCAGAGGCAGTTCAGACGCATGCAACTACAAGTCAAGGACATTGGGAGGCAGCAGAACCTGAAAGAGGCAGGGAAGGAATCTCCCTAGCATCCCTCAGAGGGATCGCACCTCTGTGAGCATCTTGATTTTGGACTTCTTACCTCTAGAACTGCACAAGAATAAATTTCCATTACTATAAGACACCAAGTTTGTGATAATTTGTCATGGTAGCTCTGGGAAATGAACATAGTAGACATTCAGTAAATGTTGGCTGAATGAATGCATGTATGCATCATCCACTGCAGGTAAACCCAGCCCCTTTCTGTGAGATCCTGAAGAGCCCATTTCCTCCAATTGTCACGTCTAAAGGAGGAGTAGGTGTGAGGAACATCAAGTTTAAGTCCCAGCTTTGCTGCTAAATGTCGGTTCTTAGCTGTGGCCTCAGTCTCCCCAGTTGGAAGAGATGGTCTCTGAGGTCCCTGGGTTTTCTAGGATCCAACAGGAGCTCTGCAGAGATCAGGAAGCTTCTCTGTAAGCAGCTCTCTCCAGGCAACCGTGCATGCCCTGGGTCTGAGGCCTCAGCTGGCGGAAGGCCCGCGGGAGTCCCTCCAGAGAAGGGCACAGGCTGTGTGCCTAGCTGTGGCAGCTGCTGTGCGTCTGTGTCCGCCCACCCTTGGGGACTTGTGGTTACCTTAGTGACCATCTCTCTCCCAGGGCTCCCCGCTGCAGATGGGACCAGCTGGCGGTAGGGCTGGGGGTGAATTGCCCTCCTGGCTAGGAGACAAATCTTGTGCTTCACAAAGGACTTTCACTCTGGGTAGGGGTGGGGGACAAGTGTTTTAGGAAAGTCATCTCAGTGCTAAAGGCTTGTTTTCCGTTCATCGGATGTAGGATGTCCCCTGGTATTGTCATGTCTCCCAGAAAGACTGGCAAGTTTCCCCAACATAGAAAAGGGACAGTATTTTTGGAAACTTGTAAATATCTACAGCAATTTGTCCACCAACTGCCTCTGTACTCTCCTGAGAAGACTAGCGGATGGCCAAGCCTTGGTTCATTTCAGCAGGCTTAGATGGGCTTTGAAAAATTCACATCCTCAAATATTTGAGGTGAATTTCAGATGACATCCATATCCTGACCTTTCCAATGACTGACTCTTCTTGGGCAGCTGCTGGCCATTAGAGTGATTCCTGCCTCTGGGCCTCTAGGTGAAGCCAAAAGGACACGGGTCTAGGTCACTGGAAGTGGCGCCTCAGAATGATCTGTATGACTTTGGGCTTATCTGGGCTTCAGCTGACTCATTTGGGAAACAGAGATCACAGCATCAGTTATACTTCCCTTGGGAGGCATCAAGAAGATCCAGGCAGCTAGGTAACTTGGACGGGCTTCCCAAGAAAGGAGTTGGGGCACCTAGAGAAATGGATGGGAAAGCTAGGGGTGACGTGGTGTGTGATAACTAACCTTGCCCAAAGAAGGGTGTACGTTTGCCTCTAACTCCTGGGAGGTAACCACTAAGCCCTTGGGATGTTCTGTTTGATACGAGAGTCGTTATTTACTTGGGGGCTCTTGAGCCATGCCAGGTAGTCTGCATTAACAATGTGAACTTTGCCAGGGCCTCGGGCCACACACTATCAGCTCATCCTCCGGAGGGACTGGATACTAAAGTCAGTCTTGTGGGCAGTCACAGTGGTCAGCTGTGTCGACATGGCTAATACTCACAGACACTCTGGACACCAAGTCTTGGGTGAGTACCCTTGGTGTCAATACTCAGAGTATAAGATTGTCGCACTTGGTTGGTGGGAGAAGTGAGAGCTGCCCATAACTCCCGTGGGAGAGGACAATGGGAAGCTTGCTCCTGGAACCCTCCTGGCCCCTCCCCTGGGCTCCTCTTCTTAGTGCTGATTTTAATCTATGAGCTTTCATGGTAGAAAAGCGTCAGTGTGAGTATGTTGGCTGAATCTGACGGTGGTCTTGGGGACTCTCCTGAACTTACATGTTGGAAAAGGGGCAACATGAAGGAGGGGTCAGCGACCGAGAATCCAAGAGCAGCTCCCAGGGAAACGTGGGATAGGACACTACCCCTGGTTCTCTTGGGACACTCACCGCTGCTCTGTCTGGAGCCTCGCCTCTGTCCTGCCCTCTCGATTCTGTCACAAAGAAGTATCTCTGAGAGTCCTGTATCCTAAGAGTAATAGAAAAAAAATGAAATCCTGGGAGGAAGCATCTGATGAACTAAGCCTGGATCACGTGCTTGCTCCCTGGTGTCCTGGGGCCAGGAGAGAGTTTTAATGGTGGAGGGGTCATGCCTCCCACCTGCACCAATACAGTGGGGAATCCCTCCATCCCCCAGACAGGGGAGGTGGTCTAATGCTGAGCAGCCAAAAGAGCTATCCTTTCCAAATCACTCGGATGGGGCAGATGATCTTGAAAATTCTCTCTGAAATTAGAGGATCTTGAAAATTCTCTCTGCTTGGAAGCAGGTGGGCTTCACTGGGTGTGCGACCTGTGCAGTCAGTCACACAGCACCTAGCGCTTGTTCCAATGCTCTGCTGTCGCCATCTTGAAATTCTTAGTCGTTTTCAAACAGGGACCCACATTCTGATTTTGCACCAGGCCCTACAAATTATGTCGCCTGTCCTGCCCTGAAGGCACCAAGCGACATGCAAATGTAAGGGCTGGTTATAACCTTTGTTTTACTAGCAAATAGTCCAATCCATCAAAGTTATTTTCACAGCTGCCTTTTATTTATTTATTTATTTTTAGTGTTTATTTTGATTTAGACTTAGTGAAACCACCATCTGTCCCACTTGTAACAGCCCCTGAGCAATACCCTCGTATGCTCTGCGGCTGCCAGCCCAACTTGACTGAATTCTTGGTGCTTCCACTCCATTTCTCCTTCCCTCCATACCTGCTCCTGCCTGGCCCTCGGACAGACTACACTGCCCTGTTTGCCCTTTCTCAAGCTGCTGCTTCTTTGTCTCTTCCATCGGCTGTATCTGCTCTACTTCCTTTCTGCCCTTCATTCCTTGGATGCATTACAGGGTGAGTTCCCTTTTGGGGCTGCCTTCCTTTCTAGATTTACCAGTTTCCTCTCATGCCTTCAAGCAAAACTCCCTGAAGAGGCTTCTAAGATGGCTTCTCTACTGGCTGCTGGGCATCACCATGTGAATATCATCAGTTCAGACCACATCCACCTCCCCCCTTTGTCCTCCTGACTCTGCCCATGTCACCATCAGCCTTCCAACATAACTTGTCTCAAGTTCTTTCCTGCCTCCACATTGTTATCATATTTAAACCATGTCCATCAGTGACATCGTTCCTATAATTATTTCAAATAGGATGGGGATCGGGGGTTGTATCAGAATCTCTGAGTAGGAATCTGGGATGGAAATTTGTGCAGTTAGTGAAAGCTCCCTGGAGATTCTGCGAAGTGCCCCAAAGAGGGCATGACTCTCCAGTTCCAATCCCCAATCTTCCAGTTTAGATGCATTGTCCAGGAGTTGGTGGCCATCTGTGTACATTGTAATATTTGTTCATCTGCTGTAACAATGGTCAGAACAACAATGGCTGTGATATTTGTTCAGCTGCTACAACAATGGTCAAAAGAACAAGATCAAGATAGGAGTTTATGTCTCGCTCAGAAGAAAAACAGTCTACTTGTGTGCAAACCAAGTCTTGTAGTGCTATTCCAGGATTGTCAAGAACCTAGACTCCTTCTGTCTTGTGGCTTCACACCCTTAATATATAGCTTCCGCCCCATGGTCCGACATGCCTTCTGAGCTCTAGCAAACATTTCTGCATTCTAGCCAGCAGGAGAAGGAGAGAGGAAGAAGGCCATGCTCCTATCCTTAAGGATACTTTCTAGATGTTAGACATGACAGTCTGTCTCCTTTCCATTGGGTAGATGTCTGAGATAGTTTTTATTTCACACAAATATGAACCTTGCTAAAAATGGGGATGTTATATTTCTAAGGAGGTTAGTGTTCTTGGACAAGAAGCGTCTCTACAGCCATAACACAAACAAAAGCCTTATGTGGAACTTCCAAGAAGACCCAGTGCAAGGAAGAGAATATACCCTTTGACTTCTTCTACTGTGCCTTGTTCTGGCCTCTGAGCAGTCAGTCTCTAGAGTTCATTTACATAAGAAAGAGATAAACATCTGTCGTGTTTAAACCACTGTCAGTTAACGGTTTGGTCACATGTAGGAAAGCTAATCTTGAAACCTAAATGATACAGATGTGAAATGAATCACAAATACTGCAGGTGAGCTCCCGTTGTGATTTCCCTGTCTTTCTATGAACCAAGGGAGCAGTGAATTTACATAGCCACTGAAAGTTCTGGGGGATTCTTGCAAGAGAATTAAAAAGAGGAGTGGGATTTTGGCAAAACAAGTCAAATTCAAGACTTAAGCTAATGGGGAGAGTACTGGGTACCTGAAAATAATTTGGAAGCTAATATTTGCAATTCATTCTGACCCAGTTACTATGCACTTTGAGATAGGAAAGGCCCAGAATGTAAATGTAAACAAAAGCACTACTTGCAAACCATAGAGATTATTGTTAGTGGGATCATAACTACAGGCTGGTGAGACTTGGAGACCTTGAGATAATGAGGGGTGGGTGTGTGTTTGTGTGTGTGTGTTCAAGTGTATGCATTTTTGAGGCACAGTGAATATATATTTGACCAAATTCTTTTTATTAGTATTATTAATTTTGGGGAGAGCACAAGTGGGAGAGGGGCAGAGAGAAGGGGACAGAGGATCGGAGGCAGGCTCTGAGCTGACAGGCTGACAGCATTGAGCCCATATGGAGCTCAAACTCATGAGATCATCACCTGAGCTGAAGTCAGACACTCAACTGACTGAGTCACTCAGGTGCCCCTGTATTTGGTCAAATTCTTAATTGGCAAATGGTAAAAGCAGTCTTTGGTAAGGTAAAAGCTGAATATTACAATCACAGTAGAATAAAGTCAGACAATAAAAAATAAATCTGATATTTTACCCAAAATACATTAATTTTGGGGCACTGGGGTGGCCCAGTTGGTTGAGCATCGGACTTCAGCTCAGGTCATGATCTCTTGGTTCGTGGGTTTGAGCCCTGCATCAGGTTCTGTGCAAATAGCTCTGAACCTGGAGCCTGCTTTGGATTCTGTGTCTCCCTTTCTCTCTGCCGTTCCCCTGCTCATACTCTGTCTCTCGCTCTCTCTCTCTCTCAAAAATAAATAAACATTAAAAATTTTTTTGAAAATTAAAAAAATAATTTTATATTTTTGTTATTAAAACAACTTAGCGGTCAACTAAGACACAGGGCTCGAACTCAGGAACAGTGAGATTATGCTTAGGCCTAAGACAATGTTTAACCAACTGAGTCACCATGGTGCCCCACAATCTAGTAGTGGTGCCCCTCAATTTAGTAGTCAATTTTAAAGCTTGAAATGATAGTGTAGGAACTATGTATCATCACCCCAGCTGCTGTGTAGCTGCTAAATCACTATCCTGCACATTTGTTTTACAAAATAAATCCTCACTTTTCACTATTGAGACAGGAAGATAGGCCAACTCTGTCAGGAGAAGTATGGCTGATGGCAATGTTGCCAACAAATTAATTATCAGGCTTTCCCCAAACTCTGAAAGTAGCGATTAAAATAAAGATTTATCATCTTTTCACCTACCTGACTTGAGAACTTGGTTTCTGATGTTCATGGAATTTCACAGAAGCAATTTCACAAACCAAAACTTTGGGCACTCAAAGAAGATATTTCCTCACAGATTTGGTAACTTAGATGAAACAGTCCAATTTCTTGAAAGAAACAGATATCAAAACTCACATACAAAAATGATAACCTTCAAATATTTTTATCTATTAAAGAAATTGAACTGATAATTAAAGATATTACAGAAAAAGAAAACACTAGAATTTCCCTGGTGAGTTCTATCAAACATTTAAGGAAAAAATAATATCAATTCTCTACAAATTTTGTTCAGAAACTTCCCTTCTCATTTTAAGAGAGCAGAATTACCCAACACCAAAAGCAGATAAAACCATTACAGTAAATGAAAATTGTGAACCAATTATGTCTCATGAATATGGATGCAAAAATTCTTAATAACATATTGACAAATGGAACCCAGCAATATATAAAAATGATAATACGTTACAACCAAGTATGATTCAGGAATCAGGAATACAAGCCTGATTCAACAGTCATAAATCAATCAAAGTAATTTTAACAGACTTAAGAAAAAACATATAATTGTGAATAATGACAACTCTTAAAAATCTAGAAATAGAAGGGAACTTTTTTAATACAATAAGGGAATATGCAAAATATCTATAGCTAGCATCATATTTGGTGATGAGAAACTGAACTGTTTCCCCCTAAGATTGGAAACAAGACAAAGAAATCCTCACTCACCGTTGCTGTTTAACATCGTACCAGAAGTTCCACCTAGTGAAATAGGACAAGAATAACAAATTAAAGGCATACAGATTCGAACCAAAGAAAGAAGATACTGCATTAATATTTGCAGAGGTGCCCTTAAGGCTATTGCCCTTCTTGCATTTTTATTTGGGGGTGTACTTGCTGCTTTATGTTATCCTTTGAAAAAAATGTGTTCTCAAATTTTGGATCTAGCTAGGAATGTGGTGATGGACCAATATGATTTGCTCTCAAGGGAATAAAATCACACCTGATTGTCCAGTTTTCATTGCATGCACACAAATTTAGCCTTTTTTTGATGTAGAAGGATAAATCCGTCTTTAAACAAGCTCAGAGATGCCAGATATGACAAGAGGTAGACACTTGGCTCTTTAGCCTCCCAAAGGGCAAGGCCAAATGTAATCATATATGTGAACAAACACTGAGAGCAAAGTCAAACTTCTGTGACCCTTCGGTATTTACCCAGGTATTCCCAAGTTGCTCAGTCTATGAGAAAACCTTCTCTTAAATAGCCAAGGTAAGGCCATGCCCCAAATAATTCTTTTAGCAGGAAATAACGGGGTTTTAATAGGTTCCCACCCAGAGGTCCCAGAGGGAGACAAGCAAGTTTCAAAACCTGCCCTCCATGTTACTCGTCACTTCAACAATAACCTCTCCACATCCAGCTCATTCCCTAAAGATATCCTCTTACTATTTTATAACCGCTGCTTTCCCAAGCATGACTACTTCCTCCCTAATCCCCAGACCACAGCTGAGACCAGGTAGTTAGTAAATTATTACTGCAGGCAACATTCTCAAAAAGCAATCAAAACAGAAAAGAAAACGCTTAAACAAGATACAAAATATTATGGTTCCTTAGGTCCAGAGGCTAAGCCCTACCTTGAGGGATCCTACCTATTACCAGCTTCGTCTCTGAAACAGGATGACAGCCTTTGCCATTTCTCCCTCCTAGATCCAAGGATCTTTAGTCTTAAACACCAAAGGAAGTATCAAACGTGATCTCTGAAAGAATACAGTGCTGCCTTCAGTGGACACCTCTACCCCTGTCACTTTGCAACCAGTGGTTTGCAACAACTTGTTCAGAATTTCTTCAGTTCAGAAGAGATTCTGGCCTTTTCTTTTGGATGATAGGAGACTTATACAGGGTCTTTGCAAACTTAACGTGCAGTCTTTGTCAAAGACAAAGTCTGCCCTAGAGCGATAGGAAGACTTCAGCTTTCAGGTGAAAATAGTGATTTGTCCCCAATTCTATGCATTAAAGTTTCAAAAATGCTGGGTCCATTCTCAGAGCATCTTATTAAAAATACAGATTATGATAGACACTCGTAGCCGCCTTCTCAGTATCCTTTCTGCCCTCCTTCCTTCCTTCTTATTATCTAGGTAAGCCCTATTTTGGGTTTTCTGTATATGTAGTCAAACCCATTCTTAACTGGTGTGTGTGTGTGTGTGTGTGTGTGTGTGTGTGTGTGTGTGTGTGTGTTTAGCAAAATTGTGATAAAACAGGTTTCCGTTTCTGGAGAGTGTGATAAAGTAGATCTTTCTGCCATAAGGCTACCTCTCCCAGAACACCCAGCCCACCTGGAGCCAAACTGTCCAGATGCCATCTCGTAACTAAAACAGACTCAACATTATTGGTGACATTCCCTGAGCTACACAGCAAGGGCAACACATATTTGCTGAGGAAATAAATGAATCAACTGTTTCTTGCCATCATGGTCCATATTATCTAGTGGGGGAGGTAATAATCAGTATTTATAAGTTATAGAGTCAAATAAGAGCTGTAATCGCAGGGACCACATTTTCAGGATCAAACCCTGCAGAAAGAATTCTGATAAAGCAGACTTTTCTGATTTTTAAGTGTTTATATGGAAATCTTACAATGTTATCTGAATCTAAATACATCTAACCGCTTTTCACAACCTTCATACCTCCCACCTGATGGGGGCTATATAGTCTTCAGCCTACCTGTGACTGCTCTCCCCAATGATTCTCCCTGTTTCCATTCTTAGGGGGTGCAGGAGTTATCTGCGGACCAATGGGCAAAAGTAACCCTCTCCTCTTGAGTCCCAATCCAGTGTCATGGGATGGGAGCCTTGGGTAGCCAGTGGTCAGGTTCTCTGCTACCTGAAGGAAGCTGGCCAGCAGTTGGGAAGAATAAAATGAAAGAAACCAACAGCACAACATGAGCCACTGGATTCAGCAGTTCCTAGGTTTGCCCCTGTTCTGTCTAGATACCTGAGTCAACAACTTTCCCTTTGGGCTTAAATTCCTTTGGAGCCAAGTGTCTGTCACTTGCCAATAAAAGGGTTCTGGAAAAACGTAAGTTTCTAAGCTTTGATTTTCTCCTTCTGCAAAATCACCTGCCTCCTAGGCCTGTTGTGAGGATCAAATGAACTAGGATTGCATCAGAGCTTTGTAAGTACGAAGCAAAAGTATCCATTGTCACCTTCCAAAAGCACTTAGCAGCTAGGATGGTTTGGGTTGCAAGAAGTCAAGCATGCAATTTAAATTAGTTTAAGCCATGGCTACATAAAGTGTGGTTCGTGAACCAGCATCAGCATCACTGGGAGTTAGAAATGCAAATTCATGGGCCTCACTCCAGCCCCATCGAGTCAGAATTTCTGTATTATAACAAACTCCTTTAGTGGTCCTCATACACACTGAAATTTGGAAACCAATGGCTTCAGCAACAAAAGGATCCATTATCTCATATAATAAGTAGTACAAAGATGGCTGGGAGCAGGTTGGTTAGTTTTGCTAGGTCAAGGGTCTGGGTACTTCCTAAACCACTGCTTGGTTCACTGGCATCTGTCTCACAACCACAAGATGTGGCCTCGGCCTCCAATAGCTTGTCTTTATAGAATCGTGGCCAAGAACAGGAAGGGCAATTTCTCCTCACATCCTTTTTCATCAGGGAGGAAAACCTTTCCCCCAAATTCCCAAAGTACCTCTCCTTTCACCCCAGAAGCTAGGATTGCCTCCAATGGCAGTGCTTAAAGGATCATGATCACAGGGAATGAAATGACCACAACTGGCTTAGACTTGGTCACCTTCATCACTTGTGGCCACAGAGGGGCCAGCTCCTCTGGTCACATGAACAGTGCATACCAGACCAGGGCAGAGCTTTGTCAGCAAGGGAAGTCTGTGGGGACAGCTGTGGAATACAACCAGAAGGGTGTGCCTCACGTATAATAGGTGTGCAGTCTGGAGTATTGGAGTATGGAGCAATTGTGGTCATTCTGACCCCTTAGTCAAAGTAAAGTCAAAGTTCTGGACATTTCTCCATGTCTTGGGGGCCTCATGGGTCACAAATGATGGAGATTTTTCAAGGTGTATTAGGTGAGTTTTTCATTAGCTCAGAAAGGCCTAGGAAAGAGGTCGGGTGGACAGAGGCCACCGGAGGCATCACATGCCCCACACGTCTATCTGGTGTGGACATTCCAAGCCTTTTCCTGTGTCAATACCACATCCATTACACCAACAGTATTCTATACACATTCAGCTATCTCATCATCTAGTGGGTGCCTGACATTCTCAAGGGATAGGTTCTAAGACTTCTGTAATTTCTAAATTCAGAAACACCACTATAGCATGTAAATTCCCCCACGAAATGCACCGAGTATATTTCACATCAGGTAGGACCACAGGTATAATGAAGAGTGAACTGAAATGTGGGTGCTGGCTCACTCACTTGTGGGTGATTCTTTCTGCACACAGAACGGAAAAAAGATCATGGACGAAGAAGGTTTTAAAATAGAACTTTGTCTCATAAAAACTCTGTGTACAGGAAGAAGTGAGGGCTTTATCCAGTAGCCAGAGCCAAGTGACTATTTCTAAGTTTTATAGGTTCTATTTTTCACATGAGCAGAACTCAAATTCTACCTACCCTATGCCCTCCCCACACATGCACCTTTCCAGAAAGCTTTTCGTTGTGGTGAATTCGGGGATACACAGGGATGGGCCTGGTACTTACAAGTCAATAAATGTATGGCTCACATTTGACAAGTGCTGTGAGCCTATATTTTGAAAACAGGAGGAATAATAATACACAAGGTAAAATATATATCTGAAAAGAAATTTGAATATACATTTTGAAAACCAGGGGAGATGCATAGTGAACAGAAGAATGCAAGGAAAATCAGATCCATATCTGAGAAGGATGGAGTCATGGTATTTGTTCACTGTGACATCAAACTATTTTGATGGATCCCTCTCATCACCGCAGTTCAATTCTTAGCTCAGAATAAACAGGAGACTGGGGCGCCTGGGTGGGGGCTCAGTTGGTTGAGTGTCCAACTTTTGATTTTGGCTCAGGTCATGATCCTAGGGTCATGGGATGGAGCCTCTGTGCTGAGCATGGAGCCTGCTTCAGATTCTGTTTCTCTCCACCCCTACCCTCTCTCTCAGAAAGAAAGAAAGAAAGAAAGAAAGAAAGAAAGAAAGAAAGAAAGAAAGAAAGAAAGAAAGAAAGAAAGAAGGAAGAAGGAAAGAAGGAAAGAAAGAAGGAAAGAAAGAAGGAAAGAAAAAGGAAAGAAAAGAAGAAGAAGAAGAAGAAGAAGAAGAAGAAGAAGAGAAGAAGAAGAAGAAAAACACAGTAAGCTAATACATGAACTGCTGACTGTCCAGACACGAGGATGGAGTCTGTCCAGTCCAGGGTGAGGAAGAGCCAGGAAGGGGCACGCTGAGCTTGTGAATCAAGTCCCCTGCAGCCATCCACAGTTAAGAGGCTCATGCCGGAAACTGAGACCTGGTTTCAGTTTATCCACAGATTCTGCTGTCGGCTGTGGTGTCTCTGTGCTTCCTTCTCTTCACCTGACGTGGCTTTGGAACTAAACATCCTTGCCTCCTCCTCACGAGCCTCTCGTTTTTTCTCCCAACCCCTGAACGTGACTCCATAAACCATCCCGTGACCAGCAGAGCTTCCCGGACTTGGACCTTCGTGAGGACTGAGGGCTCTGGCCTCACCACCACCCCTTTGTGATCTTGGCAGCCCATACAACCTCCGTGAACCCCGGCTGGTCTCTGGAAGGTGAGGTTCCCGAGAGTGTTCACCTCACAAGCACAGGGGAGAGTGACATGCTATGTCGCTTAGGGAATGCCTGGCCCAAAACAGTGATGGTGGAAAATGCAACCAACGTGGTCCTCTGGCACCTTCCGCCCTGATCTCCTAGGAGCCCAGGGTGATGTGATGGCCGCCAGCTGGGTTCCGCTGAGGTGGAGAGTGGGGCCTGCAGTCCCCCATCAGTGCCAGCCAGGCTCCTGGGACTCTACTAGGAAAAGATAGTGACATCAGGAGGCTGGTGTCAGGAGGGTTCACCTGTGGGCGCTCTGGGAACTCAGAAACCAGAAAGCCTACCTGAGTCCAGGCCAAGCCCCAAACTGGAGGGCGCTTGGGAAAGTCTTCGAGGGAAGGGACATCCTGCCTCCAGACTCAGCTCCCGTTTGGCAAGCTACAGGCTGACCGGGCAGCATCCCCAGATGGGGTTCCCTCAGTGGCCATGAGCTGACAGGACTGAGGCGGCCGTGCAGGCCTCTCCTCTCAGGGTTCCCAGCAAGTCAGGGCGGCTCCTGCCGGTGAGCACTGTCCTCTCTGGGGCATGTGAACCAGGACTGTGTGCTCTGGAGGGATTTGAGCAGCAGTGTGAACCCTGGTCCCCATGCTCCTCCAAGTTGAATTATTTATGCTGCTACATTGGTCGACTTGTAGTTTTAATTAGCATCCTGGGAAAAGGCCGCAGCCTTGCCGTCCTCCTGTGGAATCTCAGGGAAAGCTCTACGGCGCATCAGATTGCTTTGGTAACAGGATCCAATACCTACCATTGTGAGTTGCTGCTGTCGCTGGACAAGAAGCCGCGCCTGAGACATCTTCCTCACTTTACCCGACCTGAGGCTTCTTTCCGTCTTGCTTCCGAAGGCTTCTCCTTCTCCAGGTGGAGTCGGGACACTTCCATGAGATGGCGCGTGTAAAGGCAGGCCAGGTGCCTGGCCCCAAGCAGGCAGCAGCCAGGGTTTCCTGGCAAGACATCACCCGAGAGCCTTGTACGGTCTCCGAGCAGTACCTGAATGGCTCCGGTGGCAGAAACCCAGTGACTGGAAAGCCTGATCCCACAGCTCTGCATTTTGGAAGCACTGTGCGAGTGTCTCCAGTCACAGCCAGATGACAAGGGGGACAAGCCAGGCGGGAAGCCCACAGCAGCCCTGCAAAACCAGGGAGGTGGAATTAGATGCTTGGAACCACGCAGAGGTGAGGGGCCCTGATCGCGTGATTCTAAACCCCAGATCAGGGGCCTCCGATGCATGGGAGGAGGCCCTGGGGTGAGATAGAGGGCCACCCAAGGCCTTTAACCTAACTAGCTGTGTGACCTCGGGCACACTTAACCACTCAGGGCCTCAGTTTCCTTCCTTGTGAAATGGAGCTGTGATGATGCCTTAGCAAATATAGACACTCAAAAAAATACATTTTTACTTTTTTTTGGCTTTTGGCAAATTCCTTTTGCTCTCTCCTCCACAGATATGATACTCCCCATATCCTTATGTTGGGAAAAACATAATAATAGCTAATGTGTATGCATTGACTGAGCATTTATTCTGTGGCTCACCCCATTTTTCTCCACCTGTAGTATCCACTCATTCCTCCTCTCGATAAACCCGTGAAGAAGCTACTATCACATCGGCATTTTATGAGTGAGGACATGAGACCGAGAGGTTAAGAATCCAGGCCAAGGTCACACCCAGCAAAGTGGCCCAGATGCTCCTCAACGTTTGCACGGGGGTAACAGAAAGTTTTTCTCTGAGATACTAGTGTCCTGAGTGTGAGAGACGTCCAGGATTTGTACCATGAAAAGTGCAACTTGAGCACACACCCAGAGGTCTCAACAAAGGTTGGGATCAAAATGAAAACCACAGTTCCACCATCCTCAGCCTGATGCCCTGTAGGCCATGGTACAATTCCATGTGTATGAAATATCCACAGGAGGTAGAAATGCAGAAACAGATGGGAATGATGGTCGCCAGGGGCTGGGAGGGGGGAATGGGGAGAAACGAGCTTTGTTCCGAGTGTGCTGAGGATGTTTGGACCCAGAGAGAGGGGGTACCTGCACAGAACTGTGAATGTGCTAAGTGCCATGAATTGTACACTGTAAAATGGTTAATTTTATGTTATGCGAATTTAACCTCAAGTTAAAAACAGAGAGAGAGAGAGAATGGAATCATACCTGTAGCTCATTCCTGTTCAACAGCCGAATCTGCTAGAATGACCCTCCCTCTTCTCCTCATCAAGGTAGGAGATTCAGCTGAAAATTCTTCCTCCTGAAGCTTTTTGGGACCCCTTGGGGAGAGGTCAGAGTCCCTGTTATGGGCCCTGCTGCCCCCAGTGGAGTAGGAGGCGTTTGACAGGCCCCTTCGAGCCTTGAGCCTTGTCCTCCCCACTTTGTTAAAACTGCCCCATGCTGGGACTCCCATTGGTCCTGGTGCAGCCCCTCCAGGGCCTGGCAGTGTTGGGGGGCGGGTGTGAGGCCTGAATGCAGGCACCTGTTCTGGACTTAATCATTGTTGTTTACCCGTGACGTGGTCATTCAAGGTAGATCCTTTTTGCCCATAAGAACACTCTTCCTTTGAATCTGACTCCCTGAGTCCCCCTGAGCACAACACTGGAAAGCTGATTTCATAGGCTTAACAACAGTAATGGGGTAATAGAATTTAGTAGCCCCCAAGCAATCCTATAATCTGGAGTTTTCTCACTGCTCAGCTGCCTCTCAGAAAATAGTTCCGAGAAAGCCAGTCAAGCATGCTTGTCACACCAGACTTGCTTTGTGGCCTTGGGGGCCTCGGTGGCCAGACCATCGTGATCCCTGATTTTGGCAATAGCTGGGAAATCCAATTAGTGAGGCGGCCCGTAAGGAGAGAGGGCTCAGAAGAGCCAATTCCAGACAGTCTAGAAGGGCTGGCTATGTTTACATTCTTCCTTCTTCCCTCGTACAAATAGCAAGTACTCAGTGATTGTCTCCTTATGAATTCTATGGAGAGACAACACAAGCCTGAATCTCTGCTCTGTCACTAACTAGCTGAGTGACTTTGGGCTGTTTCTCTGCTTCCTGGAGCCTTAGTTTCCTTAAGAGCAGCCTGTGCCTCCTCAGAGTGTTCTCCCATCCCAGCCTGTGCACACCTGGAGGAGTTCAGTTAATCTAGAGCCTCGATATGAAGATGCCAGTGTGGGGCAGGGGACGGCCACCCAGAGTCATGCTTTTTCACTTTCAAAACTTTCCTGCAGCTGCCATATTTACTTTCTTGAGGTAAGGTTCTGGGTTTAAAATAAGGAAGTAAGCTCCTGGGCCTTTCTTCCTCCTGGCTGCCAGGAATCAGATTGCTTCAGAGAAAGAGGAGAGATTAACAGTCCCTCCCGGACACCCCGGGAGATCTCTGGTACCATTGCCACCCAACCACAGAAGGGCAGCGAGTAATCATAATTACATACAGAACTATCTTTGTTTACAGCACAGGGTGTGGCTTGTTCCGGGTGTGGGGAACCCCCAGCGTGCCCAAACCCCCCACTGCCCCGAGAAGAGCAGTTCTTACTGGGTGGTTTCCTACCTTATTCCAGACAATTCCAAGTACACTCTTTGATGGACATGGGCCATGAGTCCAGCATAAAATATCATAGCGGCCCAGAAACCTGGTTCTGTGAATCCATCTAGGCCTTGTTTTCTCTTCCTGGAGCTTCAGGCCTCTTTGCTTGCCAAGCCATCTAGTGTGGTGGTCAGAATTCCAAGCCTGGAGTCAAGGGTGCTCTGCATTCTAACCCCCTCCTCTATTCCCCAGCAATGACATTTTCCTAAGCCTCTTCACCCAGGGAATCGAGAAAATGAATCTCTGTGTCTGGGGTATAGTATGAACTTGAATCCAGTCTCTCAAAGTCACGAATATGCAGTATCACTATACGCACCTGTGTTACATGGCCTGTCATTTTTTTAGTCTCCTTTTCCTGGCAGCCTACTCAGGCCCCATTCCTTTTGTGTCCCTTTTGAATTTGGACAAGAGCTCTGGACCTTGTGCTTTAGTACCTACCCTGTATACAGGATAAGAGTTCCTTAGCCCGAGGCACAATGGATGCAATGAGCCATGTTCCCCTTCCTCCCAAGACTAGTGGGTCTTTAGGACCTCCCCAGCAAGCCCACCACGACCACCATGAAAGACCCAGCTTCTGCTCAGGGAGGGCTGAGCCCCTGTCAGACTCCCTGGCTTCCTCTGTGCTGGGCTGGTGGGCCGAGATGACCAGGTGGGGATTCCTGCCCCAAGCAGCTCAGGGGACCGAGTTCAGGTGCAGCGGGTGGGGGTTTGAGGAGCCCCTCCCACAGAATATCAGAGACCTTTGCATGACGCTGAAGGGACAGAGCTCTGATGGGGCTAAGCTGAGGCTTCAAGTACCTGGGGATGCTGGGCAGGGTCTCCCAGATGAGAATGGACGTTCCCGATGTCAGTTGAGGCGGGGGGAGGGGAAGAGAAGGATGCTGGGACAGGAAGTGGCTTGGAAGGCGGGTCTTAAACTGGTGAGGAGCTGCCACCTTCTTGTCTATGGGCCCCTCTGTGGGGACGTGGAGCCCAGGGGCTGGAAGGAAGGGTGCTAAGTGCTGGAGCATGTCGGCGGCTGCCAGGGAAGAGGCTGGGCCACGCAGGGGCCAGTGTGGATGCCCTTGAGGTTCTGAAAACAGTCATGTTGGTGGTAGTTGTCAGTTATTCTGTTTACGCCCCCTTCAGTGTCCTAAGACTCCCTATAAAATCTTGCTAAATAGCCCAGCCCCGTCGCAGTTGGGTTGGGGCAAATTGAGGGAAAGTTCTGTGTTCAGTGTTGGGTCAGAGGGCGTAAAGAGGCAAGGCCTTGGATATCAGGGGTGTGATGACACCAAGCAGACCCTGGAAGGAAAGGAGAATCTCAGAGGCAAGACTGACATGGCCCTCCCATGGCGAAGAACCTCTCCCCTGCTACCTGCCTACAGAATTTGCTGAGGATACTGGTGGGGGAGGCACCCTTCTCCATGGGCTTCCTTTCCCGAGACTGGTGTCCGGGCTTGTGTGCTGTGGTCACATGTGGGTCAGAGGTTCCTGTCAGGGAAGAGGGAGCCAGCAGGGGCCAGGAGAGCCTGTCCTGGAAAGCCCAAGCGAGACACCAAATTTGGGGAAGCCTAAGCTCAGAGGGTCAGAACAGGATGGGAGTGAGTTAGAGTCTGGGTTTAGAAGCCTTCATCTGTGTCTTCACACCTCTTTGGCCCCATTTGCTAACACTGCATTGAAATCACCCGGGCTCCTTATTGTTCCATTAGCACCTGAAGCAGCTCTATACCCGGGCCTTTTGCACATGCCTTACTTCTCCCAAAAACCTTCTTCCCACATCTACTAACTGCGGTCTCTGCTCATCTATCACCTCAGAGAGACGCCCCTGACCACCCAGTGGAAAACAGCAACTCTTGTTTCTCCCTACACCTTCTCTTACTTCACAGCACTACTTCCCTAAAGTTATATTCTACAAGACGTTTATTTGTTGATCTGATTACCATCTGTTTGCCCTGGAAGAATGTACTCTTGCCATGAAGGCAAGAACTGTATTTTTGCTCACCGTTGACTCCCAAGGGTCTCAGACAGGGCCTGGCACATAGTCAACACTCAATAAATACTTGCTGAGTGAATGATCAAAGGTGATAAATGTCTACTGGGGGGCTCTTGGGGGGCACAGTCAGTTGGATGTCCGGCTCTTTGATTTTGGCTCAGATCATGATCTCAAGATTTGTGAGCTCAAGCCCCCCCCCAGTCACAGCCTGGAGCCTGCTTGTGATTCTCTCTCTCTCTCTCTCTCTCTCTCTGCCCCTCCCCCACAAGTGTGTGTGCTCTCTCTCTCTCAAAATAAATAAACATTTAAAAAAAAATGTTTTCTAAAAACCAGTTTTCTCAGGCCTGGAGTAATTAGGACACAAACAGGTCTCTGTCCTCCTTACAAGAGAGACACTGAGATTCTTAAAGCTGTGGACAGGGTGTTGGCATCTCTTATACTTTCCCTGTAAGTGCTCAGTTAATGTTTGCCTAATGGAAAAAAGTTGGCGTTATTCTCTGAAAATTGTCTGGGGAAAAGAAAATAAATTTAAATATGCACTGTGTGCTATGCACTATGCCAATAAATGCCATCGCAGTTTGTTTTCCGAAGTCCTTATTTCCAAGACACAACAGTTTTACTGCATATATTTTACCATCTTTGCTTATAAATGAGGGTCAGAGAAGTTGTGTGATCCACCCTGAGTCCCACAGCTAGTAAGATATGGAACCACGGTTTAAAGTCAGACTTATTTATTTATTTATTTATTTATTTTCTTTTTTTAAATTTTTTATTTTTGAGAGAGAGAGAGAGAGAGAGGGACAGTATGAGCAGGGAGAGAGGGGGACACAGAATCAGAAGCAGGCTCCAGGCTCTGAGCCTGATGTGGGGCTCGAACTCAGAAACAGTGAGATCATGACCTGAGCCGAAGTCGAACGCTTAACCGACTGACCCACCCAGGTGTCCCCAGACTTATTTATTAAAAGATACAATGGCTTTGGGGCACCTGTGCGGCTCAGTCAGTTAAACGTCTGACTTCAGCTCAGGTCATGATCTCGTGGTTGGTGGGTTCGAGCTTAGCGTCAGGCTTTGTGCTGACAGCTCAGATTGCTTCAGATTCTGTGTCTCCCTCTCTCTCTGGCCCTCCCCCGCTCACGCTCTTCTTTCTCTCTCTCTCTCTCAAAAATAAATAAACATTTAAAAAATTGAGAATAAAAAGACAAAATGGCTTATATTCAGTTAAATTATTTTAATCCTTATAAATTCATAGAATTCTAGAAGATGACATAACTAGACATAAAATAACTAGACACAACTAGACAAAAAGGCATGGATTTGTAAACCTAATTCTAACATGCCAAAAGGTAAATAAAACCAGTATGTCCTTTTTCCACAAGGATGAAAATAACATGATTTAGTCTTCTTTTTGTGTGCGGCGACTCTGAACTACACAGACACCTGCCCCAGATGAATCAAAGCAATTGGCTTAGAATGAGGTGCCATAAATTGGTGATGCCTAATTCATGTTTTTCCAGAATCCAGAACAGCTACCGTAGCTCACTCAGGAACTGAAAAGGCAAGGGAGGTATTTACAGCAACAATAACAGCTGATTGTAAGAATTTGCCAATTAAATTTATTCTAGGAAATCTTATAATTACTAAGTTCCGTAGCTCTCACATGGGCTCATCAGCTGAAGCCACTGTTTAAAACTGGTATTTTTTAAATCCCCATTGAAGCTAAGAATAGAAAAATAAGAGAGTTCCCCTAAGTGGTATCATGGGGCAAAGTTAGCTCACTGAATTTAGCTCAGTCCCTGAAGAAATAAATCTTTACAGTAGATTAAATGAAATAAAAAACTATCCGTAAAAAAAGGCATGTTTCCAAATAATGCACTCTGCCGTTTATTGGAACTCATAAGAACATGACAATTGTCCTTTAAAGCATTTCCATGAATTTATTAAACTAAATACTTCAGTGTGAAAGGTAATGCATTTTTGAACTTTCATGCTTCTTTCCAGAATAGCTGATTTCTAAAATGCATCACCCACAAACTTGAACAGTAAAAAAATTTTCAAGAACCCCAAAAAATATCAAAAGAAGGATTGAATGGAGATACTTCGATACAATTGCAGTGATTTTTTTTCCTTCAAAGAAAGCTTTCTCCTTTTAATGATAAAGGATCAAATGTTTCTTTAATAGAAATTCTGGAAAAAATTTAAGGAGAAAAGAAAAATAAAAAGACTTTTGTCCCACTGCTCCCTGAGACAATCATGGCTAACATATTGGTATATCTCCTTTTGCTCCATTGTTTTTCTTAAGCTAGGTTTTTATTGTTTCTGCGTTTGCTGTTGTTTTGTCCTCAACAGTACTGGTGACCTGAGAGATGGAGGTCCCGAGGGCGTCAGGAGGCTGAGTTTGTCATTCACACTATAACCACAGGTGAGTTTTTTCTCATCTCCAGGCTGGATGTTTATACAGGTGGGTTTTGAGAAGCTAAAGATGCAACAAACCCTCTCTCGACAGAGACTTGCATACAAGTTCAGTGTCCATGTCCCCCCTCTGAGCCAGGAGCCTCAGAGGCAACACTCCTGAAACAGGTGATTTTAAAGGCCACCCTTGGCAGCTTACGGCTCATGCCCCCATTTATTTATTTACACCCCTGTGAGTTCTGAGTAGGAGGCAAGGAGGGGAGAGCCTACCCAGGACACTGCCTGCGCCTCCCCACCACAGATGGCTCTGCCATCTCTGGGAACCTTGCCGTTAGGGTGGGGAAGGGGGGCTTTCTTCACGTGATCCCACGTCCACACTGCCGGGGTCACAGCCTATTTGTGTCAGGGGCAGTAGAAAGGAAGCCATCAGTCAAGGCTTCAGGAAGCGCTTTGTATTTTCTGTGCCTGCAAAATGATCCCAATTCATTACATGCCCTGGCATGCCTCTGATGCCGCCCAGGTGTGATGGCCTCAGCCAGGCTCTGACCCCACAGGTCCAGGACAATGAGTAGTTTTGAGTGGCCAGCCTCCAAACCCCCAGCCTCCATTTGTGGTAACTGTGGCACATCCCATTTCCTCTAGGGACGCAGCCAAGCCAGCGTTGGTCAGCACAGAACAGGCAGGGCCGTCAGGGACGGAGCTTGGTGCTGGCAGGCAGAAAGAGGATCCAGAGGCAACTGGGGGCCCAGGGGTAAATGGTGCCCTGGGAAGGACTTCTAACTGGGAGTCTGGAAGGAGAGGGAATGGGGTAGAAAGAAAGAAGGAAGCTTCCACTGGCTAAGTACTTGTTGTCCTCAGTACTACTATGCGGCTATTCTATTATTTGAGCTTCTCAATGACCCTGCGAGATCAGTATTGTTCAGCCATTTACACACAATTATCATGGGCTGGTAGCTCCCTCAGACCCTGAGGAGACGGCAGCAAGCAGACACTAAGCCCCTCACTCTGTGGAGCTCAACCTCTAACGGGGGGGGGGCACACAAGAAAGAATTGTGCACACAGGTACAAGAGATGGCAGGTGAAAGTGCCCCAAAGAAGACCTGAACTACCTCAAGGGACAGTGAGGGGTGTTGTCATTGAAGGTCTGGGAACCACATGGGTGTCTGGGGCCAAGGCCCTAGGCAGAGGGCGCGGCCCATGCACAGCCCAGAGAGAAAGTGCGCCCTGCATGCCTGGGGCAGCAGGGCAGCCTGGGGGAGGTGGCAGATGATTCTAGGCCATGCTGGGCACTTTGGAAGAGGTTCTCAGTGCAGGTTGGGATGGGGATGATTGGGGACACTTGACCAAAGGAGTGACAGGATCTGGGTTCCATTGTGAAAGCTTTGCTCTGGCCTTGGGGTAGGGAACTAGCCCATAAGTGGAAAAGAGAGAGAGAGGGGGGCAGGGCAAGTTATGACCCTGCGTTTCCAGATGAAGATTCAGAAGCTCAGGAACGCATCTCAAATATCTGATGGCACCATTACCGTCCGGAATCTTTGAGTGACTTCCCTTTGCCTTTAGAATAGAACTCACGTATGCCGATGAGATCCCACATGGGCTGCCTCAGCCTCCCTCCCCAGCTCCCTGGCCACCTGTCATCATTGTACTTGTCTCTTTGATTTCTCAAGAGGCCTGGGTTCAGGTACTTACCTGGCCTTTTTAAATCTTTCCTGGTACTTGCAGTGCCCTCTCCCCCTTACTCACCTGGCTAAGTCCTGCTCATCCTCTGAGCCCTTAACCACCTTTTCTCAGGGAAGCCAATCCTGTCCCCGCAGACCAAACCAGGTGGGCTGGGTACCTCTGCAGGGTCTCCATCTACTTTGGCTGCAGTCCTGACCTTTGAGAGGCCCTGCTCTTTGTTAGTCTCCCCTCTGGGCTCCAGAACACCTAAGGGCAGGTTGGCTCCTCTCTTATTCACCTATCAGCACTTAAGCCAAGTGCACGATCCAGCGCATAGTACAGACTAATTAATACTCTGGGAGTTGAATAGAAAAATTGCCCAAGATCACACCGCTAAAAAGCAGGAAGATCAGGGTTCAAATTTCTCTCCAACTTCCTTGTGGCTTCAGAAGTTGAACTCAAGTCTTAGTTTATTTAGTCCCAGCTTCTGATGGCTCATGAAAGAGCCATTTCATTTTTCTGGCCCTCAATTTCCCAATGTTAAAAAGAGAGCATCGGACACTGAGTGTCTTTCCGATTGCATACTCTGCTGGGGTTGCCCAGATTCATCTGACCACAAGAACCTCCTGGCCCTGGATGCCTCTTATGAACAACAATTCCCAGGCCTCATGCCAACGGACAGAATCACCACTCCAAGATCGGCTTGGGATCCTGGTTTCGTCAGTTTAATCAAGAGCCCCAAGAGATTCTTATCATCACATGAGTCTTGAAAACACATTTCAATGAGACTCCTCAGAGAGATCCTCAAAAGAAAAGGTCAAAGAAGACATAAAAAAGTAATTACAGTGACTATTTCAACTCTAATAACAGTTCCTTCTCAAATGTCTCCTCTCTTTTATAAAAAAAAACCCGCCACTGAAGCCTGATATTTATTTACATGAATTATTTTGGGGACCTAACAGAAGGTTCCTGAATTTCCACTGAGAGTGTAATTTCCTGGACAACCCTAAATAGCACTGCTTTGATGAGCTTCAGCCAAGTCTGAACGACTCAAAAGGAACACAAGCAAAGGTGAAACTCTCAACGGCCCAGCTTATCTGAAAACATGCAGTGCATCGGTGGTAGGGATGGAACCAGACCCGGTGCTCTGCACCCGTGATCAGTATTCTCCCTTCTGAACCACAAGACTGTGCCAGGGCAAGGTGAGTTCTTCACAGAAAACTGTGACGTTCACACTTCAGAGTAACAGGTGCCCCGTACGCATCAGTGATGACAAACCACAAGAACAGTGCATGGCACATAGGATTCACACGATAGATAGGGGCTAACTGACTGACCAACCCCACCCTCTTATCAATCCTCACCTGGAAACAGAGCACTGTTCAGACTATTTCATTCTCTGCCTTGTTGGAGTAAATCTAAGGAATACTTAAGGTGAGTTCCCACTAGTCAAACAGATATAGGCTTGATGACTAAAAAAATAATCAGTGCAGCATCAAGGGAGGGAGACTGATTTTCTCGCTGTCATTTCCTTACCTCTCGGAACCTCAGTCTCCTCATCTGGAAGATGGGCCTGATGCCGCCATCATCGTGCTATCAGTGAGGATCAGGTGAGATGCCAAATAGTACCTGCACAGCATCAGTCAGCGTTGGCGACATGAAAGGACAAATGAGTGCGGGTGGGGGAAGTGGCTTGTTCTGCTCTGGATTCGGAATTTGTTCCCCTTCCTCCAGGCTTGCTCTCTGTAACAGGTATGCGACACCTGTAGCTGGGCTTTCCTGAATGAAATGTGGGGCTGGGGGGAGAGTGTAAGTCCAAACACACTAGATGAATAAAGGCAGAAATGAATGACAATTCAAGAAGCCCCCACAGGACCTGTCATCTTCCACTGAGTGTGATCTATTTGCATTTTATTAGTTAAGAGGAAGTTTGGCTGCAATTAGTAGAGTAACCTAGCATCACAGTAACCTAAGCCTTCTTAGGTTTATTTATTTGTCAGTCATAATCACAGTGGCAGTTGGAAGCCAGTGCAGGGCTAAACTGGTGCTCCACTGGGCTATCCATGGCTTCTATTTTCAAGGTCAGCTCATGGTCCAAGATGGCTGCTGGATTCTAGCCATCAGTGCAATTTCTGGCCAGCAGGTAGAAGGAAGAAATGAAAGAGGCATCTTCTGCCTCTGTGATGGTTAATACTATATGTCAACCTGACTGGCTGCAGGTGCACCGATTAAACTCTGTTTCTGGGTGTATCTGTGAGAATGTTTCCAGATGAGATTAGTCTTTGAATCAGTGGAATCAGTAAAGGAAACTACCCTCCCCATGTGGTTGGGCATTGGCCAATCTGTTGAGGGCTTGAATAGAACAAAAGGCTTTTTTCCTGCTTGAGCTGGGACCTTTCATTTCATCTTCTCCTGCCCTAGGAGAATCTCCTAGACTGGGATTTGTGTCGTTGGCCCTCCTGGTTCTCGGGCTTTCAGACTCAGCTTGAGTTTACCGCTGGGGCTACAGCTTGCACGTGCAGACTGTGGGAACTTCTCGGCCTCCAAAACACGTGAGCCAATTCCTGCTAATACTCTTTATATTGATATCCTATTCATTCTGTTTCTCTGGAAAATTCTCAGTAATACACCCTCTAAGAACCTTTCCCCAAGATTGCACACACTACTACTGCGTAATTCTGCTTGATCAGAATTAGTCATATGGGCAAGCCAGCTCCAAGCATGGCTGGGAAACGTATCTTTCCTCAAGGAGGCCATGCATGCTGCTTAGTCCAAGATCTCTGGGTGGAAGAGGGGAAAATGGAAACTGATGGACAAAGAGCTGTCTGGGCTACATCCTCATTTCCTGCAGACTGCCTGAATACTCATCAAGGCCTCAGCTTTTCTTATGCGCACTTTTTTTAAATGTTGAGAGAATAGAATGCTTTTTCTTAAGTGGGAATTGTCTTCAGTAACCTAATACATGTGACTGACATCTGAGCATTTGCTGTCCTTGAAACAGGCCTTGGGAGCCTGGGGTACATCCAGGCAAACTCTAGGGCTCCATGTATCACAGGCAGAAAGCCACACTCTCAGACCGGAAGTCCTTTGAGAGAAGGCTTTTGGTAACGAAGGCATAAAGAGGTTTTTATTGAGTGCTAGCTTTGCAAAACGCACGTCCCTGTCATACTCTATTTCGTGGAGCAGAAACCAAGGATCAGAGAGGGCAAATCACTTGTGCCAGGTCACAGAGCCAGTGGGCCCAAGACGAATACTCCTTTCCATCCCCACGATGCCCCTTCGTTCCACGATGAAGGGGCCCAGTGTGGTCTTTCCCCAATATTCTGCTGTCCCCTATAGGATTCCTTAGCCAAGGAACCCGGACCCTCGGTAGCCATCTTCTAGTAATTCTCTAGCTCTCGCCTCCTGAATCCTGCTGCTTCTGTGCCAGCACCAGGGCCACGTGATGGGGAGTCCATGGAAAGCAGAGCTGGGCGGGGGAGATCCGAGCATTGCTGTGCGGGGAGTGCAGGGCAGGGCACTACAAGGAAGGTCTGCGGGCCCTTGCTGGGCAATGTTCCAGCATCCCTCAGGACACTGGCCACAATCACCATGCAGGGCATTTTGGAGGCAGATTATAAGTGGGTATTGTGCCTAGAATGCCAGGGCACGTTAAGGCAGGCCTCCAGAGGCAGGAAGCTCCAAGTTTATTTGGGTTACATGGGTTGAATGGGGAAACCCGAGGCCCGGCTCTCAGTGATGGGAGGGCCAGAGTTTGAGGATCCGTGGGCCGGGTACTTTCTGGGAGTCCTGTGGCCTTATTTACTCTATCCTGAGCAACAAGGGTGCCCAGGAACCAGGATACCCATGGGGGAAATATGTCCCGAGTTCTCTTTATTAACAGGGATGGTTCTACAGCAATGGTGGTCTCCACACCTTCCACTTGACCCTGAAGTCAGAAGCACAGGGATTCCTTAAACTACATCTGGGAAACAGGAGCAGCTGAGCCCAAGCTCAGCATTGACACTGAGAAGAGGAAGGGTGTGCTTGAAGTGTTTCAAGTCTTCCTTTCTTTCTCCAGCCTGAAAAGACAAAGGCACATGTGTCCCAGGCAAAGCAGTGGTTCTGAGTCAGAGAGACCCGCGATTTAATCCCTCACCCCTCCACTGATTGACACTGTGACCTTAGAGAAGATACCAGTCAGCACACGGCAGACTCTCAGTAAATACTTGCCGAGTAATACTATATGTCAGCCCTGTGCAAGTTCACTGTGTGTGTTAACTCACTAAAACCTCAGTCTGACACGATATAAGGTGCTAGTCTGAGCCACGACTTACAGACCAGGAAGCTGTGGCACAGAGGGGGTTTCACAGGGCATCCAGGGGACGCAGGTGGTAAATACCCGGCAGTCTGCTTCCAGAACGCCAGCACTGAACCTCCCTGATGGAAAAGGCTGAATGTGTAGTCTCTGGGAGACTCAGTGTCCTCTTGTGCAAGTGGCTGCTGCAGTCGGGGGCATTTGCATGCTGGGGCGGGACGAGTGCAGGCTGGCCAGCAAGGTGGTAGACACATTCCTGGGAGGCAGTTCTTAGAGGGTTGAGAAGCCCCCCAGGAGGTGACTCAGAGTTGGGGCAGGGAGTGACGGGAGAAAACCTGGGCAGAGCGGCAGTCCCAGACAAGGACTGGACTGCCGGCTCTGTGGTCCTCCTCCTTGTTTGGTCCTGCCCCGTATCCTGTGGCCTCACACCTTCCATCTCCAGAGAGGGGATGTGAGGAGTAAAAACAAAAGGAGCATTTTCCCCAATTGTCTTCAGGACAAAGATATACAGTATTAGCCTGGGGTCCCTTTAACAGAGGGGTCAGAGGGTCACATCAAGGAGAGAGGTGCCCTTGAGTCTCTAGACACCCTAAAGGATGTAGACAATCCTCGTGGGCCCTAGGAGGTGACTGGGATGTGGGTGAGTCGGGCAGCTCCCAGCTCACCTAGCCTCCCTGAGAATGGGAAGGGAAGGATGGCAACCACCAGGTGCTGGGCCTCTGGCCATGGACAGACGATGAGGTGCCATGAGCACCTGATGAAATTGGGGTAAGAAAGTCTGAAACCTGAGCAATTTGAAGAAAATTAAATCAGGCTCATGGCTATAGCCCTTTAACAGAGGGTATCCCCAGGGAGAAAGAGGTGCTCCCCAGGTGTCTGAATGCCTTGGGCGCTCATGCTGAACAGAAAGAGAAAGAGGAAGAGGCAGAGCTTGCAGACCTGGGGTGGAGGGTGGAGAAAGCAGAGGAGCGGCAGAGCACCCCAAGAACACCACAGAGGTGCAGCCGCCCAGACAAGGCCCACAGGAAGTATTTGTGGGTGCCAACTGTGTCCTTTCATAAAACCCTTGTAATAACCGTAAATAAGTGGTTATTCCCATTTCATCCACAGTCAAACAAATTCTGAGAGGTCGGACATGTCAAAACCACACCAAAGGCTGTACACATAGTCTGTTCGGTTCCAAAATTCACAGTTTTCTTCCCATGCCCACTTCCCGTTTTACCTAGAGCTGATCATGCAGGGAACACACTTGTCCTATCGAAGGGCTTCTGGAGCCCATGTCGCAAAGCATGTCGCTTACTCAAAATGTCTTTGAAATACCATGATCAAAATCACGTCTAGCGGGGGGTACTCTGAGGGGTGTCCAGAAAGCTGGACCAGAATGCAAGCCAGCTCAAGCAGACACGTATATGGGAAGCTCAGAATAAGCTCTTATACACCTCTTATTGGTATCCACACAGCAACACCAAGGGTCACCATTGGGTTCCTGGCTTAAGTTCAAAATTCAGGATTGGGTGGCGCCTGGGTGTCTCAGTCGGTTAAATGTCTGACTCTTGGTTTCGGCTCAGGTCATGATCTCATGTTCATGAGTTTGAGCCCCACATTGGGCTCTGTGCTGACAGCAAGAAGCCTGCTTAGGATTCTTTCTTGCTCTCCCCGGCCCCCCTCCTCTCTCTCAAAATCGATCAATAAGTAAACATTTTTTTGAAGATTCCTTTTAAAAAAATAAAAAAAAAACCCTCAGTATGGACTGTCTAAGGAAGCTGCCAAGCAGCAGGATAGCATGTCTATTAACAAGTAATTTAACAGTCATTTCCTAAATTAAAATATTAAGCTCCCTAGAAATCACAAGCTGGCTTAGACACAGCACTGAACTTGGGGAGAACAATGAATCACAGAGTGTTAGACTATGGGAAGAATCTTAGAGATTCTGCACTTGGATGAGAAAATGGAAGGCCCAGAGGCACTAGGGAGCTCCCTAAGTCCATGTGTCTGGCCAGACGGACGGTCAGTCCAGACCTCCCAGCTCCTGACCTCAGTTAGCATGTAGGTTTGGTCCGTAAGCCCAAGGAAAAAGATATTTCTACCTAAATTAAAATTTGGACATGGCTTCAGAAAAACTGCCCCCTCACCTCCTTGGTCAATTACTTCATTCAGTATGACTTTCTCCATAGTTTTTAACACCATCTGAAATGGTCCACCTGATTGATTTGTGTACAGATTTTTCTGTATATCTCAGAAACTAGACAGTAACCTTTGACCTCCTTCTGTCTTGGTTCCTGCCATGTCCTTGGATCAATACCTGCCACATATCGAAAGCACTCGATAAATGTTTGTCAGAGAAAGGGTGGAAGGGGAAAGGAGAGAGCAGAAGGAAAAGAATTTAGCACCTGTTAGGTGCCAAGCAATCCCTATATTGAATTTCCTTTGTGTATGTATTAGTTTATATGCCCCTTTATTTCTAAAATACTTGCAGGAATGTGTAAGCACTGGCAGGCCCATTTCTGATGAGGAAACTTAGGTTGGAGAGGTGAAATTATTGGTCTAAAAGGACTCAGTCAGCATATAGCAAAGCACATCTGAACCCAGGTTAGGGTGCTTATATTAAATACTTTCACTTGATGTGTATTTATTGAGCTCCTACTCTCTGCCAGGCACAATTTTAGGCTTATGAGATATTTGAGTGAACAAAGCAGATGGAGACCTTACAGAGCTTATAGGTCGTGGGAACCTGTGTAACAGAGGAAGGGACAGCAGGCCTTGATGTGGAGTCTGCAGGACGTTGGCCTTCCAAGGTCGTATTCCTGGACTGTCTCCACACTGGCTGTCTTGGGCTTCATGGGAAGCTGGAAGCCTGGAGGCCAATGGAGATGTCCTGAAGCCTCTTCCCTGCATCCAATTTCCTGCTGGGATGAGAGGAAGTGGGGCAGGGCATGGAGTTCCTAACTGTGACCTGAGTGTAAATGAAAGTTTGCTCTGTAGACCTAAGATGTTGGGCCTGCAGACATTTGCTACACATAAAACTGCACTTTTTTAAAAACCAGCTCTTAGAAGGAGAAAAGCAGCACAAGATGTTAGATTTAATGGATTATTCCAAAGGCCAGAGCCCTTCAACTTATAGGAAAAGGCTGGATTCCTTTATAGGACCCCAAGGCCTTCATGAACCAGTCCCTGAGAACCCCCCAAGCTGAGCAGTCTCCTGCCAGGCTCCTTTCTCTGCACACCACACATGTTCCTCCTCCCTAGTCCTCCTTCTGGGCTGACCTTCCTAAAACTAACATAATGCCATTACTCCTTTACTTTACAACCTTAAATGACCACCCCATTGCCTTCAGATGGTCCAAATCCCTTGGTATGGCAATCTGACCCTTTCCAATCTCCTGCTCTAGGTTTATCTCTCCTTATTCATTTTACCCAACACTATGTTCCAGGCATATTACAATCCAGCCCCACAATACCATTAACTGAATCTGAACCCACCAGGGCAGGCTGACTCCTCTGCTCAGAATGTCTTCCTTGTTCTCCACCTAGTGAACATCTCATTCCGAAGGATTAGCTTAAGCACCAGAGCCCATGGGAACCTTTTCCCGATCCACTCAGAGCTGAATTCAGTATTCATTGCTATCTTCATGCCCGTACTTACCTCGTCCTCTCCCTCTGCTGGAACACCTAGAATTCAGAGTGCCCTGTATTTGCCTCCCCCACAAGAAGGTGACATTTTTGAGGGTTGGACTTGGTGTTAGTCATCTCTGCATGCTTACAGCCTAGTATAATCAGGTGCAGAGCAGAACTCTAAAGAATCTTTTTAGTGAATGAAGGGAAATGTATGGGTGAGCTCTGGTCTTGACCAGTATTGCATAGAGCCACACAAAGGCCAGCACAAAATATAAGAGGGTTCCCCCAGAGCTCATTAATTAAGATAAATAAAATTTTAATGCAATATTTAAAAAAAATCCATATCTATGCCCCAGCTCCATGACAAATAAAATCAGTATGTTAAGAAAAGATGGGATCTGATCCTGCACCTTAGGAGACATTCACCTCCCCTGAGTCCCAGCCTAAGCAATTTGCTCAAAGGGAATGACTGCCAATATATGTGCAGAGTGGCTGAGTTAGCACCGCCACCGTGAGACTGGTGAGAAGGACATGGGTTAGAAAGTGAGGTGAGGGGCGCCTGGGTGGCTCAGTCGGTTAAGCGGCCAAATTCAGCTCAGGTCATGATCTCATGGTTCATGAGTCCGAGCCCCGCGTTGGGCTCTGTGCTAACAACTCAGAGCCTAGAGCCTGCTTCAGATTCTGTGTCTCCTGCTCTCTCTGCCCTTCCACTATTCACGCTCTGTCTCTATGTCTCTCAAAAATAAATAAACGTTATAAAAATTAAAAAAAAAAGTGAGGTGAAGGTGAAGGAGATAGTGGAGATGGTGTGTTCATCCATCAGACATCAACAGGAAGTAACCCTGGCCAATCTTAGCCAGAGAAGGAATATACCAGAAGAGTGTTGGATGGTTCCTGGCCTTGTCAGGAGGCTGGAGAGCCGAATCAGAACCAAGGACAGCGGGCACAGCCTGGTTAGGATGTGGCTGTTGACACTTGCCACCTCCACACCATCGCTGCTACCCTGTGTTGGTCTGATTGGCCTTATTTGCTGCATCATGCATCCAAGAATCAAAGTCACGGGTAAGAGTAGGCAACTGACCAGGTCTGAGTAGGACCCTGCCTTGGGTGCATGACAAGTCAATGGGAGGAAAATCTTTTGGCTTTTTTGGTGGGAGATGTTGGCCTATAACCCACTACTACTCCCCACAGAGAGGTGTCTGTTTCAGCTAGAAAAGGAATTGCGTGTTGGACAACTCTACAAATGGCAAAAACTAAACACAGGTAAGGTTGAATTTCTCCCGAGAGATTGCGTAGAGCCATTAATTAAGATAGAAAACTCTGGCAAAAGAAAAAATACTAAATTGGTTTTACTTTCAGACATGTGTTCTGGTTCTGCTGGTGCATGCGAAGGCCAGTAGGACACATTTGGATTGTTTTCCTTGGTAGCGATAAGCTGTGGGGATGCATGGCCCTCTTACACCTTCTAGTACAGTTTTATCGAACAGCTGCCTTCTTTGGGTGGCAGTTGGGGGTGGGGGCGTCAGAGTCATCCTATAACCGGTAGCTCCAGTGTCTTTTTGATATCAATTTATCCAGTTAACCACCACCCATAGACCTATGGGATGGGAAAAAGCAAGGTAGAGTCTAATGAAGGATCATTGTCCTGCCCTAAATACAATTGGGGTGGAGAGGTCAGGAGGAAAGAACCAGCTCTCCCTGGAGCCCTCAATGTGCAGATCTCATTTAATGCTCTCAAACCCCAGTGGTACTCCCAGTGTTAACTCCACTTTTCAGATGCAGTAAACCAAGGCTCCCAGGAGTTAGGTGATATGTCCAAGGCGACACATGGATTTACATGTGCCAGAGTCAGACTCAAACCCAGGCTTGTCTACCCACAGTCCACTATTCCAGAATCCATGTCACTCCCTGGTCCATAACCGAGAGGGAGCAATTTACATCCATCGCTGCCCCTTACGTATAAACTTTCTAGGCATGTGCCATTTTCCCTCAGTAAGAACTAATGTGACGAAAGTAGCCAATATGAGGCAGATCTCTCTCCTTTCCTGCTGGTGGACTTTCACCCCGCATTCAACTCAGCCCTGGCAGCCATCACATTCTTACTGAGGCTCGTGGACAGGCCCCTGGGCCCCTTCCCATTGCCCAATGTTCCAGCCATTGAGCCATTGACTTTTTTTTTTTTAACCTTATTATAGTGGAAAATTTCAAACAGGCATGAAATAAAACCCTTGATACCTATTACTCAGCTTCAGTAATTTTACTGACTTAAATTCTACTTCAGTGCATGCTTCCAATGTTCATTAATATTCCCTGCATCACTAGGTCTCCTTATCAAGGGACTTTTCCTCAGGATTCAACTTTAATTTTACCCTTCTTCTTCACCCCAGCCCCCACTTCAAATGAGATGCTTCTAAAAGCAGAAAACCCTCTTTGGGGTTTTATGCATCTTAGTTAGCACTTTTAGACAGCGTTAAGTGGCTTCTGAAATGTTTTGCAGAATGACATGCATAGAGATGTTTCTTTCCACAAGTCTGTAATTCTGTCTTTTGTCCCAGTTAAGTTCTCGAATCCCCTACCCCCAGCTCAGTTTTTTCCAAGGCCCTGCTTCCCCAGGCTTATCAGCATTGCTTTGTTGTATTCCAACAGATTCCAGGATTTTGCTGTTGTTCCTGTTAGACCTTCTTTTTACATTTTTTTTCTATCACCACTGTTATTTTCCGTGTAATGGAGTTTAGTTACATACCTGCAGTATTCGGGCAGCCAGGCCCAAGCAAAGCGTTTCTTATTGGGATTGGGTTGAAGTCACCTCTGTGTCCTTATGTTCCAACCTGTCCCTTGCCTGGCACAGGTTAGATGTTTATTTAAAACTCACTGAGAAAATGTCTTTATTTCCAGTCCTAGGTCTGAAAGCTTCTGTTTGTATTTTTGTGGTAAGAGCTTCCAACTGGGAGAGGGAAGGTGGGAATTTGAAATGAATTATCCCACCTGTAAGTAGTTGTTACTGCCTGTTTTCTCTTCTATACCGTACACTTGATGAGGGCAGGGACTGTCTGCTGTTGTGTCCCCGCTACCTAGCATCATCTTGACACATAACGCAGGCTCAATAGACTTTTGTTTAAGTTGCTTGGATAATATCTGCTTCCTACAATTATTGTAAATATTAAATGAGATATTGAGAGTAATCATTACTTTGATAAATGATAACCGTTATTATGAAACCAATAACACACAACCTTGGTTGGTGTGCCTTGCTTCTCTGGAAAATGGGGTAATAATACCCCCTTAGGAGGGTTAATTAAATAAGGGAATGTATGGAAAACACTTTGCTCAGTGCTTGATAGATAGTACCTAGTTAATAAGTGACAACAAGTACACAAACTAGATATAATTTTTCTACCTTTCAGCACTATATTTATATAGTTACTGTTACCATATTTACTGTTACTATATTTATTTGCCTTCTTATGATGAGGTTATAGTTTCACCTCATTCCTCATGTTTTTCCTTAAGATTTATTGAAGCCCTGCAATGTGCCAGGCACTTTCTCGTTAAATCATGGTCAATATCATTAACTGTCTGATTCCTGTTTTCTGGAAGCTTCTCTGCTCAACGTTATAAGTAAAATGTTGAGTTTCTCCAAGTGCTAGGTTATACTCAGAACAAGCAACCATCACCCAGCACCTAGCATGGGACATTTCTGAATGTCTCCAGGAGAAATACAAGTAGGCAAATTACTTTCCTGAAATAACTCACTTTGCAGTTCCTCCAGGGCAGGTTGTCCTTAGGGGTGATGTGGAGTCAACACGGGAGCTGGTCCTGCAGGGCCGGGTAGGTAATATGAGTAGTCAAGTGGCTTGGGTGCCGAATATGCTTCTGTTTATGTCCCAAATCCTTAGCATTTGCCAAATCTGCTACCAGGGAGTCCCTCTTTAATATACCTGATAGAATCCTGTCCAGACTCAATACTTTTTCCTATGCCTCTTAAGAAAAACCCAACTCTAGGTGTTGAATACTTTCGGGTGTCACAGCTGGGAGGGGGATGTTACTTATACCTGGCGGGCAGAAGTCAGAGATGCTGTGGAACATCCTACATGCCCAAGACCACCCACAACAAAGAATTGGCCAGCTCAAAATGTTGAGAGGGCCGAGGTTAAAAAACCCTGATCTAGAACAATTTTCTCACTTTTTTGGTAATTTTTCCTCCTTCCATAATGAAAATAATTCTGGAACTCTCGCCCAGATTTTACCCAGGTTATTGGAAGGGATTATCCCATCTCCGAGCACAGTTTCTGCACACATTCTCCACCCAGCCAGTCCTTCATCCACACTCCCTGATCTTTCATAGGTGAGGCGTTCACTTGAATTCTGAGAACGGACCAAAAGAACCGCATTTGTAAACATTTGAAACTGCTTCCCAGCCACTTTCCTTGATCTTTAAGAACCTTAAGCCTATCGGGCCACTGGAGTGACTCAGTCGGTTAAGTGTCTGACTGCTGATTTCATTCTGGTCATGATCTCACAGTTCGTGGGATCAAGTCCCACTTCACGCTCTGTGCTGACAGCATGGAGCTTGCTTGGGATTCTCTCTCTCTCTCTCTCTCTCTCTCTCTCTTTCTTTCTCCTCTCCTTCCTGAAACCCATTAATTAAAAAACAAGTCATCCTGTGCTCTCAGCTGTCATAGTTTTTTGAAATCTTTTTGAAATCTTTCCCATTGTCCCTAGCAGTTTCTTGGAGTCTCGGGTCAAAGATTGCTCTAAATGAGTTGGCTGTAGGGAGATTTTGGGAGAGCAATTGGCCTGAACTTTGGGTGACACTTGCAGCATCTCTGTCCCAGTGGAGAGGCTGTTATTACAGTATTAGAGTCTATGCAAAGATTTCGAATTTCACCTTTCCAGCATTTATTCAAATTTTAATTAACAAAATTAATTAATGTTAAAATTTGCTATTTGCCTAGAGATCATAAGCTCCATTGGGGCTTCTAAATTATAACTTTCAAGGAATTAAAAACATGACTTTCATGTAAATATATGGTGGACACATGTCAAAGATTTTACTCAACTTGGTAATTAATGAGGGAACTAGTGAGATGTTATGACTGGTTCAGAGGACACTTTGAAGGGCAGACATTTATACAGGCAATCACGAATGGTGAAATGAATATTTGCCAGTAGTTGCAAAACATGTCACTAGCCTATAGGGCACTGATATGTTGCCTTTGGGGTCATCTTGTCTTTAGGGAAGAAATGAAATTATCTTTTCATAAGGACATTCATTTGCATTGTTATCAGTGTTCTACAATTTAATTTGTAGGCTTGCAGATTTGTAATATAACCTCGTGCATAGAAATACAAATAAAGGTATAGGCCTCTATAGAATCTGCAAATTCCCTGAAGGTCCCTTAGATCATGCCCCTCACTACACTGACAAAATGCCAGTCATTTGCTTTGCCCATTTCCAAGCATTGGACAATTTCTTCTGCAGGGCGGAGATTGGAATATGTCCTGAAACCTACTTTTTTCTGGTGTGAATCCTTGCAAATCCTTGGGGTGTAATATTTTAGCATCTGTGGGATGTACATTTAGCTTGTGGATCCCATAGCCCCATACTCCTAATCGATGAGACTGGAAATGAAAAGGGGGGTGAGGTGAGAGAGAGTTTGACAGAGAAATAGAGCAGATGTAGGGGTGCCTGGGTGGCTCAGTCAGGTCACGATCACCCAGTTGGTGGGACGGAGCCCTGTGTCAGGCTCTGTGCTGAGCGTGGACCCTGCTTCAGATTCTCTCTTTCTCTCTCCCTCGGCCCCTCTCTCCTGTTCAAACATTCTCTCCCTCTCTCTCTCTCTAAAAAAAAGAGCAGATATAATAAGTACCGTTTATTGTCTTCTCTGTGCCAAGTATATTACATATGTCAGCTCATTTAAGCTTTGCAAAACCTCTATTTGGTAGGCGAGGACACTGAAGTTCACAGAGGTTAAGTAATTTACTCAAGGATACACAGTAAACATGCTTATTGATTTGGTGACTTTCATGTTTCATGTTCTCTCGAAGGGAGTGAACTCTGGGAGGGCAAGGGCTTACCCCTTTGTTTTTTTCTCTGCCATAACTTTGCTCAGTCTGGCCCCCTGAAGGGGCTCAGTCAATATCCATTGAATGCATGGATAAGCGATGTATGAGCAAAGGAATGAATGAATGAATGAATGAGAAGAGCAAGGACTCATTCTCACATCTGTTCAACCTCCACATCTCACATGTCCTCTACAACATCACAAAAAATAGCTGTCCTTCACTCTGTGGAGTAAGTAGCTGGATGGAACTATAATTTTTTTAAGTTTATTTATTTATATCTAGAGAGAGAGAGAACACACGTGCATGAGAAGACATTTGTATAGGCAATCAGGAATGCAGAGAGAGAGAGAGAGAGAGAGAGAGAGAGAGAGAGAGAGAGAGAGAGGATCCCAAGCAGGGCTCAAACTCATGAACCGTGAGATCATGACCTGAGTGGCAATCAAGAATTGGGTGCTTAATCACCACCCAGGTGCCCCAGAGCTATAATTTTTTTATATTGCATTTCATAGTTTTTATTTTACTTTATTTTTTCCCGTTTTACAGAGAAAATTCTTTTTCCTTGTGATGAGAACTTTTAAGTCTATTCACTTGGCAACTTTCATATATACGAAACGGTATTGTTGACTATAGTCGCCATGTTGTACGCTACATCCCCAGAACTAATTGATCTCATAAATGAAAGTCGGTGCCTTTTGACCATCTTTCCCCTTTCCCCCACTCCCCAACCTCTGCCCCAGGCCTCCGCAAATCTGATTTCTATTTCTACGAATTGGTTTTATTAGATTCCATATATAAATGAGATCATACGGTATTTGTTTTTTCTCTTCTCTGACTTATTTCACTTGGCTTAACGCCTCAAGGTCGGGTGGGACTATAATTTGACATTTTAGTTGCTCTGGCAAAAAATGAGTGTTTTAATTAGCAGACAGTTTATTGTGCTTAAAATAAATATCTGATTACAGCTTAGGTTGCAGATAAAGTATGAAGCAAAGGAGAATGATTTTTTAAAGCCTCACAATGAGGAAAATATGCAAGGGGTAAATAAGAGGAGAGAGAGAATTTGATAAAAGTTTTATTTTTTTCCCCCACAAGAATGTTCTGGATCAAAGAAGTAGAATCTCTAGCTCCTGACCTATATGGTAACTGCTGCATAAAAATTACTGAATGTGGGGCGCCTGGGTGGCTCAGTCGGTTAAGTGTCCAACTTCGGCTCAGGTCATGATCTCATGGTCTGTGAGTTCGAGCCCCGCGTCGGGCTCTGTGCTGACGGCTCAGAGCCTGGAGCCTGCTTCAGATTCTGTGTCTCCTTCTCTCTCTCTGATCCTTCCCCACTCATGCTTTGTCTCTCCTGCTCTCAAAAATAAATAAAAACATAAAAAAAATTTAGAAAAAAAAAATTACTGAATGAGTGACTAACAAATGCCTTAACCCATGCTTTCAGACGATGGGTGGAGGAGAAGAGCAAATTCTCAGAAGGAAGTAATAGTAACAATTATTCCCAGAGGGGTAAAACATTTCTTAGCATAGATGTCAGTTTCACTGTTGTATAAATTACATGTCCCTGGGTGAGCCTTTTAGGGGATATGATAAAAACGGACAACTATAGAACCAGAAGTTGTGGCACTTTCTTGCCTACCTCCTTCCTCAGTCATTTAGACGAAGACACCTCGCTTTCCTTGAGAAAATGAGATCAAGTGTCCTAACGCTTTGTAATTCTCCGCTCTGTGCTGCTCGTTTCTTCCTATACGGTTACCAAAGGCCAATTATGGAGCCCTGTCTGAGTTAGTGCACGTTAAAAATGATGTCGGCACAGAGAAAAGTCCGTCCTAGAGATGAAGCATTTACTTGAAACCGTTACTGGAAGACAGATTCAGCACATAAAATATAAAACCATCCCACACTGGCCCCCACTAAGTGTGACAGAGTTTTCCAAATTCCCAGTTTCCAAATTCCAAGCACTGAGACACTGGCCTTGGCCCTGGTCCGGCCCCTGCTCTGTCTTTCCTCCTCTTTGTCCAAACTGGGTTGAAGTTTTCTTCCTCTGCCTTTGAATTCGTACACAATGGGCTTGATGAATGAGTTACAAATCTTACCTGAAGGTTCTTGACGTTCAAGAAGAATATTTTTTTGGCTTTTGGTTATTAAACATCAGCAATGCTATTTTTGGTTTCTAAGCCCAGAGGCAAGGGGAGAAAAAGCAAGATGAACAGGAAAGCATGAGGTAAAACGTTTATGGGAGAACGCTGGCTTGCATGAAGCCGTTCCTTTAAAAACTGTGGAATTTCTTCTATTTGGAACAATCTCTCTCTCTCTCTTTCTTTCTTCCCACAACCCCCACCTCCTGCCCCCGCTCAACTTCCCCCTCTCTCCTTAGCTATCTCTTACACAAATCTCAGTCTTAAGACAGGGCAGCAGATGTTGAAATGACACGAACTTGTTTTACTAACGTGTCATTCGCTGTCATGTTTGTTGGTCATACAAACACATTATTGGGAGGGGACATATTTATAGTAGAAAATGTCATGTTAATTAGAATAATTAACTAACCTATTTTATTTCAGTCTTAGTGATTCAGAGAAGATTATCCAAAGTCCTTCATAAGGAACAGTTGTCCAAGATTGATGAGTGGCCAGGTGTTGGATACTCAGACAATAATTAATCTCAACGCTTCATTTCTAATGCCACATAACCCTGATAATTTTTATGGAAACTTAAGTTTCTTATCCTATCCTGTGGTCATTCTTCCTTTATTACGTTTCATTATTTAAACCCATGCTATCTGTTAGAACTTTCTGTGCTGATGAAAATGTCCCCAATCTCCGGGGTCTGAAATGGTAGCCTTTAGCCTTATACGGTCACTGAGCAAAGCTTTGGACCGATGAGGAATGTGACGCCCAGGGCGGTTACGTGACTTCCCAGGGACCACATTAGTGACAGGACCTGAATGAATCTCCTGGCTCTCTCTAGACAGCCACACTGCCTCATGTTTAGATTTCATTTAGGCAGGAAAAATGAAGGGCAATTTCCGAAAGGAAGACCTAATTTTTGCGCCTAATGACTGGGTGGAAAAATGGGAATAATATTTCTCTTCCAGCCAGAGAAATTCAGTTGTGCTGGAGAGTGGGACGGCAGCATTAGGACTCCAAGCTGAATTGAACAGAATAAATCATTAAGTCCTGTGTCACTGTCTGCCTAGGGCTGCTCAGAACAGATCTTCATATTGTGTTCTGTGTTTATTACATATTCATTCGCTTACTGAACACCTACAATGGTCCACATAGAGTAGGTGCTGGGCGGTTGGGGGGAAGAGTAGGAAAATGGATAAAAACGGTTGAAGCATTCAGTGCCTACAGGAAGACAGATGGCCAGCCATTTCAATGTGGTGCTAGAGTGCCACACTACATTGTCAATCGGGGGGTGGGGGGCACAGGACGGGGTGTTTTATGTTATCTTCTGGTACGCTGCTGTGTTAGGGCAATGGTGGGCTCTGGAAGCCAGATCTGGATTTAAATTCAGTGCTTCGCTTAGTACCTCTGTGACTTCGGGCAAATTACTGAACCATCTTTAAGATGGAGATGATATGCTGTCTTCATTGCTGAGATTATACAAAATAACGCACTTAAAGCACCTGGCATAGTCCCTTGTTCAGAGGGAATAGTCATTAAATGTTAGCACTTACTTCTACTTCTACTACTGTGGTCATTGCTATTTTTACTATTATTAGTAGGAATAAAGGTGAGTCCTGTGAGGCATAATTGTCTTTATTTTGCAGACAAGGAAACCGGGGCTTGGGAGATTAAGTAGCCAAAGTCACAGAGATAAAAAGGGACAGGGTCAAAATTTTAGGCAGGTCAGAGCTGGCTGCTGTCAGGAAGGGAGGACTCCCCTCTGGGCCCAGCCCTGAGAGGGCTGCCTTTGAACAGAAGTGCTAGGGGGCCTCTGAGGTGTTGAGGCGAGGGCTCCTGACCAGCAAGGGCTTCAGAGAGAAAACTTTAGGCCTGATTAGAAGACTTAAACAATGGCCTAAACTGGCCATGCCGGTAGCATCATTGTCAGAAATTTCCTGAACTGTCATTTGTCGTCCTAGAAATATGCACATTCAAGATCAATTTAAAGGTTAAATCGAACAATGCTTCTTCTAGCACCTGTCTTATGATAGATTCTGGGGTAAGTGAGAGCTAAGGAGGCAATGTTCCTGTCCATTCTTCCGTTCCTCCATATCGCAAACATTAAACGCCTACTGTGTGCTAGACACCATCCTGAGGGTGCCTTTCTTCCATAAATCTTACCTTTCCTACCAGAGGGTATTCTCAATTCAAGACAGGAAGTGGTGAGTGAGGCACGAGGTGTCATTGATGAGAGCAGGGAGGGAAAGGAGTGAGTACTGAGGGCAGGTTTCCCCTGCTCAGCTTGGCAGCGGTAAACAAGGGTCAGGGGACTCTCTGCCCCGCATCTGAAAAGAGTAATTACATCCTGCTTCGTGCTACAGCGGATGCCTAGATGTATACGCCAGAGCCAGGAAAGCTTTAGGCGGGTTTTCCAGGCTTTGTGATCGGTACATACTAAGGAACCAAATGATCTGGGTTTGGTTTTGTTTGGGTAAATTAGAAAAGAAGACGTCTGTTGGGGGTCGGCAATAGAAGATCTAAAGCTGGGGGGCAGGGGTCAACCGAGGCTTGTCTTGAGTTGGGACTAGAGAGAGGAGGAGTTTTCAGCAGGGCGGCTGCATTCCAAGGAGAGGCTCTGCTTAGGTGAAGGAAGCGCGCGGGTACTGGGAGAAGGGCGTGCGCGGGTGAGCTGGACTCCCGCCTCAGGAATGCGCGCAGTCCCGGGCCGGGTGGGGGTCTCGCGGCGTCGCGGCGAACCGCCCCGCGGATCCATTCCGGAGTGCGTCCAGAACCCGAGGCTTAGCTACCTTTCAAGTACCGAGCCGGTCCCGGACCGGGAACCTGGCCGCGCGCTCAGCTCTCCCGCCGGGGGTGAGTATGCTCAAGATAGCACTGCCATTCCCGAGGCTCCTTCCGCGAGTCTCCGCCCGGGAGCAGCGGGAGGCGGCAACAGGTCCCCGCGGACACCGCGGGCCTCGCTAGCCGGCGCCTATCCCGGCCCGCCGCGTCCCGGGACTGACCCGCGCGCGGGGCAGCCGGGCGGCCTCTCCGGAAGCCGTCCCGGTGGTCCCCCAAGCGGCTCATAAATCATTCATGAGCCGGAGTCGGGCTAGCCCCGCTGCAGCGGGAGGGCGGGCGGCGCTGGGGCCGAAACAGTAGCTGGACGCGGCGCACGGTGAGTGGCGGCGTCCTCATCCCGGAGCCCGGGAGGCGTCTGCGGAGACTGTGGGGACCCGAGCGCACCCCTTTCCAGAAAGCTGGGGGCAGGAAACTGGGAACGGAGGGGCTCGCTCTACGCCGCTCTCCTCCCGTTGGCCCAGCGGCAGGTAGTAAGGAGCCCCGGGGAGCCGCCAGGAAGGCAGGGGGCTGCAAAGTGGGCGAGGTCCGGACGCCGGGGCCAGCGGGAGTTCCGGGCAGAGTGCGGACGCGCGCAAACTTTGCCGGCTGCGGGGTGGCTGCGTGGTGGGTCTTCTTTCCATCCACTGCAGGGGAGCCGGCGGCTGTAGCTCACCAGGTTCCAGGGCACGAGCCAGCGGGACGGGGACCCCCGAGGCCGTGGGCTCGCTCTCAGAGAGGGCGGAGGACCGAGGGGGAGGCTCGTCAGGGGTTTGGGGAACTGTTCTGCGGCGAGTGGACTGCTGGGGGTGGCCCGGAGGTCTCCGGGTTCGGAACCTTCCCTGCTGGGGATGGAAAGGGGTCACCTCCCTCTGGTTTTCCAAATGGAGCACGCGGTGCAATGGACCATAGCAGGAGGGGGGCCCTGGGGCAGCAATGGGAGGCCGTCTCCCCGCGTCCGTGGGAGAGCGCACGCACCCCTGGCTGGACGCAGCCCCCTGCCCCCTTGGTGCACAGCTCGGGCATCCACGGCGTTTGCCGGATGGAGAACTGGGTGCTCCGTGCTCCGGGCGCACCTCGCCAGTACGGCGCCGGCTGGGACAACAAAGGGAAGCGTGGACAGATGGAGCTTCGAGGTGCGGAAGAGGCGGGGGCCCGAGGTCAGTTTCGCCGAAAGCCCGCGCGGAGAGGGAGGGAATCCGATGGGGTGGTACACTGCTCTGATCCCCCTTCTCCCGGGCGACCCCGACGCAGCCTCCTCCGGGCGGCGGCGGCAAACACTCGCGGACGCGCTCCTGCAGCCAAGTTACTCCGGCAACCCCCTCCCCCAAGCGGCGGCGGATTCCTCGAGTCTCCTCGCTTCCCGCGCCAGCCCTGCAGCCTAATCTTTTGTGTCCCGCAGCCCGGGAGAGCATCCTGCCGTGGAGAGAGAGAGGGCAGGAGGGGGCCCAGCCTGGCGGCGGGTTGGAGAGCAAGACTAGGGGAAGCCGTTGCCCCAGGCTTCCTGCAGCAACAGGTTGAGCCTGTAGCCCCAGGCGGCTGCTGACCCTTCTCCCGCCCTGGCTCCCGGATCTGCAAAGGTTTTCCAGGCTGCCTGTGGGCAGCGGCTGACCTTTGTGAAGACAGGCAGGCGAATGATTGGGGTTCTCGGACGCCCCACTGGAGACTCAGACGTCTTCTTTTATGTGTTAGGTTGAACCTTATGAAATTGAGCCGTTTTTGTGGCTCAAAGACTTTCTCACTCTTTTCTGAGTGAGCTGCCCTGTCAATCAGGGTGAGCCTAGCGTCACGGTGGAGTTTGGGGATCGATCCTGGCAATGGCAGTAGGGGCCCTTTTACTGACTAGCAGCTGTGTGCCTGGGGCTGTACCCATTCTGAGTCTAACCCTCCAGACCCCACTTTTCAAAACCCCACGTTACAGAGGAGCAAAGGAAAGCACCGAGAATGTAAACAACTCACGTCACAGGGTTAATGACTGGGACTAGGGACTCCTGCCCTGTCTCAGGTGAGGCCTGCTGTCGCTTCAGCAATGACCTTTAGTTTCATTCTGCTTTCTTGATATGCCCCGTAATTTTTTTTTAAATGAACTTCCTTATGATTTCACTGTGGACTATTTCCGTGCATTCCAGCACCATGAAGCAGACAAGTGTATCAAAGGACAAGTGTATCAAAATAACAAGACTTTAAACCAAATATTGTTTTATTGGTACCGTTTCAAATATGAAGGAAAAAAGTTTTGCAGGGGACCAAGAGCTACCTCAGATAGGTTAAGGGGCAGGATGCTTTATAGAAGCCCGCTCTGAATAATTTTAGCAGAAATGGGACTGAGGACTGGGAAGCTTAGAGAAGCAGCAAGGAGGCTAGTTAGCCAGGCTCAGGAGCTGATGTGGGGCGTAGGACAGGACTCCTGGTGGTAGCCGCAGGGCTCTGGATATGGCTGCTGACAGTGCGCCGTCATTGCTGGAATGAATTAGAAACTGCCCCTGCATGCGTGTGGGCTCCAGGCACAAGCCCAGGAGTAAGCGTCTGCTTGGTGAGTCGGAGGCGCCCCCACCAGGGCACAATTTGGGCACCTTAGCTGACCTCACCATGAAACTCCGGGGTGCTGCCCACAGGACTCACAAAGGCGGGCTTAGACGTTGAGCAGCTCTCATCCCTCCCCCAAATCCCAGATGACCTATACCCGCTACAAAGCTCCTTTGGAAAGAAGCTCCATCAAAAGAAGAAGAAATGAAGGTGGATGGTCACCATATTTGCTTTACAAACAGTCTTTGTGGAAGTGCCACTCTCTGGGCTTTGAGTTCACAATCATGTGAAATATTTGCTCAAAATTCACATGCTTGGGCCCCCTTTCCAGTTTGAACTCAGTGTATTTGACATAGACACCAGGAATCTATACCCCATAAATCAGAAAAATGGTGACATCAACTTCTTGATTGCTCTAGAGCCGAGGGAACAGTTTCCAAGGCTTGCAAAGTTGAGGGTCCCAGCAGAAGGTATGGCCCCAGGATGGTAGACCAGCTGCTCCGCCATGGGTAAATCCGGCAAAGAGACAGTCCGTTGCCTATATTGTGGGAATAGTGACAGACACCTCCCTCGCAGAGGTTATGGGACCAATAATAAACACTTGATACAATTTTGAAATAGGTAGAAACGACCATTTCATGTCAGTTCTCCCTCTACCCCTCACTATTTGATTTCAGTAATCCTTGCTGAGTGCCTACTGTGTGCCTGACTCGGGGGTACAGAGACGAGTACATCAGGGACCCCACACAGCAGCTGGGATGGATCAGCTCAATGCAATATAAGAAGGGCATTTGGGGAAAGCGTGTTTGCAAAGTGGCATGAGTTAGGTAGTTGAGGCAGCACTCGGGAACAGTGCTGGTTCTCAGACTTCAGTTGTGTTGAGAATCAGTCACTGGGAAGAGTGTTAGAAGTGCGGATTAATGGGCCCATCCCCCCAAATTAAGTCCAATAATTAGCATTTTAAATAAATTTTGTGGGAATGCTGCTCTTGGGCCAGGAGAGCTGGGCTCAGTGTGTGGGGGACAGTTAGGAGCTGTCCTTGAGGTGCTCTGGCTGCCCTGTGAGCTTAGCAGGTAAGGACCCAGGTGGGATGTCTTTGGCTTGACTTCTATTAATTACCTGGTGTTTCCTAAGTAGTGAGATTTTAGTATTTTCTTCACACTTACTCCACACATGAGAGGGACAGCACGACACTTTGGAGCAAGGGGTGAAGAAATCTGGACATGTAGCCCCAGGTCCTGGCTGGCTTGATTGGCACTTCAGCCTCACAGCAGTGAGTGGGGCCGCATTTCGTGTGGGACTTGCCTTCCCCTGTTTTTTCACAAGGAAGTTTGAAACTGTTTCTTCCAAGCTCTCCCTTGGGCCTCCTGCCATCTCTCTCCTGCTGCACTTCTCTCCATCCCTGGCTGAGGCTCCATGGTGGCCTCGCCAGGAAGTCGACCTTTCTTAGCAGCCGAGCCTCTAATCCTTCCAGCTGCTGTTCTCCCCGCCCGTCCGTTAGCTGCAAACAAGATAAGATGGGCGTGTGGTAAGTGCGTGTGCTGTGTGTAGTGTATATGCTATTTGCGTGTGTGTGCTGTGTGTATGTAAGTTTTGTATACGTGTGGAGTGTGTTTGTGTGTGTGCTATGTGTATATGTGTAGTGTATCTGTGTGTGAAGTATCTGTGTGTTAGTGTGTGTGATGCATGTTTTTGTGTAATGTGTATGTGGTGCATGTTAGTGTGTGGTGTGTTTGTATCTATGATACGTGTATGTGTTAATGTGTGTGGTGTGTGCTAGTGTGTGTGACACGTGCTAGTATATATAGTGTGTGATGTGTGCTGGTGTGTGTATTGTGGCATGTGTATGTGTGGTGTGTGCTAGTGTGTGTGGTGTGTACATGTGTTATGTACTAGTGCATGTGGTGTGGTGTGTGTGGTGTGTACATGTGGTATGTGCTTGTGTGGTGTCTGTGTGTGTGTCTGGTTTGTGTGGTGTGTGCTAGTGTGTGTGGTGTGTACATGTGTTATGTACTAGTGTGTGTGGTGTGTGTACATGTGGTATGTGCTTGTGTGATGTGTGTGTGTGTCTGTGTGTGTGTCTGGTTTGTGTGGTGTGTGCTAGTGTGTGTGGTGTGTGTACATGTGGTATGTGCTTGTGTGGTGTGTGTGTGTCTGTGTGTGTGTCTGGTTTGTGTGGTGTGTACTAGTGTATGTGGTGTGTGTGGTGTGTGTGGTGTGTGCTAGTGTGTGGGGTGTGTGTTAGTGTGTGGTGTGTGTGTGTGTGTGCTAGTGTGGTGTGTGGTGTGTGTGTGTTGGTTTGTGTGCTGTGTGCTAGTGTGTGTATGTGCTAGTGTGTGTGTGTGGTGTGTGCTAGTGTGTGGGGTGTGTGTTAGTGTGTGGGGTGTGTGTGTATGTGTGGTGTGTGCTAGTGTGGTGTGTGGTGTGTGTGTGTATGGTTTGTGTGGTGTGTGCTAGTGTGTGTGGTATGTGTTAGTGTGGTGTGTGTGTGTGTGTGTGTGCTAGTGTGGTGTGTGGTGTGTGTGTGTTGGTTTGTGTGCTGTGTGCTAGTGTGTGTATGTGCTAGTGTGTGTGTGGTGTGTGCTAGTGTGTGGGGTGTGTGTTAGTGTGTGGGGTGTGTGTGTATGTGTGGTGTGTGCTAGTGTGGTGTGTGGTGTGTGTGTGTATGGTTTGTGTGGTGTGTGCTAGTGTGTGTGGTATGTGTTAGTGTGGTGTGTGTGTGTGTGTGTGTGCTAGTGTGGTGTGTGGTGTGTGTGTGTTGGTTTGTGTGCTGTGTGCTAGTGTGTGTATGTGCTAGTGTGTGTGTGGTGTGTGCTAGTGTGTGGGGTGTGTGTTAGTGTGTGGGGTGTGTGTGTATGTGTGGTGTGTGCTAGTGTGGTGTGTGGTGTGTGTGTGTATGGTTTGTGTGGTGTGTGCTAGTGTGTGTGGTATGTGTTAGTGTGGTGTGTGTGTGTGTGTGTGCTAGTGTGGTGTGTGGTGTGTGTGTGTTGGTTTGTGTGCTGTGTGCTAGTGTGTGTATGTGCTAGTGTGTGTGTGGTGTGTTAGTGTGTGTGTGCATGCCTGCCCGCCGGTCTGAAGGTCAGCAGCCAGCATGAATAACACACACTGTCTCCTCTCCCCTCTCTCTCCTGCTGGGAGCAGCCCCAGAGACCCGCCCAGAGTGGCCTGCAGAGGCCACCTTGCTTCGCTTCTTTCTCATTTGTCCTCTCTGGAAACATGCCTCATTTGTGCCTAATCTGAAAGATGGCACAGAGCAGGCCCGTGTTTGAGTGTGCACACTGGTGGCTTCCGATCAGGACCAATGAAAGGCTAGAGCCTGCAGAGCCGAGGACGGGGCGTCTGCAGCAGCCAGGCCTGGAAGGGACAGTGGAAAGTCGCCAGGGTCCTGGTGTATCCATGGTTGCAATAGAGCACAGTCTCGGAAGCCCATACAGGGTTAATATGGGTGGCACTGGGAGCCAGAGGGGCTCTGAGCAGCCCATGATTAGACAGAGAGAGAGAGTTCAGGGAGCTCTGTGCAGAAGTAACTGGAGTGGGACAAGACTTAGAAGATGAGACAACATCCAGAAGATTAAATAAGAATTAACATCTTCACTCAGATAGCTCCTGAAATCCCGCCTTTCATCTGGAGCTTTCTTTGACTTTGGTGGAATGCAGGCAGTGGGCCCTCCAGCCCCTTGTGCAACAGGTCACTGCCTGGAACCTCCCTTTCCCCTCTCACAGTGTTTCAAGAGCACCCTGCCCTTACTCTGAAAGTTACTAAGTGTGTATCTAATGTACAAAATGGTATACAATCAGGGTGTTCCTGACCCCAGGACAGAGAGCAGGAGCACAGCATCCCAGTTCTGGTAGGTTCTGTTCCGGTGCACCTAGTTCCTCGCAGTGGCGCCAGCAGCGGCATCATTTTGACTTACTTAGTTTCATATCCTATAGCGCTTACTGAGCCCTGACCGTGTGCCCCGTCCTGCGTTCAGTGTTGGGGAAGGAAACACAAGGGTACAGGGTCCACTTTGGAGACCTTCTAGGTCTCTTGCCCTCACTAGACGCTGGCTTGGTAACTGCTTCTAGCATTCCTGTTTATTTCTCCTGCCCACCCTTGGGGTGGGTGCCCTGTCTCTCATCACTGGGGACCCCCAATTTCCAGGTAGTGACTTGGGGACAGAAGTTTCCATCAGGATTACCCAGTGGATGTGTTAGGAAGATAGATTCCAGTGTTACCCGGCCTTAGAGAGTTTGGTTCCTGCCCTTGAGGCCTTTTAGTTTGGGTTGAGGGTGAGGTGGAAAAGGGGAGGCCCGAAATAAGGTCAGTGAGCAGATGAGTGGAATAAAAGGCAGATAAGATAAATCTCCAGAGGTACAGACAGCAACACCAGCTTGGAGAAAAGGCCTCTATGGCAGGAGCCCTCTGGGCCCCTGCCAGGAACGTGAGACAGAGAGCTCTGTAGGAAGAGTGTCCTGATGGCTTGCTGAGGGCTTGGGCTCTCAAGGCAAAGTCCTGGTATTGAACTGTGGCCCCACCACTAAAATAGCCATGACCTTGGGCAAGTCCCTGGGAAGTCCTCTCTGTGGTTGTTTCCTTATCTGCAAATGGGGTCCAGCGGGCACAGCATGTAGAACGTTGTCCAGAACATAGTAAATCCTCAGTAAGTGTCAGTTTCTAAGCTTTCTCTAAACCATAGGGTATTTCCTGAACCCACAAAGGCCTGCGTTCTGCCTCTGGCCCCTGGGGTCGGAACCTTCTGGCTTTCTTGCCCCAGCAGCTCTAAGTAAGCTCCGCGTTTGCCTCCCACACAGCGGATTAGGCAGAGTGCTGGCTCTAAAGCTTTGCAGGGAAGCTCCTGGGGCGGGCAGGCTGCGTGCCGAGTCACTGCTGCCCTTCTCTCCCATCAGGGATGGTGCCTTGAACCACGGAGCGGACCCGCACCTGCGGAAGGCCCTTGGACGCGGTGCACTGCATGCCAGCCTGGCCAGGAAAGGGAGGACTTCGCGCTCCTCGGGCTCTCCGTGCCCTTCCTGTGCAGGAACAGGAACGCAGGCTCCTGTCTCACCCAAGGCTTCTAGAACCTCTGAGACAGGAGGCCACCAGCTCTACCTCATGCGTGGGGGACCTTGCTAGCGATGGCCCTCCTCCTCAGCTTCCTGCTGCTGCTGCTGGAGCTCTGCGGGAATACCCTCTCCGTGGGGTCACGGTCATCCACAAAGGGTACCGAGGTCCTGGAATTTGAATTGCCTGCCACGAACTATGAGACCAGAGACTCCTACAAAGCTGGGCCCATTGGCGGTCTCTTTCAAATCGTGCACGTCTTCCTCGGCGTGGTGCAGCCCCATGATTTCCCCGAAGGTGAGTGCCCCTTGCGTGGAATAGAGAGGGCTTGTCCCCAAACACGCTGCCACGCGCACACACGATATTATTTGTTAGTAAGACATAGTAAATATGTATTATGCTCAGCATTTTAAAGCATGAGATTCAAAGCGATTGGACCGCACAGGAGCAGGAAGTATTGAGACAGATGTTAAGAAAACTTGCACCAGGCTAACTAGATTGCCAGGAAGGTGGTTATAAAATGGAATCAAACTATGTTGCTGAGTTGGTTTTCCAATTCTTGATCTTTCTTCCCTCTTTTTTTTTTTCCTGGTTAGAGCAATGACTTACTCTCAAGTGCAAATCAAAGGTAAAAATGAGGGTAAAAATGCAAATTCTTTGACATCAAGTAAGTTAATAATTACCTCTGGTGGCTAGACCTGCACTTACAAATTGACCTCTCTTCCACCCACCGCAAAATGCAATTTCACGTTGCTTAGGACAAAGGCAGGCCTGACTCTGTGTGTTTACCTGACTAGCTGTTTGCTTCGGTTCCAAGACTTTAAGTGTGAGGAAAGGAGGCTTGGCCCCTTGTTGGAACCTTGATGGCACGGTGCCTTACTCTTTGTGCGGACCGCTGTGTTTGCCCTACTCTCTGTACGGGGAAATCTGCGGGTATGTGTTTTCAGGAACGAGATGGTGAAAATTTAAATGGTCTGTGGGAAGTATGTGCTTTTAGGGGTTGGCGGTCTAAATATTTATTGACTTAATATTAGATCTCTTCTAGGCTTGTTTTTTAAACTAAGAAGATTTGAACACTATTACTGATTACTACAATATATAAATTATAAAATTTGTAGTAATCACTATCATCTTCCTTAGCTGGTCAGCTGTTGTTCATAAGAAGATTGTGTGTGTGTGTGTGTGTGTGTGTGTGTGTGTGTGTGTGTGTGGTGAAAGAGAGAGAGAGACAGAGACAGAGAGATGGAGAGAGGGAAAGAGGGAAAGAGAATGTGTTTAGTGAACTTTAACACTTGTTTGTATTATAGATTTTCATCAAGACACATTTATATTGAGGGGTGTCTGAGTGCCTCAGTCGGTTGAGCGTCCAGCTTTGGCTCAGGTCATGATCTCATGGTTTGTGGGTTCAAGCCCCACGTCAGGCTCTGTGCTGACAGCTCAGAGCTTGGAGTCTGCTTCAGATTCTGTGGTTCTCTCTTTCTGCAGCCTCCCTCACTCACACTGTGTCTCTCAAAAATGAATAAACGTTAAAAAATTTTTTTAAAGATACATTTATTTTGAAATTGTTTTGCATTGGGGCACCTGTGTGACTCGGTCAGTTAAGCATCTGACTTTAGGTCAGGTCACGATCTCTCAGTTCACAAGTTCCAGCCCCAAGTCGGGCTCTCTGCTGACAGCTCAGAGCCTGGAGCCCGCTTTGGATTCTGTGTCTCCTTCTTTCTCTGTCCCTCCCCTGCTCATGCTCTATCTGTGCCTCTCTCTCCTAAGATAAGTACAAACATTAAAAATTTTTAAATAAAAAAAGAAATTGCTTTGCATTTACTTTTCTTAGATTAAGCAACTGAAACAGTTTGAACTATAGTTCTTAATTTTTTGTTAGTTTAAATTTTAATTCAGTGAAACAAATCACTCTGGGCCCTGTTGTCATTGAAGAGAACCCTGAACAAATATTACTTATTATTTATGTCCCTGCTTTAGAGACTAAATCTGGAAATTCAAAGGACAGAAGTAGAAAATAAACAGTGTATTTATTAATGTTGGATACAAGTTCACTATTCTTAGTAGATGCCTTTTCATTTATTTGTAGAGTTGGTGTGAATATTATTGAATAAACAAATACCTACTAGTGGTTTTAGCCTTAGCTTCTTTGTTTTTTCATGCAAAAGGAATAGAATTCAGTTGTTTCATATGAATTTATAATGATACCTTCAAAACGATTGTGAAGCATCCATGTGTTACTAAGACATATCATGTAATTAGTTAATCCTATAATCTCTTTCCATCTGTTGCTTTATTTTGCTTCCTCTAGATTTCATAGAAAGGCTTCCTCACACTTAGTTTACAAGGGAAAGCCATACCTTTTAAAGTCTTCATTCAAACGATCAAGTCGAAAGGCATTTTGCTTCCAGTGCATTCTAAGATTTTGAACTCCAGCTTCATTATTAGTCTAGAAGGAGGCGTCTGAAGAACTTAAGTCCTGCTGTAATCTGAGGGTGTTAGCCTTGCTTGTCCCTTGACCTTCATCAATACTTACTACTTTGGAAGAAGGAATTCCCAAAAGTCTTGGCAGGAGATCAAAGCAGACCAGCAGTGTCCCTTAAAAAAAAAAACAAACAACAAACAAAAACAGCTCATTTGGTTGCTTAAAGGTTATTATATTAAATTTCACAGGTGACATCATGCAGTTTTGTTTTTATTCCCACCACCCCATTATTTAAATTTTTTCATCCAGTTACTAGATTTCATAAGGGTCTCAAAGTGCCCATTAGGTGCTTTGTCACATAAAGGACAAATACGAGACACGTTTTTTTCCTGCCGGGGCCAGTGCATTGCATGAGCGTCAGATCTTAGTCAGATGTCTTCATAATTGAAGATACAAAACAACAACAATGGGAGAGAGAAAGAGAGATGGAGAGAAATGGAATCCTATTTAGTCGTTTAACTAACGTAAGGCGTTAACCAAAACAGATGACTTCAGGACAGGTCCTCCACACAGTAACATCCTTGCAGAAAAAATTATCCCCTAGATACACTCTTTCATTTGGAAGAGCAGAGTGATTTATTTTTTAATTTTTTAAAAAATTTAATGTTTATTTATTTTTGAGACATAGAGGATGAACAGGGGAAAGGCAGAGAGAGAGGGAGACACAGAACCCAAAGTGAGCTCCAGGCTCTGAGCTGTCAGCAAAGAGCCTGACGTGGGGTTTGAACTCACAAACTGTGAGATCATGATCTAAGTCGAAGTCGGATGCTTAACCTACAGAGCTACCCGGGTGCCCAAGAGTAGAGTAATTTAGATGCAGACTCGGGGTCCAGTGCAGGAGTGGGAGAGAAAGGGAGGACCTTCCAGGCTGAGGTCCCTTTTTTCATCCCATTGGGCTGGGGAGTTTTCCGCTTTACATCCTGTGTCTGAGCAAAACAGCATACCACACTTTGCATTTGTAACTCTCTAAAGCAAAGCCTGTGTTGTAGCCATATAAATACAAGATGAAAGATCCCGTTTAGCTGGGACTTGAGACAAAGGCCTACTTTGTCTGACCAGAAAGACAGGTAACTACTAGACACCACAGCAGAATATGCCCGAGAACCTGGCGTGGGTACTTCATAAATACCTGCCCTCGTCTGAAGCTTCCAGATGGATACTGAGTCCTGGGCTTAGACTCACTAAGAAGAGAGTGATGGCTTACATTTGGGAGGAGTCACTTGTCCATTCATTCAACTTAGAAAGGGTGTCATTGGCAGGATGACCAGGAGGGAGTTAAGGGAAGGGTGTACTAGGCACAGGGAATAGCATGCCCAGGGAGTGGAGGAGGTAGTGGTTCATGGTGGACCCATGAGGTGGGTGTTCATAGACTGAGTCTGCTAAGGTCAGAGAGCCAGAGCTGGAGGACCCTGACTGGCAGCCTGGGGAGTTTTGTAGAGAGAAGGAAGCTAAAGCAGCATGAGCAAAGGTTTCACTCATTTGGCAAGCATTTACTGAGAGCCCCTGCTTGCTGTGGTACACCTGCTGGGGGCTGTGAGCCAGGGCAGAAGGGGAATTGAGTTTTGGGAAATGAATCTGACAGCAGCTGGTAGAAGAGGTAATAGGGGGGTAGAGGGTTCTGCAGTGGTCCCGAGTACGTAATAATGGACTAACTTGGCACAAGGCAAAGGTAATGGGGGAAACAGAGGCAGGATCAATTTCATAGATTTCATTTCAAAGGACTTTGGTTCAAATCCTACCTCTTGCCTATTACCTACCAATAGGTGGTACTATAGGTAGTAGTACCAAGTTAATGTTCAGAGCCTCTGTTGTCATACTAATATGACTATAATCATACCTCACGTTGTAATTTTTATCTGTGAGGCTGTATAGTAAGGCCCATGTTTAAAACCATGGCTGAAAGGCACAGATAAAAATCTTCAACCAATGTAGCTGCTATTAATATTACTTGAGAGGAAGAATTGACCAAATTTAACACCAAGATTGGTGTGGAAAAGGGACGTGGGAAAAAGGTGTCTCCAGGAGGGATCACTAAAATGTCCTTGCTGCTGCTCCGTCAGGAATATTCTCCATGGAGTTGCTGCCTAAGGATCAGTTGCATTACTTCTGAAGTTCAGTGGGCTGTGTCTCCTGGCCAAGCCCCACACTAGCAGAATGGGGTCGAGAAGGCCGCGCTTGGACGCGGTACTAGTCTACTGAGTGGTCTTTACTCCTCCACAAAACACTTACGTCTGTTTTTGGTTCTTTGTTCTTCCCTGCCGTCTCCAGTATCTGCCGTTAAGGCATACTTTGCTAAGTGTTAGCTCATTTCACTCTCCCAACAACTTTGGGAGGTGGATGATGGTGGTTAATGGTGGTCCTCCTTCTATTTATTATACGCTCCCTTTAGAGATTGGATAGCTTGAGTCAGGAGGAGGTGACATGTTCAAGGTACACTCACTATACTAGCCTGTGGCAGACTGAGAAACCCCTGTCTCCGGGAGTAGTTACTTCTCCTATATCCCACAAGCTCACCTTGTGGGTAATTTATTTCCCTTCTACTTTACCACGGTGCTTTAAAAATGTCTGCGGGTCACTATAAAAAATTGTGCTTTTTGCACCTTAAAAGCGTGTGTTGTGGAGGATCGTCTGGTGGGGGTGCTGAACAGTGCCTTTTCAGTTTCATGTGTCTGTGATGAGTGTGGCGTAAATCATGACCCAGATCAGAGCTATTCTATTGGAGCAAGTGAAAAAAAAAAAAGCATCCTCTGCTTTTATTTTTATAGAGAGTCTCTAAAATTATTCTCTGCTCTGTTTTGGAGTGTTTTTAAATGAGACTTTAGGCTGGTTGACCTGTTTCTAATGGCGTTCTGGGCTAATCTGATTTGAGCTTGGGATTTGGTGGGTGCTTGATTGGAGCTGGGTAAGCAGGAGGCATGGGAGGGGGGAAGAATACATCTGACATCTGGGCAGGTTGTTCTAGCAAGTGGGAGTTCCCTCCATTCCAGGTAACAGACACCTGTTAATTGTGGGCATCAAAAAAGAATTCAGCACCAGGGCTCCAGGTTACTTTGTGGCACCCAGCCACCGGGACTAGGCCTCACCTGGGGTCTCCTTGACTCCCAACTTGGCTCTTCTCTGCAAGCCCCCACTTCATACTTCCGCCTTCCCATCCTCCTCCCTCTGGGTTCCTCCACTTTTTCCCTACTCCTGGCAGAGAACCAGCATTATAGATTTCAGGCCAACTTCCTGGAGAATGATTGAGAGTCCGTCTCTCTAAGTCCCAAGCCCCAATTCCAGTCCTCCCTGGGCCAGTCACCAACCATGGACCCACTGAATAACAGTGGCCAGCGTCCACAGCTTGTGGGCCTGGTGCTGTGGCCATCAATGTGACCCGTGGCATCACAGGTGCGGAGGTGCTTCCCAGGAAATAGGATGGCTGAATGGACGGCCCAATAGGTGTGTCTTGGCCAATGTCCACTGAGAATCAGGATGTTGTATTATATTCAACACCTGTTTGTTCTTACTCAATTCAGATAAAACCAGCATTGTCTTCTTTAGATCACATGATTTGTATTGGCAATGGACCTGGCCATAAAAAAAGGTCATTGAGGGTAAGAACTAATATCTAGTGATCCTTCCTTCCTGGTGTTACTTAGTCATTTAGTACTATCCTAACTTTTATAAGAGCAAACAGCTTTGATGTGCCTGCTCTCCAGGATTTGAACAACTCAATAACTTTATGAGCTAGGTACTATTACTCTTGTTTTCCGAGTAAAAGGAAAGGAAAAGGAAAACTGAGGTCCAGAGAGTAACTGACTTGTCCAGCTTCACGCAACTAGTCAGTGGCAGAGTAGGATTGGGATCCAGGTAGGCTGGCCTTATTGTCCAGGCTCATAGTCACTGCCTGCATTTGCTGATCAGAAACTCGGGGAGTGTTCCAAGGTGACACACATTGATGGCTAAGCAGTCAACCCAGGATTTGACCCAGGGCCCATGACTTGTCCCCCCGGTGCTGCACCATGTCACCTTTGTGGAGGAGCTCTGCTGTACAGATTGCATTTACATGTCCCCAGTGACCCATAAGTGGGGGGCAGGGTTTGGGAGGGAGGTGACACATGACACGTCCATAGATTATCACGGACACGACTCTAATCCATTCTACACATCTTCTGCTTCATAGAACAGCTTTTGCAGCTCGGCTTAAAATCTAGTCTTGTTGACTATATTCCTATAACCTTGTCTACAAAGTCCTGCTGGAACGCTCCTGACTTTATGCATGTAAAGAGCAGAGGCAGGCTATGCTTTTCTGGGAAATGTGTGCCAGTCCCATAAAAGACATAAGAAAAAAAGTTTCCTATTCTTCTGGTCTCTAGTGATGACGTCCTTTTAGGAAGCCTTCAAATACATACAGGAAATGAGAGCTTAAGTATGAATGTAAATAGAGAGGCCACCCCGGCAGCTGCTGGATGGAGCTGGTGTGTTATTAAATACCACTTGTCCACAGGCGTTGAGCGGAAGAGAAGTCCTAAAATTTGCACTTGGAGAAGCAGCTGTAAAGGGCGGCCTGTCCTGGGAAGGCAGGGCTGTGTCAGAACTGCAGAGTAGGATGGAGATGAGCAGGAGAGGGGAGAGGCTGCGTATCCTCTGCTTGATGGGGATCTAGATTCAGAAATGGGTCCAACGCTTGAGCCATGGTGAAGAACTCACATCTTGGAACCGCTGTCTGGGTTTGACTCCTGGCTCCATTGTTTACTAGCTCCGTAACCTTGGGCAGGTTACTGAGACTCTCTGTTCCTTAGTCTTCCCTCTGTAAAAGGGAGATAATAATCATGGTACTTTGGGGAGCATCATAATATTTAAATAAATAATGTTTATGAAGGAATTAGAACAGTATCTAATACACACTAAGATGTGTCAAATAAAATAGGAATGTATAAATTCATACTCATTAAAAGCTTTTAAGTTAATGTCGGACTTGGGGTGATCGCATGAACAAAAGAACAAGTATTTATTTGACCCCCAACTGTGTTGGTTTCCTAGAGTTGCCATAACAAATTATCACAAATTTGGTGCCTTAAAACAACAGAAATTTATTCTCTCATACTTTTGAGGGCCGTAAGTCCAAAGTCAAGTTATTGGCAGGACCACACTGTCTCTGAAGGCTCTAGGGGAGAATCCTTCTTGCTTCTTTCGGCTTCTGGTGGCTCTAGGTGTTCTAATCTCTGCTGTCTTCACATGGCCCCTTCTGTGTCACTGGCTCCATCTGCCCTTCTCTTAGAAGGACACCTGTCATTGACTTTAGGGCTCACCCTATATCCAGGATGGTATCATCTCAAGATCCTTAACTTAATTAAGTCAGCAAAGACCCTTCTTCCAAATAAGGCCAGTTTCACAGATTCCTGGGGTCAAGACTTGGACATGTCTTTTTTGAAGACCAGCTCTCAACACACACACTCGTGACAGACTTTTTTAGTTCTCTCCAATGGCTCAGCAATCATTGAGAAATGTGGCCAAGGTCATATTTCTGAAAAATGGACCCGGCTTCAAACCTGCCTGTTTGATTACCAGTGCTCACATTTTAATCCTGCAAATAGATAATGAGCTCCTACTGGGTGCCAGGCCTGGTGCTGTTTTGCAGAGACTGGGCCTGTAGACTGGGTTTCTCTGTTCTCAAAAGGCTAACATTGAGTGAGGAGACCTCCATCTGCCGTTATGCAGGGCAGGCTTGTCTTCAGTAATTGTCAAGTGTCAATAGTGAGCTCATGGCCATACAGAGTAGGATTAGTCACAATGAAGCCAATGGAAGGCTTCATGGAGGAAGTAGAATTTTAACTGAGCTGTGAGGGTACAGAAGGGTTCAGGAAGCTGAGGACAGCTTCCCAGGTGCATAAGCAGAGGCCTGAGTGATGCAGATTGAGACAGGAGTTTATAGGCTGTGTCCTGGATATGAGGCTAGAGCCCTGCTTGTTAGGAAGATGACCAGGCCATGACCCTGGGGAGACACCAATACATCTGCATGGGGATTTGCAGATAGTGAGAGTGGTCATCGCTCAGTAAACCTGTCACCCTGACTTAAGCTACAGGAAGGAGGCCATGGGGAAGATGCATTGTCCACTGAGCCTGTTCTTGGAAATTCTCAGCTACACTTAGACACTAGGGGCCTAGCTCAATTCTTGGACACTAGTGGCCGACCCCAGGTGTGGCATTTGGAACAAGAGCATCCATATTACCTGGAATCTTATTAGAAACCCCAATTCTTAGGTCCCACCTGTATTTAGCAAATCAAAATCTTTCTTTTAATTTAAAAAAAATTTGAAGATTTTTTGCGTTGAAACATAATATGGATACAGAAAAGTACCCCTAAATCTACACCTTGCTGGCTTTTCGCAAACTGCATACATCTCTGTGACCAGCACCCAGATCAAAGAAAAGAACGAGGTCCCAGAAGAACCCCGTCTTGTTTCCTGCTCGTTGTCCTCCAGCTCATTCCAAGGGTAACCCCTCTCCTGCCTGTCAGTAGTACAGATTAGTTATGCCTGGTGGAACACAGTACACCCACTTTGGTTTCCGGCTTCTTCTGCTCAAACTTTTATTTGTAAGATTCATCCAGATTGTTGCAAGTAGTTGTAAATAGTCATTCTTGCTATTGTATACTATTCTATCACATGAATAAACAGTTTTCCAAGGTGATATAACAATCAAATCTTTTTTAAGTTAATTATTTATTTATTTTTGAGAGAGAGAGAGTGCGCAAGTTGGGGAGGGGCAGAGAGAGAGAGAGACGGAGGATACAAAGCAGGTTCTGCACTGTGAGCGCGGAGCCCAATGCAGAACTCAAACTCACGAACAGTGAGATCATGACCTGAGCTGAAATCAAAAGTCGGCCGCTTCACTGACTGACCCACCCAGGCGCCCTTCCTTCTGTCTCTTTTTAATTTATAGGATGCTCCTCCATGTCTTTTTCTTCCTTGCCGTTTGTTTGCTGAGAACCTAGTTACTTTCCTTTAGTATTTCTTATAGGTTGAACTTGACTGGTTCCGTTTTCATTGGTGTTCTTAACATGTTTCTCTGTCCTCTTCATTTCTTGTAAGCCAGTATTCATAAAGATCAGATACAAGTTCATTTTGGGCACAAAAGTAATTTATAGATGGTATTGTACATTCATACCAGGATGCAGATACTATCTGTCTGATTGTTTGTTTGTTTGTTTGTTTTTTTTGTGATGTTAGCAGTACTGATGATCACTGTCTGGTGTCATTCATTCATTCATAAGGGTCCAACCCTTTCAGTAGTATTTGCAAACAGGCTCTCAGGTGTATCAAAACTCATGAGGAACAAAATGGAATACATTGCATATTCTGTAACTGCAAGTTTTCACTTAATAGTATTTCATGGGCATCTTTCCATATCTGTTCCTGTTTGGGTGTTGCCTGAACTAGAAAGGTTTTGTTAAACAAGGAACTCGAAACATTTATTCACCAACTTTTTGATGTACAGCCAAGACTGAAGAAAATTTTTTTTATTATGAGTTAATTGTTTGAAGTTTCCTGATTAGTGTTTCTGATATAAATAGCAGCCAAAAATGTATCCTCTATAATTTTTGGTTTCTTTGTTTTGATTTCTTTGAATTCAAAGAAAACACTTAGAGTTCAGAGTTGTGTATTTTTAGTTTGCTTTTTCTTCCCAGACTTTTATAGTTTACTCACACATAATTTCATCCAATCGACTGGTCTTTATTAAGTCTTTATAGAACATTTTGTTTTCTGTGCTCATTCTTTTTATGTGCGTATTTCCTCAGTTTGTATAAAACTTAATTACACATTGAACTTATTATACACGTAAAAAGGCAGAAAGAAGCTTGGGAGCAAACTGGGTGTTATGAGTTGAATTGTTTTCCCCACCCCTAAGTTATATGTTGAAGTCCTAACCCCTGATAACTCAGAATGTGACCTCATTTGGAGGTAGGATTCCTGCAGAAGCCAATAGTTAAGATGAGGCCCCTAAACTTATATGACTAGTGTTTTAGGAGGAGAAATTTGGAGACAGATATAGACAGAGGGAGGGTGTCGTGAAGACCAAAGGATGCTGCCACAAGCCAAGAAACCACCAGAAACTAGGAGAGACCTAGAGCAGATCCCTAGAGCCTTCCGAAGGAGCACGCTCTGTCCGCTCCTTGATCTTGGACTTCCAGCCCCCAGAACTGTGAAACAAAACATTCCTGTGGTTTAAGCCATTCCATTTGTGGTATTTTGTCGCAACAGGCCTCACCAACACATCCACCCAGGAAGTAGATGAGTGAACTGGTGTCGGGGAGGGCCAGTGTACCTCAAGCAGAGGTGGTCACCACACGGTGAGGGACAGTGCACAGCCTTGTTTTCTGAGGGAAGGAACTGATGGCTGGGTTGGGTAATCTGATCAGCTGGAAAGCGGGGCAGGGAGGTGGTTAGCTCTCCAAGTCTCTACTGTGCGTTTATACATACATCTGAGTCACTTTAATTCATGAAGATTCAACAATATGTGCTGAAAAGGGAAAAAAGAGAGAAATGTTTGGGTCTCTCTGCCAATCTACAACCACATCATGTAGTTTTCACCTGAAGGACTTACTGCCTCCATCAGCATTTAAAACAAAAACTGGCATTGCTTGTTTGAGGCCAGAGGTTTAAGGGATTTTCAGAGATAATTCTCCTCTATCTGCTTTTTGTTCGCTGGAGTCCCTGCCTGATGTGAGGCCCCAAGCCCCTTCAAGATCAGACACCTCATTCCGTTCCCTCCCACCCTCCACGTGCCTCAAAGCAAAGTCCTGTTGTTTCTTTAAAACCTTCTCCACGTGATATGTATTCTGGAAATCTGGAAACTTTCATCTCATTATTTCATCTGTACTATTTCTGGATCACTTGCACACTTTGTGACATGTTTAACACTGCCTTTTGATTGTTTGCAGTCCTAGATGATAAATTTATTGATGCCCACAGTGCCTGACACTTCAGAGATCCTTCATAATATCTTTGCTTTTGTTTCGGTATTTTTGAATTTTAAAAAAGATTATACTTTTCTCTCCTTACCAAATTTCTTTATTTACTTGACAAAGGTTGAATATTTGCTATGTGTACTTTCTTGAAATACTGGTGTCATGATGATAACGCTGAGCTATTATACAGTAAAACCCTCAGGGCCATGTGTCTTTCTAGAGTGTGTTGCTCTGCTTTGAAATTTTCTTCTATAACTTCCTTTACTGTCAGGTTTGCAACTTTTTTCATTTGTTTTTGCATTATCAGCTGTTAATGTAGCTCTGCTTTCTTGGAATCCTAATGCTTCACTTTATACACTTGAGTTGCTGTGGGTGACTCCATTTTTCCTGTAGAATTCAAGGTGCATGGACTTTATGATAGCTATATATATTTCAGAGACTTAATGCTTTATTTCCAAGATTACTGCTTTTTTACTTGCTTGGGAAAACTCAAGTTTATCATTTTTTAGCCAATAGGATTTTCAAAGTTAACAGCAATTAAATATATGTGAAGGGCTTGAGGGCAAGGAACATCATACGTGATTCAGACTAAAGGTGACAAGGAGTACTGTAGATACCTGAACTGAGAAGGAGTAAATATTGAATTAAGTCTAAGTCACTACATGGGTCCAATTATATTCATTGCTCTCATGCTCAGTATTTATTAAAATAGTTTAAACCTAAATTTATTTTTAAATATAAAGGCAATATGTACACATAAAAAGCAAATAATATTCAAAGGTAATGATTGCTGACAAGTTTTGTACGTAGCTGTTCATTCATTCATTCAATGGGTATTTGGTAAGTGCTTATCAAGTAACAGGCTGTATTCTAGGCTCTGGAAATAAACATCCACAAAATGTTTCACTCACACACACACACACACACACATTTTCTTAAAGGGATTATTCGACATTTTCTTAGCCCTTTGCTTTTTCAACTTAATATATCTGATAGATTATTCTGGACATCCATTTCATTTCTCTTTAACTTCACAAAATGCAGGAAAGTACAGGAAAAAAAAATCATGAGACATTGGTAGTTTTCTTATGCTCCCAGATTGAAAAAAATAGTCACATTGTTTTGAATAAAAGAAAACAAATTGACACAGTTGGAATCCCCTTTATACACACCGTCACCGATCCCATTCCCCTCCTGCCCTCCTCCTTTGCTTCTCCACAGAAACTCATTTCTTCTCAAAGCATGTTTTTAAGTACTCACTTTACATATCAGAGAGTTTTATATTGTGTGTGTCTTGTTTTGTGTCTGCTTATTTTGGGGAGATTTTGGTTTTTGTCTGTTTTTGTTTAAATTTTTTTTAAACTTTATTTATTTTTGAGAGAGAGAGAGAGACAGCGTGCAAGTAGGGGAGGAACAGAGAGAGAGGGAGACAGAATCTAAAGTAGTCTGCAGACTCTGAGATGTCAGCACAGAGCCCGATGCAGGGCTTGAACTCATAAACCCTGAGTTCACGATCTGGGTTGAAGTCTGACACTTAACCAACTAAGCCACTCAGCTGCCCCTGTCTTTTTGTTGTTGTTGTTGTTTGTTTGTTTGTTTTTACCCACTGTTAAGTTTTGGGTTTCTCTTCCTGTCAAAACCCATCGATTCCAATCCATTAATTTGATCTGTGCCGACATCCCACTGTACGAGTAAGCCACGTCGTGTTTCTTCTGTTCTCTAGTGATGATTTTTAGGTCTCTTCCTCATCCTTGTAACTGCTGTAGTGCTCCATTGCTTAGACAATGCATTTCACTGTTCTTGGAGGATATTTGGATTATCAGGTCTTTTTGCTATTTCAAACACTGCTACAAAGACTACTTTTGAATGTTTAGCTTTGTGTACCTGAGCAAGTAAATCCAATATGAGGAACCTCTAGATAAGGAGTTTGTGGCAAATGTATGCATATTTAAAATTTTGATTGATATTACCAAATTGTTCTCTAATTTGTATACCCATTCGCACTCCCAGTATTAGTACATGAAAGTGCTCGCTTGCCCACACATTTCCCAACCATGGTTATAAACTTTTTATCATAGCAAGTCTGACATATTATGGCAAAAAAATATATGGTTTAATTTGTGTATCTTTAATCACTGGTGAGTCATAGCCTTGTATACATTTATATTCCATTATTCGAAGAACTTCTGATTTTGCCTTTGCTTATTTTGCAGTTGAACTGTTGGTGTGTTCCACTTTCATTTGTCCCCATAGCTCACTGAATCTTTTAAATACTTAGTTTTTTGAATAGGTAACATATTGACATGGCTTAAAACGTAAAAGTACAAAAAGATATACAATACGAGGCTCCTGTATACCCTTCTTGATTCTTAGCCACCCAGTTAGCTTCTTTTTTTTTCCAGTTAGCTTCTTTACAGGCAATCACTGTCATCAGTTTTATGCCTATATTTTCAGACTTATTTTCTACATATACAAGCAAAAGTATGTACGTGGTCTTTTCTTCACAAATGATAACATATTGTATATATTATTAGGCACTTCGTTTTTTTTTAGTTTATTTATTTATTTTGAGAGAGAGAAAGAGAGAGAGAGATAGCAGGGGAGGGGCAGAGAGAGAGAGAGGAAGAGCAAAAATCCCAAGCAGGCTCCACACTGTCAGCTCAGGGCCCATCACAGGGCTCAATCCCACCAACCATCAGATCATAACCTGAGCTGAAATCAAGAGTTGGACACTTAACTGACTGAGTCACCCAGGCACCCCATCGCTTTCTTCTTAAACATATATCTTGGTCATTATTTTATATTAGTATATGAAGATCTAATTCTTCATTCTTTTTTTTTATTGCTATAAAAGTAGGGCATTGCTTATTAACTCATTTCCACCATTTTGCTACTATAAACACTGTTACGAATCACTTTAATTATTTCATAAATGTGCAAGTATGTATGGAGGATATACTTCTAGAGATAGAATTGCCAGGTCAACTTATCATTTTGTGGATTTTCGCTTATAATAGATGTGGTCTAATTGCACTCTATAAAGGCTAGTCCAGTTTAAACCTACAGCGATAATGCAAAAAAAAACAAAAAACAAAAAAAAGAAAACAAAAAACAAAAAACTTGCTGATGTTGTCTGGTATCTTATAAAGCGGACATCATCTCTATACTACATATGTGCAAACAGTGGCTCCAAGAGAGGAACTTGCTTAGCCAGGATCACACAGCCTGTGAGTGGGCAGAGCAGGGGTGCGGACTCAGATCTGTCTGACTTCAGGATCTTACTCTTTTTATCATCTTTTAGACTAGGCTCTTGCATGATACCTTTGACTGGGATCGAACAGTGCACCTCCTGGAAAATGTCCTGCACGTTCTGCTTCTAAGAAGTCTAGGAAGGATAACAAGTAGGATGACTTTAACTTTTGATGTGAAGGTTCGGTCCAGTTACTACTCCTGGATGTGAGAATATTTCCAGGTGCCTTTTTAGGCACTGCACTGCTTTTTTCCACATCAGTCTTCCCTGCTGCAGCAGGAATAAACTTCAAAACTAAGGACTGGCCTTAGCTGGCTCCCTGCAAGCCTTTTAAATGAAAAATTTGGGGGGTCCCTGGGTGGCTTAGTTGGCTAAGCGTCTGACTCTCAGTTTCAGCTCAACTCATCGTTCATGAGTTCGAGCCCCATGCCGGCCTCTCTATTGGAAGCACGGATCCTGCTTGGGATTCTCTTTCCTCCTCTCTCTCTGCCCTTCCCCCCGCCAAGTAAATAAATAAACATTAAAATAAATAAACAATTTTTTTATTCAATCTGTTTTTAGTAATTCTTCCCTTCTGCATTTGGAAGTCTACTTAATTTTCTAATTTAACTTCAAAAAATTTTTTTTAATGTTTATTCATTTTTGAGAGACAGAGAGACAGAGCATGAGTAGGGGAGGGGCATAGAGAGAGGGTAACGCAGAATCCAAAGCAGGCTCCAGGCTCCGAGCTATCAGCACAGAGCCCAGCGCGGGGCTGGAACTTGTGAACCTCGAGATCATCACCTGAGCTGAAGTCAGACGCTTAACCGACTGAGCCACCCAGGTGCTCCTCTTCTTTAAGGTTTTGAGTTAAACATTTAGTTATTTCGTTTTCATTCTGATTCCTGACAGATACATTCAAGTCTATAAAAGATAGTTTCAGCTATATACTGTAATTTGAAATATAGACTTTCATTTTTAATTTCTGATAATTGATCATTTTGGTTTTGAGTTCCTCTTTTACCCAGCTGGACTCATGTCAAGTGCATTTTACCTTTTTGAAAAGGAATAAATGACAATGGCTGAATTCGAGTTGTTCTGGTTCGTTTATTTTCAAATGCTCGTCTCCAGCTGTACTTCTACCCCTGCCCGGGCTCTGTTCTGAGCTGTGAGCTGTGCCCCCCAATGATTGGTGGTGAGCACCCCTTTCACACATCTCTCCTCTTTGCTTTCTGGAACTTTCCGATATTTCTTCGGTTACTGGCTACTGTCAGAACATTGTTAAGGCAACTGTTGATGATGTCTCAGAGTTTCCTTTAGGGGAGAGAGCACGTGGGGGAAAAACCTTCTTTCTAGTCTTGAGTTTTTCCCAAACAAGTGGCCGAAGCAATTTTAAGCAGCTTCTGGGCATTCTAGAACAGTGACTCTGCCTCTGGCCACCAGTACAAGACTCTCCCGTGTGTCCTTTGCCTCCTGTCATCCTTTTCCACAAATGCCGAAAGCACGTGGTGGGATAGGAGTGGGGGATGGAACCACAGGTCAGAACGTCTCTGTCCACAGGGAGCTAAGGAGTTTAGGCTTATGTCCCTGGGCTGGCTTGTCTTTCCTCTTTCTTCTTCTTCATGCTATTTTATAGAATAGGAATAAAAGTAAGAAACCCTAAAGGCCAAATTTTTGTTGAGTAGGATTAAGAAAATTAAGAACTACATAATTTAAAACTAGAGGAGGAGGAAGGTTGGAGAAGACCCCCAGGGCAGCAGCCTAGGTGAAAGAAGTCTCTAGAGCTTTGCGAGGAGAGTGGTGATTAGCTCCCAGATTGCAGCTAGAGAGACAAGGCTTCTGTTTAGTCATTCTGTGGGGAGGAAGCTTTGTAGTCTACACCGGGAGCTGAAAGGTGGTGACAGAACTGTTTATTTTTGTCTGACATTTCTTTAGCATTTGCTATATCATGCAGGAATCAGTAAGTTCCTGAATTTTAATTTTAAAATATTTTAATTTGAAGGGGCTGCTGATTCAATGGCACATGTTTATTAATTGAGAAGAAGCCTCTTCAAACCTGGTTTGGAATTAAATAGCCTCGTATATCCTGGGGAAGAGGGGGTTGCATGTTGTAATATCCTCTTGGAAATTGGCTGACCCAGAAACTCAGCCTAATGAGATTTGGACAGCAGGCTCCTCAGACCGGAATTATTGTGACATGCTGTGTTTAATCCTGCCACGTCTACCGTGCTGCAAAATGACTGGATGCACTGGGTGTCTATTTTGCAAGGAATTGCAATTCTTTAAAGCATGAGTTCAGGTATAATTCATGCGGTGGGAGTAAAGCTAAGTAGAAATGAATAGCTACTCTGAAATTCAAGTTAATAGCTGACTTCAGAAATGAGTGCCTCTTAAGTATTGCATTACAATAACAGAAACAGACCGGTCTTCTTAAAGACCAATCTGTTCGCTGGTAAAACCAGATGTTCTAGTGTGAACATATGTGTCAAATCTGTCCACATCTCTGGGTAAGGACAGTACTCCCCATCACTTGGACCAGTGACTTACACAGACAACAGGGAAGTATATACACAGTGGCCTCCTAACCATTGAAATAGTTCAGCCAGCTGGCCCCCCTGCTCTTCCTGGAACACACGTCACTGCGTCCTGCCTCAGACCTTTAGCATCTGACTATTCCCTTTGCTTAGACCCTTCTGCATGGCTTGTTACTCACATCACTCGGGTCTTTGCTCAGTTTCATCCCCTTGAAGAGATTGTTCCTGGCCACACTAATGTAGGACCCCTCTCCCCACTCCCTTACCTTGCTTCTGTTTTCTTCTTAACACATATCTTGGTATTATAGTAAATATTTGTTTATCTTGCTTATTAGACTCTAAGCATCTTCATGGAGGGGATGTTATTTTGTTCACCTCTTCAATACTGTATCCCCAGAGCCTGGAATGGTGCACAGGATGTAAATCGTGGTTGTGTGTGTAAGTGGATGCAGTCTCGCATAGCCCGCTTGTTCACTGTGCTGCAGTCACACTGGCCTAAACAGTTCCTAGAGACTCTAAGCTACTTCGTGACACCGGTGCCCTTGCACCTGCTGTGCCTCCCACCTGAGTGCCCTGCATCCCTTCAGTGGGAGGCTGGTTCCTTTGTATCTTTGCAATGTCTGCCCATGCCTCCTCCTCAGTGGTAGTCTCCCCTGACACAACACAGCAAGCCGCCTCCTTGCTTATTCTTCTCCAACTCTACACACCCAGTTTGACTCTGAGAGCCCCTCACCTCCACTTTGTGAGCACCCAGAGCCCTGCGTTATAGACACCCCCTTGCCCACCCTTCCCACCTTGATTCTCTTCCCACACAATTCCAAATCTGTGTGCGCCATTTTCTCAGGCTGCAATTAGAGTCGCTAGCTGTGCCTACTGGACTCACTTTAAATCTATATTCAAGCACATTCCCACTTCCTACTTACCTACTTTCTTTCCTCTTCTCCGATTTCTACCTTACACCCTCCTCCCCCAGCCAGTGACCTCAGACTCCATGGAGAAAATGGATGGAATCACATAGAAACCAGTTCCTCCCTCCCTACTTTTATTTCCAGTTTTTCACTCAGGGTTATCCAGGTATTTAGAATTCTTTGCCTCGAGGAGAATTATTATTAGTGGAAAGATAATTTTCAAAGTTTTAGAAAGAATTATCAATTTACCAGAAGGTCCTGTGATTGTTTATGCCACCACCCGTAACGTGTTGGGCATTTTTAAGAATGAATTAATTGCAACGGATATAACATATTAGTACTTTAATATGTACTTCTGGCTACTAGTGACATGGATTGTGTTTCTATGCGTTTCCTTTTTGGGGAGTTTGTCTGTGAAATGCCTTTCACCTAGTTATGTAGCAGAGTCCGTCTTTTTAGTATTGATTCCATGACAGCAGAAACAGTTTGCTTAATCTGTCTACTGGGAATTGCCATTAGACCATTTGGATTTAGAGAATTTGTCGTGTGGGGAGCATTATCTGGTCAGAAATAATCATCCAGTGTATTACTTCCATTGTACAGATGAGAACACTAAGGCTCAGAGATAGGAAGCTTGCTTGTTTAAGACGGTACAGCCAAATGAGAGCTGGTGGGGTCAGCAAGCAGGAAAGGGGACAGGGGACGTTGTTGCTTGCGAGGATTCTCAGCACGTGGGGAGGCAGTGCTGTCTTCGTTGTTAAAAATAGATTCCTGGTTCTTGGAGCACAGCCTGGAGCTTTGGTTGAATGAATGTGCTTCTGTTGGCTAAGTAAGCAAATTGCTTAATCATTTGCAATTTCATTCCTTGCTAACAACAGACACACCTGTATTTATTTCCATCTTGCAAGTAGAATACATTCATACATAGTACACAGAAACAGAAATAAAACAGGTATTCATTCTCCCACCCAAATATAACCTCTATTTACATTTTGGTCTCTTGTTTTCAGACTTTTTTTCCTAGGCAAAGATTTATTCGGTGTTATTGTTTTTATATAGCTAAAGTCACATTCTACCTCTAGATAGATGAAAGCACGAAGTTATGACCTAGAAGAAAACAGAAAGGGGCACCCAGATGGCTCAGTTGGTTAAGGGTCCAAATCTTGTTTCGGTTCAGGTCATGGTCTTGTGGTTTGTGAGTTCAAGCCCCACATTGGGCTCTGTGCTGACAGCATGGAACCTGCTTGGGATTCTCCTCTCTTTCTCTCTCTCTGCCTCTCCCCTGTTCATTCTCTCTCTCTCTCTCTCTCTCTCTCTTTCAAAATAAATGAACTTAAAGAAAAGAAAAAGAGAAAGATATTTAGATCATCTGGTTTCAAACCATTTACCCATTGGTCTCTTGGGTAATCTGATTACCTAACCTGATTGTGCTTGAGAGTTTAATAATTCTTTTATTAGGATAAATGAGACTTTAAGAACATAGGTTGCACATTTAAAAACTAGACTGAATTAAGCACTTAGAACTGCAGGTAAATCGTATTTTGTCTGATGTTTAATGTGCCATTGGAAGGACTGGGGTTTTTAAAGTTCAACAATAATGGTGATTTGGAATTGTGTTTTAGTTTGTAGCAAGTCTTTGATTTCCCAACACCACCCCCTTTGGGACTTAATCAAAAAGGAACTTCTTTAATTTTTTTTGTTTTGTTTTGTGTTTTTAGGTTTTATTTTAGAGTGAGAGCACTACAGGGAGAGGGGCAGAGGGAAAGAGAGAGAACATCTTAAGCAGGCACGGAGACCCACACAGGGCTCATTCCCATGACCCTAGGATCATGACCTGAACCAAAATCAAGAGTCAGATGCTCAACCTACTGAGCCACCCAGGCGCCCCATGAAGGAACCACTTAAAACAAGACATAACTTCTTATGAATACTACCATGATTGTATCTGTAGATTCTTTTTTCAAGGAAAGTATTCTTCTTAGAAGAATGTTAGCTTCTTGGATCTCACTTAGGTATCTCATTTAGGGCATATAAGTTTTACTGAATACTTGCCACAGATGTATAGCACTGCGTTAGGGGTCACAGGATTTATGTGGGAGAAAAAACTTTCCTGGTTTATGGAAAGAATGGTTTGTAATTGGGAAGACAAATATATTTACAGAGAATAAATAGTCCATGGAACGTGTACCCGGTAGATATTTAAATGTCACAAGTGAGTGATGAGTGGTATTTAGTGATGAGGAAAGTCCGCTGAAGACCTCAAGTTTTAACTTTGAAGGATCGGAGGAGGGTTTTGGTAGGTGGAGAAATGGCATCAGCAAGACTCAAGAGGTCATGAGGAGGGCCCATTTTGGTTTGAGGACCAGGTAAGAAATCTGGCTGGATTAAAGGCATCCTGTTTGGAGGGAGATATAATTATATCGACTGCCTATTGATTCCTTAATATGTGTTGGTCATCTTGTTCAGGGCTGGATTTTCACGTATTAGTTTTTAACAATGAGAAAATTGAGGGCCAAGGATGTTAAATAGATCATGCAGCGTTAAGTAGCAGATCTCGAATTTGAACTTAGGATCACTTGATTTGGGTGACCATTTAGCTTATCAGTTAAACCTGGCAGTAAAAAGGGAACACTGGTAATGATTAGGTATGGCAATAGGTGTGAACCAGGACTGTCTGGGCAAACCAAGAAATACATTTAACCATCCCGTCTCCAAAGACTGCTTACTTGGATTTTAATTGGAAGGATAGAGTGGCATTATGGATAGCTCTAAAGATACTTAATTGAGGCCACATAAAGGAGGCCATAGACTGATTCGTCTGACAGCGCTGTGCTGTGTAGAATGGATTGGAAGAGAAGAGAGATAGAGCCCAAAGGAGTAATTAGTCAGCAGCTTCACTAAAAGTGGCTTAGGTTTGTGATGAAGATCTGGGATACCGGAGTGTGAGAGGAAAAAGATTTCCCATAAACTGTTTATAATGAAAAACTTCAAACCTGCCCCAGACTGGAAAGAATGATACAATGAATCACCATACCAGTTGCCCAGATGAAAAATTTCTGATTTTCTCATGTTTGCTTCATCTAATCCTTTTTTCTTTCTGTTTTTCTTTGCTGGAAGATTTAAAGCAAAGGTGGACATAATATCATTTCCCTTTGCATCTCCATGTGCATTTCTAAAAAAATAGGCATTTCTTAATATCCACAGTGTCATTACCAATCTACAAAAATTAAAAATTTTTAACTTTTTACTATTAATTTTCATTAAGTTGAATATCTACATTCTTCCAATTAGCTTTTTATTGATTCTTTTCTTCCCTTGAATCAGAATCCCAACAAGAAATAAAACATCATGATTCTCCAAAACCATCAAAAAGCTCTGAGTTTAGTAAATAGGAAAATAGGTTAATGGGCTTGCTGGCTATTGGAAACAAAGTTCAGTAAAGAGAAAATGTTTATAGAGAATGATGGAATGAGATCTAGGGATGTTTCTCCTTCCGGATTTTTATTTTGAATGGTTGTAAACCTTTGGAACTGTTATAAGAATTGTACAAAGGAGCACCTGTAGACCCTTTACATGGATTCATCAGTTGTTAATATTTTGCCGCACCAGTAAATATTCCAGAAGAAAAAGTCATTCTCCTGGGGGAGCCTGGGTGGCTCAATTGGTTAAGCATCTGACTCTGGACTTCGATTCAGTTCATGATCTCACAAGCCTTGCATCAGGTTTGGTACTACGTGGAACCTGCTTGGGATTCTCTCTCTCCTTCTCTTTCTCTGCCCCTCCCTTCTCGAGTGGTCTTTAAATAAATAAGTAGATAAATAGATAAATAAATAAATAAATATTTTAAAAAATAAAAAAGAAGAAATTTATTTAACAAAGACTCAAAACAAATAAGCATATGTTGTGCTTGTCTTGAGGTTTGGTGAGTTGTCTTTGGGGGCCACCAGCTTCCAGCTAATCTCAGGACTGTGGCCTCATGGCTGCCATGAGGAAGAACTAACTGAAAGAGTGTTCACTGTTGGGCTTGCTAAGCTAGGGCCAAAGGTTGAGTCCTCACTATATCCTCTCTAGTACATCTCTACTTCTCTTTTAAGACACAGCTCAAATATTGCCTGCTCTAGTAAATCTTTGCTTATTCCCCACAGCCCACCCTCCCCCATCTAGCCTGCTGTCTTTGAATGTTGCAGGACAATATCATAGCACCCCCACTTCATTTTATTTACTTCTGTATGTTCCCAACAGACTGTGAGCCCATTAACAGCGTGGATTGCATCTTTTCATCTCTGTATCCTTAGCACCCAGGACAGGGTCTGGGACACGTTCATGCCTCTTAAGTATCTTTGTGAGTATAGTGCAACCATGTCAATATGAGAAAACTGAGGGCCCGAGGTGGGTAAGGGACTTTCCCAGTGTGGACCCTGTTTGGGATTCTCTGTCTCCCACTCTCTCTGCCCTTCCCCCACTTGCACTCTCTGTCTCTCTCAAAATAAATAAATAAACTCATATTAAAAAAATAAATAAATAAAACAAAACCAAGAAAAACCTAGAGGCTATCTTTTCAAAAAGATGTCTGTCTTTTCACAAATTACCACTAGAGTCACCACCTCCTCCCCCAACATGGCCACCATCACCTCCATCACCACCACGATTCGGGGGTATTTATTTTGTGTCAGGTGCCATTTCCAAGTGCTTTACACATCATTTACATTGCTTAGAATAGTTGTGCAAGGTAGGTATGATTACCCCATTTCACAGATGAGGACACGGAAGCATAGAGAACTGAAGCCAGTGGCCCAAGTCAGTCTACGTGCCCACAGACAGCAAGGCCAGCCCTGAACTCTGAAGCTGGCCAGGGTTGTGTAGTGGAAAGTGATCCTGAGTTTGAATTCCTGCCTCACTGAGTGACATAACCTTCCTAACCCCGGCTTCCCCTTTTGGGAATAGGAATGATAAGCCATTCCCTACTACATTTGCTGGAAGGTGAGATGGCCACCTTGAGTCATGTATGATCTTTTTTTCTTTTTAACATTTATTTATTTTTGAGAGACAGAGACAGAGTATGAGCAGGGAGGGGCAGAGAGAGAGGGAGACACAGAATCTGAAGCAGGCTCTAGGCTCTGAGCTGTCAGCACAGAGCCCGATGCGGGGCTCGAACTCACAGACCGTGAGATCATGACCTGAGCCGAAGTCGGCTGCCCAACAGACTGAGCCACCCAGGCGCCCCATGTATGATCTTTTTGATAAGCTCACAACTAGCAATTGCCGTCTGTCCATTTTATAGATGAATAAGTTGAAACCCAGAGAGTTTTTGTCATTTGGCCCACATTCAAGCCAGCCACAGAGCTTCTAAGTGCTGGAGGCAGACCTGGAAGCCAACTCCGACTGATGCCAAGTCGCCACGCTTCTTGCTCTGCCCCAGGGCCCAAAGCACTTAGCTCAGGGGGTGATTCATGGTGACAACTAATGTTCTCCTCTTGTCCCTTCTCTTTCTTCTACGGCACTCTGAGAAACTTAGAAGATAGGGTAGGGGAATACAATCCACAGGTTGGAGACTAGGACAGAGCAGGATAGGTTATTATAATTCCTAGAGAATTGCCACTGGGCTGATTTATGGTAAAAAAAAATCAAGATTAAATTAGGAAGAGTAGAGCCCTTTTGTTCAACATGATTATGACTGATAGTTAGTTGGTTAAAGTTGGCAAATATTAGGAATCCTAAAAATTTTACACACTTTCATGAAGCATTTTATTTTACCCTGAAGTATAAATGTAAATCCCCCAACAACCTGTGTTTAACTTTCTGTCAGAAAGTTCTCTTCCATCTGAATGATCTCCAGGTTTGATTCTCTCTTGACAATAGTTCATTTAGTTTTCTTTCTTGTGTGTGTGCGTGTGTGCGTGCGTGCGTGTGTGTGTGTGTGTGTGTTATAATTTTTTACTAAATGCTGGACACCCTGGGTAGAGTGGTAGAAAGTGGGGTGAATTGTCTTTACCCCTGGATGTGGACATGCTTCCCATCCTATCAGGCTGTTGCGTGGGGGACTGAGTCCTTCTGGTTAGGAGTTGAGCTGGCCTGGATCATTTTGCTGCTGTCATCACCTCCAATGGACCGCAGGCTTTAAATTCCTCCAGAAGTAGACTGTGCTCACCTTGTGTGTGACGTGGGAGCTGGTGTGCTGGAGGGTGTCATCCAGTGCTCTTGCTCCACCCTCGGCTTTCAACAATCAACAAGTTACCTATGGCACAGAGGGCCCCACTCTTGCTCTCGCTTTTTCTCCCTTGGTGGAGGTGCCTGTCGCTTGGTGCCAGGCTCATGGTGGGTCTCCGTTGAACTGGTCCAGCCTCAGGCATAGGCAGACCCTGTGCCACTGAGCCCAGGGAGTGGGGCTTTCTCTGTATTCCTGTACCTCCTCCCAGGACAGCCAAACTCCTACCTGGAATCTGTGCTGGTCCTGGGGAGGAGCATGTTTTTGCCCTGATCCCAACGGTAGCATGCCTAAGAGTGGTTTCGTTCCCCCAGGCACAGAGGGGCTTTGCTTCTGCCCTGTCCCCCAGCAGCAATAAGCCATTACCTGTATCCTATAGGTGGGAGGGTTTCCAGCCTCTTCTCCACAAGCCAGATGGGTTTTGCTTTTACCCCCACCCCAGGAACAATGGAGTTTTACCTTGGCCATAGGACTGAGAGGGTTCCCTGCTCCTCGCTCAGTGGCTCTACATCTTTTGTTTTGTTGGAGAGAAAGGCCTAAGAAAGCACGTGGGCTCCATGCCTGTCCCCAGCCGCACCCCTCCACCTCCTGTATACCTATGCCACCAGGGAGACTTTCTCAGTCACCTGCCCTGCCCCAGTCGCTCTCATGAGCACCTGCTAGAGACCTGCAAGCAAATGCAAATTCCTCATAATTTCTGAGCCTTCTGGGCCCACGGTGGACGTGCCAGCCACACGTCCTTCTCAGCCTTAAGAATTTGTCACATTTTCAGTGATTTCTTTTTACCAGACCACCAAAAGGAAAACAGTTTGTATGTCCCTTGTCTTCCTCAGAGGGCTTGGCACTCTGTGGAATTGACTGCTTTGCCAGCTCAACTCTCTGGGCGGCCCATGAAAAGCCATAACAGGGGCACCTGGGTGGCTCAGTAGATTAAGCATTGGACTTTGGCTCAGGTCACGATCTCATGGTTCATGGGTTACAGCCTGGCATCGGGTTCTGTGCCAACTGCTAGAGCCTAGCGCTTAGAGCCTGCTTGGATTCTGTGTCTCCCTCTCTCTCTGCCCCTCTCTCCCTTTCTCTCTCTCTCTCTCTCTCTCACACACACACACACAAATAAATAAACATTAAAAAAACTTTTTTTAAAGCCATAAAATTGTTTTTCATCTAACTAGTTCTTCTTGCCGGTGGGAGGAACACTGCTTTGCAGATTCCTACATCCTTAATATCCATCGGACGAGTGTGAGTCTCCTGATTGGAATTTCCCTATCAACACAACTTTTATGACTTCCAGTCTGGATTTTATTCAAGTAACAAGGATCGACGGTGTAGACTCAGTGCTGATTTTTCCCCCTAGATTTTTACTGGTTTTCTCTCTGAGCTTTTAGAGTTGTGTCCTCTACATCGAATGCAACAGATCTTTTCTTTCGAAAACCATTCGTCTTTACTGAGCTTGTAAAAACGTTCATCTTAGAATTCATATAAACAGCACCTTTTGGTCTTTATAGTCGTGCTTCATCTGTTTACATAATATTCAGTTAAATGATACAATTGCATCAAGGACAACTAGCAGAAAGTGCTTTTGGGACAAAGATAAGAGAGTCTTGGAGAGCTTACAGCTTCACTGCACAAGCAGAGGGGGTGGACACACAACCACAAAAAAGTCGCTTCTGGTACATTATTAACAAAACACTAGAAGAGTGTATTTTGCCTGAACCAAACACTTATTGGGACAAAATTGGGCTTTTCTAGATCTTAAATATTTAATTATTTCTTTTCCAATGACTATTTATTGGGAAGCATGTAAATTTTTGCAGATTTAAGCCTCATTTCTTTTCCAGTTTTTTGGTGATAAACTTTATGTGCTTGAAATGCTATAAAAGTGGCCCCAGGTCATGTATCTTACCCAAGATAACAGTAAAACCTGACTTACATTTACAGGCAGTAGAATCTTTAACTTGATAGTGTTAAGAATTGTGTGTGTTTTTTTTTAAAGCTTATTTATTTATTTTGAGAGAGGGAGGAAGCAGCAGAGAAAGAGGAGAGACAGAATCGCAAGCAAGTTCCATGCTGTCAACGCAGAGCCTGACACGGGGCTCCATCTCATGAACCATGAGATGATGACTTGAGAGTCAAAAGTTGGGCGCTCAACCAAGTGATCCACACAGGTGCCCTGAGACTTGTGTTTTTTAATGTAATTTTTGAAGGAGAAAGGGGTAGAAGAGTATGTAAATAAAAGTACTTTCTTTAAAAACTTGTTAAATATTCTTTCAAAAATTCAAGGGAGCTCAAAAAGCCATCGGGAAAACAAAAGGCCCCCCTCTGCTATACCCCTAGTCCTTTCTGTCCCCTCAGCATTGCCAACAGCTGAGCCTTCTGTCACAAGGCAGGATGAAGTGGGATTCGGTGGACTCACATTCTCACGGGTGTGTATGTGATATTATGAGGACTCCGGTGCAGAACCAAAGATTTCATGCACATTGCGTTCCTTTCCAAGAATCTCAAGGCAAATTTTCCCCAACAAACAGCAGAGACAAAGGCAGCAAATACGCTTTCCAGGAATGTCTCAGGGAAGGAAATGAACCAAAAAACTTCAGGAATTGACAGATATTTTGACTGTGTTCCCTGTTCCCTTCCCTGAATTCACTGCTGGTGGCAACACAGCCACTGGCCGATCCCAGGAGCAGAAACCCCTTTCCAAACCCCTCCCAGCACTGAGGCCAGGGAGCCCTGAGCCTTTATCCACGTGTGGCTTTGTCGAGGGCCCTGGGTCCCAGGAGACCCCAGAAGTTTCCCTCTGCCTATGCAACCCAAGCTCCCACCTCCTCTAAAGGAATTCAAGGTGGTTTAAGGGCAAGATTGCCCAGGAACAGGCTGGGCCACATGCTAAGGGTTAAGATGAAACCCCAGTGCACAATCAGTGGGCGCACATAGCAAGGAGAAAGCTGCAGGGGCCAGAATGGTCCCGGATGTTTTCACAAGAATACCTTCCTGGGCAGCATTTTTCCCAAGCTCTTTCTTGGAGCCTGAGTTAGTGCCATCGTTAATTCTACTACAAGCCGACGTGCCTCAGTCCTTCAGGGAGAAGCCGCTCCAGTCAATGAAAGGAGAACCACACAAGGTCTTGTGTTGACAGCTGCAATGAAAGAAAAAGCAAAGCGAGGGTGTTCACATTGTATTTTAAACAAAGGAAAGGGGACTCACCCTCCAGAATACTTGATTATATACTCAGAGGCAGGAAGAATACATTCGATAAGTTCCAATAAAGCCCACGGCTTGGCTTCCAAATTTCTGAAGCATCAATACCTGTATTAAAAACCAAATCAGAGCCTAGTCATGTTGCCGGAGGACTGAAACTGTGTAATGAAGTGCTCCGTGCAGTTGAGAAGTACGGGATGGTTGCTGCACGAGGTGGTTCTTAAAATGTCTATGCCTGGAGCACTAAATTCAGACAGGCTCCTGGCAGCCATTCCAGAAGGAAATGTGCTTCACTCGAGGAATCCGATGAACTCCCAGACCAGAGGCACTTGCATTGTTTAGATCCCCAAAATCACTTCTTTGGGCTTTGCCTCACCCACATCAGACACAGTAAAATGTGAGCCAAGCTCTGGGCGGAACGTGTTCATCTCAGTGTCACAGGATAATAAACACATAAAACCAACCAGGGCTTCGGGAAGATGGGACTTGCTAAGTACACCCTTCAGGGAAGCAAATTTAACCATGCAAGTGCCAAACAGATTTCGTTCTGCTACTTTTGAGGAAATCTTTTCAAAGGGCATTTATTTGCCTGCCTCACAGTTTAGTTCACACCAAGCATAAGTCAGTGTGAGGGCTGGTTAAGGAAAGTCATTCAGCATCAGTTGTCCTCCGAGACTACATGTGATCCCCTACCCTTGCACTCACTGGGCCCCGATTGCGGTCCTTTGGTTGCTTGGGGGCACAGGTTGTCAGTAGTTGCCATTAGTGATGATGAGTCCACCTGCTCTGTAAGAGGGCTGCTCAGATATGCTTGGCTATGGTATATCTGAGAGGCATAGCTCTTCTCTGGCTAACATAGCTGGCTTGGGCAGGGTTGCAGTTACTCTTCTGGGTCCACTTGGTTGGCTTCTGGCACCCAGTGATTTAATGAAACCCTAATCTACATGTTGCCATAAAAGTATTTTATACATGTGATTGACACCTACAATAGGTTTATTTTAAGTGGAGATTACCCTCTATAATGTGGGTGGGCCTCCTCCAATCAGTCGAAAGGTCTTAAGAGCAAAAACTGAGACTTCCACAAGAGGAAGAAATTCTGCTTCGAGACTGGAACATGAGCCCCTATCTGAGTTCCCAGTCTGCTCCAAAGATTTCGAACTGTCCAGCCCCCATAATTTCTTTTAAAATCCTCCTCTCTCTCCATCTCTATCTCCTCGCTCACTGATGCTGTTTCTTTGGAGAACCCCAACTGACACAGGCAATCATTCACAACATTTGGGAATTGAGGGATGGGGGGTGTGGAGTGGGGAAAAGCCTACCCCTCCAGTCCCGATTTCAATCACCGAAGAATTAAATCAACCAAGGTTCCCCCATATCTTGAGGCAGAGTCTGCGATCACCAAGTGCTTTCTCTGGAAGACCCACACTATGAGTAGGTGGTATAACTTTGTGAAGCAATGACTTCTCCTCATGTACCCTAAGTGTACAGTTTGGAGATGGGGTGGTTGGCACGAGTCTACCTTGAAATAAGAGAGGAACTTTCTTTTACCATAACTCACCTCCATTCTGGCCAGAGAAGTCATACTCAAAAATGGACTTTGGCTTCACATCCAATGATGGACAAGAAATGTGTAATTCATATGCCTTAAGTTAAAATATCTAAGGCATGATTATCCTGCTTTCTCTTTTCAACTAACCTATCAGATATCAGAACTGATCATATCTACTGTGCTGGTTTAATGTAGTTTTAAACATTTTTCATGCAATGAGTTGGCTCTTTAAACATTTTTCTTGATAAAAGGTGAACTGAGCCAAATTATCCAAATAACCAGAAATTTTCCAACTTGTTCGCATTGAAATATTTCCCTGGCAAGAGAAGAAATAAATTTTTCTTCATTGAACTCTGAATGGAAGTTCTAAAGCACAAAAACAAAACACAGGGAGCTGAGGCCAATGAAGAAAGATAAGATTCAACCACAGTGAGTTTCCTGTCTGTAGTCTAAGACCCCTTCATGCGAGAGCTCTGGAGAAAGTGCAAGGGCCACATAAGAACCACATAAATGTTCACAGTTTCACCAACTAACTTTTTATCTTGATGAAAATCTGCCTTCTGCTCCTGAAAGAGCAGCCTGGCCCTGGGAACTGATGGTCTCAACCCATCTAAGAAGCCATGTTGTGCCCATGACTCTTGGGGATAGTCTCAAGGTCTTAAGCCAACTTAGTCTTAACTCTTTTTTGTTGCAAACTTCCCAGGATCACACTGTAACCTGAGAGTATTTTCCTTAAATATTTTGGCGGTAGACACATGCCTGAATCAGCATGTTTTGAACATGTGTTTTGTAGATTAGGAAAATTCAGTTGGTAGTGAAGCTGTTGAAAGGCATATGGAGATTTAAGGCAAGGCTGTGGATGTTTTCCAGGGCTTTTATAGACCCACAAATGAGAAGCAGTCAGAAAGATGCTCTACCTGAGCTACCTTGTACCATGTTTTATAGTGATATTTCTGGGTTTGAATGCCTTTTCATGAATTCTCTTTTGGTAACACAGAAATCTCAACCTTTTAATGAAGATGTCTTTTAAAACCTCTGTTTCCATTAGTGCCAACATAATGGCTTCACCAAACCTCAGCCTACTATGTTATGTGATTGTGTACCTGCTCCTGAGAAAAACGAGTTAACCTTTGTTTTGTCAAAACAAGCAGGACAGAGAACAGGTAGAAGATGCCTGCAGCACAAAAATATTGGGAGTCTTCATTGGCTAAGGCTTTTTTTTAGTTAGGGCAAGTAACACCATTTGTTATAACAAACAAGCCCAAATTTCAGTGAAAAATGCTTTCTGTCTAACAGTCTGATGTAGAAGTGATGGAGTGGAGAGGTCTCTAGACTGTGGCTCCTGCCTTCTATCTCTGTGGGCTTTAGGGTTCTCCGCTGGGTCTTCTGTATTTGGTTTGAAGATGGGTAAAGAGGGCACATGTGCAGAGTCTCGTGGGAGGTTTTGGAGGCCAGGTCTGGAAAGATTGTGGCTGCACACCTGCCCATCGTCCGTTGGCCAGGACTCAAGTCATACGTCCCATCTAAGTGCTTGGGGGCTGGGGAATGTACTCATGCAGTGGACCAAGGCGAATGAGGTGACACATGATTCTTCTGGGCACTCACGTTCTGTACCACAAGCTGAAGGATGGGAAATGGCAGAGCGTGAAAAGGTACCAGAAACGAAAGTAGGAGACTCTAATGTTTTCATGTTAGTGTATCATATACAAACACCATACTGAAGATTTCTTTTAGGGCAGAATGCCTCGTGCTCTTCCATACCCTGTGTAATACCAGCACATCTAAGAAGTTAACACTTTTGAACTGTCCAGGGTTGGGTTTTATCTGAATTTGTCAGGCATTCCACTTGGTGCCTACCTGCCCCTTGTCTCCTCAGGAATTTGGTCTAGAGCTGAGGGGGAAAGTTGTCAAATTGATGTTTAAGGGCCTGCGGAGGGGCGCCTGAGTGGTCAGTCAGTTCAGCGTTCAACTCTTGATTTCAGCTCAGGTCATGATCTCACGGTTCGTTGGATTGAGCCCCGTGTCGGGCTCTGCACTGTCAGCGCAGAGCCTGATTGGGATTCTCTCTTTCCCTCTCCCCCTCTGATGTTCTCTCTCTCTCTCTCTGTCTCTCTCAAAAATAAATAAATACACATTAAAAAATATTTTAAGAGCCTGCAGAAAGTCTTTTGTGCCTGAAAGAAATGATTAAAATTTTAATTAGCATTTAATTGTGAAAGTTTTACATTCACAAACTTAGCTTTTGTAAGTTTCTAAGTTGAACTTGAATATCATTTTTTGCTACTTATAAAACTAATCCTTTTAGTAAAAACCTGAACAATGTCTTTCACTTTGACAGTGTTGATTCCATGCACAAAATAGCAGATTAAATCACGCTTAGTAGAGAGCCACACACACTACGGGAGGTCAAAGAAGGACACGTGGTGTCCCTACGAGGGAACATTTAACACTATTTATGCTCTTTGTTAATCATATTTCCAAGAAAACATTTCATGTGCCTGAAGGAGCTTACTTTGTGTGCGTGTGTGCATCTATGTTTAATTTTCTTTAATAAGAGTTCTGAGTACAAATACATCTAATTTAACATTTAGAAAAACATGAGTCAGGAGCACCTGGGTGGCTCAATTGGTTGAATGTCCAACTTTGGCTGAATTCATGATTTCATTGCTCGTGAGTTCAAGCCCCATGTCGGGCTCTGTGCTGACGGCTCAGAGCCTGGAGCCTGCTTTGGATCCTGTGGCTCTGTCTCCCTTTGCCCCTCCCCCACTCATACTCTGTCTTTCTCTCTTTCTCTCTCAAAAATAAATAAACATTAAAAAATTTTTAAAAGGGAAAAAAAACAAGTCACTCTCTAAGATTTGTCCATAAAGAAAACCCTGTTTTGTATGTTTTAATCTTTCAATTTTGATGCTTAACACCATAGTGCTTCTAAGTTTATCACTTAAGCTTTAGTTTCATTTTAATAACTCTGTCTTGTTGCATCCAGTTAAAGAGACTAGAAAACATCAGGTAGAGAGAGCAAGACCAATTAAAATGACCTGCATATAAAACTTTACTAAACTTTTAAAAAAATTTTTTTTAATGTTTATTTATTTCTGAGACAGAGAGAGACAGAGCATGAGTGGGGAAGGGGCAGAGAGAGAGGGAGACACAGAATCCGAAGGAGGCTCCAGGCTCTGAGCTGTCAGCACAGAGCCCGACGCGGGGCTCGAACTCACAGACCGTGAGATCATCACCTGAGCCGAAGTCGGACGCCCAACCAACTGAGCCACCCAGGCACCCCTACTAAACTTTTTTAAAAGGCTTGAAAATAAAACTAGAAATTAGAACACTTTTGGCAGAAAAATTACCAGCTATGAACAAAATAGCATTCCATAAAAATATTTTCTCGAGAACTGCATTACAAATAATATTGTTTTACTTAGATTAAGAATGGCTTGCCACATATTAGATGTTTATTTATATCAGACATAAAAATCTCTTTCTTAAACCTTTTAAATATAGCTTAGCACTTTTGGAAGATTATGTTCCAAATAAATGGCAGGAATACACTCTAGAAGACATCGGGTAGCACATCTTTTTAATTAGAAACCTAGCCAGGTAAATCTCATTAAATAGATAGCAACAAGATCTTTGCGAGAGCACATGAGTTCATCACAAATCTGACGAATCAACTGCCAACAGCAGGGTTTTATTTTTTAAGTTGTCTATCCAAGGGTGCCTGGATGGTTCAGTCAGTTAAGCATCTTACTTTGGCTCAGGTCATGATCATGTGGTCTGTGAGTTCAAGCCGGTGTCCGGCTCTCAGCTGACAGCTCGGAGCCTGGAGTCTGCTTCATATTCTGTCTCCTTCTCTCTATGCCCCTCCCCTGCTAGCTCTCTCTCTCTCTCTCTCAGAAATAAACATTTAAAAAAAATTAAAATTGTCTATCCATTTTATACGAGAGTGGAAATTCCAAGAGTGGAATTTCATTTTGCCTAGCTTGGACCAGAACCTACATATGTATTAAAAGAAGCCCCGTTAGGAAACAGAAATATCTTACTTAGTTCAAGATGAGTTTTGACTAAGATAAGGAGATGGACTTTTTATATATGGATCCTGCATAAGGCGCTTTTCTTATTTTATCTTACTCGTATGGCTTCAGACATCAAAAAATTCATAGAGAAATTATTCATACACACGCACAGCAAAAATCCCACAACCAACCAACCAAGCCAAAGCAACTTACTTTTGAAGTTGCTGATATAACACAAGAGCTCAGAATTAGCCCATGCCGCTACATTTCTTAATTTCCATCATCACATGAAATTTAAAATTAAGTCCCAGGTAAGAAGACATTGTACCACCTAAGAGCTGAATGAAGAGAGGCTCAGAGCCACCTTCATTCTGGAAAGACCCACAGAGCCCCTTCACAAGACCAGATATGGAGAAATAATCTATCATGAAAACTTCTTTGTTCACTGGCATCCATATTTCCCTCCCACTGCTGTATCTTAAGAGACAACTGTTTTGCTGTCAGAAAAGCATGGGATTTGCATAGTGGAAAATGAATAGCCGCATGAGAAAGGTGGCCAGATAACTCCCTGAGTTCAGGGCAGGAAGAATCTTTCCTTGGCCTCTGGGAGTTGTCTGGCCCATGCTAAGTGCCTACCAGGCTCTGTCAGAGCAGATCCTCCCTCAGTTTAGGAAAGACGAAGTGTCCATTTTTGTCCACACTGAGGTCTCACGGAGGTCAGGATAACACTGTAGTGATCCAAATGCTAATGGCTACCTCACTCACCAGGCAATACGAGGAACTAGTCACAGATCTCAGGGATCCTGTCTGATCTACAAAAAGGAAGCAACACTTTTTCTTTTTTGGTAATGTTATGTTTATGCAGCATCAGTACCACAAACGGTTCTGTATTCCTGGAACTTTCTGGAGATCCAGGAGATCCAGAGATTGAGATTGATTCCACTGGAAGCCTTTAGCAAGCTGGCCAGGAGGACAGAGACAAAGACAAAGGATTGTAGTGCAGCCAAGCCACCATGCAGGGGCAGTGAGGGGTCGGGGAGCACAAGCGGGACCCCAGGGTTTCCACATGCTCTCTGAGATGGACAATAATCTACTCAAAGTTCTCAACGGCAATGAATGTGTTAGAACTGAGATGGAGTTTCCTAGTGTGGGGCCCCGTGAGTTCCCACATGAGGTGTAAGCAGCAGAGTTAATGCCAGGGCATCACAAATGAAGGTGGTGGGCTGTATCCGACAGGCATTGCTCACGTTCATTTAGCCGGATTGAGAGCCACTGAGAGACACACAGGGAAAGCAAGGAAAAAAATGGATATTGTGGATGCTCATTTTGTGTTCTTGTGACAGGGTACACTGGGAGGGAGGAGGGAGGAGGAAAAGGAGCGAGACCTCCGAGGTGGATGACCTGCGGCCTTTAACCCTATGCTGTTCAGTACAGAGGCATGGCCATGTGTGGCCAGCGAACACTTGAGTTCTAGCTAGTCTGAACTAAGATGTTCTGAAGGGCATCTATACCAGACCCTGAACACTTAGTGACTGTAAATTACCTTATTAATATTTTTATATTGATGGCATACAGAAATGACAATATATTGCATATATCTAGATTAAGCACAACATACTATTAAAATTAATTTAAAATAAACTAACTACCTGTTTCTTTTCACTTTGTAATGTTGTTACTAGGAAATTTGGAATTACTTGTATGGCTTGCAATATATTCCAATTGGGCAGCGCTGCTCTAAATCAGGGGGAGGGAGAATATCCCTGCCCCAAAACCTCAGATGGGTTTTTGGCCCTCCCGGCAAAGATCAGTTTGGCAAAGAGATGGGGCCAGCTGGCAGACAAAGGACAGGGGTCAATTGTCAGTAAGGAGTGTCACTTGGTGTAGCTGGGACCCTTCCTCGACCCCTGGGGCCACCAGGATCCCGGGAACTTGGTGGGGGGGGAATCCTCCCGCAAATGATGGGAGCATCTGTTTGGCACTGGAAGACTGTCACCGTCTCAGTGAGGCTGCGGCCAACATACAATCCATGTGTCTCATATTCACTGGCCTCCGCATAGTCTGTTAGGGATGCACCTGCTCCATGTGTCCAAGTGTAGTGAGAACGATGTGGTAAAATCCCACGTCTGTGAACCCCACGGATACAGATTTTGCAAACTTCTAATTTTGCTTCAATGCTCTAATTTTATCATTGGCAACAAGTGCTGTCAGTCGCCTTCTTGAAGTTGTGGGCTCTGCTCCCTCCATTTTAGAGAAAGTGTCTCTGAGATCCTCAAGTCTGAATAACCATGCTTTGTGTCTCCGTCTTTCCTCCACATGAAAATGGTGCTCCAAGAGAAATGTGGTGAGTTTAGCTCCCAACCCAAAACTAGCACCCAATGCTCTTTCTGGAGTCGGCTGGAAACCGGGGTGTGCGACCGAAGGACTTCCACTTTCTCACGGAGAGATGGCTACTCGCAGATTGAAATTTAATACAATTATGACTTTTTAATACTCCATGAAGATTATTCTTTTTTAAAAAATGTTTATTTGTGAGAGAGAGAGTGCAGGTGAGTGAGCTGGGGAGGGGCAGAGAGAGTAGGGGACAGAGGATGCAAAGCGGGCTCTGCACTGACAGCAGAGAGCCCAAGGCAGGGCTCAAACCCACAAACTGTGAGATCATCACCTAAGCTGAAGTCAGACACTATGATTTTAATAATCATCGAGATCATTCTTGTAACTTGGCTTCCATTTTCTGTGAGTTCATGGCATCAAAGAATACAATAGATACTAACTGATTCCTGCTAAATCACAGCAGTCTTTGCCGCCGTTGTTTTTGCACCCTGAGTACAAATATCAACGCAGTGAAAAGGCAAATCATATCTTCTGCTTCCTCCTCGTGGGCACCTTGAACGTATCTTGAGGATTCCAAGGGGTTCATGGACCACATCCAGAGATCTGCCCACTGCGGCCCATAGATGCATCTTTCTGGGGTGGAGCTCACCACTGAACTGGTCAGTATGACCTGAGAGGAAGGAGTGGGCAGTTCCCAAGAAAAAATTCAAAGTTTTCATTTGGGTTGGTTTGTTTGGGTTTTATAAAGATGAGACAAGTGAATGGATACTTCGTGGCCACACGAACGCCTTCTGCTCAACGCTTACTGTGTGTACTGCTCAGCGGGAGACATTTCCTGAACTCTTTCACCGAGCAGCTACCACAGCACCCACCGAGTGCCCACTGTGTGCCAGACCCTGTTCTGTTTTTACTTGTCTGCATTATCTCATTTAACCCGAAGTGGTCCTTTGAGGGTGGAGACTAATATCAGCCCTATTTGCAGATGAAGATGCTTGTGGCAGGTAGTTCTTCACCCAGGAGGAGACACCTCGGAAAGTAGTGGAGCTTGGACTCCATCCCAACTCTTAACTAGATCAAGATCCAAAAATGCAACACAGGAACATCACCTGTGTCATTAAATATATTTTAATGAATGGATGATTCCCAATTAAAAAAAAATCATCGGTGGATGTTTTCATCCAGTGAAATCTAGAACAGAAGCCTAATCTGTCAAACAAACCAAAGCAAAGTGACTAGTTCAAGGCTGGAGGAGATCGGTGGGGTTGGGCAGGCTCAGGTTTCTCGCGTCCTTGGGTCACCCTGATGTCCCTTGGAGGAATGAATAACCAGGGCTCCCAGTACCCTAGGGCTAAGGTAAGCATCCCAAACCTACCAGTTTGATCCCTGCTCCTGCAGCACACCTTTTAAAGATCTGCCCCATTTAGCCTTCTCTGTGCAGGCGGGGAGTTGTTTTCCAGAAAGCCCTGTGGGGAGGAGGCTTGCTTTGTTTTCCAGCACATAAATCTGCGCTTCTTGCTTTAAAAAAGGATTCACAACAAGTTTTCCTTTGTCCCCCTTGTAGTATACTTTAGAAGTATGTATACAGGACACAGTCACGGCATTCCAGAAGCTCATTCCTGGGGTGAATTACAATGTGGGAAGGACCCTGGGGCAGAAAAATGAAGACCCACCTGAGCTTTGGTCTGGCCTCCTTACGCATTGCAGATTTTAGACAAGTTATTTTCTCTGTCTGGGCATCAGTCATGCCATATCATTACTAGATTGGTGAGTTAGGATAAGAGGTGGATTTTAACCTATATGAGAATACGAAAATGCCCAAAATGAACATGGGGGGAAAAATCCCATTTTGCATGTTATCTCAGGCTTTCATGCACCACTTGGATTAACTGTAAGGTTCTTTTTATTTGTATATTACATAAATGTGGAGTTATTAAAGAATAAATTGCATTTGTGTTTCCAAAAAATTAAGAGTGAGCCATTTCGGTGTAACGTTTTATCGGTAATTATTAATGATGTATAGGCTGGTAAATTGAAATTAAAAACTCTTAAAAATGGCAACTGTCTAAATCCACCACTGGCAAAATACTAAGTCAAAAATATTTGCCCTCCATTCTTTGCTTCTGGTTAGAGCCTCATCAGCTTATTTACCTACTATAAGAAATAGAAATAAAATGGTAAGAGTACTACATAGAGGTGTAATGCTTTGTAAATCTATATAGACTTTATTTTCTAAATATGTGTTTTGTGTTTTTACTGTAAAAGTAACCTTGCTATTCTTTTGTGACTTTTTCCCCAGATATTTTAAGAAAAATTCTACAGAAGAAGTTTGACTTCTCAACTGATTATGAGAAGGTAATTTTTATTGATACATTTGTTAGTAAAAACAAGTATGGACAAAATTTTGGTTGACTTGAAAGTAAATCTTTAAGCAACCAGTTCATCTGTGAACTTGGTAATTTTTTTTTTTTTTACTAAGAATTTCTTTGGAATATTGAACCATCTTATAAATCCCATTTGAACTAAAGCAGAAATTCCAAATGTAGCGTTTGAAGAAATATTCACCTTTCAAGCTGTATGTATTTAGGTATTTAAAAACTGAATTTTCCTTAGGAGAAGCGATAGGGTAATTTTTTTTTTTTTTTAGTGAAGGAAGGAGAACTCCCAGACTAAATAGAATTGTTTGAACACTTCTAGAAACGGGGATGTGTATTTTGTTTTAAAATACAGTTTGTTAAAAAGCAGCTTCCCACTGGAACGGGTTTATTGAGAGCTCTGTGTGTGCACTTGCCTGGGCTAGAGATAAGGCAAAAAGCCCTCAGTCTCAGGAGGCAAAGAGCCAGATGGCAGAGACCATATCTAATTGTTTAAAGAAGGAGGAGAAGAAGGAAATAAGTAGATTTATAAGTAACAGGAAGAGGAACATAGGTGATAATAATTAATTCTGACCAGGAGCTCTTGTGTAAAAGGTGATTTGGGGGCTTGTCATAAAGAAAGGATAAGCAGGGCAGGAGCAGGTAGGGACGTGGCTTTGCTGACATCCTAGACTTCGGGGACCACGGGAGCCCCCAGGACAAGGTGTGAAAGAGTAGAGAGGAAGGGAAGGTGAGCACTTGCTCATATGAGCAGACAGTATTTTCAGAAAGTATTAAAGGACCTCGCGTGCCGCTGCTGAATACCAAGGTGCTACTCATTCATTCTGTTTGCATCTACGAGGGACTTACCTAAACAGAAGAGTGTATTTGGGTTTTGGTTTATGATGAGTGCAGGTTGCACAGTGAAATAGACAGACAGGTGTTTGTTGCATTGAATATTAGGGTAATTAAAAAAAAATAGTTGAACCTGTTTGTCAGGCCCTAAGTCTTGAAGGATCCGGCACTTTGTCCTCTCCCTCCCGGACGTGAAGGTGGTTATCAAGAGAACAATAAAAGCAGACATACAGTGGACATTCTTGAATGGCCAGCACAGCAAATGTGAATGACAGTGGCCCAGTGTGGTGGGGGCAACGTATGGGGAGGGCAGTGATCTCTTGCCCAGTGAGTAGTTACCTCAGATACTGTGGCAACAGTGCCTCATATTCTCAATTTGCAATAAAATGATAGCCAAGAGAAAACAAACACAGATGCCAAAGAGGAAAGCCTTATCTAAAGACCATTTGCATGAATCATTTTTTCCCTGGTGCTCACAGCCTTCCCTAGTACCGTGGAAAAATATTTTCATTATGAAATGCCAGTGGCTTCCTATGTCTCCTGAACATGGTTGCCAATGTCTGCCTGCCTCCCTGGGCAGAACAAAATGACTGTTGCTTTTATATCAATGTTGAAAATTAGTGTGCCATTAGCAGCCTGGCCTGAATCCCTACTAGTTCTGCCAAGGAATGGGTGGGAGCTGTGCTTCACCTGGTCCGGGCCTCGGAGAATGGGGCCAGTCCTTTATGGCTGGCTTGGTATTAGATTTGGGGCTCCTGTAAAATTGGGGATCTCCCTGGTGCTTGATTTCCTCTCTACCTCAGGTGCCTTTGCAAATGGACAAAAACCATTGGTGTGGGGGTCAAGTGGAGAGAGGAGACAGCACTGAGCCCTCATGAATGACCTGAATTCCCCCCTACATGTGTGATTAGGCCATGTTTTCCATTGTTGTCCAAGGAAGAGGGATTCGGTTAGGCAGAGACAATGGAGAAGCCGGGCACCGTGGGAGGGGGGCTCTCTGACTGGTTGCAGTCTGACTGTTGGATTAGAGCCCTCTGAAGCCGACCCTGAGTCAAGGACTCGCGGCCATGTCATTGGTTTCGGAAGTGCAGGGGACACTGGTCAGGAAGAGGAGAGGTAACAGGAAGGAGAGAGGGCAGCCTGGAAAGGGTATGGCATTATGCCACCTGCCACAGAGGGCGACTGTAGCTTCATCCTGAGGAATTGCTGGGGAAGTGGTACAAAACTCCAGCGTCTGAATTAGTCCCTGGGAAGCGCGAGAGAGATAAGGTTTCCAGACACAAAGACTGAAGGGGCACAGGTTAGGGGCGGTGTGGGGTGGGGGACTGTGTTAATGCCTAAACACTTCTGACCTTCCATGGTACCAGAAAAGGCCTTCAAGCACAGAGTTAAAGATGCCAGTAGCTAGAAGCTTGAGGGGGCACATGGAGATGATTGAGGCCTGAAGGATGTGGGGACACCCACAGCGTCTTCCCCACTGACCAGTGTCCACTGGCTTTCTAATTATTGCAGTCCCACAGGTAAGGTCTGTCCAGGCGAGGGGCCCTGGGGAGTATTTTCAGCTTTCTTTGTCCTGAGTTGAGCATTTCCGCTTCTGGTGAGTTCTCAGATGGCAGAGGAGCCTGGGCCGCTGGGTCAGTGACCTTCCAGCTGGGTGTTCTTTTAGTGAACTCTCTTCAGAAGGAGGTTCAGAAGCATTCAGCAGACCTTTTGTTCCAAGGGCTGGGCCTGACTTTGGAAGGGAAACATGACTCCCTTTCACAGAACTGCCTCCTTTTTATACTTCAGCTGAAAGTCGAAGGTAGTATTTTAAAATCCTTGGCCTCTTCTTCTCCTTGACACTTTTTTTATATTTCTCTCTTTCATGTATTCATTTTACAGAGTGCTGGCTAGGAGCAGTGTGTGGCGGGGACAAATACGTGAAAGTATGGCCAACTCTCAGTTGGCGGAAGGGAGGTTATAGGATAAGAAATACACAGGAATGTTGTAGGCTGAATTGTGCCCGAAATTCATACATCGAAGTCGCAATCCCAGCACCTCAGAGAGGGATTGTATTTAGACATAGTGTCATTACAAGAGTAATTAACTTAAGATGGGGTGATTAGTGAGTCCTAAGCCAGTCAGACTGGCATCCATATGAGAAGAGGAGATTAGGACACAGACACACTCAAAGAAAAGACCACGTGAGGACACAGGGAGAAGACGGCCATCTTCAAGCCAAGGAAAGAGGCCTCAGAAGAGACCAAACCTTCCACGCCTTGATCTCAGACTCCCAGGCCCTAGACCTGTGAGGAAGTACCTTTCTGTTGTTTAACCGCTCTGGTCTGTGGCACACTGTGAAGGCAGCTCCAGCAAACTAATGCAGTCAGTAGCTGGACCGTAAGGTGGAGGGGATACGCATCACATCAGAAGTTCTGATAAATGGCCATGAACGTGAATGTTCAGAGGAGGGAGAGTGGTTTTACCCCTAAGACACATTTAAACTGAGGCTTCGTTAGGACGCTCGGGTGATTCAGCCCGTTGAGCATCCGACTCTTGATTTCAGTGCGGGCCATGATCCTAGAGTTGTGGGATCGAGCCCCACACCAGGCTCCACACTGAGCATAGAGCCCGCTGAAGATTCTCCCTTTATCTCCCTCTGCCTCTTTCCCCTGCTCTTGCTCTCTCTCTAAAAAAGGTTTTTTTTAACATTAAAAAAATAAACTCAGCATATAGCATAAACAAGAGACACAGCCTTACTTTATGAGCACTGGGCTTGAAGCACAAAGCTGCCCCATTGCTTATGAAGCTTGCACTGCCTTGTTGTCCTCGCCGTAATAACAACCTGCCACCATTTCTTGTCCACCTTGGGCCAACACTGGCTTATGAGCTGGACATCGTTTCTAATCTGCACAATGATACCTATCCGAGGCAGAAGCATTTATGCGCACTGAGAAAATCCTGCATTTGGAGAGGCTGGGGGACTTGCCCAAGGTCACCCGGTGACTAAATAGTGAAGCTGGGATCTGTACCCAGACCCAGACCGGTGTAATTCCAAACTGACAAATGCACCACCAACAAAAATGCAGCTCAACCCAGGCCATTGTACTGTAGTCCTAAAGTGACTAATTTGGCAGCTGCAGCTCGCATGAGTATCCTGAGTTGTATGAAATGACTGTGACAGCCTCAGTGCTGTGCCTTTTTATTTATTAAACCATAAAATGTTACAGGGCATAATTAAACCTGGGAAGAAATGTTCTGGCAGAAACAGAAGTCTGGGAGGGGAATAAGATTTGAAATTAATGGAGTCATGAGGGAAAGCAAGGACCAGGCAGATGAAGCTATGGAAACCCGAGAAACAACTCTAATAACCCCAGGTTTCTCGCCTGTCTGCAGCGTGCGCTGTGAGGCGGGTACCCTCGTTCATGATTTACAAATATTAACCCATTTATACTTTACGGGAATAGTTTGTCTTCATTAGAGGTGTTAAGGTAGAGATGACATGGGCAACGCATTTGTCCACTCAGCGTGTGCCAAGCCCCGTGCTCCAGATACAACCTGAGCTGTGCCAAGCACCTGAGTGTAATTCCCTCCGGGATCAGAGTGTGGGCGAGCTCCCTCCCAGATTCTTTGCACGCTGGCTGACTGAAAACCAAGGGAAACGGCATGACCTCCCCCTTCCCCCAGCTCACATGGAGTTTCTGCAGAGAGAGCCCCTCAGCCTAGCTTTCGGAAGGTGGCTCCTCGATGAAATAAAAGGACACAATTCCTGTCTTCAAAGAATGGCATAGCTTGGAGCAGTTTAGGTAGATGGCTTCACATCTCTTCCCACCAACAACCTCTAAGTGCCACCCGCACCTCTAAAAACCTTTCCAGGGGACAGTTGTCCCAGCACCCCCTGCTCCCTCCATCCTTTCATTCTGCGCATCCCTGTCAGTTGGGAATGGACAGCTTCTTTGTGATGACCTCCTGGATTTGTTTCCATGTGTCCGAGGTCCATCTACACTCCTGCCTCTTGGTTAGCTGGTTTGTATCTTTCTCCTTCGTTTCATTCTTCAATTATTACCTTTCCCCCACTTTTTTTTAATGTTTATTTTTTTTGGAGAGAGAGAGAGACAGACAGAGCATGAGCATGGGAGGGGCAGAGAAAGAGAGGGACACAGAATCCGAAGCAAGCTCCAGGCTCCACGCTGTCAGCACAGAGCCTGACAGGGCTCAAACCCACGAACCGTTAAATCATGACCTGAGCCAAAGTAGGATACTTAACTGACTGAGCTACCCAAGCACCTCTACCTTTTCCTTTCTTGAAGCTTCCTCTGGGGGCAGGTACTGGGCCTGGGCCTCATCCCTACTGCTTTTCGTGACCTCACCAGTGCTAACATTCACTGGATATCGATTTGGCACTTAGGAAATGTCAGGTCATCATTCCAGATGGGTTTGTGGTTATTTGGAACCCACCTGCGTGTCTGCGAAAGGTAAGTGAATGAGTTCCTTGTCCCTGCCCTCCAGGAGAGTGTGCATGCTGCCTGTAAGAACACTCTCTCCTTTCCCAGTAAGAGAAGTACCTTCTAGGGGTCTCAGAAGCATTTAGAGAGCAGGCAGAGCACAGCAGTCTGTGCCCAGGATCATTGTCTGGGGCTTGCGGGAGCTGAGGGATGGGAGTAATGCTACCGTGCATTGATTATTACTTCTTCTTGCTATGATGATGATGGTTGATTGATTGAGCATGACTGGGAGGGCCGGGTCTAAGCATTTCAGATGTATTAACTCACTTAACATACAGTAAATAGTATACATAAAGCGTTTAGGACAGAATAAGGCACTAAACATGTTGCTTCTCACTGTTTTCTCTTGTTGTCTTTGAAAAACTGCATAAAATAGGGTCTCTGCTTATCCAGATTCTGTCAGTAAGGCCACCAAGGCTCCGAGTACCATCAGCGACAAGGCGTAGGCCCGTCCCCCAGAGATTCTGATGTAACGGGTCAGCGCTGGCTGGTTATTGATATTTTTCAAAAGGTCCCCCGGTGACGATAGTGGGTAATTAATCAAGTGGGGGGTCACTAGCAAAGTGGCACAGCCAGAGTCAACCCGCTGCACTGCATGATAATAACCTCATACTGTGCGACAGCAGCACGGACAGGGAAAGGGTGAAGATTCGCCAGCTCCACTGCGGGGGGTGGTGGTGGGGGGTGTTGGCACCCCATCAAATATATCAGACCAGTCTGATTCCCGGGTGGGAATACTACATACCAAAGAATCAGCTCATTGTTACGGTTTACAGGTGCTTCTGCCCAGACCCCAGCCCTCGGAACTGAGAGCAGGTGTCCCAAGCCCACCTGATCATAGCCATGACACGGGACTTGGTTTAAAGACAGATTCCTGGTTTTCCCCAAATCTCCTGATACCCGCTCTAGGAGAGGAGCCTGAAGGCAGTGTTTTTAACATGCGCCGCGAGGTGCTTATGGTGGTAAATTAGGGAGACAACAAGCCGGTGGGGCCCATGCCCAGGAAGGGAGTCCGGGGTCATTCAAGATGTCCCATGTGACCCTGGGGGCACGTGTATCTGAGCTGCCCACCCCAAAACTTTGGATGCCTCATTTAACAGGTACTAATATCACAAACATTGTTCTCACATCTGTGAAAATCTGCCATCTAAAGCAATAGTTGCCAAACTTTTGGATTTCCCAGACCACACAGTTTCAAAAAAGTAATCCAGGGAATGACACAGAGCCTAACGTTTATTTTGCCGCCCAAGGACATTTAACACCCACCATAACAACAATACTGTATTAACTTTGTCCCTTCTCATACACATGCCACCCCTCTCCCCATCAAAGGGATAGACTGGACAAATTTCACCTCACGGGAAACTCGTTGCATCTTACTTTTTCTGCTTCACTGCAGGGTGGTCCATCCCCATCACTAGACCACCGTTGAGGGAACCCCCTCCCCCCCGTTCATCAGTTTACCTGATTCTGACTGGGCACCTGTTGCACGCCAGGTCCCCGGGTGGGCACTCGCGAGAGAACAGTGAGTGTGACCTCATGGTTCCTGCTCTCCCGGAGCAAAGAGCGCGGCTCAGGCGGGGCTCTTATGGGAGCACATGCTGACAAAGGGCAAGCATGGGCTCCAAGGCAGCATGAAGCAGGGATAAAAGCAAACCCAGACTTGGTTATCAAGACATTTCCAGGAGGAAGCAACATACAGGCAGACTTGAGTCTCATGAGCAGAGGAGTGAAGGGAATAATGTTCTGGGCAAGGAGGCAGCACCAGGGAGCTTGAGGCAGGAAGAGGGAGCATGAGGCTTCTTCTTAGGACTGATATGGCCAAGAAGAACAGGGTATGAAGCCAGGATTCGATAACAGGACCATAGTAAGAGGTTTGAATTAAACATGATGGGAATCCAGGAAATTCAGGTAAGTGAGAGAATGACCCCATCCGATTCCCACTTTGGAAACTGTTGCCTTTGGCGGGGGTTCTAGGCATCTGCCGGTCCTCTGTTGTGTGAAGACCACATGGTTTGTGTGTTAAGCCTGTGTCACTTTTCCTCTAATTTCCCCCACTCTGTCCACACCTGATTAGCATCCTGATAAGAACCTTTCAGGAAATCCAAATACACAGTGCAGATGTAAATTCCAGACCTGTTTCTCAAAAGTTGTTTCTCGAATAAATACTCAAGTTTTATGTTCCCGTCTTCTGTAAATCAGCCTTTCGCTTGGTTTGCTCTGTATGCAGGACTACTGTTCTCAGTTGTGACTAATCGCTCATGTAACTGTTTCTGTTTTCTTGATGCATGCTGCCTCTGCCTTACTCTCCTCAACTCCTCCACTGCCTTGACTTCCACAGCCAGAAAATGTAGTCTTGACCTTGAAGGTAAAGTCCCTGTTTGCTGTTTCTTGTGACTCTGTCTAAAGCCATCGGGGAATGAGATGCTCCTGCCGGAACATTCTGTTCTTCCACTGTTGCCTCCATTGTGATGGTTTTTTAAATGGCTTGTTTCATTTTTGTTTATGGAAGCATCGTCAATCTTCTCTTTCAGTTTTAGTGCTTCACCAAAGAATCGCTACCCACCTCAGCAAATTTCAGTCTTGATCTTCTCCTCATCGTAATCCACAAAGCACTCTGGAGATCCTGGCATATCAGAAACTGACTTAGGTCTTTGCCCAAGGTTGGCCAGACTTCAGCCCAGAAGTGAACTCTTGAAATGACACATCTTGTTACCGATACTGTTTGACATAAATTTGAGTCAGTAGCATTGGAAAGGTTGTGTATAAAGTGTGAGATTTGTACTTGGAGCTAAACACAGTGCATTTAGAGCATTTCAAAACACCCTCTCTCCTGTGTTTGAGTTCAGTGTCTCCTGGATTCAGGAAAGGGTTTTAAAACCCTTTAAAATAATAAATAATTTGGGTCATTTGTTGGGAAATGATAGGGAAATAGAGAAAGAAAGAGTTTGGAGTATCTCAATTGGCCAATGATGTGGGTCCTCAAGGGCAGGTTACAAGCGCCAGTAAGTAATAACCCTCTGTGTCCATGGGGTAGGGCTTACTTTAAGCGGGAGCTTAAATGCACCAAAAATTCAACTACTTTTATTTTTTAGCATTTTATCCTTAAGCTCAAAGTAGATAATATCCAAGTGCCATGTGCACCTCGGTACTCAAACATTTGTCCACAGACTTGACTAATATTGATTGACTATTTGCAAATGCTGGGCACTTGGCTGGCTGTTTTCACATTAAACCATTTAATTCTCTGACCCTCACAATACGCTTCTGACATTACTGCTGCTTCCAGTTTAGGGAACCAGAAGCCTCCTATTGTAATTTAAGGCAGGTTTTCTGAGTCTCAATTCAGTGCTAGGACCTCACATTCATTCCTAGGAACACCACTTGTGTTTTGTTTTACTTCACTCAGCTTGGCTTCAGAATCCGTTGCTAGCTAGCTGGTCCATTGGTTGTAAACAGCCAGTCTGTAATTGTCATTCTTTACAAAATGTCTTGCTTTATGGAAACATGAGTAACTGTATACATGAATTGGAATAAGCTCAAGTTTTGTCATCCGGTTGCATTAATTTTTTTTTTATCGCAGAATAAAGCCAGCAGTGATTATAAAAATATATTTAGGTCACATAATTGTATCTAGAAATCGTGCTAGTTCCTAGGAATGTAGGGAACTGTCTAAGGCACGGGCTGACGAGCCCAGCCTCACCCACACAGCACGAAAAGACCATTTATTAAGTGTCTGCTCTGGGCCACATAGTTCCCCTGACACATTGTCATTGATCAGACATTATCTATAATGTTCACAATGACCTTACAAGGTATGTATTATTACTCCCAGCGTACGGATAGGGAAAACAAAGTGAGTGCCCAATGATTGACATGTCTGACTCAGAAAGTCTGAGCCTTTTCCCTGAATTTAGCTATATTCCAGATTCTTTTGTAACTACGAATTTGTCATTAGTCGATCCGATCCAAACTGCTTTGAATCTTAATAACTTATCCCGATCCTATCTTTCTGGTAAAAACCATCCTGTCATGTAGATTATTCATAATGCAAATATTTCTGCCAAAATTTGTTATGCCATTTTAAAACAAACAAAATACCCTTGGGGTTTAAAGTGAGCCATTTGCAACTTGACGCTGCATTTGGACATTTTGCTGTGAGTTGAAAGAAGATAGTAATGGCTTGGTTACATATTCTGATAACTCCAATCTCTGTTACTTCTTTTTTTTTAAATTAATGTTTATTTTTGAGACAGAGAGAGACAGAGCATGAGCAGGGGAGGGGCAGAGAGAGAGACACACACACACACAGAATCCTAAGCAGGCTCCAGGTACTGAGCTATCTGCGGCTTGAACTCACGAACGGTGAGATCATGACCTAAACAGAAGTCAAACACTAAACTGCTTAACTGACTGAGCCACACAGGCACCCCTCTGTTACTTCTGTTTCAAGAAGGAGCATCAAGAAGGAAACACACACACACACACACACACACACACACACACACATATTAAGATCAAACTCACAATGGCAAATAGGTTAAAAAAAAAGAAACAGGTTCTACTCATTATTTTGTGTTAGAGGACATGCTGTTTCTTTCGTCTGACTTGCAGATTATCTACTATGAAATCGGGGTCATCATCTGTGCCATCCTGGGACTGCTGTTTGTCATTCTGATGCCTCTGGTCGGGTTCTGCTTCGGTCTGTGCCGTTGCTGTAACAGGTGCGGTGGGGAGATGCACCAGCGCCAGAAGAAGAATGGGCCCTTCCTGAAGAAGTACTTCGCAGTGTCCCTCTTGGTGATTTCTATGTTTATAAGGTGAGTAGAATCTTGGAGGACAGCTGATTGTGTTTTGGGTTGTGTGAACTGTTCAGCCCATGCATTTGAAACAGAACAACCACCACCACAACACACCCATAAAACAGAAGAGGACAAAAACGCTTGTCTGGGGAGGCTCAAAACGATGTCACCAAAACCAGAAATTAGGGTGGTCATCAGGGTACCAAGCCAACCCTTTGGTGCTTGTTCGTGTTGAAGACGAGCTGATGACTCTTGGCCTGCAGAAAGCATTTACCCCCCGCCTCCGGAACAGCAGCTCCTCCCTTTTTTTTTTTAGTTTTATTTTTTATTTTTGAGAGACAGAGAGACAGAGCACGAGCTGGGGAGGGGCAGAGAGCGAGGGAGACACAGAATCCAAAGCAGGCTCCAGGCTCTGAGCTGTCAGCATGGAGCCCGATGCAGCACTCGAACTCACAAACTGTGAGATCATGACCTGAGCTGAAGTCGGATGCCCAACCAACTGAGTCACCAGGGGCCCCAGCAGCCCCTTCCTTAAATAGCTGTTTGGAGACAGATGGCCTGCAGAAAGCAGAGCATTTCCTTGTTGATTTGTGCATTCAAAGGGACAGTTGAAGGATGGGTACAGTTCCTGAATCGGGGAATGTGAGAACACTGTAGAACAGAATTAACTTTCTAATAATAAACCCAGTTTTCTTGAATTTGCAGTTAAGCTGCTACCCTCTGCCGAGGCCTGGAATACACTTCATGATTTAGGATGTGTTTCTTCTACGCTTCCTTCTGCTGCCATAAGCTTTCCAACTGCCTGACAGATCAGGAGTCCACTGCTCTTAAGACAGTAGCATTTTGCCAAGTCCAAATCAGAATCCTCAGCTGAGGAATGTTCTTCACGTTAGGGGCCCCCCGGTTGTGATACCTGGTCATGGGGCCACCTTCCCTCATTCATTCAGCCAATGAACGTCATGACATTTAGTGACAGAAGTAAAGTGCTTATGATGTGAATAGTGCTGGGCCCCAGGGAGGCACAGAGAGCGAGAGAGGACTGGCAGCCAGCCTCCTCCTCGCTGTTTTCTCCAAGCACCGCATCTGCTCGGTACCTATAAGATTTTTCTGGTTTCGCTAAATAAATGATATTCAGGAATTTAAGCAGAAAACAGAACTAAATAGGACAATTTAAGCTGGCCTACCAGCCAAAGTTTTAGATGGAAATCCAAGAAGAAAAGTTCTTCAACTGTGGCTATGAGTGGGGTCCTGGTAAGAATATGCTTTGGGGTGGTCATTCATTGGAAGGCAGCATACCTAGGGACACCTGGGTGGCTCAGTTGGTGACGCATGAGACATCGGCTCAGGTCATGGTCTCGCGGTTCATGGGTTCAAGTCCTGTGTCAGGCTCCATGTTGATAATGCAGGGCCGGCTTGGGATTCTCTCTCGCTCTCTCTTTCTCTCTCTCTGCCCCTTCCCCACTCACATTTTCACTCTCAAAATAGATAGATAAACTTAAAAAAAAATAGGAAGGCAGTATACCTATTGGAAGGGACTGGACAGCTCTTGACATGCTGATAAGAAAACAGTCCCCAAGAGAGATGAATGGACAGAAGTAGCTTGCAGACAGTGTATATATACAACATGGCCCCTGTGACGAAAACAAAAAGGAAGCACAAACACTTGGTTATATTTACACAGAACGTCTGTAGGAAGCTTGCCAAGACCCTGACACGGTGGTTGCCCCTAGGAAGGAACTTTGGTGGTTGTGGAGGGTAGGAAGGAAGTCACTTCTCATGGCATATAGAGTTTTTTTTGTCTCTTTTGAATTATCTACCATGCCTCAGGTATTACCTACCGACTTCATGCACCAAAAATTGAATGTGAACAACCAAAAAAAAAAAAAAAAATCTACACAAAAACCAAAAGCCAGTGCATTACCGCTGACTCCAGGCAGTCATTTTTTGGGAACAAAGACACACTTTTGCTGCAAATAGTTAAATAATAGACCTTAACAGTCTACGTGCAAACAGGACCTAAGTGAGTGTGTTGCTAATTTCATGCACCCTTGTTTGACCACCAGGGAGTTATTTTTGTTTTCTCTTCTCTCTCTCTCTGTCTCTCCAACTCTCTCTGTAAATAGTTTGTTTCTGTACATTGAATTCTGAAGAGCAGCTTGAGATCAGGGTCGATGGCGATTTCAGATGTCCCTGTCTCTCTACTTTGTGTTTGAAGTCTTTTCAGGAATGCACGACCCTCCAGCTGTGGGAGTGGTTACCTCCTCTCCAGCTACCAGGAAAGTGTTCGTTGCAGTCCAAAGAGATGTCAGGCCCAGCAGAGATCACCGTGCATTTCTTTTAAGCCCAAAACTTTTATCTTTCATTCATCCAGAGACTTGGACAGCCATGCTTCTCCCTCTGTAGAGGCATACCCTGAACAGGGTATGAGGCTCACGTGACAAAGTGTCATCTGAAAATACTCGCCTTTAGGGCTTGTCGTTCACGTGATTACTTAATGGTTAATAGTTTTCACTTGATATAAATACATGTGATATAATTTCAGGAAAATTCTTTGTTGCATGTAGTTAGCTATTTACCCAGATAAATGTTTGCATATGTAATAATGGACTTCCCAATTTTTTTTTTGAATGAAGCACATAGTCTATTTTGGGTTTCTATTTTTATTTTTATTTTTTAAATTTAAATCTAAGTTAGTTAACATATAGTGTACTGATGGTTTCAGGAGTCAAATTTAGTGATTCATCACTTACATATAACACCCAGTGCTCATTTTAACAAGTGCCCTCATCAGTGCCCATCACCCATTTAGCCCGTCCCCCACCCACCTGCCCTCCAGCAACCCTCAGTTTGTTCTCTGTATTTAAGAGTTTCTTATGGTTTGCCTCCCTCTCTGTTTTTGTCTTATTTTTCCTTCCCTGGGTTTCTATTTATAAATCAGGCTTTTATTTACATTACGTATAATTATGTGCCATATATGTCGTACTTCCCCCAGAACTCTTTGAATTATTTATATTATGTTTAAAATGCCAGAATGTAATAAACAATAAAGCTACAAAGTTGGAAATAAACTTGACTTTCTTTATATGTGAGATGAATGCTACATTTTTTTTTCTTCAGAACTCGGATCCATCAAACAAATTTAGATACGTTTCTTTTCTCCAAGAGGTATTTTAGTTTAGAAAATCCTTTTAAAAAATACATGTGGTGATTCTAAGCCTCCTATACATTCAGTTTAGATATTTTTCCCACCCAAGTAAACCTTATTAAGTTAAAAACCATAACTTCAAATTTCAATATAATTAAAACAAAATTGATCACCTATTTGAGGCCAAATGACAAATTTATTTTTCTTAAATAATATATTGACAAATTGGTTTCCATATAACACCCAGTGCTCATCCCAACAAGTGCCCTTCTCTGTGCCCGTCACCCACTCTCCCCCCTCCCACACCCTCCTCACCCCTCAGTTTATTTTTAGTCTTTGAGAGTCTCTTATGTTTTGTCTCCCTCCCTCTCTGTGTCTTTTTTTTTCCCCTCTGCCCCTCCCGCATGGTTTTCTGCTAAGTCTCTCAAAATCCACCTATGCATGGAAACATATGGTATCTCCAAGTGACAAATTTAAAACAAATTTTGCATAATACATTGAATTTATATATGACTTATAGACAGCTCTAAAAAAAAGAGTACTATTTGAGATTATTTAATTTACCTTAAATTCACACTAGAAGTTTAAACTTCTTGGCTGGAAGTTTAAAATTCAAAATCGCTATGATGATGTCTTTCTTTTGAAGCCTCTATTGGTTTGCAAGTATTTTCAACATCATGAGTCAAATACTAGCTGTATATTCTTTGCAAAGTAATTGGAACTAGCCAGAGACTAAAGTCCAAGGGAAAGTGAAGATTTCTGTTATAATTAGATAGAAAGGAGAAAAAGAGTATGTCCACAAAATCGTAATAGATAAAAATAAGAGAGTCTGCCGGCTTTGGGGCGCCTGGGTGGCTCAGTCGGTTGGGTGGCTGACTTCGGCTCGGGTCATGATCTTACGGTCTGTGAGTTCGAGCCCCGCATCGGGCTCCCTGCTGATGGCTCGGAGCCTGGAGCCTGCTTCGGATTCTGTGTCTGCCTCTCTCTCTGCCCTTCCCCTGCTCATGCTCTATCTCTCTGTCTCTCAAAATTAAATAAACGTTAAAAAAAATTAAAAAAAAATAAGAGAGAAAAGAATGTCAATAAAACTAGGAGGCAGAAAGAGAAGGAAAAAGAGATATTCACTTCTGGCTGAGGATCCTATTGACAAATAATCTTTGGATATGATTTTTTTTAATTTTTATTTTTTTTTATTTTTTGGATATGATTTTTTGTAAACCCAGAGCAGTCTACTTGCCTTTTATCAGGCTCAATTTCATTTTGTGGCACTATACTACATCACAATTAATACTGACGTTGGTTTTTATTTTTATTTTCTATTTTTTTTTTAAATTTTTTTAATGTTTATTTATTTTTGAGAGAGAGAGAGAGACAGACAGAGCATGAGCAGGAGAGAGGCACAGACAGAGAGGGAGACACAGAATCTGAGACAGGCTCCAGGCTCTGAGCTGTCAGCACAGAGCCCGACGCGGGGCTCGAACTCGGGAATCGCGAGATCATGACCTGAGCCGAAGTCGGACGCTTAACCGACTGAGCCACCCAGGCGCCCCTGACGTTGGTTTTTAAATTCATCTTGAGTCCTCTTATTTTTATCCATCCTTTTTTTAATTTAAAACAAATTAAATCTTTTTTTTTTAATTGAGAAAGGCATAGGTGTTAAGGAGAAAGGTCCTCTAGTACATATGGAATATATGTGGTCACGGTCTCTCTCTGAGCTTTTCCAAAGGCAGCTGTGGAATGTTAGAATTCATAGACGTTGACATATGTTTATGTAAGTCTGTTTGACCATCAGCAGGAGATTGAATTTCCACCTCTCACTGTAGACTGCTTAAGCAGATGTGTCTTACCCCCGAAAAAGCCAAGTTTCCTCTCCCTTCTTTCTTTTGCACTTTGTCATTGCTGCATTTTTCAGAATTCCAGAAGGTTATGGACAACAACAAAAGAGGAATGGATAGCCATATTTATTTTTCCAGTACATTTCTAAGTTTCTGAGTACAGCAAATCAGCTTTTGCTGACTGCCATGGTGAAAATTGAATTCCAGTCTCTTTCAGGAAGATGGCTATTTTCAAAACTCATTTTTTTTATTAGGATTATGATGATCAATTCCTGGCATGGAGGCCACAAGGTTCTAGAAAAGAAACTGAGCTAACATGCCTGAAAATCACGAGACTTTCTTAATGTGAATGATAGAGATAGTTATTTAAAATTAAAATTAAAAAATTATCTTTAAAAAATAAGAGATCAGTTATAGATTGAAAACATTTATTTGGCAATTATTGGCTAATTTCATTAAGTCAGTGGAAATTGGTAGAAAAAATTTGCTACAAATTTTAAAGAGGCAACTTCGGTTTTTAAAACTTTTAAGTATTCACTTTTAAGTGTCTCTGCGAGAAGATTGGTCTGTCCACAATGAGATATCAAATATGTAATATTAATATGCCCTAAAAACTAAAATTTCTATCTTTGGCTAAAAAATTCAAGAGATTTTGTAGTACTGCATAAAAGCATATGTTCTTAATATTTTTTATGTCAAATCCCAGGTTCCTGATAGTCATTGAAATTTTATTCCCTTTTTGTGTGAGGCAATTCCTTCAGTGTTCTCCTATTCTAATAGTTGGCTGACAGTTGCTTAAAAAAAATTCATCTGATTTTTTTCTACCTAAAAAATATATAGAGGGGGTACCTGGATGACTTAGTGAACGTCTGACTCTCGATTTCAGCTCAGGTCACGATCCCAGTGTCGTGGGATCAAGCCCCAAGTCAGGGTCTGAGCTGAGCATGGAGCCTGCTTAAGATTTTCTCCCTATCTCTCTACCCCTCCCCCACTCACACACAGGGCTCTCTCTCAAAATAGAACAATAAACAAAAAAAGAAAACAAAATATATTGAGTAATAAGGACTTTCTAAATCGAGGGCAACAGAAAGCATAACTTCTTTATTCTCTATTTGTGTTTAAAAAACAGATTTAAGTTAGAGATTGCAAATAGAGACTGTCAGTTGGTCTGCTTAGTATTTAGAGTTTTTTTTCTTCTAATTAGTAGGTAAAATTTTATTTTTTAATAGTCTTTTTATTTACTTCGAGAGGGACAGAGACAGTGCAAGGGGGGAGGGGCAGAGAGAGAGGGAGAGAAAGAGAATCCGAAGCAGGCTCTATGCTGTCAGCGCAGAGACCCACTCAGGTCTCGAACTCACCAACCGTGATATCATGACTTGAGCTGAAACCAAGAGTTGCACGCTTAACCGACTGAGCCACCCAGACATCCTTTAGTTGGCAATATTTTAAAGGGGGGAAATTTTAAATAAGAATGGAGATTTCCATATTTTTGTGAATGAGTGGAAAGTCCAGCAGAGTATCTGCCCGCACCCCCAACCTGCGACTCCCCAGCTCCTAGCAGTTCATATCATACATTTTGCCCTTTGTGTTTTCTGCCTGTCTGTGTAGGCATTTGAATTTGCCATCCTTAATATAAGATTTACAATGTGTTACGGGTCTGAAAATCAGCTCTGAAAGTTGCTGAATTTTATTCAAACTGTAGGACAGTTTGTTTTTGTTTTTGTTTTTGTTTTTTTAAAAAAATCAATGCTTTCATTTTAATTGGATCCGTAATTGATTGGCAGAAATGTGGGTCTTTCTAAATATGTCTCATTGACGTTCAGTATTGTATTGCAAAGTTGTACTGCATTTCATTTTACTGATTGATGATCTTTTGAGCAAAGGCATTTATTCAGTAAAGGAATACAGTTTATGACCAAGACACTCCAAACAGATGGCTAATCTTCTAAATGGATCAAGCAAAACAAAGCCCAATCTTTAAACCCACTTTCACTGAGCGCCCACCGTGGACTAGAGACCCATCATTCACCGAAAGTTGACAAAGAAACAGTTCCCACCTCTTTCTAGGGAAATCAAATACAGGTAGAAATGAGGGCAAAACAGACTATGAAGTGGGAAATGGCCCACCAGAATTTCAGGGAGAGCACTCTGGGAGTTCAAGGCAAGCAGGTTCTTCTGTCTGAGGGGTTCGGTGGAAGCCAAGTGGACTTGGACCTGTTGTTTGTTTCTCAAGTTCATTCTGCCTTCTTACATGACAAAATCAGTCTGGAGCATGATGAATGACAATATGGACATGCTGGGAAGAGAGAGCAAGGCCGTGAAATGCTGGGGTGGGCAGGTGTATTCATGTGGTGGCCCTGACTCGACATGAGGTGGAATGTTTGAAATTAGACATGGCAAATAAAGCTCCAAATGACTGCTACAACCCAGCTTTCTTCTTTCTTTTTCTGTTCACACTACTCCAGAGTCCTTGCTTTGGGTCATTTGGCCTCATTTGGCATGAGTGCATCATTTAATAACTATTAACTTTATGCTACATTGCGTGCCTCATAGATACCAAGGCAGACTTAAGACCGTCAAAGATGGATTATAAAGTGATCGTTCCAAATGGCACAGACTAGGGTTGGTGGTATAGTGGCTGGCGCAGGTGCCTTCCAAATGGCACAGACTATTGTTAATATTCATTTTTCGAAATTACCATCAGCATGAACCCAAACCTTAAGAAAAGTCTTGGAGAACTTGTGGACATCCACCACCTCTCTCCCTTGCAGCAAGAGAAGCACTTATCCATTTAATTTTCAGTTTCGCAGTACCAACTGAAGCTCAGAGAAGGAAAGTGACTTTCTCAAGCTCCCACAGTGTGAGTTAGTGGCAACAGTGGGACCAGAACCCAAGTCTCATGTTCCAACTCTAGGACACATTCCATGGCAACTTGTTAACCGTAAGAAATATTATTCAGCACTGTGTATTATTACAGACTTTTTTGGATTCGTTTGGAAAACGTAATGTACCTATGTAATACTGCTCAGAGAAAATATGTTTTAAGAGAGACCAGCAATGAACCAATGCTGTTTGGAATGAATTGTGACTATAAATAGGATGAATTACTATCTCCATTTCTCAAGACTGAGAATTTGCCTAAGAACAAAGGACTCTGGGTGCAAAAACAGGCACTGGGGCCACAAAGTTTGCCTGTTATTTGCAAAACTTTGTTCTAGAAACATATCTACACCTTCCATTGGAAGGTTACAAACAAAAGATTTTGTTGTACATTTCTGTAGATTGAATACTGTTGTGTTAGTTTATGTAGTTCTTTGCTGCCATCTAGTGGCTTAGTAATTCCCAGTTCTCAGTGTAACATTTTAATGTTGGAAGGCTTTGATACGAAAACCAGCTGGTCACATTAAGTCAGGGGATTGTTAGTAACTAGTTAGCTTTAAGAGCCCTTAATTGATTAAATGAAGTCGTTTTAGATGACTTGAAAACTGTGTTTTTAATTTTCATGTAGAGTAGCTTTCCATGTGCGATGCTTTTCATAGTGTTTTTTAAACTCTGTGGACGTCCACCACCCCTCTCCCTTGCAGCAAGAGAAGCACTTATCCAGTTTAATTTTCAGTTTCGCAGTACCAGCTGAAGCTCAGAGAAGTCTATTTTACCTAGACTGGAGCATCCATATCATAAGTACACAGGCATCACCTTCCATGTTGTAAGCGTGTGGATGACGTCACCTCTCCCCAAACAGAACCACTGAGCTTTAGCTCTTGATGCTGTACATTATATAAAAGAGAATGATACAGTATGTATGCTTTGTTCACCGCTTCTCATGTGGCACTTTAATACTAAAGTAACTCATGTTTCTTTTCAACCTGTACAATAAAACTAATAGAGACAATTAGAGAGACCAAAAACATGAGAAAGCCCAAACCATTCCTATCATTTTGGTGTTTTTCCTAATAGTCTTCTTTGGAGGGAGGTGAGGTATGCGTGGGAGGTGTGTTTACGTGTGCGCTGTGCAGGAGAGTGTACCCCCGTATTCACGTGTGCACAGGAACGGGACTGTGTGATGCATGCTGCCTTATAACCTTGGTTCCTTCTATTTCCTCCATGATTTCTTGGGAACATTGTTCCACTTATAAGATTTCATATTCAACAGAACAACATATCTGAAATGGGTATGTGTCTCCTCCGAGAAGACTGAATCCTGTTTTGTGGCCCACATGTTGGATTATGGGATCTTGCCAGGAAGGCTGTGGCAGAGAAGAGGGCCTGGTGGGGAGGAGGGTCCCACCATCCTGGGGCCTCTGCTCAGAAGCCCTGCTCCCCTCCCATCTCCGGAGCTGCTCTGCGCCTGGCCAGGTGACCACGGGTCACACAGTGAATGCTCTTCTCTTCTCTTCTCTTCTCCATTTCCTGCAGCATTGGTATCATCTATGGTTTTGTGGCCAACCACCACCTGAGGACCCAGATCGAAAAGACTCGGAAACTGGCAGACAGCAACTTCAAAGACTTGAGAACCCTCCTGAACGGAGCTCCAGCGGTAAAAACCACAGCTGTATATCCCGGGATGCTTTGCGTGTGGGCCTCTGGGAGTCGCTGTATATATTTGGGACCCCCTTTGGAAGTCTAGAGACCCAGGAAATCAGCGTAGACAGGTGCTACCTTTTACTTTTATAGATGAAGAAACAAAGGCCCAGCGAGTGATTTTCAAAAGCAGTGTAAAAGCATAATTTCAGAACTGGTGTCATTATATTATTATTTTATTTATTTTACTTTATCTTAAGGTAGAACAGGGGTTCCTGGGTGGCTCAGTTGGTTAAGTGTCCGACTCTTGGTTTCGGCTCAGTTCATGGATCTCAGGATTTTGTGCCAACAGTGTGCAGGCTGCTTGGGATTCTCTCTCTCCCTCTCTCTCCACCCCTCTCCCATTCACACTGTCTCTGTCTCTCCCCCCCAAAATAAATAAACTTAAAATTTTTTTAATTATTTTAACGTGTAACATAAGATTGTAGTACTTATTATAAAACTGCTTAACTATCTTAAGGGTGTCATGATTTTTTTAAAAGAAAAACCTTTGGGTGCCATTGTCCTTTCCCCTTGGCAATACCTGCCATTCGTGTGCAGTTACTCTTGTCATGAAACTTTTCTGCTTATAAACACCCCATTTGCTAATATCTGCGTAGGTGTGTAGAATTCCTTGGAAGGAGACAATGAGACACATGCATGCACGCACGCGCGTGTCCACATGCACACATGTTTGCACACACACATACACGCACACTCAGAAGTTATTTTTGGGAGAAGGGGAACGGGATGGTTGGAGGGCATGTTTTTTTCTGTATCCCAGAAGCATGTTAATGTCTTGCCTGTACAAATTATTGTTTTTAAAAATATCTGAGCAGAAAGCAGCCTAAGTACTTGATGCTGAGCTCATGGGTACCAGAATGTGCAGAAGGATGAGGATGCCTTCCTGTTGAATTCACTCATCAGAGCCCGCCAGGATCCATGGGCCTTTTCACACAGAGATGTGCTCTTCTAAATTTATTGTATTCAAAACAATACTAACATATTAAATACTGTACCAGCTTTTAAAAATGTGGTTGGAATTAGGGGTGCCTGCAGTGGCTCCGTCAGTTAAGTGTCTGACTTCGGCTCAGGTCATGATCTCACTGTTCATGAGTTTGAGCCCACTGTCTGTGGGGACAGCTCAGAGCCTGGAGCCTGCTTCAGATTCTGTGTCTCCCTCTCTCCCTGCCCCTTCCCTGCTCACACTCTGTCTCTCTCAAAAATAAATAAACATTTAAAAAAAAAAAGTAGTGGATCTGTTTCCAAACCCCTTGAATCTGGTCTGTGCCTGTGACTTGCTGTGGCAAAAGAATGCAGTGCACATGACCCTGGCTTCAGGCTCCCAGAGACTGTGCAGAGTCCGCCTCATTCCCTTGCTGCGGACCATCGTGTGAGAACACCCAGGCTGGCCACTTGGAAAGTGAGAGGCCGCATCAGGAGAGGGATCCATTTGTCCCCAGCTGAGCCGGCCTTGCCCAGACTCTCCACAGAGCCGATTCCCCAGAATCAGGAGAAAGTATAAATCATGTTTTCTGAGCCAATAAGTTTTGGAGTATTATTAGGAAGTCTGGTATCAGAACATCTAAGCATCTTTAAGAACCTGTTTTCTCTCTTAAAATGTTCGGATTCAGGATAGTTTTTGTATGTTAAATCTCTTTTTATTGTGGCTTTGGACTTTAGAAGAGGAGGTCTCATGCAATTTTTTTTTTTTAAAGCAAATCAGCTATATCCTGAACCAGTACACCACCACTAAGGAAAAGGCATTCTCAGATCTGGATAGTGAGTAAGACTTAAAATTGCCTCATATTCCTTTGTTTGTTTGTTTGTTTGTTTGTTTTGGCTAGAAGATGCTATGGCCATGTCCCGTAAAACACGGGCTAAGGGAGAAGTATGCCGTGTCTACAACTTCCTCATGAAAGTGGGGGCAAAACAGAACAATTCCCTAGAGTGGCAGACAGTTTGAGGCTTGTTACCCGATGAGTGAAGCCCAGCCCTTATTGTAAAAATGCTTCTGCTTTCTTTAGTCAGAAGTGCTTGTTCTTCATTCCCCTCGTGACAGAGGAGATGGGTCTCTGTCAGGTCCACTGTTACAGACAGCAGTGGGCTCCCCAGAGAAAACAGTGGGTTTCAGAAACCCAGTGGCGGGCAGTGCAAGTCCCTGCTTGTCCACGAGGAGTTCACACACAGCCTGGCTCAGTGGTTCTCAACCAGGGGCTGGTTTGCCCTCTAGGCAACATGGGGCAACACCTGGAGACATTTTGGTTGTCCCTACAGTGAGGTTGGGGGTTAGTGCTACTGGCATCTGTGGGTAGAGGCTAGGAGGCTTCCAAACACCCTACAACACACAGGACAGCCCCCACAACGACTTATCCAGCTCAAAACACTGATAGTGCCGTTGTCGGGGCACCTTGGCCTTGCTAGAGAGATTAGAGATCCGGTTGCAGCTCAACCTCATACACTTTGTGTTTCTAGTACAGGTGCCGCCCCCAGCCCCCCACGCTAACCACTAACCGAAAGCTGAGCATTCCTGTGAGTACTTTTATAAACCAAAAATGGCATAAAGTAAAGAAACAATTACCATTAATTTATATGGAAAATTTTTTGAGTGTTCTCAGATCCCCAAAATCACCTCTCTTAGGCTTTCCTGATACCATGGGATACATCTTGCTAACGGATGCACACAACTGATGGAGAATAAGCCCAGATGCTCACAGACACGGCTCAAGAGTTCTGGCGCTTGAGCCTGAGATGCTGGGTGTGGTTCCCGCGGAAGGCGCTGGGGGGCGCCACTCTTGTCTCTGATTGGGCTCATCTCGCTGCAAAACCAGCAATGAGCGATGTTTTCACTTTTCCTCTTTTTTTCATCAAAGCAAAAATCCTTTACCTTAGTGAAACTGGTAGTAACGTAGGTCTTTCGTAAAGGCTAAAGACGCGTAATGTGAACTTTCGGAGACGGGGGACACCTGCGCGTTTAAATACCGAGTCCGCGGTTATAGAAACTGCGAGTGTGGGAACTTTGAACGGCGTGAAGAAATCTCTGCAAGAAACAACACCTAGATGGGAGAGGGGTGTAGGAGAAAAAGGGGGTTTGGAGGCAGGAGAGACCACAGATAACTTTCCAGGGGAGGAAATCCCACAGGAGGGGGAGGAGAATACAGGTAAGGGGTGGGGGCAGAAATTTGTGGATCGTACCCTCATAGCCCCTCTGTTTCTTGGAATCTAGATGTTAAATCATTGCTAGGAGGCGGAATTCATGAACGGCTAAGACCTAAAGTGATCCCCGTGCTCGATGACATCAAGGCCATGGCAGAAGGTAAGCACCGTGACAGAAATGGGCGAGAGAATATTCCCACTGGAAGTCGGCGGCTTCCCAGGATCACGCTCCCCTTCTCTCGTTTTCCCTGGATGCGGGCGTGCCAACAGGCCAGGTCCAGGCACACGCCATGGCAATGGTGCCGCTCGTTGGTTTGTTTGTTTAAAAAGCTTGTGCCAGAGAGGTTGTATTCATCATCTCACAGTCCTTTGAAATAACAACAGCAGAATCTGTGGGAGCCTGCCACCTGTTTCTGTAAATACAGTTCTTGGAAGGCAGCCATGCTCCTCCGGTTGGGTGGCATCTGCGGGGGCTTTCCACACTGTGGCTGACAGCAGAGTTGAACATTTGCAGCAGTGGCCCCGTGGCCCACAAAGCCTAAACTATTTATTCTCCGCCCCTTTACAGAAAAACCTTGTTGGCTCTTGCTAGAGAAGATGAGCAGCCTAGAGAATTTTAGGTCTTGGGGGTGGGGGGTGGGGGTCTATTGGTTACTCTTTCCTTTTCCCTGGAAAAGACAACTTTTGGGAAAGAAGAATCTACATTCGTTTCTTAAGACACCACAGGCAATGATATAAGTGAGCAGATGTGCTGATTTGAAGAAACTACATATTCAATTGCAATGAACCGAAGCTCTCCTAGGCCCCTCCAAATGTTGAGGAGATGTCCGTGCTAAGTATTTGATAGAGGGGACAATTTGGCCTCTATAAATGTGACTGTCATGAGCCAGGATTCCTGAGAAGACAGTCCACAAAGGAAGGAACAGTGTAGAAGTTGGAAAATTATGCCCGTTCGTTTTGGCATTCCTCCCTGCCAGCCCCCTCTTACAGTTCAAAGACTCAGATGCTGAATGGCAACAGGGTGGCGTGCAGCACAGGCTAGAGCTGGTAAGATTAGTTTTAACCAACCACTTAGTCTCTCCTTGCTCTCTCCTTGGCCCTGCAAAGGGTCTACCTGCACCAGAAGGTGTGACCTCTGCTGTTGATGCCTTAGATGCCTCCCTCAACACCTGTTCTCCACGTCACCAACCATGTCCTACCAATGCAAGGACACTGAGGCCCAGAGAAGGGATGTGACTGCAAACATCCATGCCTCTTGCCTTCCTTTCTTAGAGTTTTACATGTAGCCCCTTTCTTCCTTCCCTCCCTCCTTCCTCTCTCCCTCCCTCCTTCCTTTCTCCCTCTTTCCTTCCTTCCTCCCTTCCTCCCTCTCTCCCTCCCTTTCTTCCTTCCTCCATTGCTTTCTTCTTTCTTTCCTTCCTTCCTTCCTCCCTTCCTCCTTCCTCTCTCCCTCCCTCCCTCCCTCCCTCCCTTCCTTCCTTCCTTCCTTCCTTCCTTCCTTCCTTCCTTCCTTCCTTCCTTCCTTCCTTCCTTCCTTCTTTCCTTCCAAACCTGGCCCCTGCCTATCATCCATCCCAATCGTTTTCTGTCTCAACCATCCAGCCCCCAAACCTTCCATTCCAGGCCATGAACCTCAGTGTTTATTCTACTGTGGGTCTTCGAAGGCATTATTCCCTCGCAGGCCCTTGTACTGCATGTGCTTTCTCTGTGTGAAATACCACAGGATCTTCCCAACATCCTCTTACTACCTACCAAACCACAGCTAAGAGTTCTGTTCTCTGCAGGCTTCCCCTCATGTCTCACCTCCTCCTTTTCCCATAACAGAGCATGACAACCTTCTAATTTCTGCTCCTTACCTCGTGACCCTAAACATATGCTCGTTTTTAGTATTTACAGCATCGCCCCCTGCCCCCCCCCCCCACCTTTAACAGGCAACAAACTCCTTAAGGGCGAGACCTGTTGATACTGTTCATGTCTCTATTCTCCTAACTTGTGTCTGGAGACAACCCAGCACAGTGTCTGGCCTGGAGCAGATTCTCATTTCTGGAACGTATATAGGCCTGAGGACCTTACCTTAATTTTCTAAGTTTAGAATCCTGTAACTTCACTGGTTATAGAGTAGAAAATGGATTATATTCTTTCATCGTCCTGCCTCAGTTGCTAGGCAACTTCTTTTGACTTCACAATCTGCTGATCTTTTACTTTTAATGTCTGTAATCATTTGATTTTTTTTAGTTGCCCTTGATGTGCTTTATGGATGTATCTATCTTTTCAAATCAGGGTATAGTTGTTTTCATTTGCTTTGGGAATTTTGCAGACAATTCTTACACTTAGAAATCTTTGGGAGGTGCCATTGATGTGGTATCGATGCCAAAGATCCTTGAAGAGGCTTAAACAACAGGAAACATATCACTCAGGTCAAAATATTGGAGGTATTGCAGTTCCAAAGTTAGTGGATTTGGGAGTTGAACTCTGTCAAGGAGCCTTCATGGCCTTGCCCTGTCCTGTGGTTAGTAGGAGGTATTACCTCACCACCAGGATCACACTGTGAAAGGAGGTGAGGGCCTGGTGGCTCCTCATTCCCTCATTGGGAGAACCATCACTCCTGGAAAATGCTAACCTTCCACTTTCCACATCTCTAGCATCGCTCTTGCTGATGATCCTGCACGTCCCCTTATCATAGCCTCCCATGTCTGCCCTTCACCAATGGCTTAATGATGATTGGGCTGGCCCTGTGACCTTGATAATCAGATCTTGAGTAATTATGTGTCATTTCCCTGACACGTATAGAAAAGCTGTCTCTATCTGGCTTTCAAGTAAGTGGGTTATTTGCTCATGTAACTGAAATCTACCTTCAGGTAAGGCTTGATCTGGTGGTGAGATTCTCTCCTCCCAGCTGTTCTCTACAATGTTTATATCATTCTAATGCAAACCCCCCTGTATTTGCAAGAGGGCTTACACCAGCCACATTGCTCCTCCGCCTCTCAACCAGATTTCCCTCCAGTTGGGCCATTTGGGGTTCCACGGCCATCTGTGGACCAGCACTACACAGGGGATATGGTTTGGCTGGAGGTAGTCAGGGCCCACTCCTTAAGATGGAGGTGGGATGCATGCTATCCAAATACAAGTCTGCTGCAGCACAGGAGACAGGTGACATGTCAGCCACCAAAGTCCACAGCAAGTTTTTGTAGAAATGATTGGGTATAAAGTAATATTTAGAAAGGTTTTGAGTGTTGAGGGCCTGACACATACCAGGTGCTTTTCCTAAATTCTCTTAGTGCTCCCTAGAGTTCTGTTCAATGGGTATAGTTACCTCCACTTTACAACTCAAGACAGTAAGGCTCAGAGATGATGTAACTTGTCCAAGACCAGGTACCTGGGAAGTGGTGGATTGGGATTCAGATGCGGGTATGACTATAAAGCCTGTGCTGCCTGGTCTGCACTAGATGGTATTTAGGGACATTCGAGAGTGTTAAGATATAGGGTGCTTCTATGCCATCCATGGCAAGACAGCACAGAATAACTTTGGAAGAGGAGTTAGGAGTCTGGAGTTCAAGTGCGCTATGGGCTTGGGATGATGCCAGGCATTTGGAAAATTGGTCTTCCAAGATCTCCTCCAGCTCCAAAATTATGTGATGGTAAATTCTGTGCAAAAATATACAAATGACGCAATGTGCTCGGCATGTACCTTTACTTTTGGCCCATGATTTGCCCAATCTTCAGTGTTTGAATTAGGATTCAATTTGGATTTAAGGCAATTAAAGCAAATTTTATTTTTCTCTTCAGTGCTTCCTGCAGTAGTGTTAAAGTTTTATATTTCTTTAAGGCAGCCTGAGTAAATTAAAGTTTAGCCTCTGGTGTTGTCAGAGCTTTTAAAAATATGCTCAATAAACTGCTTTGACAATATTTTTTTTTGTCCTTGAGGGGTCACCGTTCCTGGAGATGATGCAGCACCAGGTCAATGCACGGAGTAGACGAAGGAAACTCTTCTTCCATCTCCCTGCTCCAGAAATCTATTTAATCCATTACCCTCAGATAGAGGACGTATCTGATACGAAACTGCTAAGAACAGATACTACACTGGATCTGAGCCAAAAGACTGAGAAGCAATGCTTTGACAATTTTTTTGCTTAAAATTCTCTGCAGCTTTATGTGTTTAGTGGCTTTGTAGAGAGCAGAAACATGCATATTGATTTGTGTAAATCTTATTTGAGCTTCAGCTCAGGACCTACAAAGGAAACATGCTATAAGCTGATAAAATGCTAATTAACCAAAATCGAGAATCTGAAATATCTTTCCACTGACTTCAGATGCATAATATACGTGGTCTTTCTAGGTCTGGAATGACTCCCGGACCCCGTAGATATTTTATAGACATAAAATACTTTGAGGCCTTTGGAAAAAATGTAGATTTATTACCTTTGAGTCTTTCTTGGGTATGACAGAATAGTGCCCATAACCCAGAATGTGTATAGACCACACTTAAATGAACACTCATATTCTGGACCATCAATTCATTTTATTATCCTTCATTTTAGGTTATTGTTCATTTCTTGCCTTAAAAATTTACCTTATCTTTAAATGGAAAGGACTATGAGAGGTAAAGCACATTAAAATGTGAGGTGTGTGTGGTGTGATGGGAAGTGTATTTTGGCACACTCTTGCATTCCGTTGTATGTTTTTAGCTGCAGCTCTGTTCTTTGTTTCTTGTTTTGTTATGGTAGACATTCACTGAGCCTCTACTATGAATCATGCTTTGCCGATAATCCTGGGAGGTAGGTGCAAGAGATAAGAAACTGACACCCAGATTTTATATCTAGAGGGGCGCTTGGGTGGCTTAGTCGGTTAAGTCTTCGACTTCAGCTCAGGTCATGATCTCATGGTTCATGAGTTTGAGCCCCGTGTTGGGCTCTGTGCTCACAGCTCAGAGCCTGGAGCCTGCTTCGGATTCTGTGTCTTCCTCTCTCTCTGCCCCTTCCATGTTCACACTCTGTCTCTCAAAAATAAACATTAAAAATTTTTTTAAAAAAAAGATTTTATATCTAGAGAAGATGACGGAATTTGTGGCCAGCGATCATACAGTGGAATTCTGGAAGGCTCCCAGGTCTCAGGGTACTTCACCAAAGTCAGGATGCGGTGCCATCTTGGGTGGATGCCGTCTCCTGAGGGCAGACCTTCTGGGACCCAGCCTAGAATCACAGACTCTCCTAATAACCAAGAGATGACCCAACCAGCTTCCTAATTTACAGACAAGGAAACTGAGTTCCCAGAGGTGAAAGAATCTGCTAAAGGTGCTATAACAAGGTGATAACAGAACTGGGATGAGACCTCAGGATCCTGTATCACAAAGCATTAAAGTGCATGTGTGCGTGTGCGTGCACATGTGTGTATGTGTGTGTGTGTGCACATGCATGTGTGTGCATGTGTGATTTCAGCACGCAAGTATTATGTGGTTGCCAGAGAAGGTTGGGGAAACCAGTTTTTAAGGCCATTCACACTTTTCCTTGCAACGTCTGACCGTGGTTTGATGTTCTGCCATCTGTTCTGTGAGCCTAGAAGACTAGCTTGCTTAGAAGAAGAGCAGTTTACTTTAAATTTCACATCTTTTACTGCTGTGGCTTTAAGTCCTTGTATAAAAGAGATGTAATTTGCTACCTCCCTGGCCACAAATACAGTGCTCGACAGCTCAGAAAAACCAGGATAGCAAACGGTTATCAAGGATTTGCTAATATAAGAATGTGTCCTTGGCTGTAAGGCTCCCCAAATCGAACAGATGGACTCACTGCCATGGAGGAGTTCCATCTCAGTGACCCAACCCCCACTTTTCGTGATGACCATGGTGGCGGTTTCACCATTTTCAGAGGAGATTGCTAAAGAACATTCAGGAATTGATTTCCGGTGACCAGAAAACAGCAAAGCTGGGATCTGCACCTAGACCTGCCTGAATCCAAAACCATGCTCCTAAACTGTTGCTCTGTGTTTGATTCCAGCTATTTGAATATTCATAGCAAAGATATGTCTGGACGTGATCAGTGTTTACATGCATTAAACCTGCTCGGGGTTGAAGGCGCTAGCTTGTCAGGGCTATAGTTCCTTTTCCTGCCATTACTGTTCCTGTGCCTGCCAGTTAATGCTACACCCATACCTGACTGTGTTGGTCTTGGTCTTTCTTTTTGTCTGAAAAGCATGTGGGTGGGAAAGATGAGCTGGTTGGAGTTGCTGGCCAAGGAGGCCAACCATGTCCCTGTATTCCCCTCTCAGACTCATCTGGTCACCTTCCAATGTCATCTGTAGGTTCACCTCCAGTTCCTTTAGGGTACTTGGTAGATAAGAAGGAATTTTGCCATTGCAAGCTTAGTGGGTGCCTCTGTTCTAAACCAAGGTGTGTTCCTACAGCAATCAAAGAGACCAAAGAAGCCCTGTTGAATGTGAACAATACCTTAAAGGAGCTGAAAAAGTCAAGTGCACAGCTTAACACCAGCCTCAGTGACGTTAAGAGGGACCTGGAGCAATCACTCAATGACCCCATGTGCTCTGTACCTCCAGTGGCTGCCACTTGCGACAACATCAGAACATCTCTAAGCCAGCTGGATGATAATACCAACATGGGTCAGGTGAGGAGGTGACCCTGCTACAGGGCAGTGTCATTGGGACAACTGCGTAGGACTCGGTGTGGGTCCACCCATCTGGTGCACAGTGGCCTGAGTCTCTGTCAGCCTGTACTGTTATCCAATTGCCACATAGGCATGGCTGCAGTAGGAGAGAAAGAATAATGAGAAACCCTTCTTTTTTTTTTTTTTTAATAATTTATTGTCAAATTGGTTTCCATGTAACACCCAGTGCTCATCCCAACAAGTGCGCTTCTTAAGTGTTCTCTGCGATTGATTTGATGGAACCTACCAGAATGAATTCAGCTTTAAAAAGAAAAAAGAAAGCAGAATGAGTTTTTGTAGACCTTTAAAAATTCAGATATATTTTCAAATGACATGCGTAGTACATTAACCATATATATCTAAATAGAAGTAATTCCCCCTATTCCAAAGAGAAAATTAGGGGAAAAAAAGAATTTGGAGCATCGTGAAAATATAAAGTTCCAAGATATAGATAAAATAATCGCATCTACACACAAGTTTTAATTTATCAAGATAGTGGTTATATACACATGCCACATTTTTTTATAAAATAATATTTAACATATAAAATACAGTCTTCTCACTTTCCTATTTCATGGGTGGATATTATGCAGGCTCTTCACTTTCAGCCTCTGTGTCTGTGTATCTACCACCATCACTGTGCTCACCACTGAATAGTTTTTCAGAGCCTGGGATTTTCACTTGCCTTTAAATTGTTTGAGCTCAAGTCTTTTGGGGGGAATAACTTTTTATTTTGATGTCCTTTTAAACATGCAGAATTTGCAAGGATGGCGGGAGGAAACTCTGCACCCTTTACCCAAACTTGCCAATTGCCAGCATTTTGCTCCATTTGCTTCCTTGTATTTTCTTTGTTTATCCATCTGTGTATCTACCATTTACTCATATTATCATGTATACGTATAAAATATCATGCATTTTGTGGTCTTCTCAATCATCTGGCGATAAGTTGTGGACAATATGTCCTTTTACCCCTAAATATTTCCATGTATTCCCTAACCGTACACAACCTGTGTACAGTTATCAATATTAGGACATGTAATGCTGACCCAAGACTACTGACTAGTCTGTGATTTATATTCAAATTTTGTGGATTTTTCTAAAAAACTGACTTTAAGACTGTTTTTCTTTCTCCAGTCCAGAGGCCAGTCCAGAGTCACGCCTGTTCTTTACTTGTCATGTTTGTTTAGGTCCTTCAATCTTGGACAGTCCCCAGCCTATCTTCCTCTTCTTTAACATTGACATCTTTGAAGATTGCAGGCCATTTGTTGTATAAAAGGACCCATGATTTAAGTTTATCTGGTATTCCCTCATGGTTAGATTCGAGTTACACATGTTTACCACGGGTATCATAAGAATGATATTGTGTCCTTCTTGGTACATCATGTCAGAAGGTCCAGGATGTTTGTTTCAGAATTGGCAAGAGACAGAACACTTTAAACCCATGTATGATGCTGTAATGAAAACTTTATTCCAGACCCCTCACCAATATAATCATTGCCTGCATTATTTTTAAACATGTTTTTTAAAAAATTGTTTATGACTTTGTTCAACAGTATTCAGTACCTGAAATTGCGAAGGCACCCGTATTCACTCTGTATTAAATTTCTTTCCTACATTTTCAACTCAGTGCAACAGGAGCCCGCCGAACATCTAAAACTTAATGCCTATAGAGAACACCCTGAGCTAAATGTATTTCCCCCCAACAAATATTCTATTGTTCAAAAGAAACTTAAATCATACCTTATAATATAGAGACTTTGGGGCTTGGATATAAGATGACTCCCTTTTTATGACAAATAATGTTGGGTGTAACCACTTTGCCTCACATTTTCTTTTACGAATTTCAGCTCCCATCTTTGGATAAGCCAATTGAGAAGATTAATGATATTCTTCAAACAAATTTGTCCAGCCTGGTCCAACAGGTACGTATTTTGGGGGGTGGGGGGAATACAGTATTTTATACAGTAGTTTATTTTGCATCATTTTAAAGGGTAGATAAATACATAAGAAAATAGGTAACTGCAAAAGAGCAGTGGAATTTTGGAAAGGGACTGCCAAGAAGGACGTTAACCGTTATCCTCCAGGTAATTTTGCTCATTCCACTTGGAGAAATTTGGATTAAGCAGCTATTGTGTGCAAAGCACCATGCTAGAGATAGAAAGCAAAACCTGATCTCACCTTCCTGGTATTCAGAATTTGTTGGGGGTAGTGCTGAGCCCCATACTGACTCTGAGTAAGGTCCCTCCCACGGAGCTGGGAGTCAGCCCCCTTCCTTTGGTCTGCTCCCACTTCTGCACATTTGCATATGCTGTGAGCTCTGCCAACCACTCTCTCCTTTCTCCCTCTCCTTCACCGAGCTACTTAGGCCACTAAATACTAACTACTTAAAGCATTCATTATGTCTTTCTTTTTTAAATTTTTTATGTTTATTTATTTTTTTTGAGAGAGAGAGAGAGAGAGAGAGAGAGAGAGAGAGAGAGACAGAGTGCGAGTGGAGGAGGGACAGAGAAAGAGGGAGACACAAAATCCAAAGCAGGCTCCAGGCTCTGAGCTGTCCTCACAGAGCCCAATGTGGGCTCAGACTCCTAAGCCATGAGATAATGATGTGACCCAAAGTTGGACGCTTAACCAACTGAGCAACCCGGGCACCCCTTGGTATCCTTTTCTTAATGAGGCCTTTCCTGGACATCTTGACCAAGTCAAGCCCTTTTTAATACATTCTTATAGCACAGCGGATATTCTTTATTACGTTCCTCCTATTATTGCTTCAATGTCTCTATTGTCCCATTGGAGTGTAAATCCTGAAAATGGCAGGGACCACGCTGGTCTAGAGCATCATCATTCCCCGATAGCCTACAAATTATTGCTATTTATTCAACCTGTATATTGAGGTCATAATAAATATTTCTTTAGTAGATTATGATTCAGCAAGAGTGCCCGGGGTCTGCAGGAAAGGGAGAGAATAAATAGTTTTATTCCTGCCTCTATATCTTTTAGCAGGGAATATAAAAAGATCATCAGGTTAAACACTCATCTACTGACAAAGTTAAGTGTCCCTTTTCATCAGGTTAAACACTCATCTACTGACAAAGTTAAGTGTCCCTTTAAACAAGTCATTAGAAACTCTTGGTTATTGTGTCCTGGTGTCCCCTCATTTGTTAAACGAAGGAATTGAACCAGGAGATGTGTAAGGCCCCTTCCGGCCACAAACTCTCCTACAGTGGGTGGCCTCCACAAATCCAAATGCAGATAAATGTAGGTCAGGTGGACAGTCATCCAAACAGACTGCAAACTTATTCACTGTTGAGGAAACAAAAGTGGTGGATGTTCTTCTTATAGCATCGATGTTTCTGGGTTAAACTGGAAACTTGCTGGCACCATAAATCTTATGAAGTCTATAACTTACATTAGACTGCTCTAAGAGAATATGATAGTCCGGATGGCTTCTAAACAAGAGAAATTTATTTCTCACAGTTCTGGCGGCTAGATGTCCCAGATTAGGGGGCCAGCATGATCGAGTTCTGGTGAGGGACCCTTCCAGTTGCCGATGACTTTTTTCTCATTGTATCTTCATGTGGTAGAGAAAGCTGTCTGAGGTCCCTTTTCTAAAGGCACTAATCCCACCCGTGGGGCTTCACCCTCGTGATTGAATCACCTCCCAAAAGCCCCACCTTCTAATACCATTACTTACGTTTTAGGGGTCAGGATTTCAACATACGATGCTGGGGGTTGGGGGAGGTAGACACATTCAGTCCATAACAAGTTATAATCAATGCCGTATTCCCTAGCAGTTGGCTAAATACACCAGCAGACAGTAAAGAAACACAAATTAAACCTCTTCCAGAGGAAAAGCCGTATATTTAGTTGAGCGACTTGGATGGAAGTAATGACATCTTCCTATCGCAGATTTAACCTCAAAATGACAGGTTTGGCATGGCTGTTTTTGTTTTCACTGGAGTCTCACTATAATTTATATTCTCTATAAACTGTGTTTTGGAGCATTATTGTTTTCTGTAAGATGAGATCTCCAGTTTTTCTTCAAAATTGTATTGGAAATTACGATTCCAGTTTTGGAAATCCACGTTATATCTGCACATGGTACACTGTACAGATCAGGTGTTTCTTAACCTCAGCACTGTTAACACTTGGCGCTGGATAATTCTCTGTTATGGGGGCTGTCCTGTGCATTGTAAGGCACTCTGCTCATACAGTGCCACAGTTGCGATAACCAGAATGTCTCCAGACATTGCCAGATGTCCGCTGGAGGACAGAATTTCCCCCAATTGAGAAACACTAGTATAGATAAGATAAAAGCTTAAAAGTAAAAACCTTCTGGGGCACCTGGCTGGCTCAGTCAGTTGAGCATCCGACTTCAGCGCAGGTCATGATCTCATGGTTCCTGAATTCGAGCCCTGCGTCGGACTCTGTGCTGACAGCTCAGAGTTTGGAGCCTGCTTCAGATTCTGTGTCTCCCTCTCTCTCTCTGCCCCTTCCCCACCTGTGCTCTTTCTCTCTCTCTCAAAAATAAATAAATATTAAGAAAAAATTTTAAGTAAAAAACTTTTAACGAGAACTTCAGTGGATACAATTTAAAGAAAACCTTCTTTAAAGGGGAACTTTTTTATAGTCTTTTAATGACCATATAGTGACCATTTCTGCCTTAAGATGACTTTTGCATTTTTAGTTTGCTTCTCTACGCCATGCTAAGCTAGAAAATGGGTGCTCGTTAACTGCCCTTCCATTCACTATGTACATCAATCTACTTTGAACTATTTTTTAGGGCTATAAGTCCTTTAATGATATTCCTGAGATGGTGCAAAATCAAACCACAGACATCGTATCAGGTGAGTCAGAGTTTGAAGTCCTTTTGTTTCTCTCTTTGTTAAGAACTGGATGATTAGGACAAAAAAAATGTATTGTTAAGAACTGTATTATTTTTCTCTCTTAAAAAAATTCTCTCACTGATCTCAAATATTTAATGAGAATCGGAGCTTTTTAACTACGCCACCTTCACACAGCGATTTTGATCTTAAAAAATAATAATTCTATTGAATGCTGATTAACATGGTCCTCTGGCCAGAGGCTGCAGGGTTGAGGACCACACTGTAATGAGGAGCCTTCATCGTGAACTGTTAGAGCTAAAGACAGCTGTGGTTTGGAAACTCACATTTTGACTGGTTTCACTAGGAAAAAACTATAGATTATTATATGTCCTAAAGGAACATAATTTTTTTTTTCAGAATTACTCTGTATAAGGATTGATTTTGTCTTTTTAGGAACATGTTCATCTGCCTTTTGGTGCTGCTATAAATGTATTTTAGGGTCTTAAGGGTGCTTATGATTTTGGAAGGACAACTAATATTGAGAGAATTCTACTAGCCTTAAAGTATGTTATATTCAGGTTATGGTATTTGGGGTGAAGGTGCAGAGAAACAGTGCAGTATAAATAGTTCTTGGGGCAGCAATGGCAATAAATATGGGTTCTTTGCTTAAAGACGAAATCCCTGAAGCTATGTAAGATCTTCTTCTTTGCAGTCATCTTCTCTGTGCTTCTTTTTATCTGTTGACCAAGTGATTTTAAAATGTCGTGTTAGAAGTACTTGATTTTTTTTCCCTAATAGTATTCTTTTAACCCACTAAGACTTTGGGTAAAAAGTATTCTATCTTTTTACATAACGCTTTAGATGTTTTGTGGGTTCCTTTTTGTTTGATCTAAGATTCTGCTTGAAAATATTAAGATACTAACGACAAAGCTCACGCTTTCCTGTGCTAGCGTCTGAAGGCTAACACATGCTGTACATCGAATAGCCACCTGCTTACTAATTTCTGTGTTTACTTTTTTTGTTCCCCCTTTCTGGACCTCTTCTGCCAATACATGCAGCCCTCCCTTGTAAGTCTGGCAAAGCGAGGTGTGCAGTATGCGTAAGCGAGGCCTGTCACACATGGTGTCATTGCCTAAACACAAGCCAGAGTTTTCCCAGGGCTGGGAGAATATCATTCCATCAGCCTCAATAGTAATTGCTGAGATTCATGTGCTTCCGAAACAAATAAAAATCCTTAGCTCCCATGTTTTGATCATCTGGTCCCACCCTGCACACCTATGCTGAGTGCCTCCTGTGTGCCAGGCTCTGCTGGGCTCTGGGGATGGGAGATGAATAAAGCGTGACCCCTGCCTACGGTTCAGTGGGGCACGTATACAGATGCCAGTTATCACACTCTGGTGACATGACAGGATACGTGCAAAGGATCTGAGGTGGAAGAGGGCATCAGAAGGCTTCCTGGAAGAAGCAACATCAGAACTGAGGTCTGAGGGAAGTATTTGGTGAGAGAGGACACCAGCCACATACAGTGTCACCCAAGCTGGCAAATCCAGGGAGCCGTGTTCTGTGGGAGGGCAGAACAGCCTGAGAAGCAGAAGGAACCCCATTCTGAGTTTCGGGAAGTGTTCATACATGAGGAGGAGTCTGCGTACCACATCTCTACAAACTCCCAGAAATCCCAGAGTTAAGTACGAGACCCACCAAGTCACCTCGTTCAGTATCCTGGGCCTTTGGGCACACAATCCATTTAGAGAGATTTGAGCCACTGTAGATAACAGCCTCCTCCTAGTAGCTCTGTCCGAACATACATGTGTGAACAACATACTTTGAAAAAGTTTCCCACCCTTTTATGTAATTCTGCAGTGATCCATGCTACCATGTACGCGCAGTTCACCAGGAGCCCTGGGATCACATTGTGAGAACAGTTAATCTTGTCTTTGCTGCTGCAAAGAGGTTTATCTCCCTTCCAGGACCGGGGGATATTTAACTAATTAGCATGTTCTTAGTACATCCATGTTGAGAATCACATGATGAGATAATGCCAACTTCAGACCTGTGTGAGCATTAAATGAAGTGATGCTTGTGTCCTGAGTATCTTCGATCCCAGGACCTGTCACAACGGACAGACACTTTCCAAAAGTTGGAACTTATCTTCTCTCCGAAAGGTTAGGATGTATTAATAGAAACTCTTTGACCATTGGGAATAAACTGCTATCTGCATATGATAGACACAGACGTACTTTAACAAGTCTCAATTTGCATGAGTCAAATAAAATTTTAAGAGAAATATCCCCTGGGGTCACTAGGGGGACCAATTCAAAAAATTGGTCCTGGTGAATAACTGCATTCCTGAATGCTATTTATTAAATTATTTTTTTCCAAAATCATTGAAGAGAAGCGTTGGAATTAGACAAACCCAATGTTAAATTTCATTTCTAGTCCTTTCTGGAAAAAAAAAAAAGACCTATGAGCAAGTAATTTAACCTCTATGAGCTTCAAAGTCACTGTTGGTAAAATGGGAGTAAGAATATCTACCTGAGTGGAATAAATGAGTTAACATTTATAAAAGCGCGTGGCCTATGGTAGGCACACCGTAGGTTTTAATCTCCAGATTCATTTTATTTTTTAGTGAAGAAAGTAACAGAAGAAAACTCTGGCTTGACTTCAGCACCATATCATTAAAGTCAGCGCTCATAGCTTGCTGTCTTGTTGAGTAATTGCTTTTTGATGGTCTTGGCTACATTCATGCTTGTTGTAGAACCTTTTCATGTTTTAACCACATACATAACATAACCACTAAAAGTGGTTGAAGCTTTTCATTTTGGCTCCAAAACACAGTGTCTGTTTCCCTCAGGTTTGAAAATGCATAACCTGGGTATCTTTGTTTTCAGATGTCAAAAGTACCTTGAATTCCATTGGTTCAGATCTTGAAAATATAAGCGAACAGATCCCTATTCAGGATCAGCTGTCGAATTTCATGAGTTACATTAATGACACTGAAACTTACATCTACCGCAATTTACCCACGTTGGAAGAGTATGACTCCTATAGGTGAGTGCCCCCCTTGAGCTAGCAAACTCGAGAGAGACCTTGCTCTGGAACAGGGTAGAAATCTGACATTATAAACAGGATCATCTTGTGAGAGAAAATTGTACAAAGAAGCCATAACCGGATATATGTTAAGCCTAGTTTATGTTTATTTAAAAAGTTGGAGTGCTCACTCTGGAAACACATTTACTAAAATTGGAACTATACAGGGAAGATTAGCATCCCTGCACTAGGATGACATGCAAATTCATGGAATATTATGTATTTGTTTTTTAAATTGAAGACTGTAAGGTCTTGAGCCAAGTGGTCAATAATTTGCAATTTTTATGTCATTAATGGCTTCTATAATCTTAGTTGTAATTACTAATGCATGGAAAAGGATTTTGAAGCCTAAAAGTAATTAAGGAGAACATTTGGATAAGATTCTTCTTTTCATTGGCTTATAAAATAAACACAAAGAGGGAGGTTCTCACAGAGAAACATCCTTGAAACGAGTAAATTGCTGGAGAGCACAGGTAAGCAGCTCTAGACCCCACCTGTTGATTGCCCCATTAGACAATATTAGTGGTGGGGTCTGGGCCCTGGAGACGACAGTGAACGTCTCAGGGAGTGATAGACTTGCAGGGTCTTGAGTTATTTCGAGGACCTTGTGAGATATAAGATGGGCTCTCCCCTCCAAAAAGCTCAGCCCCACAATCTGCCACTTTCGGAATCGTTCTTACTACCCAAACTCATGGAGATTCCAAAGACTTCCATTCCTGCTTGATTATTTATTATGCAAGAACCCAAGATAAATAATAAAATAATAATAAATAATAAAATAATAATAACTGCTAACATTTCAGGAATAGCTACAGTGAGCCCTACAAAGTGCTGTACATGTGACTTCTTATTTAATACTAAAACAAAACAAAACAAAACAAAACAAACAAACAAAAACTCCAGGGTTGTGTTCTATTTGTAATCTTTTTTCATAGACAAGGAAATTGAGGCTCAGGCGAATAGAATGACCTACACGAGGCCAGCAACAGTGTGGCAGAGGTGGGTTTTCAACCCACATCTGACTGTGCTCGTAATTATTGCCCTGTAATTAGTAAACCATTTTCCAATAGTGTGGCTAGGACACCCCAGCATGTATCAGGGCAAACATAAGACAGACTCTTTCTCTGGGGCACCTGGGTGGCTCAGTCAGTTAAGGGCCCAACTCTTGGTTTTGGCACAGCCCATGATCTCATGGTTTTGTGAATTTTGCCCCATGTCAGGCTCTGTGTTGGCAGTGCGAAACCTGCTTGGGCTTCTCTCTCTCTCTCTCTCCCTCTCTTTGCCCCTCCCCCACTCACACTGTTTCTGTCTCTCTCAAAAATAAATAAATGAACTTAAAAAAAAAAAAAAAAAGACCGGCCCTTTCTCAATGAATCCCCAACCTCATAAGAGGTTAGAGTTTCACAAATTGAAAGAATGATACAATTATCTGTTTACACATCTGCTCCCGTTCCCCTGAGACTAGAAGCTTACTTTTAAAGGAAATCTAACTAAGCAGATGAAGCATGCATTCACTGCAAAAGATTTCTGAGGCCAGGTTCCATGGCTTGTTTAATTTGGCATCCCCAGTATCTGGAACAAAATGCCGCAGAATGGGTGTGGGTGGCCATTACAATTAGCGAGATTGCTCTTAATTTAATGAAAAGCTTCAGAGGCAGCTTTTGTCGCAGAAGTAAATTGTTAATTTTGTAGTGTTTTAATGGTCGGGCAGCATTTCTACCCTTGAATGCTCCCCAGTTGCTGGAAAAGGTGGTTGTACCTTCCGGGAATGCCAGTAAGTCCTAATTGAGCCTCCATTATCCTAAAATGTCTCGCAGGACCATTACGAAATTGAGATTTGCATTCTGCAGGCACTTGATTTAGGATGTTCATAAATCCTAAGATATTCAGAGCACTCCCATGTAGAGTTTCTGGTTCAGCAAAGAATACAAGGTCCCCTCCCAAGTATTCCCTCAACCACAGGGCATTTTAGAGAAAGACCAGAGAAAAGAGCCTGGTGTTTCTTTATCTGTTGTTGAACATGACCATCCCCATATCATCATCATTGTTAGAATAAGCACTGGTGGGTATGGTTATCAGTAGCTTTGGAGAACCGGAGCAAGCCCTGCTTAGGACCACCGAAATGAAGCAAGGGAAGGAAGCGATAGTCTCCTGACCAGCGAGCAAGGTAGATCTTTTCAAAACCAAGATAAAAATGAAGGTTTCCTGCTGGCTGGGATGGAGAACTAGGGATGGGAAGGGATCTTTTCACTACAGTGTCACCCTCTGAGGAATCAGCAGGGGAATCAGATATTTGATTCCCAAGTATTACTCAACTCTTCCAGCCCCACTCGGATAGCTTTTGTGTTTTTGTGAGGTCACCTCTTTTATGTATAATAACACTGTGCTTGCTTCACCAGGTGGCTGGGTGGCCTGGTTGTCTGCTGTTTGCTGACACTCATAGTGATTTTTTATTACCTGGGCTTGCTGTGCGGCACATGCGGCTATGACCGGAATGCCACCCCGACCAGACGAGGCTGCATCTCAAACACCGGAGGCATCTTCCTCATGGTGTGAGTTTCTGCTCTTCCTTGCCATGTGGGGGGTGGAAATGCAGGGAGAAGAGCAGATGACTAATGACACGAATCTGGTGGCCTTGGGCTGCACATTCTGGGTAGAGGTGGAGTAGGCGTCTTGGTGTGATTGTGCTTCTGTTGGTCTGGGAAATTCCACCAAGTGTAAAAAAATAGAAGAAGATTCTAAATTGTATGCACTTTGATAGACAAGCTTAAACACAGTGTATATGGTGGAATCCTCTGTAGCTCAATTGTTTCTAAGCTTGCTTTCTTGGTACCCATTGTATTTTCTCTCTCTCTCTATTCATCCATCCATCCATCCATCCATCCATCCATTAATTCATCAGAAACTTGCTGAGGATTGGCCTGGTATCAGACACTGTTCTCTGTGCTCACCAGTTTACTGAATCTTTAAGGTTTACTTTGAAACTCTGGAAACTTGATTTAGAAAAGGGATTGCCAGGGTGCCTGGGTGGCTCAGTTGGTTAAGTGTCCAACTCTTAGTTTCCACCCAAGTCATGATTTCACAGTTCATGAATTTAAGCCCTACATGCAAAGCCTGCTTGCGATCTCTCTCTCTAAATAAATAAATAAACTTTAAGGGGTGTCTGGGTGGCTCAGTCAGTTAAGCATCCAACTTCAGCCCAGGTCATGATCTCATGGTTCATGAGTTTGAGCCCTACACTAGGCTCTATGCTGACAGCTCAGAGCCTGGAGCCTGCCTTGGATTCTGTGTCTCCCTCTCTCCTTGTTCCTCCCCAAATTTCACTCTGTCTTTCTCTCTCTTTCAAAATTAAAGAGTAAAAAAATTTTTTAAATAGTCGACCCTTTAACAAATAAAATAAACTTTAAAAAAAAGAAAGAAACAAAAGAGATTGTTGATCCAGCACCCTTAGGATTTAGACACATGGCATAAATTAGTGATAAAAGCAGGTGTGAGTGGTGAGCCTGCCATACACTGGAGCAATTGTCCCTGCTTCAAGGTCATTCAGGTCCCAGTTCATATTTTTGAAACAAACAAATAAATGTAAAAAGCCTTTACTAGGGTGTGACAAAGCTCCTGTGACAGGGCACCGACTGGGTGTGACTTCAGATGGAGCCAGAACGTAAATTTGGAGGCAGAGTTTGTTAAAGCTCCCCAGAGAGGAAGCTGTGTGGGTTCCATGCTGATATTTTCTTTTCCAATAAGTACTTCAAGAATCACCAGCAGGGAGTGTGCTGGGGCTGGAGAGTAAGGTACAGATTTGGAACAAGTCCTTGGAGCCATGGAGAATCAAAACCTCAGCCATGGCTGTCATTGCTTATGTCACTAGTATCAGGCTGGGAGAAGATGGCAAGCCACTGTCATGCACTAACGTGCTTTTACAAACATTGCGTCACTACAATAATTAATCAGACTTATGAGCTCTGATTGTAAGGCTTTGCCCTTTCAGCTCCAGGATAGTACAACAAGCCTTTATAAGTGCAGGCACAAGAGTTTTACAGATAACTTTAAAACTAACAGCATGGGAGTCTGCAAGATTTGGACAACGTTGAACAGAACTCCATGCACGGAAAAGCCTATTTGCTCACATGGCTACACTTAAGAAATTCACACAGCAAGGAAGAGTATATTGCCCCACCTTTTTGTTAAAATATACAGATAGAAAATGAGTTTAAAGTTCAGAATTTACTAATCCTGGGACTTAGCCGTTTTGTCAGTGTTTTGATGGGTGATCACATATTTTTAACTGCCTGGTGGGAGGACATAAATTGTTCTGAAAAGGTGCACTTTTCATAACATTCTATTTGCACGTTTTTAAGGGACAAAACCAAAATATGTGCTGTCCGGTTTCAAAGAAAAAGGAAATAGGGGAGTCATGAGCAATTTGATGGAGGCTAAAATTACTTCAGTTTGGATATAATTCTCACCTCTCCAGAGGAAGGAATTCTAAAGGGACAAAGTCACATGGAAGCCTGTGGCTTGGGAACAGGGGGATTTATCACCTGATAGGAAAAAAGCTGGTGGCTGTGGGCTCCGTATTGTTGCCACGCACTGCCCAACATGGAAATCATGCTTGGCAGGATCTTCCATCTCTTGAGACATTTGGTAAGCAACTAGATAGTTGAGAAAAAAATGGTACCAATGTAGTCAGTTTAGTCAAACTAATTAGAAGAATATAATTTCTTAAAAACCATTTGTTTGCTTGTAGAAACAAGAAAGTATATTTTGTTCAGCTGCAGCCACAACACCACCTGCTCTTAAAAACAGTAACACCATCCATTGACGTTGACATTGAAGAGCGTGGTCTCTTCAAAAACCAAGCAAGAATCCTTCTCTCCCAGGGGGATCCTAGCAAAGAGGTCTGGGGGAAGCTAAGGCAGAGAGCCCTGGCTCCGCTCTGATCCTGTGTCTTCTGAGGGTCCAGGGAGCATTTTAGGGGCCAAATAAGGCCCCTACAGAGGAATGTACATCTGCCTAAGGGCACATAGAAGATTTCCCCCGACGTAAGGACGCCTAAATGAGGCAGCAAGAAAAAAGTCTCTTGTACTGAAACCCAACGTGAAACTTCCAGTTTTAGTTCCTGAAAACCGTGCTCAAGTTATCCAGAGCTTTGAAGAAAGGCTAATACCCGGCGTAGCCATGGGGTCACAAAATCGCCTGTACATGCCCGGTAACCGTTCAGTGGTTACAGATATTTCAGAAAGCATTTTGTCAGGCTGTAGCAGAGCCTATAAAGAGACAATAATCTCCTTGGCCAAGTCATTCCATTTTAGGGGATCAGTTTTAAGGAAGTAGGACCCAACTATGGACAAAGTATCACAAGCAGATAAATGTTTTTCAGTTTTAGTTATAATAGTGAGGCATCGGAAATGACACAAACATCAGCCACCAAGGAGTGGGACATTCCTAAGGCTGGTGAAATGTAAGTAGGTTGGCCACCCTGGATTGTTGACCAAGTCCCTAAGATGTTCAACAAGGGCTCACAGCCCAAAGGTGTCATGGATGAACCCTTCCCTCTCCTGTGTCCTCATTCTCTTCTCTTCTCCTAGACTTGCTTCTCAACGCTTAACCATGTTCTCTTCTCTCCTCTCTTTAAACACGAAAACAGAAAACCTCTCCCAACACCACTCCTTCCCTTCACAGACATCAAAAATAATGATGCTCGCCACCTGTTTCCTCACTCCGCGTCCTGCACAAGGCCACGCCCCTTCCCTCAGGTCAGCAGCAGCCTCTATGCCTCCAGCCACTGGACTGGTTTCAGTTCCCCCTGGAGTGTCTCCTCTCTGCAGTGTTTGGGACTGCTGCCCACCCCCTCCTCCTGCAGACACGCCTTCCCCATCAATGACCCTGAACCCTAGTGGTTTCCTTCCTACTTTATGAGTCTTCCTAGCGGTGTTGTTCTCTGGCTGCCTTTCTGCCACCTGCTCCTCAAGTGGCAAAGTCCCCAGGCCCAGCTCTGGGCTGCTTCTCCCTCCAGTCTCAGCTCCAGAGACCAGTGGTCACTTCCAAGCAGCCGATTGCCTCGTGCAAGCCTGTACCCCCAGATATGTGTGCTCCAAACATATGACTGCCCACAGCATCTCCACCACCATGTCTCACGGGCAGCGGGACCAGATCCCACCTTCTCTTCCCTTCCTGAGCACCCAGTGTCTCCTTTCCCTGCTGACAAGCCCTGGCTTCACCCCAGACCCCTCCTTGCCTTCTCCTCCTATGCAGAATCTTTGGCACTATCCCATGTCCTGCCTCTGTTGTTGGCTGACTTCCCACCACTGCCTCCAGCCACATCGGGCCACCACTCCAAGATGACAACGTCCGCAGTGGTAGTCCCATCCACATGGGCATCTGTCCATCCCATCATCACGCTCTGCCTAGAATGGTCTTCCTCCGAGAGAAACTGGGCTGTGTTCCTCCTGTGCTTCAAGGCCCTTAGCAGCCTCCCCTTCCTGGATCAGCCGGATCCATCTCACGCACCCCTGCCTGCCTCTTGAGCTGTGTCCGTGCCACTCGCAGCCCTCCCTCTGGATGCAGAACCATGCTGGCCCCCTTCAGACTCCCGGTGGTACATCCCCTGCCTCAGAACCTTCCCACTCACTCTGTGCCCTGCAGAAGGCTAGCTTCACTCAAGTGACTCCAGGGGCCGTGTCTAAACCAAAGTGCTGGGCTGCAGGGAGACCAGAGACTAAGTCGAAAGATTCCCTCACTAAGTGCCTGGGACTGAAGAGTCACAGTGCTTATTGCTGTCTGTCTCCACTCCTCAGCTGGTTGGCTCACTTAACCTGTATGAAGCGAAGACTCTAGGTCCATTTCCTACACTGTATACATGGAATTATTAAGTACTGGTAGGTAATATTGGATGTGTAGTTTGGTTTTGTTTTTTTTTTTTAAAGTAATCTCCACATCCAATGTGGAGCTCGAGATCACGACCCTGAGATCAAGAATCACATGCTTTACTGACTGAGAGCCAGGCACCCCCGAATATTGAATAATTTACTGTAGAATTCTTAACTTTATTTGTTTCTCCTTTTTTTTCCAGTGGAGCTGGAGTCAGCTTCCTGTTCTGTTGGATATTGATGACCATCGTGGTTCTCACCTTTGTCGTTGGTGCAAACGTGGAAAAACTGCTCTGTGAGCCTTACCAAAACAGGAAGTTATTCCAGGTACATACGCTTTCGGGGCCCGTTATGGAAGGGCTTGACTGGAAACTTTGATTTCCCCATATGTTGTGGGTGCAAAAAGATGAGCAGTTTGGTTTTCATTCAGTAAAGTTAAGATCCCCTCACTTTGTCAGAGCAAAAAAATATGGTGGTATTTTCTTTTTTCTTTCTTAATTTTTTTAAAATGTTTATTTTTGAGAGAGAGAGAGAGAGAGTGGGGGAGGGGCAGAGAGAGCAAAGGAGACATAGAATCTGAAACAGGATCCAGGCTTCAAGCTGTCAGCACAGAGCCTGAAGCAGGGCTCAAACTCTGGAGTGGCAAGATCATGACCGGGGCCAAAGTCAGATGCTTAACCAACTGAGCCACCCAAGTGCCCCATGGTGATAATTATTTTTCAAATGTCAGGTGAAATCAGCACTAGGATTTAAGGCCTCTTCATCAATGTGGATTGTAATAAGCTGTAATAAGAACCCAAGTTGGGGAACCCCGGGAGGTTTCTGACATTTTAAAGAATTTCTTAAATGACAGCTGCCCACAAAGATGGTTTTGAGACCCTAAATTTGAAAGACACCAAAACATTCCACACTTTGTGGCCCAGTGTTGTCCCTAGTAGATGTCTGATGAGGCCATTGAGAAATAAACTCAGGCTTCACTTTCTGCCTCTGAAACCAAGTCCTGTGGGCTCTAGGGACCTGTTCTCCATCCAGCTTCATTAACTAACGAGGAGGTTTTGGCCCACGTGTCCATCTTGTCACTCTGGCTTTCCGGTGCTTTTCCCTCAGATGCTGGTTTTTAAGATATATTTCTGTTTTCCTGTTTTATTGCGTATACGTATATATGTATGTGTGTATTTTTTTGTTGTTGCCTCAAACGTGTTATGAAATCTGGTGAGTAACTACCAAGGAAACCAGTTGTTGTGGTATTCTATTTAGTCAGCTGGTTGAGGAAAATTAATTTGGGAGTGTCGATTTGTCAAATTTAGTCTATTTGGCCTCTTGATGAAAAAAATGGTGATACATCAAGCCAGACTTTATTATCTTCCATGCTGTGTTAAGTTGCTAAAAAGGACTTCTTTAAAAATAGGGGATATTTTGAGACCATTCCTCAGCTACATACATGGTCAAGCACTAATGAGCCCATCTTGATATATATGATATATTATATTATATATATCAGCCATCTTAAATATATGATATGAAGTGAGAGAGTATGCAAGTTATAATTCAATTTTGTCTAGAGAGAAGTAATGAAAAGGGGGACCAGCTGCTTTATGGCTTTCTAGTAGCTATTCTGAATCAAGCTGTCTATTTTTCGACCATTTCTAATGTGTTTGTCTTACTAAGAGAAGTGTTCTCCAAAAAGCAATTCGGTAATTCTATTGATGTTACCCAGTGGTCAGTCGGTTTTTTCCAATCATACTATTATTTTCTGGTTTTAAGTTGGAAATCAATGAGGAAAACCATGATCTGAAAATCCTCAAAATATATTGAACAGAATATTTTGTTCTATGTATGTATATTAGTGTAAAAGTTTCTTTTTTTAAAATATTTTTTTAAAATTTGTTCTAGGTTTTAGACACGCCATATTTACTAAATGAGAATTGGAAACACTATCTCTCTGGCATGGTATTTAACAAACCAGATATTAATCTCACTTTCGAACAAGTTTACAGGTAAACATAATTGTATGATGCATTTTTTTGCTACTGAAAATGTTATTGTTCCAGAAGGAGAATTTTGCTTTCAAAATGTCTTTGAGTTTGATAAGACTTTCCAGTTTCAAAATTAAGCTTTTCTCTAGTCTTGGCAAAGAGATAGTAGAAATAGGACCAAAAAGAGAATCCTGCTCCCGAAAATCTTCTAGACTTTGGTGTAGTGATGTCTCAAGGTCACTTTGTCCAGTACACACTAGACCTCACTGGTGAAGGTGACCCGAATATGCATTAACGAGACTCTCTGAAAACTCCTATACAGGAACCACCCTGCCCCAAGCAAATACTATGTATAACAAGAACTCAGTGATGGGTCCAAATCTCAGGCATGCTGATCGTGAAGGAGCTGAAGGGCCAGGCTGTGCGGTCAGGCCGCCTGGGCTCCAGTCTTGGCTCTGCCAGCAAGGAGCAGGCCTTGGTGACCTTGGGCAGTGTTACTTCCTCTCTGTTCAGTAGGGTTCAAAGGCTCCCCATCGCCTCTAGCAGAGATAGCAAATGAGTGGCACACATGCCCACCCGTTGCACTTCGCCCTCGTGGCAGACATCGGTAGTCAGCTGTGGTCTTGTTCATAGCCCGGAGAGTCTCAGAATCCTTCTCCAAGACATGTTAGAGGCAGACGTTATCAATCGATTGGAGTTTCTATGCACCATTAAGCCATCCCTGGGCTGAAAGAACAAAGCCAAGCTTCTTGGCCTGGCCTGCCAGCTCTTTGTGACTCTGGCTTCTACAGAGTCTTAGCTCTGCTGGTTCCTGTTATCAAGCTTTCTGTTTCAACAACACCAGCATACTTAGGATTCCCTGGAGAGGAGTATCACATCTCTTAGGCATGTAGGAAAGTTGCTTCTCCTTGGCATCCCCCAGGGCTAGAAGGCTCAGGCTACTGAACAAGGAAGAGGCACTCCCGGGAAGTGGCTCTGTCAGCAGCAGGGATATGTATCAGATGAGGCTGCCATTCTCAGTTCAGTCGAGGGGGCATTTTGCACATTTTAGAGAAGCACAAAGAGGTGAGGTCATTAGGTGTCCTGACCTTCTGGGTATACATGGCCCCCTTCCCTACCTCCATCCTGCCATCAGAATATACATCCCACCATATGTTGAGTGAGTGAAGCTCAACTGTGAAAATATAGAGGCAGGTGGCCTGGCAGGGGTTTGACTGAAACTTTCCATAAAGCCCACAATATACCTCCTTCTAGCAGATGCTGCTGTTTGGTGTTTGTTTTTTATGAGAGTTGATTTCTTTCCAATTTGTGAACTTGTTATCCCTCATGGCTTTTTCTAAAAGAGCAAAGGAGACAGACAGAAGGATGATTTACCAGTTTTATTGTACCTGTTCCAAAGTTGCAACATTCAATGAAGTAGGGAAAGAAGTCGGGGATGGTAGGCAGTGGGGGCTCCACTGGTGACCGTCCCCTGCGTCTGTGCTCGGAAGCTGCTTCTCTGCTCACAGATTTAGATAAAAGATGAACCGTGAACCTTTCTCTCTAACCTTAGCAGTGGACAGAGGCAGCCACAGCTGCCTTTCTAGATCATGATTTCTCTGTTTTTTTCCCACAGTGATTGCAAAGAAAATAAAGGCATTTATGCCACACTTAAGCTAGAGAATAGCTACAATATCAGCAAACATCTCAACATTCAGGAGGTAAGGAATAGGAACCAATCATGAAATAGACATATTGAGTAAATCCAGTTGTCTTTCATTTTTTTTAGAAATACCTTTTTTACATTTTTTTAATGTTTATTTTTGAGAGAAAGAGAGAGACAGACAGAGCGTAAGTGGTGGAGGGGCAGAGAGAATGGGAGACACAGAATCCGAAGCAGGCTCCAGGCTCTAAGCTGTCATCACAGAGCTTAACCCGGAACTTGAACTCATGAACCAAACCATGAATCATGACCTGAGCTGAAGTCGAATTTCAACTGACTGAGCCACCTGGGGGCCCCTTTCATTTTTTTTTTTTCAATTGAGATGAAATTCATGTGAGATAAAATTCACCATTTTATTTTTTGAATGTTTATTTATTTTGAGAGAGAGATAGAATGTGAGTCGGGGAGGGGCAGAGAGAGGAAAGAGAATCCCAAGCAGGCTCCACACTGTCAGTGCAGAGCCCAACGTGGGGCTCGAGCTCATGAAGCATGAGATCATGACCTGAGCCAAAACCAAGAGTCAGATGCTTAACCAACTGAGCCACCCAGACTCCCTAAAATTCACCATTTTAAAGTGATATTTAGTACACTCACAAGGTCATGTGACCCTCACTTTGTTAAATTTCAAAACATTTTCATCAGTCCAACCAGTTCTTTAAGGACATATGAGTTTCTCTAGTAGACTATGCAAATGTTCTAAAGAGGCCTTGCTGTAGACGCTACACAAGAAGATTTTATCTTGCTGTGTGTCAGTGTTCCTAGAGGAACAAATCCCGGGGAGACTGGCTCTCCCACACTTAACACCCTCTTCTAGCAGGTCCCTGAAGAGGGAACAAGGCACTCAGAACTCTGGCCCTCACAGTCATGGCCCCTCACGACTCATGGCTGCGGCCCCCGGACTCCAGGTGGGCTCTGCTGAGCTCTGCTGGCCCTCAGCAAGACAGCATGGCCACAATGATGGAAGCAGACAGAGTGGAATGCTTCACATTCTCCTTTGCCCAAACCCACACTCAAGTCTTGAGCCTTAAGATTCTGAGGAAAGGCCACTCCAGAGTGCACTAGACAGAAGAAGGAGCAAGAGAGTTTCAGCTGCCCAGGTCTAGGGAGCCGTCAGCCTACACTGTCCACCTCCCCACATCTGGAGGCCTTCTGGCCTTCTCACAGAAAAGACCTTAAGGAGACTTCTTTCTCCTGAGCTTCCAAATGGAAGCAGATACCAAGGGATACCAAAGAAGTAGGTGGTTCTCCAAACCCCACAGCTTGCTCGCTGAGGCATCTCAGAAGGCTTCCAGAGGAACCATGAAACCATGATGGCCTGACAGTCTTCAGATATGAAGAGGTTTATTTAAAAGTTGAATACAGGAGCACCTGAGTGGCTCAGTGGTTGAGCATCTGACTCTTGATTTTGGCTCAGGTCGTGAACCCAGGATCATGGAATGCAGCTCAGAGTCAGGCTCTGTGCTGCGTGGAGACTGATTAAGATATTTTCTCTCTCCCTCTCTCTCTCTCTCTCTCTCTCTGTGTGTGTATGTGTGTGTGTGTGTGTGTGTGTCTCCCTCTACCCCTCTCCCCACTCGTGCTCTCTATATATAATAAAAAGAACAAAAGAAAAGAAAAAAACTGAATACAAATTTTGTAATGTATTTTCCATTGTGTTGATTATCCTCCTTAAATATCCCTTGCATGTATACATAAATAAAATACTACTTTGTAACCAAGCCCTAACTAGATACCCTCTACTCATTTGACATGATGCCATGTTTCATTTTCTCTGTGGACCAGAGACAGAGCACTAGGGACACTCAGGCACCACACACTGCCTGAAACTACTGACTGCCTCTTAGGACAACCCCAAGTCAGCAACCGTGTCCCCATGATCTCAAGTGTCCCCACCACCCAAGTCAGTGTGTGATGTATCCTTCTCCTGGGATGAAGCCTACCTGGCTCCTTTTGGCATCTGTATTTGTCAAAACTCATTCAGAAGCCACCTCCTCTCTGGTGTCCTCTCCAGTCCCCTACCTTTGAAGACTGTCTCCTGCCCCTGGTGTCCTGATGCAGTTCATGTGCCTTTATTATGACTCTGCCTCTTCCTTGAGGACTTTGAGGGTGGATATGGAATATTATTTAGCTTTGCATCTGACCTCCTCACATAGGGCTTGGTGTGGGGCGTAAGGAAGGATCCAGGGAAGCAGGGAAGGGGTGGAAGGGGAGAGAAGATTCCTGGTAAGAAATGTCAGTCAGGTGCATGTCTATGTTTTTTGTCTCTTGTCATTTTATTGCTCTTTTAAAGCATTAAGTGTGTGACTATCTTGAAGAATGGACTTATTTATAACTTTTCTTTTTATCGTCCATCAGCATGCTGGAAACATCAGTGATGATTTTAAAAATATGAAAGTAAATATTGACAATATCGTTCTGCTGGATGAAGCAGGAAGAAAAAACCTTATGGATTTCGGCCTTTCGGGAATAGATACCATAAATTATAACATCTACTTGGCTGAGGTGTGACCATGAGTTCATACTTGATCTTTTGGGAAAAATAACAGCAGATCCTTGTGGGTTTGGGTTGTTTTTTCTGTTTTTTTTCGTTTGTTTTTATTTTTGGTGGTTTTTTTGAAGTTGAGATGAAATTTATATAACACGAATGAACTATTTTAATGTGAACAATTCATTAGCACGTAGTGTAATCCAGTGTTACACAACTACCACTTCTATCCAGAACATTTTCATCACCCCCAAAGAAAGCCCCATTCGCAGGGAATTCCCTGTTCCCCATTTCGCAGCCCCCCTGACCCCCCAGTCCTGGTAACCACCCATCTACTTACCTATTCTTGCTATTTCATTTGAGTGGAATCTGAATGGAATCCTAAAGCATGTGACCTTTTGTGTCTGATGCCTCAATGAGGCCCCCTTTCATATAGCCTAAAGTTTTTAAGATCTGTCACCATTATAGCACAGATCAGTACTTGATTTCTTTTTATGGCTAGATGTGGTTGGATAAAAATAATATGGTTTTATACGTCTAAATAAGAATGTAGCTGTGTCACCTGTGTAAGAGTTCCCATCCTTTATGGCCGTGGACCCTCGTTCACTCTGTTGTCTATCCGATACTGCTAAGGCTTAAAAATCCCACGTTGATGACAGAGTTGTTTTCCCCCTCTTTCGCAGATGAGTAAAGCCCCCACCAAAGTGAATCTTTTATCCTTTGCAGATGATCTAGAAGTAAAAGCCAACCATCTGGTGAGTTTGAACAGTCCGGTTTTAAATGCTGTAATCGTTACAGATGTCAAATGTCAGTGCTATTCTTCGCCCCCTTACACCACAAGTAAGCTTTGGTTAAAGACACGTCTTCTGTGGACGTCACGACTTCCCACCAGCAGCCATTGCCATGGGGCCCAGAAGTCTGTGAGCATGTGGGTGTTTGCAGGGTGGCTTCAGGGTGCATGCACCTGCTCCCGACCTCCGCTGGTGGTGCGGGTGCCCTCACTGCTTCAGCACCAGCTCTGTTTTCACCCCATCAGCCCCTCTACCACTAAACACATGCGCACACACACATATATACATGCATGGCATTTTTCTTGCAGTGTAGGGAATGGAAACTGAGGACTTGGGAGGGGGTTTTCCGTTTGGTGCTTTGCATCACCAGTAATAGGCGGATAGGAGAAGACAGAGAGGACACTGAAGCCCCATAAGATTCCCTTCCTCACTTCCCTGCTGGCTGGTGACTAAATGGCTATGATGAACGGAGCAGCAGAGCGTGGCCTTGAGGAGCCTGGGCTCCAGTGGAAGACTGGAATTTAAATCCTGGCTCAGCCACTTCCTAATTACGGGAACTTGGACAGGATGTTTCACCCCTCTGTGCCTTAGTTTCCTCATCTGTAAAATGGGAGCAGTAAAGTTGCTCATTAATATATGAACACATTAATATATCACACAACACTGTATTAAACACTACTTAAGTGTGGATTAGAAATGAAAAATTTCTCAGTTGAGCCTTGGTATTCTCATCTGTAAGATGGGGCTATTGCTGCTGTGAAGTGGCTTTCTAGTGGCTGGATTATGCTGAGGGGAGAAAGAGAGCACAGCCTCTGGCACTTAGGAAGGGCTAATGGGTTTGGGTGGCCACGGAGAGCTCACAGTCCAGTGATTTGAAGTAGGGTGTCTTGGCGCTGCCCCAGGCCCACAGCATACAAGGAGGGCTGCACGCTGGTCACGGCTACCCTGCCCCGAGCCCTTGTGGTTAGCGAGAGTGCTCCAAAGCCCCGATAGATGGTGTTGATCTTTGTTTATTTTATTTCTTTGCAGCCCCACGGGAGTTTGAAACAGTCTCTGAAAAATAATGCACAGACAATTAAAACAATTCACCGTGGCCAAGTCATCCCTTTGGAACAGTCAATGGTAACACTTGACAACCTCTGATATTTCCCCGTGACCCAAGTAAAACCCATTTCTAGTTGGCTTTCATGTAGCGTAAGGAAGCATCTACACCTCAGGCGATGGTCAAATCCATTTGGCCTCAGGCTAAGAACCTGGGCTCTGTGAAATACAAATGGAAGTTGGGGTGCCTGGGGGGCTCAGTTGGTTGAACATCTGACTCGGTTTCAGCTTAGGTCATGATCTCATGGTTCGGGGGTTCAAGTCCCCCATCGGGCTCTGTGCTGCCAGCTGCTTGGGATTTTTCCCTCTTCTCTCTCTGCCCTTCCCCCACTTCCTCTCTCTCTCTCTCTCTCTCTTTCTCTGTCTCTCTAAAAAAATAAAAACTTTAAAAAATAAATAAATAAATAAAAGTTGCTGGGTTTTAAAGAAGACAGACTTGCAGTGTGAGCACTCCTTTTGTCTCCTTGCCTTTTCCACTCGTGCGTGACCAGGTAGGTTAACTCCATGCTTGCCCCGGATGCTGTGCTCGGGCTCCCTTGGGCTCGATAGGCCCCAGAAGCCAGGCACCTCACTAGGGCACTGATATCTTTGTTGTGGACTTTCTCACACTTATTCTCAAATTCTTTTCCTCCAAACCCTGCCAAGAAATATGGGAAGGCAAGGGTAAGTCCTGTTCTCTCGGCCTCATTTAGCTCCGTTAACTGATCCTATGGGCCACGTTCCCTGTCTCCTCTCTTGTAGCCTCTATTCTGACTTCCCCTTTCTTTGCTTCTCGCTGCCTTCTGGCTTCTTTCCCAAATGCCAGAAAGGCATTTTGTAGCAGAGAGAGAACACGGGCTCTGCAGTCAGGCGGAGCTGATTTCAGATCCTGCTTTCTGCCTTCCCAAAGCCTTCTAGCTTTCCATTTTCTCTTCTGAAAATGGGGGGAATGTTTCCTGCCCTCCTGTCACCTGCTTCCTGGAGATGAAACCCGTGATGTGCCAGAGAGAGACTCTGTAGACAAGAGGGATTCTTATTACGCTCGTGTGGGAGACCTGTTGGCTTGCTTAGGTTTGGAGAAGCTCGTTAGTCCACCCGACTTCAGCTTCGGAACCTCCTATGACTAGCTTTTACCATCTCGATCTCTCTCTCCGTCTTTTCCTTCCCGACTTTCTAGCTCATTGGCGTGTCCAGAAAGAAAACTAAATGTTCTTAATGTGTGTGCCACGCTCATTATAATTCTCTGCTCTAGTTGTTTATGCCCAGCACAAATTTGTTAACATTTTAAGCTGGTTTTTCCATGTTCCTTAAATACCTTCCTTCAAGTAGACATAAGCCTCGTTGGCCTTTGCAGAGCTGAGACGACCTGTCTCCAAATAGGCGAATTGCTGTGTACAGGTGACCTATTATGTAAACCAGGGGTTAGCAAACTATGGCCCCAAAACTACAATCTGTGGGCCAAATCCAGCCTGTTGCTTGTTTTTGCAAATAAAGTTTTATTGCAACGCACCCAGGCCCTCTTATTTACAGGTGCCTGCAGCTGCTTTCTGCTAAAAGGGTAAAGTTGAGTACTTTGGACACAGCGTGGCCCCCAAAACCTAAAATATTTACCGTCTGGCCTTTGTTTTACCAATCCCTGACCTAAGTCATTCACATTAAATTACTCTGGGAAGTTTGGGTAGACTTTTGCAAGTAGTGCCTGCCACATGGAGCAAACCTGACTCAGTGGTTTCTTGGACACCTCGTGTGGGCTGCGCTGTCCTTCGAAGCTCTAGAATACAGTTCCTCATATTCTTCTTCCACTTTTCTTATACCAGAGGTATATGAGGCACGCGTGGGTACTTGCACCTGCTGTTGTTTCTAGAATGAAACCATTGCAGAGTAAAGTCGGATTTGATGGGTGGCTGGCGGGGAGGGAGCGAAGGGAGACCCAAGGCATGTGATCTCGCTAGTTCATGTAACAAGTTGGAAAATACTGCGTATGTTTGTTCACCAGAGCTCTGCATACCAAAGCATCAAGGAACTTCAACAAAAAAGCAGTGGATTGGAGGTAAGGACTTACTTTCCTTTTCTGCTATGGGGTCTTATTGTAAAAGCACACACACACTTTCAGAGATTGGTTCTACAAGTATTTAAGTTAAAAAAAATATCCTTTGGGGCACCTGGCTAGCTCAGCCAGTAGAGCTCATGACTCTTGATCTCTGGGTCATGAGTTCGAGCCCCATATTAGTGGGTAGAGTTTACTTTATTTTTTTTGAACTTTTTTAACATTTATTTATTTTTGAGAGACACAGAGAGACAGAGTGTGAGCGGGGGAGGGGCAGAGAGAGAAGGAGACATAGATTCCAAACCAGGCTCCAGGCTCTGAACTGTCAGCACAGAGCTCAATGCGGAACTCGTACTCATGAACCATGAGATCATGACCTGAGCTAAAGTTGGACGCTTAACCAATTGAGCCACCCAGGTGCCCCAGGGCATAGAGTTAGTTTTTTTAAAAAAGGGGTGGGGCGCCTGGGTGGCCTAGGTGATTATGCATCCGACTTCGGCTCAAGTCACGATCTCACAGTTTGTGGGTTCAATCCCCACATTGGTCTCTGTGCTGATGGCTCAGAGCCTGGAGCTTGCTTGCTTCAGATTCTGTGTCTTCCCCTCTCTCTCTCTCTGTCCCTCCCCCACGTGTGTTCTGTGTGTGTGTTTCTCTCTTTCTCTCAAAAATAAATAAACATTACAAAATAAAAAGAATAAAATAAATCTTGGTTATCCACCTATTTTAAATGCTAAACTGGGTTTTCTTACCATTTGCTTCCTGAAAGTACTTCTCACCTTGGCGCACTGTTAGATACGCTGGTGAAAGCTATGTGTTGATGTGTAGAATGTAAGCTTAGAAGGTACACTGGTCACTTTTACTGAGATAATGCTGCTTACAAAATCCAGTGCCTTTGACCACAGACTCATTCTCACCATTGGGTCGACTTCAGGCTTGTCCGCCTACCTTCCCACCCAGAGACCCAGGCTGAGGCAGCAGCTCCTGTCTGGGCCACCTCATGTCCTCGAGGTAGAGGAGGGGAAAGCAGAGGGTGAATGAAAACACAGACTGTCCTTTAAGCAACTTCTTAGAACCAGCCACTCCATCTGTGTTCCATTAACCAAAGCAAGTGAGGCTTCCAGGCCCATCGTCACGGGCTGAGAAGCCAGAGCTCAAAAGGCATCAGTAGTCAGCAGCAGCTAATGCAGTCAACCACAGCGGGGTCCTTCAGACCGCAGACATCTCCGCAACATACGCTGAGCTCTGTGGCTATGCTGTGTTCATCTGGTCCCTTCAATGCCAACGGACAACTCAGAAAATATTTCTTTATTGAGCAGAATAGGCTGCCCATGAGAAGTTTGGGATGTCAGCCCACAACAGAAAAATCCCACGTTCCTCCCTGCACTTTTCTCTGAGATCCTTTTGCAGACCCTTGTCACAGGGCTTCTTGCCACGTGTGGCTATGTGTCCCCCGTGAACTGGGAGCTCCTTCACTAGTCGTATACTCCCCAGGCAGCATTGGGCTTGCTTCTTTGTTGGCACAGGAGACCTCGAGTTCCCCCTGAAGGTTCTTCTTTGAGGTTTGCTCTGCTTGGGGACTGTCACTGTACCTCTCATCACAGTGGCCATTTTACACATGTGCATGTCCTGGGCCAAGGGAAGCTGGGGACGGACTGGTCGCTGTGTGCAGGTCTCTTGCCATCCTGCATATCTGGATGTTCAGGGTGACGGCGCAAGCTGCGCATTGCCCTTCACGAGGGGCCCGGGTGGGAGCGAGTTGGGATGGAAATCTGTCTTTGACCCGCCGGCCAGGCTGTGTGCCCTGAGGCCTCTGGGCAGAACAGAAAAGGCACCTTTTCTAATTCGCACCAAGCTGCCATGCTGGAGCTCTTACCTGTGTCAAGAAACTAGGTGCACATCCCAGCTGTTATGCCCCCAACCTGGCGACGTCAAGCAGGGTCAGCCACCTCTTCTGTGAAGAGGGCCTGACAATGCCTTCCTACAGCCTGTGAATACAAGAGGCCCCGCTATCCATGGGGGGTACATTCAGTGGATGCCACAGGTGGTACCGAATCCATACATAGATAGCTATGATAAAGCTGAATTTATAGTTAGGCACAGTAAGAGGTGAACAACAATAACCAACAATTAAATAGAGCAATTATAACAATGTACTGTACTAGAAGTTATGTGAATGTGGTCCCTTTCTCAACATCTCTTACTGTACTCAACTCACCCTTCTTTCGAGGATGTGACCTGGTAAAAATGCCTGAGCGGTGGGATGAAGTAGGCATGTGAGGGAGCATTAGGCTGCTGTCGGCATTTCCGACCATATATCAGAAAGAGGGTCATTGCTTCTGGACCCTGAGTAACAGAAACCGTGGATAAGGGGGAGTTGCTATACTCAAGGAGGCGATTCGGATCAAGGGCCTGGCCCGGTGTCTGGCACAAAGTGAATGCTCAGTATGTAATCCTCTTGTTCCCCTGTCCTCAGAGGGCTGGGCGGCTCTGTCGTCTTCTTGACTAGCAAGTCGTGGTGGCGTGGGGCTGAGCTGACAGCACCAGCACTGACAGGCAAACTAATGAAATCCCTTCATCACGTGATACCCTGTCGATTGCTGTGTTTTCCAGATGAGAGTGACCAATACCCTTTCCTCATTGGATGCTGCTCAGGACTTCCTCACAACCCGTATTTCCTCTGTGATTGTTGAAGTAAGTCTTCTTTGTAAAAAATAAGTGTGCCAGTAAGTGGATGTGTGCCCATAACTAGGTGACTGCATAGCATCCTTTTAACGGTTTTACTACCCTTTGATTTCTTTCCAGGAAAGTCAGAAGTATGGGAACGCGATAGTAGGATACTTTGAACGCTATCTGCAGTGGGTCATGATCTCAGTAAGTAGTTTCTCTTTTATGAACATAAGAGGGCCATATGTTAGGATGATCATGTTCTAAGATACAATCAGGAGGAAATAAAATTGAACTCCTAGTAACTGAGTAGGAGATAAGGGGCCTGGAACATGGTGACCATAATGGAGATAGCATAGGACGCAGCACGTGTCATCCATGCTGGACCCCTTCTCGGGCCTGCCCACCGAGCAGGAGAATGTGCCCCTCACATTCTCCCTCAGCTCCCTTGCTCACCATGATAGGGGTTCCTGCCACACTTGACTGTGTCTTCCCAGTGAACTTGGTGGTTTGGACAGTGCTGAGCCTGCCATGTTGTTGATGTATCAGTCAACGAGGGGTGGCTTGGGCTACAGAAATTTGTTTTCTCACAATTCTAGAGGCTGGATGTCCAAGATCAAGGTTTCAGCAGTGTTGGTTTCTTTAGAGTCTTCTCTGCTTGACTTGTAGATAACCATCTTCCGCGTGTGTCTTCACAAGGTCTTCCCTCTGTGCATGTCTAGGCCCAAATTTCCTCTTCTTTTATAAAGATACCAGTCACATTGGATTAGGACTCAACCCTAATGACCTCATTTTAACTGAATTGCCTCTTCGAAGACCCTACCTCCAAATACAGTCATATTCCAAAGTGCCAAGAGGTAGGACTTTCACACATGAACTTTTGGGGAACACAATTTAGTCCACACCTGTTGGGTCTCCCCAAATACATTAGAAGAGGAAAGTCGAGGAGCAGAGTGAAGTTTCCAGTGGTTTCAAGGCAGCACGTTGCTCCCAGCAGCCAACTTGTGGAGAATTATAGTGTCTTGGAAAATGCCTTTTGTCATCTTGGGCTCTGGGCCAGCTCCCCTCTGTGAGGATTATTCCACTGGGGCAGGGTTTGGGAGGTGGGGGGAGGAGATGCTTGCAGCTGAGTTACTTGAGTAACTTGGGCTGAGTCATGTGGGCTACTTGCTGCTAGCCGAGAAGGGCTTTGAGAAGTCTAGTGACTCAGGAAAATTTCAACTACTCCCAAGTGGCCATGAGTTTCTCACATCTATTCCTGGCCCTTGGCCACGTGAGCCCAGACTGTCAGCCGTCTCCTCCCTCTTTGCTGCCCCACCTCGTATTCCAGCCACACCCAGCTGCTTGATTCTCTGAAACTTTCACACTTCTCTGTGTGATTTCCCCTGTGTCATACCCCCTCCCCAGTCCCAACCTCTAGTCCCCACCATCTGGGCCTTGTATCTGGTTCTCCTTCAAGGCCTAGTTCCCTGATGTCTGTGCCGACACCTCCTCCAGCCCCCTAGATGTGAAGACCTCAGGGTCTTCTCAGCGCTGGCATGAGGCATGTGCACACACGGGTGAGTAGTGGCAGAAGAGACGTATTATCATCAGTGCCTCCATGGCCACCAGACTGCATGCGTCCCCTCCACCGGATCAAGGAACCACAGTTTCGTCACATCCATCCCAGAATATGAAGCAAATACCCTGAAACCAAAGCAAGTCTGGACAGGAATGGTTAAGTCAATAGGAGCCACACCATGGGAATATTAGGTGGCTATTGGTACGAAATGGATCAGAGCAATGCCATGGGGCTAGGAGCGATTTTCACAGGGTGTAAATAAAAGAGAAAACCAAGATTCTGAAAGCATACAGAGTATGACTCCAACCCCAGTTTTTGTAAAACCAACAGTGAAAAAGCCTATGAAGAGAGAGGTAGGGCTGTTTGAGCTTGGTGAAAATAAAGTTATTAACATGGATTGCTTCGGAAGGTATATGTGGTGGAAGGAAAGGGAAAGATTTGCCAACCAATAAAGGGAAAGAGCTAACATCCAGCTCACTGTATGTACTCAAAGGTTTTTTGTTGTTTTTTTTTTAAAGATTTTAAGTTTATTTATTTATTTTGAGAGAGACAGAGACAGGGAGAGTGGAGAAGAAGCAGAGAGAGAGGGAGACAGAATCCCAAGCAGGCTTCGCACTGTCAGCACAGAGCCCAGCTCGAGGCTCGAATCCACAAAACCATGAGATCACGACCTGAGCTGAAATCAAGAGTCAGATGCTCAACTGACTGAGCCACCCAGACACCCCAAAAGTTTTGTTGAGTGAATGAATATAGTTATCTTAAGTCAATGGGATCGGAGCATCTTTTTGGGATTTATTAAATGTGTTTATTTTAAATTCGTTAATGAGTACAGAGTTTTATATCTTCTAAATTTTTGTTTTTTAACTTTAGAGAGTGTGTGTGAGCAGGGGAGAGGGGCAGAGGGAAAGAGAGAGTGAATCCCAAGCAGGCTTCATGCTCAGCATGGAGCCCAGTGTGGGACTTGATCCCCCAACACTGAGACATGACCTGAGCCAAAATCAAGAATTTGATTCTCAACCGACTGAGCCACCCAGGCGCCCCTATTTTCTTTTTAATGTTTATTTATTTATTTACTTATTTTTAGTTTCCTGTCTTCTAACATGGGGTCCACAGGTAGCACCGGTTTTTGTAAACAGTTTTATTGGCACACAGCCACCCCCATTTGTTTAGATTTCATCTGAGGCTGCTTTCACCACTTTTTTTTTCAGAGTCCAGCACTTGAGACAGAAAAGTCTCGGTCTGTCCTGCAAAGTCAAAAATATTTACTCTCTGACCCTTTCTTTTTTTTTTTTTTAATGTTTATTTATTTTTGAGAGAGAGAGAGAGAGAGAGAGTGTGTGTGCATAAGTGGGGGAGGGGCAGAAAGAGAGGGAGACACAGAATCTCCAGGCTCTGAGCTGTCAGCACAGAGCCTGACGCAGGGCTCAATCCTTTTTGTGAAAACAGTCAAAGATAAATGGCACATCTAATTCTTGTGGAGTTTTGTGTGTGTGACTCCAAGTTCAGCCGTGCTTCTTACCTCCAGGTGACTGAGAAAATTGCAGCCTGCAAGCCCGTGGCCACTGCTTTAGACTCTGCCGTTGACGTCTTTCTGTGTAGCTACATTATCGACCCCATGGTAAGAATTTCATCTTTCAAAATAAGGAAACACAATAAACTCGTCAGTCTTCATTTTTTGTTTGCAGATGGTAGTACACACTATGATAGAAAATAATTCTGTGTTTGGGTCTGTTAACAGTTGTGGAATCCAAGACCTGAAATCTAAAATTTAGATGTGTGTGTTAGGATACCTGATAGACTTAGAAAAGCGAAAGACCTGGCTGCATACCTTTGTTCCTATCTTGACTTATATTTGTAGAAGTCAGGAGATCCTCATGAAGAAAGTCCTATTTGTCCAGAACAATTGGAAAGGAGCAGTCACTAGTGTGCAGACTGCCAATATTCAAAAGGACTCTTAGTGCAACTATATATATATATACAATCCCAAAGCTACAGCAAACTCAATTTAATTTTTGATTTAAAAGCCCTTTGAGATATTCCCATTGGGATGGTGAGTTCCAATTAATCAAGTTTATTCCCCAGCTCTAGTCACTCCTCAATATACACTGACCATCTCTGAGAGCCTCCCCTCTCCCTTCCTCTGCTTAAAGCGCCTCAGTGGCTTCCTGTGGCTGTCACAGTAAAGATCAGTCGGGGTCCTTAACCGAATACACAGGCCCTGTAGGATCGAGCTCTTGTCCCTCGAGGCCACATTTTACACTGTTCAATCACCTTTCTCTGTTGTTCTCCAGACCCACGTTTTCTTTCACTTCTTTATTTTTTTTTATTTTTATTTTTATTTTTTTTTAATTTTTTAACGTTTATTTATTTTTGAGACATAAGAGACAGAGCGTGAGCAGGAGAAGGGCAGAGAAAGGGGGACACAGAATCCAAAGCAGGCTCCAGGCTCTGAGCTGTCAGCACAGACCTGATATGGGGCTCGAACTCACAGACGGTGAGATCACGACCTGAGCTGAAGTCGGCCGCTCAACTGACTGAGCCACCCAGGCGCCCCTCACTTCTTTAAATACATCTCAATTGCTCTACATCTGGGCCTTTGCGCATGCCATTTCTGCTGCCTGGAGGCTGCGTACATGCCCTTTCTCTTTCTCTCTCTCATCCTTCCCCTCCACACGCACACCCCACCTGGTTAACTCTAGCTCTAAGTCTGCCAATGAGTGAGAATACAGACTGTGGATTCAGATTCTACGTCTACGTTTTCTGGACTCCATGACTTTCAAAAATTATTAAACTTTTCTGAGCTTTATCACCTAAGTGGGGCTGATGGTTCAGGGAGAGATTATGTTTAAAGCCTTTAACACCATACCTGGAGCATTAGCACTCAATACGTGGTCCCTATTATTAGCGAGCGGTTTTAAGATCTGAGCTCAAAGGTGTCTTTTTTTTTTTCCCCAGGAAGCCTTTTCTGATCTTCCCAAGTAGATTGGGTTCCCTTTTCTACACGCCCATAGAACCCTACGTTCTTCCTTCGGAGATGTTATTGCTCTTTGAATTGTACATTTTTGGCTTTTTTTAAATTAAGACCTGTCCCCTTCAGGGGCTCCTGGGTTAAGCATCTGACTCTTGATTTTGGCTCAGGTTATGATCTCACGGTTCGTGGGATCCAGCCCTGTATCAGGCTCTGTGCTTACAGCGTAGAGCCTGCTTGAGATTCTCTCTCTCCCTCTCTCTTTCTGCCTCTCCCCCCCACTGTCAAAATAAATAAATAAACTTAAAAAAAAAAAAAAGACCTGTCCCCTGCAACACACTCTAGACTGTCAACCCCCTGAGCAGAGGGCCTGTGCGTTGCTGTGTCCCTGTCATCTGGCATATTGCCTGGCACAGGCAGTTGAATGAATGATGATCAAACAGCTGGCTGTCCAAGCACATCTGTATTGCTCCATCTGTCATCTCCCGGTCCCACATCCGCATGCCCATCTATCTGCAGGATGGACTTTCACACCTGGATGGAGGCACTCCTCTCCTCTCCGCCATGCAGACCCCAAGGTCTGGCTTCCTGGCCACTTCCCTCGGCCCCAGCCCCTAACCGCTTTGTCCTGCTGTTTGAACCCCTGCTGATGGCTTCGCAGGTGTGTCCTGGGCTAACGTGGTGGATTCTTTTTTTTTTTTTTTTTTAATGTTATTATGTTTGAGAGAGAGACAGACAGAGTGTGAGCAGGGGAAGGGCAGAGAAAGAGGGAGACACAGAATCTGAAGCAGGATCCAGGCTCTGAGCCGTCAGCACAGAGCCAGATACGGGACTGGAACTCATGAACCACGAGATCATGACGTGAGCTGAAGTCAGATGTGGAACCGACTGAGCCACCCAGGCGTCCCTAACCTGGCTGATTCTGAATTGATCTCCTGACATCCAGTCTTCACCGCCGCCCCCAGCCAGTCAAATCACCCAACTATCAGATGCGGTTCCCCCCAGTAATTGAGGACCAGTGGAAGCAGGCCTGGAGGCTGCTCAGGAAGATTGTAGGCTGGAGCTTTATAACGGGGTGGTTTAAATAGCAAGAAAGAGCTCTGGGCATTGATTTTGCCAGGAAAGTAGACTCCAGGCTGCCCAGTATGTTCCTTTAAACCTTGATTGTTCCCGGAAGAATTACGGCAGCTTCCAGTAAAAGGATATGGTTGTCATAAATCTCTAAAGTGTCCCAAAGCAAGGCTTGAAAGCATGGAAATCTACCGATAAAATGATGTTTGGGGAAAGGAGAACAAATTTACTGGAAATTCTGGGCCAAGAGGTGCCACTGCCATTCGGCGGTGCGCTTGCCAGGAGCAAGGCAGAATGTCAGTGGCTGAGTTGTGAGGGTTGGTGGGGGGGAGGGGCACTGTCACATCCAAGCTGCCTTTTGCCTCCCGGTAGGCTGGGGAGGCTGTCCTGGTGTTACCTACAACATCACCCTAAGGCAGCAGCCGCAGACTTGAACCTGTACAGGGATCTGACAGATTGTACAGTTACAAAGCAGGCCGAGTGTAGGACGCTGGCAGGTGTATGGCGCCCATGGGGGTCTCACAGCTGCGTCTCTTCTGATTGGTGGAGGAGGTTAAATAGCGTTGGGCGTCACCCTTGCAAAAGCTAGTGGTGTGGCCAGGCCCCAACCAAACACAGACCTTCTTAATGGAAGAACCACCACTCAGCGGCTGCTGGTGTTGCCTTGTGGGGCGGGGGCTCACTGTTCTGAGACTGAACTTGGAGACTTTTCGAGAATGACGTAACTCCAGGTTTCTATGTGAAATCTCACTTAGGAATGTTGGCAACTATTTTTTTAAAACACCTTAACATGCTTTTTAAACAAAACAGAGTTGAATGCAGCCTATGATCTACCCTTAAGATTGGTTTAGTTAAATATGGAATGTTTGTTGAGAGCCTTGTAGGTACCAAGCGCCGATCCTGCCTTCTCCACGCAGTAGTGTTAGGGGATAAAGATGCTGCCGTCCCGCTGTTTTGATGCAGAGCGAAGCCAGAAAGGTGAATTCGCCGCAGCAAACAACTCGGAAAAGCTCAGGCCTCCTGGCCCGCCATGCTCCTATCACTGGCAGCAAAGGGACGCCATCTGGTGGGGTCCTAGATGCAAACCCTTGCTTCCCCACTCGCTCCCACTGTTCCTCATTTGTGAAATAAATATAATAGGGGAGCCTGGGTGGCTTAGTCGGTTAAGCGGCCAACTTCGGCTCAGGTCATGATCTCACAGTCTGTGAGTTCGAGCCCCGCGTCGGGCTCTGTGCTGACAGCTCAGAGCCTGGAGCCTGCTTCGGATTCTGTGTCTCCCTCTCTCTCTGCCCTTCTCCTGCTCACTCTACGTCTCAAAAATAAATAAACGTTAAAAAAATAAAAATAAATAAATAAATATAATAACAAGATCAATTCAAGGTTTTCAGAAAGAGTTCATGAATTGTAGCAACGTGTAACCCTTCACCCGGTGGCCGACTCCTATTGCCTTCACAAATGGTTTCAATGAACAAAATTCGACCTCATTAAAACAATTTCCAAAAAAACAAAAAACAAAAAAACTAACAGCTGCTTTCCATTTCCCCATCTTGAGATATTCGATCTTCCCGATTTTCTTTTTTTCCCTAGAATTTGTTTTGGTTCGGCATAGGAAAAGCCACCATGTTTCTACTTCCGGCTCTCATTTTTGCCGTAAAGCTGGCCAAGTACTATCGTCGAATGGATTCAGAGGATGTGTATGACGAGTAAGTAGACAAGTTTCTGCAGAGGCTGGGGGGTCACTTTCTAAGTGGTACTGACCTCAGAGACCTCGCGAAAAGAGGAGCTCTGATGAGGTTAAACTTGGTCTTTTTTTAAAGTAGGGGGTCATCTCTGGTCAGCGTCTTCTCTGTACCCATTTTCTTATGCCTGTTTTAACTGTTCTCCGTCTTAATCTTCTCAGTGTCCTTAACCAGCCTTCTTATTTCTTGTTTGCAGTTCCTCTGTCTTGGGGATTTGGCACTTTACTTTATAGCTGTGTTTACTAGTTTTCACTTTGACTCCGTAGTATACATCTTTATGCTTCATTTTTTACTCCACTCACCTCCTTCTTGACATGTGTCTCTCTTGAATTTACTTGGTCAGCGTCTGTGTTAGGGTAAAAAAATGCGGGGGACGCAGCTGTTGAGCTGTGATCGTAATTTAAAAAAAATAATTGTATCTCCCTTTTTAGTATTTTATAGTGCTGAAACTGTATCCGTGAAAAAGTAAGCCTTTTCTTTTTTTAACACCATATTCCTAAAATGGGATTGGGGAGGGCTTCGGTATTATATGATGGACTTTTAAAACAAAATTAATAGTATTTTAAAATTACACGACAACATTAGATACGCCCAGATAAAAATCAGTGCCGATGCCTCTTACAACAGGGCTGGCACACACAAGGTCGTAAAGAAATACGTGTTGAATTAATGACATTTTTATAGGTAAATTTATTAATATATAAAATGGTCGTTCCAATATTTGGTTTTTAAAGGGAGCAGAATGTGAATAGAGCTTCTTTTACTCTCTTTGTAGATTTAACAAATTGTCACATGCTTTTCATGACCCTTGCATTGCCTTTGTAACTCACAATGTGAATACTTCATCTTAGAGATAACATGGTGTTTTCGGTGTATTTATTTTTGTTACAGTATGGAAAATGGTAATATTGGTTTTCATAGACATCATTCCACTCAGACTGTATGAACAGAGTTTTTAAACAAATCCAACAACACGAGTTCTTGATCTACAGCGTCTCTGAATACTGGAAAAGAAACCTTCCCAGCGGAGTTTACAGAGTTTAGTGATTTTATATGCAACACTCACTGATGCGCCAAAGAGTGAAAAGCGTGCATTCACACCTGTTTTGGTTTTTGTTTTGTTTTATCTCTAGAAGTTTGCTTTAATCATCTGAGACTTCTGTGGAAGTTCTGATATGTAATACATTCATTCATTTCCAGAGTAGCTTTCGGAACAAGACATGAATTGTGTCACATTTCATTGCTCGGGAACCTAGACTTGTAGCTAGACAAAATCCAGCAAATAGCAGATGTGTGTGTGAACAATTAAAGAGTGATTTCAGAAATCTGACTCTAATCTCCTTATTGAAACACAAACCTATATTATAGATTTCAATTATATCACTGTCATTTTTCTCAAGGCTGCTGTAACAAGTTACACAAAGTAGGTGGCTTGAAGTGGCAGAAGTGTCTTCTCCCACCGTTCTGGAGGCCGGGAGTCTGAAATGCGTTTGTCAGCACAGCTGATTCCTCTGGGGGGGGGGTCTGCATGAGAGTCTGTTCCACGCCTTTTTCCTGGATTCCGATGATTGAGACTATCCACAGCATTCCGTGGACACTGTCTCCGGTCTCTGTCTTCCCGTGGAGTCTTCCTTGTGTGCCTGTGTCCAGATTTCCCTCTGCTTCTGAGGAGACATTGGATCAGGGCCCATCCTAATCAAGAATGGCCTCATCTTAATTTCAGCACATCTGCAAACAACCTATTGGCAAACATTCCCAGGTTCTAGGTGGATAAGAATTTGGGAGGGAAAACCATTCAAGCCAGCACAGTCACCCAACAGTGATAGCAAATAGCCAAAAAGATAGAGAAGGTAACTCGAAGGACAGCAACCCTGTACACACTATACACCATACACACACTATACACCATACACACATTATACACCATACACTATAAAACATGTACTGTACACACACTGTACACTATACACACTATACACTATACACACACTATACACCATACACACATTATACACCATACACTATAAAACATGTACTGTACACACACTGTACACTATACACACTATACACTATACACACACTATACACCATACACACATTATACACCATACACTATAAAACATGTACTGTACACACACTGTACACTATACACACTATACACTATACACACACTATACACCATACACACATTATACACCATACACTATAAAACATGTACTGTACACACACTGTACACTATACACACTATACACTATACACACACTGTACACTATACACACACTGTACACCATACACACTATAAAACATATACTATACACACACTGTACACTATGCACACTATACACACACTGTATACTATACACACTATACGTTATACACACACTGTACACTATACACACTATACACTATACGCACACTGTACGCTATACACACACTATACACTACACACACACTATTTACTATATACACACTATACACTATACACACACTATACACTATGCCCTGTATGCTATACACACACTATACACTATATACTATACTCTATGCACACACTCTACACACTATACTCACAGAAACTAAGTTAAGTTACCAAAATCACGAGATAGAAAAACTACAAATTTTATTAGACACATACAAAATAGTGACTCATCCCCCTCTTAATTTTATGTTTGTCTTTATTTAAGAACACATTGATACTCCACTGCTTGTGAGCATAAAGTGTGTCTTCATCTAACTCCACGATGCCCGGCCCCTGCCACACAATGGATTCACGTGACTGATGCTTAAGTCCCAGTCTTAGAGATTCTGATGTAGCTGGCTACGGGTGTGCCGTGAACATGAGGATTCTTAAATTTCCCCAGGTGATTCTAATAGACGGCTGAGGTTGAGAAACACTTCCCTGGATTAACGGAACCACTTTCTGGGCTCCATCCCATGTAGTTCTCATGCAGCCTGGCTTGAGAACTATGAATACAGCTCTACATGCGTTTCATCCAATTAATACGTAACTATCATCTGCTATGTCCCGAGCAAGTGCAAAACACTGATGGAGGAGAGGTGAGCTAATGGATTGGCCCAACCTCCTAGAAGCTCGGTGTCAGTGTTGGATCCAAGATAACACATTGGAGGTGTGTGAGAGACACAGAAGTCTGGTCAGTGGCATGGGTCCGGAGAGGCTTGCTGCGATTGAGTTTCTAAAATTATATGAATCAGACATCTTCCATGAAACACTTATCAAATCTGTTTCTTTTTTAATTTATTTTATAGAGAGAGCATGAGCTGGGGAGAGGGGCAGAGGAAGAGAGAGAGAGAAAGAGAGAGAGACAGAGAGAGCGAGAGAGAGAATCTTAGCAGGCTCCATGCTCCCCATGAAGCCCAACATGGGGCTCGATCCCATGACCTTGGATCTTGAGCCAAAATCAAGTTGGACACTCAACTAACTAAGCCACCCAGGTGCTTTTCAAATTTGTTTCTTATAAAAGCTCCATGACTTTCACTTGTCCCCTCATACAATCCTCATTACACCCCTATGAGGTCGGAAATTTTATTCCCAATTATAAACAAAGTGAACTGAAGCTTAGAGAGGTGAGTTGTCTAACATTACACAGCTCATGTGTCCAGACCAGAAGAGAAGCCGGGTCCCCCAGAATGTAAGCCCCTGGCTCTCGGTCCATGCACATCGCAGGCTACGGTGGGTTTTGGCCATTTCCTAGCCTATCCTAATATTTCAAACTGGAATGACATTGTAGCTGTTTGGTATTTTCTAAGGATGAAATGCAATACAAATCAGTGCTACTCAAAGTGTGGCCTGAACACCAGAAGCATCTGGATGGCCTGGAGAGCTGTGGGAATGCTAATTCTCAGACTCCACCCCAAATACACTGAATCACAGTCTCTGAGGGTAACCCCCCGGAATGTGAATTCTAGTGAGCTTTCTGGATGAGTCTAAAGCACAGTACTGTTGGCCAAGCACTATTTCAAGTCACACTAAAGGGAACAGTCTTGATCCATTTAGAAAATAGCTATTGCCCAAGATATGTGGCTCGGCCGCGCTGCAAACTGCAGATTGTTGGCAAAGCATCAGTAGTTACACACCTGCTGGGGAAATGCGACAGGTGGAGCCAGTCCTTAGAGTGTGTTCATTGAGTGGAGGAAGGGTTACAGGGATAACCACAGCCCCAAAGCCCACCGTCCATCTGAAATGCCCATCTCCATCCTGTCCTCCCTGGGTAGGGGCTTCTGCAATCCGTGTGCCTTACCCGAGCTGCTGCTACCACCCCCTTCATCCTATAAGACACTCCCACTCCTTCTCTGCCCTCTTCTCAATAAGCATTATCTCATTTCTCTCACCCTCAACAAGATCTCAAACACTTGTGCACAAAGACCATGTCTTAGGTTCCTTTGTTCCCATGGTCCCTTAGAGGCAGAATGGGCTGGTATCAGACTCAGAAGCCTGCGTTCCCATGTGGCTCTCCCTTGAGAAACAGTAGAAGCTCCCTTAGCCACATTCCCCCTCTGTAAAATGGAGAGGGGATCGCACCCACTTTATTGGGTGGACCATCAGTATCAGGTCCAGCACGGAGTACGGTCCAGTGAAAGGGAGCCAATGTCACCTGCCCATATCAGCCTCCCAGTAAATAGGTCAAGTTTCTTTCTGAGCTAGTGATCTCCTTCTCCTAGTGGTTCAAGCAAATCCTTGTCAACCTATCATGAGACGTCATGAACAATACTCTCCACTCAATTTAAAAAGGAAAGGGAAAAGAAAGATGGCGATTAGGAAGCATCAGGACCCACCTCCCTACTTAAACAGGAATTACACTGGCAGAATCTTTCCAATGGAACTATTTTGGAACTCCAAATCTATTGAAGGTTTGGCAAATTTTAAGGGAGTCTTGGATGGTAAATTGTGGTTAACTTCAGTAAATTTCAATTCTTAGCTCTGCAATTCCAACCCACCCCTCACCCAAGTCTGACAGTAGTCACCTGTGTATGTGTTCCTGGAGTGCCAAGATGGGCCATAAGGACCTGTCCCTCAGATATCAGACATCTGTGTCCCAAGCATAGCTGTCCCGAACAGATAGCTGTTCCTGATCACAAAGGTGCAGAAGCGGAAGGGGATAGCCATTGTCACACTTCCTCCAAGGACCAGGTGCATTATGCTTGTACTGTTTTCTCTAAGGGGAGTCTGCAATGCTGATCACGTGGTCGACCCAGCAATCTTTTCCAGTCGTCTTTTAAAGTCCATTCTACTTCTTGATCATGCCACCGGCTGAGAACGAGAAGGAATATGTAATGTCCACTGAATGTCATGTCCATTAGCCCACAGACAGGGTCCCTCTGGCAGCATATGACTGTAAATATCCTAGATATCCAAAATATGGCAGAGCCAAGGTCTATATTGTGGGCAGAACCTGTCACTCACAGAATAGCAATTTCAGTTATGGTCGAAGGCCACAGGAAGGCACAAATTGCCACAAGATGGCAGCAGAGGACACATGTAATCTATTCGCCAGAAAAGGGCAAGGCCTGCCCTTGGAGCTATAAAGGTTCTTGTTTACTCTTAGAAAGTCGGATCAGCTGCAGACAGGTACCATAGTCCTGATTGGCCATTTCAGTCTCCTTGGCGTACAGATGGAAGCTCACCCTTAGGGCAGTTATTACTACATGCAGTCCAACATGGATTGGGGTACAAAGACTAGCTTTAGAGTTACTTAGAGGCTCAAACAGCCACATTGTTACAGCAGGCTCATCTCAGTTTGCACTTTCCCATGGGCATCCACATCAGGTACAAAAAGTGTTTCATCAAGCAATGGCTTTCCAGAACTCACAATTCCAGAGATGGGTGTCTTTAATATACATGTCATTCTTAACCACGAGCTAGGTTGCTAGATGGGGCCAAGAATAGTTAATGAAGTCATACCTGGTACTTAAGAGTACTGTCCACACAAAGGGAAGGGGCTTGGAATTTAGTCCATCCACTCATGGACTCCTACCACAGTAGGTCTTACAGAATTGTCACTGGCACGAGAGGGCTGCTGCCACCCAGTAGACACATCACCTTATAGTTGGAATGAGCCTTTAGTAATGGCCAGTAAACCTGGCCCAGGCATCCTCAGACCTTCCTGAGAGCCATCTCTAGGTAGCACAAGGCTCCCGTATGAGTCATCAAAGAAGACACAAGGGGTTCCTAGATATGAGGCACTACCTTCTTGTGTGAAGAGCATCTGTCTGTGGGACCTGACTTGCTGTTCTAGAATATTCCATTTCCATTTTTTTTTTTAAGAGAAATCTGTTTGCCTTCCCAGAATCTGAGGGGGCCAATGCAGGATGAGGACATCTGGACACAATGATGTCTGGCAGTCCTCCCTAAAGCCACCCACTCTCCACAAGTGCCCAGTAGTAGGCCAGCAGCAGTGTGTCAAGTGCAGCTAGCAGGGAGCCATATGGGCAGGAAGTCAGAATCCCAAGGAGTGACTCTGGGCAGAGGTGCCTCCACTGCCAGAGGCACCGCTCAACACACATCTCAGCATCAGAATCCTGGATTCCACCAAGGTCCTTGGGGTTTACAAGGTCTGAGGTAGGTGGCCGGTGGGCTGCATCTAGCACACACCTGCTACCCGGGTCCCTAGGCAAACTTAGCAGATTTTCTGGTCCATTTGTACACAGGGCTCAACCTCAACAAAATACCAGGATGAATACCAGTCACATATTGACTCCTATCCCCAAACAGTCAAACTAAGTCCAGGCTTCCCACTTGGCTTGTGAGGTCTGTAGAGGGAATAACTTTTCCTTTCCTGTCCTCTCAATCTTCAAGCCTCAGTCCACAGTGCTCCCAAGACTGACTGGAGGCTGGCCCCTCAGGACTCTTCCCCTAAGCTGCTGCCACCTGCTCTTCCTGGGAGGCCATCAGCTTGAGATTATCAGTGCAGTCACCCCTGAGGGAGAAAGACCTGTCCCATTACTGGCCCTGCCTTGGTGGCACAGAGTGTGAACATCCAGGTGCCCTTGTGGCAGGACAGGAAACGTGTTTGCAGGTCCAGATGAGCTTGCACACAAGTGATCTTTGACACTTTGTGCCAAAGAGATTGAACAAAAAGCATTAGCCATGTCCAAGACAGAATCCTGCCAAAATATGTAATCAATTTAGCTGCAGTGACAAAGTCTGACAAGGCTGGGGTTTTAAAGGCAACAACTGAATTTAGTTCATGATAATCCACTGTGGAAACCCCCATTTTGGATTCATGTGAGGAAGAAATGAGTTTTCAATGTGTGAAGCCCTGGAGGTTGGGGTGTTACTGTTATAGCACCGGGAGGTACCCGGCTACTACATTCTGCTGCTTCACATTCTCCAGAACCTTGTGAGTGGCTCATAAAGGAAAATCAACAAAGATTTCTCAAATTAATTGAGTTGATGAATTTAAACCGATGGTATTGGCCTCCTCATCTCTAATATATACTCTTCCTCTCACATTTGGTGCGTCAGTTTATATGTTCATGGGACAGTTTAAGCACAGACCAGTTACTTGCCTTTTAACAATCATCCCGCCAACTGCAGAAGGACTCAGGACGTGCTTTGAGGAGTGCATATATTATGATTGGGGTCTAACTGCCTTGAATAAAATAGCTTAGAAAAACATGAGAATGAAAAATCCTTGCTGTGTTTCCATTTGCAAATATATCCAGGTCTGTGAGCTCCTGGAAGATTGCAGTTTATAATCAGCACAGAGGAACCCTCGGAAGGACTTCTTTCTGTCTATAGAGCTCAAGTCAGACACCATCTGGGAGGCAGCTGGGATGTCTTCTGACTCGTCCTTTAATATCATTTAATGTTCTCCTGAAGTCATATGTGTCCGTGCTCGAGAAGTTAGAGCTGGAAAGACTTCAGACCTATTAAAGATAGTGACCAGGTTTATGTGGAAACGTACTTCTCACCCCTCTCTATCTCCGGCAACACCCCCACCCACACCTTAGAGATCCCTGTTCCCTTTCTCCCACTCCTCCCTCTCCTTCCCCTATCCCCTTGGAGTCGCACCAGGCCAGGCTGCAAGCTGGAGTCTTACCAGGACTTCTCCTGCTGGATTCTTCCAGAATCCTACACTCAAGTGCCATCAGGCTCAGTTTGGAGTTATGATGTCACTTTTCATCTTATTGTATCAGAGCAGAAAGAAGGCCGCACCTGGGGCAGGAGATCTAGTGCAACTGAGAGAGGTGAATTTGGGACTTTAGGGAAGTCGCGTAGGTCAGTTAGCTCCTTGTTAATTTCATTTGAAATAGCAGCCACTCCTGACAGTGTTGTGATAAAGGTCTCACGTAGTAAGGTTAGCTGAAGGCTTTAGCGATGGCATGACGCCGTGTGGGAGTGTAGTATGATCCTCAATCAAGAGAAAAGAGATGGAAATATTCAAGGGGAAGGAAAATCTCTTCATACCCCAATCTGCTTTTCCAGATATGATCACCACATAGCTGTGATATGGAGCAAAATATTCCTGAAAACTGTGAAACTGAGTCCCCCAATCACACCAAGAAGGACATTAGCCTGAATAGGCCTGACCGGAACCATAAATACTCTGTTATAGAAGGTGGTTAGAACAAGTTTAAATCTCATTAATTCATATTAAATAAATATTAAATCTTTGAATTCATTCAGAAGCTTGTTTTATTTATTTTTTAAAATTTTTTAAATTTTTATTTATTTTTAAGATAGAGACAGAGCATGAGTGAGGGAGGGACAGAGAGAGAGGGAGACACAGAATCCCAACATGGGGCTTGTACTCACAAACCATGAGATCACGGTTGGTAAGCCAAAGTTGGACACTTAAATGACTGAGCCATCAGGCTCCCACAGATGATTGTTTTAAAGAGAAATTAAGAAAATGCCACTGATGCTTTTCTGCTTTTAGATCATTTGATGTTGACAGAAGAGGACATCATGTTATTAAACCTAGCCTACCCCCAACTCTCTCCCTGACCCTGGGGCTGAAGCCCTATTTTCTGTCCATTTCTGCTGCCACACTCAGATGACACTGTCACTCTCAGAACTCAGCTCTCCTATTTGGAAACTGTGTTAAGTTCTGAAGGTAAACCTGGATGGACTGGTGACAAACTACTGGTACCTTCACCTCCTCCCCATCCAGAATGGCATTTCCAGTACTTTCTCATGTGAAGCTGGCAGCCAGTGTGGTCTCTGAGTTTTCTAACCACTGGACCCAAGGCCCCAGAGCAGGGGCTGTCAGGTAGGAGGAGTGGAGAGGGTGTGGGACTTGAGGGGAGGTATGACAGAGTACAAGAGGATATTACTGATAATCTTGTAAATAGATGCACAACTCATGCTCAAATGACAATAGGTAGCATTGTGGTTAATCCAATGTAAGTAGATTACCATTTCCTTTATGGTACTTTTTGACAGCAGCCTAGGGTAAATGCAAGTTTTCTAGAGTCTCCATGACCTGATCTGCAGCCTTGGCTTCACCAGTCACAAGCTGTCTGTGATCTTTCATTTCCTCCTCTCTGCATATGGATAAGGCTAGCATCTATCTGCTAAGCAGAGACTGAGTGAGCTCATCACACAAACTGTTTGCAGTGATAGCTCTTGTGAGAGTTGCTGTCGCCCTCACCGAATTGTTGTTCCAGCACTTTTGAGAGCTGTGGGGAGAGCCATGAGGTGGTATGGGCAGGCTGTGGGTGTCATAAATGGTCCTCTCACTTGCGAATATTGGGAGCCATTGGTCTGGATGCAGCCTCAGGTAAATCTAGAATGTCCACTGCCTTGTCTACCATATCCCTAACTTTCTTCCAGCACAGACATGAAACCTACAGAGTCCCTCCCTTCTGGGAACAGCTCTCCACATCTTTGAGAACAATTGTTCCTCCTGCAAATCCAACCATATGTTTTAGGTGATTGGGCCGTTCACCCCAAAATCCTGCTATTTGTCAGGGCGGAGGAGTCCCATGGCAGGAACTTGATACGAGTTCAACTTATCAAAGTCTCCACTTGAGATTTCCACACTGCACCTCAGCTCAGAGCTGCTGACACCCATGTTTCCGACCACATGGAGAAAAGCAGAAGAGAGAAATCAAAGGACACAAGCAGAGAAAACTGAGATGTGGTGTGACAACAGTTTCAGGCCCAGACTCTGTGTCTGGATGGTCTCCCAATGCATGCATCCATGATTTAAGAAATTTCCACCAAATCCTCAATCTTTTTTGCTTTACTATGTTAAATTTAATTAGTTTCTATTACTGAAAGCAGGAAGTTCTTGAAAAACACAAAATCCAATTCAATCCAAGGAATATAAGCTAAGGTTTTTCTAAAGTATCAAGCTAGAGATCTGGGCTGGAGATATCAATTCCCGGGATGATGACAGTGGCAAGAATGTAAATGAACCCAATATAATGACAAGTCCACTATAATAATAGTGAAGTCTATAAAAATTAGGGAAACCCAGATAAAGAACCATGGATTTTGTACATATGTGTGCGGACACAGGAAATCAGGATGACTATTTGCCAAGTAGATAACACTAGGATGGAGTTTTAGGACAAAAGTAACAGTTTGGCAAAGGTCGAATCTCTGGAAATAGCCTGATATTTGGGCAGAAGAATGAACACCCCGATGTAAATGGAGCCTTAGGACATGCCTAAAAGAAGCAGTGAATAGTGCACCAAATTTGGCTGGGATTAGAAAGAGTAAATTCCTATGTTGCTCTCAGAAATCAGGACTTTATTCTGTGGAAAATGAAAACCGTCTGGAGCTTAATGTTTGGAACTGACAGGTGTCATCACTAGAGCCATCATCAGATAGTGAGCCACAGACTAAACCAGCCCACCTTGGGGTCAGAAGCCGACTCCTATTCACTTTTGATTCTCTAAACTGATATTAGCAACCAACATAGAGCAGTTACTGAGTCAGCATGGAATAAACAACATCCCTTTTCCTCCAGCTGTTGGATGTCCCTTAACCAGTTATAGGCTCTTAGGAAATTCTCTCTCCCTCGGGCAAGGTTAGGTGTTCCCACCCAGATCACCCCAGGCTTCCTTTCTACATAGCAATTACCTATTTATTGCCATGGTTGAGATCCTTGTCTTTCCCCTTATTGTCTGCATCTCCTTGAGGACAAGGACCATGTCACCTTGACTGCATTCCAGGCAATGGCAGAGAAAGCCTGGGCCCCTAGGTGTTTCATGAGTGCTCTTTGGGTGAATGGAAGAATGAGTGAATGATAGAATGATGAGTGATTGAGTGGCAGAATGAATGAGGTCTGGTTAGAGGCCAACCCTGTTCTTCCTAGAGTCAACCAGTGTCTTATTCCCCTGCCCGTTCCTGACTTCCGCTAAACAGCCTACAGCATATGAGAGTGCTTTGCTCTCTGGGTGTGAGTGTGATCCACTTGTCCCGGTGTGCTTTTCATCTTAACAACTTCGCCTCTCTCTGTGACAGAAGCTGCTTTTCATATGCCCATATGCATTGTGGCTCATCGAAGTAACACAGAGAAAGGGCAACCTGTCTTCTCCCTCTGCCAGCTTTCCATGGTGGCAACTAGCTCTCTTTGTAACACACTGAAAATTCAGAAGGGCCACTAGCCTTTTTCTGAATATCTCAGAAATATTTTTCAAAAAACATAGACTTCTTTAAAGCATGCTTAACCTGTTTTACAATGTTCTCCTTAAAAACAAAGATATGAAAAACCTGGAGGTGATCAATGGACTTTCTTCCTGGAGAGTTTGTTATAAAATACTCAAAACAATTGTAATAACATATAAGGCTGAAACAGCCATATTATTTGAAGGGGGAAAAAAACTCCTTATTATTAGTTTGATCCATTCGAAATTGCTGATATTCTATGACTTTTGTCTTACTACAAACAGCAATTTCATATGGTTTAAAATGGCACCAAAAATGTGCAATTCTTCTTAAATGGATTTAGAATAGAAACCAAGCATTGCACATGACTTGTAACAACATGGGTTCAATATTATGGGGTGTGAATCTGGACATCTTATTAAGGTAAACACTTTACAGGCTTTCAGTTTTCATTGATATCAAGTACTCTACTATCAACCTTTCACCGTCTCTTATTTTTATAAAGAAAACTTTAGCACTATTATTTGATTTGCTGAACAGGAATTCTAAAATCTTATGACTAATGAGGATTTTAATTATGGAAAGCGAATACCATTCAGTCGAGCTAAGATAAATGTGTTTTGCCAGACTGGCTAGATCTTAGTTAAGGTTTTTCAGACAATTCCCTCATTTTCTGGCAATAAATATTCCGTGCACATGACTTGGCCCAACAAATTAATATTGCTTTGATGCAGCAACTCAGCATTTTGTAAGTCGTTCATGTGGTCACTTTTGAAGGAAGGACTGTTTTGTTTGTTTGTTTGTTTGTTTGTTTTTAGCAAATCTGGCCTGGTATTGCAGCTAAAGCTCACTTCACAAACCAAATTGCTCCCGCTGAGGAATCTATCATATCTGCATCCTAAGGTGCCATTCCCCTAAGTCAAAGAATAATATTGCAGTAACAAACACATGAGAGTTAAAATTAGCTTTTAAACTTGAAATCAACTGCCAGTGAACAGACTACATGGGACATGCATTCAACTATCAGCCTTAACCTATGCGTGCTATCAATTGTGTTCAGACTTTATGGAACCCCCCCCCATGGAAACATGACATCCATCATTTAAATCATTGATGAAAAAAATGACATAACATTAATCTGATCATGAGAAAAACACCAGGTGAACTCCAAAAGGGACATCTTCTCAGAACACCTGCCCAGTCCTTCTGAAAACTCTCGAGGTCATCAGAAACAAGGAACAGTTGAGAAACCATCACAGTCAAAGAAGTCTACGGAGTCATGACTACTAACTGTGAGGTGGAACACTGGCTGGCATCCTGGACAGAAAAGACCACCTGAGGTTGAAAACTTATGGTCACAATAAAACTATGAGTGTTTATAGCAGCTATTTATTTTTCCAAAGCATGGGAGCAACTGAGATATCTTTAACTAGGTAAATGTATAAATGAACTGTAGTGAATCCAGACATTAGAATATTATTCAGTGTTAAAAAGAAATGAGGTATCAAGCCTTGAAAAGACACAGATGAATCTTAAAATAGTAAAGTTTGTGAAAGGAGCCAATCTGAAAACACTAAATTCTGCATGATTCCAACCACATGACTTTCTGCAAAGGGCAAAACTATGGAGTCTGAAAAAAGATCAGTGATTAGCAGATGTTATGGACAAAGAAGGATGCATAGGTGGCACACAAAGAATTTTTAGGGCAGTAAAACTATTCTCTCTGAGACCATATTGGTGGATACATATCATTATATCTGTCAAAACCCATGGCATGTAGAACACCAAGAGAGGACTATACTGGAAACTGTGGACTTTGGGTAACCATGATGTGTCAGTGTAAGTTCAAACACTGTGACAAATACACACATCAGTGCTGGATGTTGACAGTAAAGGTGTCTGTATATGTGTGAAGATGGGAGGTAGGTGGAAACTCTATGTACTTTCCATCCATTTTGCTGTGAACCTAAAGCTGCACTAAGAAATACTCTATTAACAACTTTAAAAAAGAACATTAAGGGGGCACCCGAGTGACTCAGTCAGTTGAGTATCTATCTGACTTTGGCTCAGGTCATGATCTGACAGTTCATGAGTTTGAGCCCCACATCGGGCTCACTACTATCAATGCAGAGCCTACTTTGGATCCTCTGTCCCCCTCTCTCCCTGCTCCCCTCCGCTTGTGCTCTCTCTCTCTCTCTCAAAATAAATAAACATAAAAAATAATAAAAAAGAACATTAAATGAATTCTTAAGAGTTTGAATAGTGTATGGACTTTAATAATAGTGTACCAATATCAGCCCAATAATTTTTATATATGTAGCATAGTAATATAATAAATTAATAATAGGGCAACCTGAGTGAGATGTGGGGCAGGGGTCCTATTTTTTCTATAAATCTAAAACTTTTATTTCTTTTTTACTTTAATAGAATAAGAGGACAACAGGGAGAGTTTTTAAACGTATAAGTACATTACTTCATTTTTAAAATACTAGAAGTGTCTATCATATATGAGATTTAGACTGTGTATCAATCCTTGAGCAAGGCATTTTCTGTACGTATTGCATTTGAGCATAAAACAATCCTATGAAGTAGGCATAATTCTCCCTCATATGCAACTGAAGTATTTACTTTCCCGGTTAAAGTAACTTGTCTAGAAAGATCCTTACCTTTAGTGTCATTTAGTTCCTACATTTGTAAAATGGAACAATAGGGTTGTTCTACAAATAAAGTGAGATAATCTTTTAGAATGGTGCTTGAAATATAGAGACACTATAACCATGCTTATGAGTTACTGTCAGTAACCACTATCATCACCACTACCACCATCATCATGTAGCTATCTTAAGGGAAAAACAATTAACATCTTTAACTTATATTTCTGCAAGTGTGAAATGTAGACAATGTCTCACAAATTTGATTAAAGGATAAGAGACCTTTTTTAGGAGGATATTTCTAACTAAATTTCCAACAGAAACAGTCTTGATGACATGGAGGCAGTGTTCAGATTTCTGGTCCCTCACACTCTTTTGCCTGGTTTCTTCTCTATACCATTGCTTCTCCTTCCCATCTCCATGGGGGCATTGGTTGGCCAAAGAGAAATCCTTTCTCAGATCAATGAAAGACACACGACCCTGAGCTACACATGCTACTTGCTTTCCTTTTGCTCATGGGTTATTTAATCTGAATCAAAATGTGAAGGAGAGGCAAATCTTTAGTGTAAGCACCACTTCTAATACAGGTTCACTTTCTTGTGTAAGTCTTGTGGATTCTCTAAGGTGTGAGTCTGCTCACTATTCCATGTAAAAATATCAGAAGTACTCAAAAGCCCCATCTATGGTAGAAATGGCAAATACGTTTTGTCCTTCATGCCAACACTGATAGATGATTAGTGGCTCTCTGGAGAACTGGGTTGAAATGACTTCTGAGGCTGTATCTGGGCTCACCAAGAGTACTCTGCACAGCCTATTGGCAGTCTGCCAAGGACACTGGAAGGCAAAGTGAGGGCTCCTGGGTTGTGTATTTGTCATCCCCAGCTTGTGGAACAAAACCCTCAGCTTTGCGTTCAAGACCTCTCTTTGATTTTGAGATCTTATCATCCACCCTCTCCTGTCACAAACCTTCTCCTGAGGCAACTAGTCTACTTACTGATCCTCAACCAGATTAGGAACAGTTCTGTCCCATGAATCTGATATGGCTTCCCTAATTAGCAAAGTCCAACCTTGCCTGAAGGAAGTCTTTCTCAAGAGGATAGCCAACTGGCCAACAGCTGTGAAATCCCAATATAACTCATTATCTGCATTTGTTCCCATTAAATGAGAACCTGTTGAAATGTAGAACGGTTGTTTTTCTTCACTTTTTCACCTTCTGTGGATAACAGAAGCCCCTTTTCTTGTTGAAAACTACCCATCCTCCATTCCCTGTGCTTCTGGTAAACTGTCCACCACGTGTCTCTGCTGCCTGCAACAGACTCAGTGAAATGTACCAGGGATGGGCTATCAGAGTTCTCCTGGGAGTTCAAATGGTGCTAGGGATGAAAGGTCGTGTTCTGTTCTATGACAATTGGAATTGTCTGAGAATGAAACTAGACAGCAGAGAGTGCACAAAAGAGAAAGAAAAAATGTGAGAAAGACAGGTCAGAGATTCAGAGAAAAATAGAGACACAGAGAAGAGACTTTTAAACCTTTGAATCTATGTGTACCTGAACCAAACTTACTCCTACTACTGCCCAGTCAAATGAGCCAATAAGTGTTTTTGTCTTTTAAAAGCCAGTTGAAGCTGAATGTTTCAACTTATTACTTCAACAATTCTGATGAAAACACCTACTATACCTTCCATATGCCAGGAACTGGTGTGGATAATAAGGACATAAAAGTCCATAAGACAGCATGGCAGGGTCTTCTCCACATAATGTAGAATTGAGACAATGTCCAAAATACGCTGCTGGGAGGTTAACCAAAAACAGACACACCACCAGGTCAGGTTCTGCTATTCAGAGGTTGGCAAAGAGCACATGGCCACCCAAGCCTCATGTTCATCTCTGTACCACGAGAATCTAGGGTGATACCATATTTCTCCTGTGGAAAAAAAGGGGATGAGTCTTTACAGAGTCAGTCAGCTGAAGGCCGGTTTCCCCTTGGTCCTGGAAGCATGGGGAGTGGAGGGAACCTGCTGTGGACAGCCCTGCTGGGGCCCCACCTCTTTAGTCTCTCCAGTGCACTGTAGTACAAGTGCACCATTTTCCCAATATATCAGTGTAAAATAATAGCACAGCCTCAGCACAATGCTGGCATGTTATACACTAACTGGGAGTGATGGTCTATTTCTCTTCTTTAACATCCATGAACGGGTGGGAGGCATAGACAAGGATGAAGGGACCAATGACACCAACACAGAGGAGATGACATTTGAGCTGGATCTTGAAGGGTGAGAGGTGTGTGTCTGGCAAAGCAGGACTGAAAGGGCATTCCAAGTAAGGGGAACAACAGGATCAAGCAGAAGGGAGCAAGCAAGTGCACCAAGTATTCAGGAAATGTTGGGTGAGTGGTTGAGCGTGACCAGATTGGTGTGTGTGTGTGTGTGTGTGTGTGTGTGTGTGTAAGAATTTGGAAAGATCAGCTGAGCCAACAGGGAAAGTTACACAGCCTGCTCTTATATAGTGCCACCTGTTTGGAATACAAGATCAAGGCATAATTTGAAATGGGAATCACAGGAGGGCTGAATGTCCATGAGAAGTTCCATGTTCTCTGCCAAAGCTTAGAGACACTTCTCAGAAAAGATCCTGGAGTCCATGTGTTTCCTTCTAAACTTGCTTTGTGTCCTGACCTACAGTCTTCCTCCAGGAAGAATCTGGTTGCTTCTTGTGACCAAGACAAATTTCTCACTTTTTAGGTGGTTACCTTGAACTATATCTATCTTTCTTTGGAACAAAGTTGCTTTATTTTTGCCCTTGTCCAAATAACCCTGCAAATTTGCCTATTTATGGAGGTCAGGGGTTTAAACGGTGGTGGCCAGGATAATGGAGATTGTCCCTAATGAACAATTTTACAAAAAGCCTTGAGTTTGGGGAAATAGCCACCTCCAGTGGAATTTATGAAGAGACTCTTTGAGAAAATGAGTGAACAAGTCAACATCCATGTCTCTGTGAGCTTGGAATTCTCGAACAAGTGAATCTGGAATGAAATAAAATCACAGTTATGACTTTTGATCTGTATATCATTGGAACATATTACTATGTTAGGAAAATATGAGTTAAATGCCAACCCAATTTCATATCAACACCTGGATTTCAGGCATTTGGAAATTCAGAAAGTCTCACAATGCTGATCCTCACCTCCAAGTGTATCCAGGCAATGGAACTAAGAGTTGACATTTAGAGAGGAAGACACTCTCTAGTTCACCACACCATTCTCCATTGTGCTATGTCAAAGCAAAAGATCAGATGTCATTTACCATCAATTTAGGGACAGCTTTAGGTAAAATGCACATCACAGGGCTTGGCAGCTATGATAATTTTGTTATTATTTATAATTCTCCCCATGGATATTGCTGCTGGAGTCCTCATCCCATCAAGGAGAACCTTTGCAAGGCTGAACTGTCCTCCTATCCTGACCACTGCGGGGAAAGAGAAGGGTTTGGGGGAAGTAGGTCTAATGACTGCATGTACCCCCACCACCCCACCCCATCCACACACACACAGGATTACACCAAGCACTTTCCCTGTAGGAACTGGCTCCTCCCTAGGGGTGTGGCTAGGAGGAGTGTGATAAAGATTGATAGATATGTGTGTTGTAAAATCCATCTGCCTGGGCTTTTATAAGAAGGGCTGTCTCTGCCTGGCATGACAGATGAGACAGCTGTAAACCTACAACCCATTCTCACATCTGGGATTGCATTGGATCTGCATACTCTGAACAAGGTAAGAGCCTGGCTCTTTCAAGAGTTTCATTACCTACCCGCACCCTTCTTCTAGCTCCTCAGAGGACCTCAGGATCCTGGGTCTGGATGCCATCAAGCACACTTAGGGATTGAGTCCCAATGCCCTGAGGAATTAGGGGATACTCATCTGGTGTACCTAGCTCCCCGTCCACCTTCATTCGGGAGCCTACATGCCTGAGACTGTCTCCCTTTCTCAATCCTCAGAAGAGGCCATAAGCCCCTTATGCAAAAAAAATTCTGAATTTATTTTTATGATGGAGCACTATAAATAGATTTTAATGTATTTTTAAACTGAATTCACAATAATATGAATCATCTTATGATTAACGAAACAAAGTAAATCTTGTGTAGTTCATAGTTTTCTTGTTTGTTGCCAATATTTTCTGAAAAATACAGTAAGTTGCAGATGACCATCAATCAATAAGTGATGGAATTCAGAACTAGAAAGATATGCTCTGGCTGCCTGTCCTATCTTCGTCCTTGTCCATTAGGAGATCTTGCATAATATGAGTCTTAACTGTCATATCTGTTACTCGGGGGTGATTTATTACCTACCAGGCATAGGTATTCAGTGGATTAAACAAGGTGAGAATCAAATGTTAGTCAAGGACATAGTACATAGTAGGTATCAAATATAGAGACAAATACTGTTTCTCTTCTTTCAAGTGTGTTTTTTTTTTTTTTATTAGCTACCTGATAAAATCCATGAGGTTTAGTGTACTATTTAAGGTCATGGTTTGTTTTTGTTTTTTTTCCCTATTTTACCTGCTCCCCTACCCACCTCCTGTCTGGCAACCATCAATTGTTCTCTGTATTTAAGAGTCTGTTTTCTGTTTGTCTCTTTTTTCCTTTGTTTGTTCATTTGTTTTCATATGAGTGAAACATGAAATTTCATATGAGCGAAATTGCACAGTATTTGCCTTTCCATCAGATTTATTTCACTTAGCATTATACCTTCCAAATCCAACCATGTTGCTGCAATGACAAGATCCCATTATTTTTAATGGCTGTGTAATATTTCATCATGTATAGCTACTATATCTTCTTTATTCATTTATCTATGGATGGACACTTGGATTCCTTCCATATCTTCGCTATTGCAAACAATGTTGCAATAGGAGCACCTGGGTGCCTCAGTCACTTAAGCATCCCACTTCAGCTCAGGTCATGATCTCATAGTTTGTGGGTTCAAACCCCATGTCAGGCTCAGAGCTAATCTGGCCTGCTTCAGACTCTGTGTGTCTCTCACTTTCTGCCCCTCTCCCACCTGCTCTCTCTCTCAAAAATAAATAAATACACTCTAGCTCGAACTTTCTCTGACTGACTTATTTCACTTATCACAATACACTCTAGTTCTAGCCACATTGTTGCAAATGGAAAGACTTCATTCTTTTTGATTGCCAAGTAATACTCCGTTGTGTGTATATATATATATATATATATATATATATATATATATATATCACATCTTCTTTATCCATTCATCCATCAATGGACATTTGGGCTCTTTCCATACTTTGACTATTGTCAATAGTACTGCTATAAACACTGGGGTGCACGTGCTCCTTCGAAACAGCACATCTGTATTCCTTGGATAAATACATAGTAGTGCAACTGCTGGCTCATAGGGTAGTTCTATTTTTAATTTTTGAGGAAACTCCATACTGTTTTCCAGAGTGGCTGCACCAGTTTGCATTCCCATCAGTAGTCCAAAAGGGTTCCTCTTTTTCTGCATCCTCACCAGCCTCTGCTGTTGCCTGAGCTGTTAATTTTAGCCATTCTGACAGGTGTGAGGTGGTATCTCAGTGTGGTTTTGATTTGTATTCCCTGATGGTGTGTGATGTTTAACATTTTTTTATGTCTCTGTTAGCCATCTGGATGTCTTCTTTGGAGAAGTGTCTATTCATGTCTTTTGCCCATTTCTTCACTGGATTATTTATTTTTGGGGTATCGATTTTGATAAATTAAATATCTTCTCCCATTCTGTCAGTTGCCTTTTAGTTTTGCTGATTGTTTCCTTCCCTGTGCAGAAACTTTTATCTTAATGAGGTCCCAATAGTTCATTTTTGCTTTTGTTTCCCTTGCCTCCGGAAACATGTCAAGTAAGAAGTTGCTGTGACTGAAGTCAAAGATGTTGTTGCCTGTTTTTTCCTCTAGGATTTTGATGGTTTCCTGTCTTACATTTAGTTCTTTAATCCATTTTTAGTTTATTTTTCTGAATGGTGTAAGAAAGTGGTCCAGGTTCACTCTTCTGCAGGTTGCTGTCCAGTTTTCTCAACACCATTTGCTAAACAGATTGTCTTTTTTTCCATTGGATATTCTTTCCTGCTTTGTCAAAGATTAGCTGGCCATACATTTATGGATCCATTTCTGGGTTCTCTATTCTGTTCTATTGATCTGAGTGTCTGTTTTTGTGCCAGTACCATACTGTCTTGATGATTACAGCTTTGTAATACAGCCTGAAGTCTGGAATTGTTATACTTCCAACTTTGGTTTCTTTATCAGGATTGCTTTGGCTATTTGAGGTCTTTTCTGGTTTCACACAAATGTTAAGATTGTTTGTTCTAGCTCTGTAAAGAATGCTGGTGTTATTTTGATAGGGATTTCATTGAATATGTAGATTGCTTTGGGGAATTAGAGTGTATTATGCTAAGTGAAATAAGTCAGTCGGGGCACCTGGGTGGCTCAGTCAGTTAAGACTTTGGCTCAGCTCTCGATCTCGTGGTTTGTGGGTTCGAGCCCTGCATTGGGCTCTGTGCTGACAGCTCAGATCCTGGAGCCTACTTCCATTTCTGCGTCTCCCTCTCTCTGCTTCTACTCCCGCTCACACTCTGTCTGTTTCTCTCTTTCAAAAATAAACATTAAAAAAAAACCCTGCTAAAAAAAACAAAGAAAGAAGTCAGTCAGAGAAAGACAATTATCATATGACTTCACTCATATGTGGAATTTGAGATACAAAACAGCTGAACATATGGGAAGGGAGGCAAAAATAATATAAAAACAAAGAGGGAGACAAACCATAAGAGACTCTTAAATACAGAGAACAAACTAAGGGTTGCTGGAGGGGTGTTAGGTGGGGGGATGGGCTACATGGGCAAGCAGAATTAAGGCAGACACTTGTTGGGATGAGCACTGTGTGTTATATGTAAGTGATGAATCACTAAATTCTATTCCTGAAATTATTATTTTTTTTAACATTTGTTTATGTTTGAGAGACAGAGAAATACTGAGCACAAGCTGGGGAGGGGCAGAGAGAGAGGGAGACACAGATTCTGAAGCAGGCTCCAGGCTCTGAGCTGTCAGCACAGAGGCTGACAAAGGGCTCAGACCCACTAACTGTGAGATCAGGACCTGAGCCAAAGTCGGACTCTTAACTGACTGAGTCACTCAGGTGCCCTTTCCTGAAATCAGTATTACACTATATGTTAAGTGACTTGGATTTAAATTTTTAAAAATTAAATAATAAAATAATTTTTTTCTAGAAAAATAAATAAATAAAATCCCGCTGCTCCTCACAGGGACAAGATAGCACCCCTAAGGTTATTTATTCAATCATGATTCTATAGATCAAGGCCAGGAGGCCAATTGATTCATACTAAATATTGAAAAAATGTCCGAGTTCTTTTGGTAACTGAGCTTTCATTATTTTTACTATCTTGCTTTTATGATTGCTATCATTAAATAGGAACTTTGAGATAATTATATTTATTCTAGAGAAACATGTTTTGTATAAACCGTTAAGAGAATATTTGACCATATTTAAAGAAAATAATGTAACCGTTAAAAAATTTCTAAACTAAGAGAAATCAATACTAGAACTTTTGTTTAAATTTGAACATTTGTGTACTGATTAAATTTCAAAGTCTAAAGTGGTGAGCAACGTTTTCTCTTAAGTATTTTGTGAGAGCCTCTATTGCCTATATTTTGCAATATAGCCAACAGTTTTGGGGGTAAATCATATTAATTTGACCTTCATTTTGTTTTAAAAATATATATGATATTATCTGTAAGTAATAAAGGTCTAAGGATAAAATACAAAAAAAAAAAGACAACAAAGTGTGGGCAAGGACATAGAGAAATTGGAACACTTGCACATTATTGGTGGGAATGCAAAAAGGTGCAGCCACTACAGAAAACAAAAAAAAATTTTTTTTAATTCCTCAAGAAATTAGGAATATAACTACCATATGATCCAGCTATCCCATTCGTTTCTGGTTATTTACCCAAGAGAATTGAAATTGGATCTTAAAGAGATAATAACACTCTTGTGTTCACTGTGGCACTATTCACTAGGGCCAAGCATGGAAAAAATCCAAAAGTCCGACAGTGAATAGATAAAGAAAAAATAGTCTATATATACTTGGGAATACAATTCAACCTTAAAAAAGGACATTTTGCAACAGGCATTAATATTGATGAACCTTGAGGACATGATGTTAAGTGGAATAAGCCAGTCACAGAAAGACAAATACTGCATGAATCCACCTATATGAAGGATTGACACTACAACCTGGATGTGAATTTCTCTGTTTGCAGGACTAGAAATGATCATGAATTTCTGCATCAGTGAATTTGTTGCTACCTTCCAGTCAGCTGCATGGATCTTATAACTGATCATGTTTAACCTGCTAAATACCTTTGTGCTTAATTGATTTGTGACTTACATTTAGCAAGTTTACAGGTCTTCATTTAACCTATTCATGCCAAAAATAGTAATAATAAATAAATAAATAAACACTTTTAAAAAATCCTTTAATAAAACAAATAATCCTGCAATAAACATAGGGGTGTATATATCTTTTCAAATTAGTGTTTTCATTTGGGGGGGGTAAATACCCAGTGGTGCAATTACTGGATCATATGGTAATTTTATTTGTAATTTTTGAGAAACCTCTGTACTGTTTTCCATAGTAGCTGCACCAATTTGCATTCCCACCAACAGTACATGAAGGTTTCTTTTTCTCCACTTTCTTGCCAGCATTCTTATTTCTTGTCTTTTGGATTCTAGCCATTCTGACCGGTGTAAGTTGTAAGGTGTGGTTTTGATTTGCATTTCCCTGATAATGAGTGATGTTGCGCATCTTTTCATTTTCTGTTAGCCATTTGTTTGTCTTCTTTGGAAAAATGATTATTCAGGTTCTCTGCCCACTTTTTAAATAGGATTATTTGGGTTTTCATGGTATTTGAGTTGTGTGAGTTCTTAAGGTCATCTTTTCTAGTTGATGATTTACTTTTAAAAGCACCGGTTGAGAGCTTTCTACCTGCCCAGAGCTGTGCCACATCAGGGCTCCAGAAAGTGATTAGGCATCATCCTTCCCTTCGACTTCCTAGTCTAAATGCTGTGGCAGAAACTCACCCCATCCACCCTGGTTTACTTTGCCCATTCAGATTAGATAAACTCTGCTCCTTTATGCCTTTCCTTAGGTTCCTACTACACCTCAAATACCCAGCCTCACAAACCCATCTATCTCCGAGTGTCTGAACTCTACCCATGTTGAACCTTAGGTCAGTTGTCACCTTTCATGTCACTTGCCATGTCCCTTATCATTACATGGTCTAGTGACATCATATAAACCTATATTACAAATCTAGTACACAGAGGTATAAGAGAGTCTCAAGCATTGCATCCAACACCTCAATATCCAGTTGATAAAACCAAGACCTGGATGAGGAAGATGATTTGCCCAAGATCATGTTAAAGACAGAGTTGGAACAGACTTCTGGTTAATGTTATTCAAATTTATCAAAGAGTTATATCTAAGAGTTTAAGATATGAGACTTTATTATTCAACTTGGTTAATTCAACATCTGGTTTAGTGCACAGCATACAATAGGTGTTTCTTAAGTGAATAAGTAAATGAAGATGAGTAAGCAGATGCAGAAATAGTGAATGAGGGATAAGAGTTAATTTGACTCAGAGTGTGGTGAATGAAAGAAGGAAGAGTGGGAGGTTTTGACATTCAGGACTCAAGTCCAGCAGAAACGTGAATAGGTGGATTGCTGGTCTGATAATTCTAGGAGCCAGAATTTCTGATCTCACTCCTAATCAGGCAGAAATGTCTCAGGGTGGAGGGAAGGTCATCCTGCAGCCCTGTGTTGCTGAACTATAGCCAGGCACTGACTCACCTGCTTTTGTCAAACAGGTTCCCACCAAGCTGAAGCCATGAGGTTCCTCACCCTGCTTTCCTTCCTCCTTATGGCTACTCAGGCACTCTTGGTGGAGGGCCAACAGGAATTATGGAAAAAGCAAAGCAGCACTGCAGACAAGGATGAATGGATTCCTCTGGCCAAGCCCCAAATTGTGCAGAGAAAGCAGCAAGAAGGGCAGCCTCTGGGCAAGCCCCAAATTGTGCAGAGAAGGTGGCAGGAAAGGCATGTGGTCAGGGGCATAATTGTTACTCGAGACCAGGCCACATGTTATTTGACTGTGACTGATCAGAAAGAGGGCATTGCTCTGCTGGTGGAATGCACCCGTCTGGACCACAGGTTTTCTTGTGTCTTTGCTGGCAATCCAGCCTCCTGCATATCATGTTTTAGAAATGATATAATCTACTGGAGACAAATTGTTCAGAACTTACGCTGGCAAAACAACATCTGTGAGGACTCCAAGATGGTCCTGAGGACCAGGGTGTGCAGTTGGAGGTTTCCAGAATCCAATCTGAAGCTGGCGTACTCCACTCTGATCCACAATCCCAGCTATTCTAGTGTGGAGCGCAACCCCTGGTGTCATACCTTTGTGGGAGGAGACTCTGATGCAAGTTCCAAAGATGTTAAACACTACTATCCCATGCAACAGAGCCAAACCATACCTCCTTTCCCTACCAAGGTGATCCACGTCCCAGAGACCACTCCCACAGTGCCCATCGTGAATGAAGAGACCACCACCACTGAGCATTTGGTTGAGAAAGAGACCACCACTCCACAGCAGACCACAGTAAGAGAGACCACCCCAGAAGAAACCACCCCCACAGTACTGTTGGTTATGGAAGGGGCCATCACAAAACAGCCAACCACGATCAGAGAGACCACCCCAGAAGAGACCACTCCAAAATGGACCACCTCCGCAGAGCGATTGGTTGTGGAAGAAACCACCACTACACAGCCCACCACAACCACAGAGACCACCACTACACAGCCCACCACAACCACAGAGACCACCACTACACAGCCCACCACAACCACAGAGACCACCACTACACAGCCCACCACAACCACAGAGACCACTCCAGAACAGACCACCCCCACAGAACCGTTGGTTGTGGAAGATACCACCACTACAAAGCAGACCACAATCAGAGAGACCACCCCAAAACAGACCACCCCCACAGAATCATTCTACACAGAAGAGGTTACCACCACCATTCCAGTGGAAATACAAACCACGACCACCAACAAACCCAATCATAAGGATGACTCTACCATCAAAATTAAGCAGAAGACAATCCAGCAGACAGACATGAATACTTTCCAGCAGACAGACCTGGATCCGTTCCAGCAGACGGACCTGGATCCGTTCCAGCAGTACGACCTGGATCCATTCCAGAAGTCTGACCAGAATACATTTCAGCAGTCCGACCTGGATACAGTCCAGCAGTCCGACCTGGATACGGTCCAGCAGTCCGACCTGGATACGTTCCAGCAGTCTGACCTGAAAACATTTCAGCAGTCCGACCTGGATACGGTCCAGCAGTCCGACCTGGATACATTCCAACAGATATACCTGGATACAGACCTGCAGCCATACTAGGGTACAGTCCAGAAGACAGTGCAGCAGGCGTATCCAGTTACTGTACCCCAGATGGCCCTCAATTACTGTGAGGAGTAGGTGCAACTTTGACAAAATTTTGGTCATTGGATTATGGGACAAATAATTGTCATGAGGCAAAAGCAGATGGAGTCAGTTAAGAAATGTCATGTCATTTGTCCCTCTGTATGTTACAAAGTCCTCCAAGTTCTCCATCAATATGAAGTTTTGTACTATGGCAGTGCAGTAATATTTAGACTTTGTAATTTTTGTGTTCATGTTTTAAAATTTCCTTTATATTCACTTGCAATGTGATCTTCAGAGGCTGTTTACCACAGAGTATAGTTCCATTGCCTACAAAGTTATGTGTATATGCCCAGTGAGGATCTGTCTTTAAGGCGAATGAGCCAGAGTAATGATTTCGGTGTGATGCTGTTTCTGTCAAATTAACAAAAATAATAAAGTACTGGGATTTTTCAGAAATATGTCCAATAGTTGTTTGATTTCTCTATGTATCGTTCCCAGTGAATTTATATAGTCCTCAATATATCGCTGAAAAAATATCTTAAAACTATTCTGTTGCCCACCCATCCTAAGTTATCCCCAAACGTGCCCCATTTCAAAATTCCTACCTGTATACTTTCATCTATTGGTCTGAGGCATTTGATTACTTATGAACTATAATAACTGGGATCCTTGATTTCAAGTGGACACATGGGGCATGTGATGATTAAGACAGTTGTCAGCATCTCACAAATGGTAGGAGAGGCAGGATCAGAACCCACGGGGTCTGTAAGCCAAGTCCACAGGCTGAAGGAATGCCCTTCACAGACCTAAGTCAAAGTCCATTATGCCCACAATATGTGGGACCCTTGATCTTGAGGAAGTTCACATGGCCTGAGTGAGAGGAGCCTGGGAAAATACGGTGACTTGTGTAAAAACTCCAACAGAAGGGGGGAGGATAGTGGCATTGAAAACAGAGGAGGTGGAAACAGCAGAAACATGTCAATTGAGCTTTCAGAAAAGTGATATGTGAGCTGGAATTTGGAAAGAGTATCCATAGGTAGGAAATGAGACAGAGTGAAGGCAGATGACAGCATATGTGAAAGGAAGCAAAAGAAAAAATTCTAGAAGATGGGATGCAGGAATGACACTGCTTTTGGTGATTTACACATTAGTGAAAAAGGTCTGAAAATGTTTTAATTCAAGAGTTACAGGACAGAGGAGAATGTGATATCCAATGCTTTGTCACAACTCTACAAAGAGTCAGGAGCAGGGGATGGTAAAAGCACTGCTTTTTAGAGTCTCTCCTGGTGGCAGGGAAGAATAGCAGGTGGGGTGGAAAAGTGACCTTTTACACTCACCAACACCCACTACCTACACTGAGGATTGTCAGTGGTCAATTCAGAGTGTGACAGCCTCAGAGTGACATTTGATGTTATCATAAACATCAACACCAACATTTCTCTCTCTCTTGCCATGTACCAGGCACTGTGTTAAGCTATTCCATTGAGCTGGCATTCATTCAATCATTCATTCATTAATTCATTCATTCAACATATAATTTGTTAAGCACGGGCTTTGCAAGACCAGGTTACAGGTCCTGGGGATACAGTAGCTCGGTGGAGATAGATGCTTTGCCCCATTGAACTACCAATGGGGAAAGTGATTATAAAGTCACAAATATACAAGCGATAGAGAGGAAGAGCAAAGGAAGAGAAGAGAGTAAAAGTGATGGACTGTAAGCAGTCTTAAGTGAGACAACAGGAGAGGCCAGTTTATGGAGAAGACTTGAGCCTACCATGAATAAAATGAAATATCAAGCCAGGTGACTCTCTGGGCTAAACGTAGTTTCACATGGAGGAAGTATTCAGTGTAAATGCCCTGAAAATATTTAGTTTACTTATTATCTACTGTGAGCTTCTACTATGTGCCAGACACTATTTTAAGGGTAGAAAATGGTAGCAAACAAAGAAGAAGAAAAAATCGCTTTTTATAGTGCTCATATTCCAATGACTGACTCATGTTTGGCATGTTCAGAAACATCTATGATTGTAGTAGCATATCTGCGTCTCCTAACACTGCTCAGTGTTGGAAATGTCTCTCCTCTCTTAGAAAACCACATTTCAGCACTGGCTTTGTGCAGAAACCCACAACCACGGCAGTGCCAACACATTTCACTGGCCATCCATCTATCCACCTTCTTCCCCAGCCTCCCTATAAAATTGTTTTTGGCCAAACAAGCAATGGAAGCCTGTTCTCTAGCTCTTGGTGGCTGCAGACAAACCTTGGCACACCTTACATTGTAGATTATCTTTCCAATCCTGGCCTCTGTCATCACATGGAGTCATGTCCTGTGTGTCTTGTATCCAAATTTCTCTCTTCTTAGAGGGACGACAATGATTGGACTGGAATTCATCCTTATCTAGTATAACCTCATCTTTTTTTTTATTATAATAGTTTATTTTCAAATTGGTTTACATATAACACCCAGTGTCCATCCCAACACGTGCCCTCTTTAATGTCTGTCACCCCCTCTCCCCCCTCCCTCACCTCCCTCGCCTCCCTCACCCTCAGATTGTTCTTAGTCTTTGAGAGTCTCTTATGTTTTGCCCATCAACTGACGAATGGATAAAGAAGTTGTGGCACATATATACAATGGACTACTACATGGCAATGAGAAAAAATGAAATCTGGCCATGTGTAGCAACATGGATGGAACTGGAGGGTATTATGTTAAGTGAAATAAGTCAGTCAGAAAAAGACAGATACCATATGTTTCCACGAATAGGTGGACTTTGTGAGACTAAGCAAAAACCAGGGGGAGGGCTAGAGGGGAAAGGAAAAAAAAGACACAGAGAGGGAGGGAGATAAAACATAGTATAACCTCATCTTAATTTGATTACACCTTAAAGTTTCTAGTTCCAATTAAGGTCCTATTCACAGGTTCCACATAGATGTGAAGTTTTGGGAGACACTATTCAACCCAGCGCAGTCACCCCAATAGCAACAGCAAATAGCCAAAAAGAGAGAGAAGTGAACGTGAAGGAGAGCAACTCTACACACTCAGAAGTAAATTAAATGAACAAAGTTGGAAAGAGCAGACAAGATTTTTATCAGGCACATGCAAAACAGCGATTCACTCCACTCCTAATTTTATGTTTGTCTTTATATAAGAACAGGTAAGGAATCCACTGCTTGCGTACATAAATTGTCTTTCCAATCTCTCAGGTGATGCCCAGCCCCTGCTACACAATGGATTCACCTGAAGTTTCTTTTTAAAGACATGGATGTTTCTGTTCCATTCCCAGAGATTCTGATATAATTGGTAGAGATATGGCCTGAGCAGTGGATTTTTCCCCAGGTAATTCTAAATAAGCAACAGAGGTTGAAAGACACTGTTCTAGATTAATTAAACCAAAATCTCTGGAGTGTACCCTAGCAGCCATATTTTTACTTAATTCCCAGGTAGTTCTCATGTGATACCCTGGTCGAGAACGACTAGTACAGCTTCTCTATGTATTTTATACAATTAGTCTATATTTATTTATCATATGCTATGTCCCAAGCACTGTGAAAGACACTGGATAAAGGAGAAGTGATCTAACAGACAAGGCATAACCTCCTAGAAGTTCAGTGTCAGTGTTAGAACCAAGACAAAACATTGGAGGTGTGTGAGAGACACTGAAGCCTGGTGGGGGGGGGGGTCAGGGGAAGTTTCCTGCCACTGAGTTTCTAAAATTATATGAATCAGGCATCTACTATGACACGCTTATCAAATCTGTTTCTTATGAAGGCACTGTGCCTTTCACTTGTCCCTTCAATTAATCCTCACTACATCCCTATGAGGTCAGCAGTTTTATTCCCAATTATAAATGCAGTGACCTAAAGCTTAGAGAGGTGAGTTGTCTAATATCACACAGAAGAGGAGCCAGGTCCCTCGAAATGTAAGCTTCCAGCTCTCAGTCCATGAACATTACAGGATAGGGGGAGTTTTGGCACAAAGCACTTCTTAACATTTCCATATATTTCAAACTAGAACCATATTGTAGCTGTCTGGTATTTTCCAATGATAAAATGTGATGTAAATCAGTGGTATACAAAGTGTGACCTGAACACCAGAAGCAACTGGGTAGCTTCGGAAATGCTAATTCTCAGACTCCACCCCAGACATACTGAATCAGAATCTCTGAGGCTAAGGCTCAAGAATGTCTACTTTATAAAATTATTTTTTTTATTGCGAATAAAAGCACAACATAAAATCTACCATCCTAACCATTTTTAAGTGGGTTAACCATTTCTAATTCAGTAGTGTTAAGCGTATTCCCATTGTTGTGAAACAGATCTCAAAATTTCTTCATCATAAACTCTAGACCCACTAAACAACTCTCCTTTTCCCCTCCCCTCAGTCTCTGGTAACTGCCATTCTACTTTTTGTGTCTATGGATATGACTTATCTAGATACCTTAAAAGTGTAACCCTACACTATTTGTCATTTTATGACTGGCTCGTTTCACTTAGCATAGTGTCCTCAAAGTTCATCCATGTTATAGCATGTGATAGAATTTCCTTCTTTTTTCAGGCTGAATAGTACACCATTGTCTGTGTATGACACAATTTGTCTATCCATTCATCCATGTATGGACATTTGTGTTACTCTCACCCCTTGACTATTATAAATAGTGCTACTATAAACAAGGGTATGCAAATAAATATACCCAGAAGTAGGAATGTTAGATCATATAATTGCTCTATTTTTAATCTTTTGAGGAACAGCCATAAGGTTGTCAATAGAGATTGTACCATTTTATAGTCCTATCGGTAGTGCAAAAGGGTTCTAGTTTCTCCTCATCCTCACTAACACTAGTCATATTCTGGCTTTTTATAGCAGCAACCCTAGTGAATGTGAGTTGATATCACATTGTGGTTTTCACTTTTATTCCTGCAGTGATTAGTGTCGAGCAAGTATTACCTCTCACCTACTATCAGGAGTAGAAGTCCAAGCACTTCTGCCCATTACACCTTGGTATTGGAGTTGCCAAGGAAAACAGTGCAGTCATGTCCTGGATGGAAGGATGCTTTACTCACGTAGAAATGAGAAAGAGCAAGATCAGTTTCAGTAGTGGGCATCAGTTCCCTACGCCCAATATGCCCTTCCTGGCAGCTGATGCAGGGCTCTTAGCATACATCACACTCCTCCTATGTTGCAGCAGCAGGACTCTGTCCCCTCTCCACAGAGAACAGACACAGTAATGGGATTGGCCCGTTGCCATATAATGTACATGTTTAAGCAGAAGGAAGAAGCACAAATTGAAACAAGGAAAGATAAGCCCACATGAGGTCACAAATCCAGCACAAGCTGTGTACACTCCTTTTCTCTTGGTAAAAAACTTTTCAGGCCCAAGGCTCATTCTCATGCGGCCTGGTAAGGGTCAAAACTATACACAGACTAACTTTTTAAAAACTAGTGACGTTAAGCACCTTTTTATGTTTGTTGACCAATCATATATCATCTTTGAAAACTGTTTATTCAACTCCTTCACCCAACTTTTAATTGAGCTATATGAGTTTTGTTGTTGTTGAGCCGTAGGTATTCGTTATGTATTCTGGGTTTTAACGCCTTGTAAGATATGTGATTTGCAAATATTTTTTCCCATTCCACCGGTTGCCTTTTAACTTTGTGGATTTTGATGTACATAAGACAGTCCCTTTTGTCTATTTTTGCTTTTGGTGCTCATGCTTTTGTTTTCTTATCAAAGAAATCATTGCTGAATCCAATGTCGTGAAACTTTTTTCTCCTGTTTTTTATTTATTTATTTTTTTGTTCCCTGGGACCTTTTTTTTTTTTTAATAATTTATTGACAAATTGGTTTCCATATAACACCCAGTGCTCGTCCCAACAAGTGTCCTCCTCTGTTCCTGTCACCCACTCCCTGGGAGCTTTTCAGTTTGAGGTCTTATGTTAAGTATTTATTTTGAATTAACAATTGTGTAAGATAAAGGTCCAACCTCATTCTTTTACATGTAGCTTTGCAATTTCCCCACAACATTTATTGAAGAGATAGTCCTTTTCTCACTGAATGGTCTTGACACCTTGTCAAAGATAATTGGACAATATATGTGTGGGGGTTTTTTTCTTACTGAGTTCTCTATTCTATTTCATTCGTCTTTATGTCTGTTTTTATGCCACTATCACACTGTTTTAACTACTGCAACCTTGCAGTTTTGCAAAGCCCTCCAACTTTGTTTTCTTTTTTTTTTTTTTTTTCAAAAATTTCTTGTCTATTCTTGGCCCCTTGAGATTCAATATGACTTTTAGGATGATTTTTTCTACCTCTACAAACATGCCACTGGGATTTGGATAGAGATTGTGTTGCATCTGTAAGTCTTGGGGGTAGTTTGACATTCTAATAATATCAGGTCTTCCAACCCATAAACATGGTATGTCTTTCTGATTATTTGTGACTTCCTCAGTTGTTTTCAGCAGTGTTTTGTAGTTTTCTGTGCCCACCTCCTTTATGTCCTTCATTATGTTTATTCCTATGTACCTCATTCTTTTTGATGCTATTGTAAATGAAATTGTGTTCTTAATTTCCTTTCTGAGTTGTTCATTGTCAGCGTATGGAAACAAAGATGATTCCTGTATATTAATTTTGTGTCTTGCAACTTTGTTAAATTTATTTTTTAATTTTAACTCCGAGTATGTGTGGATGTGGTGTGTGTATGTGTGTGAAGTGGTGTGTGTGTGTGTGTGTGTGTGTGTGTGTGTGTGTGTGTCAAGTATGGGGTGTGTGTATGTAATCTTTAATATTTTTTACATATGCAATCATGTCATCTGTGAACAGAGCTAATTTTATTTATTTATTTCCGATTTGGATGACTTCTTATTTCCTTTTTTTCCTGTTTCTTGTGCCATTGTTCTGGCTAGGACTTCCGATACTACTGAGAAGTGCTTTGAGTGGGCATCCTTGTCTTGTTCTTGGTCATAGAAGAAAAGCTTTCCATCTTTCCCTTTTGAATCTGTGTACACTGTGGGCTTCTCATATATGGCCTTTACTATGCTGAGATAGTTTTCTTCTAATCCAAGTTTGTTGGGGATTTTTAAAGGTGTTGATTTTTGTCAAATGCTTTTTCTACATCAGTTGAAATGATCTTGTGGTTTTTGTCCTTCATTCTGTTAATGTAGTGTATTACATTGATTAATTACGTTATTTGGAATCATCCTTATATCCCAGGAATAAATCCCACTTGGCCATGATGTATAATCCTTTTAGTGTGCTGTTGCATTGTATTTGCTAGTATTTTGTTAAGGATTTTTGTATTAATAATTATCAGAAATATTGATCTGTAGTTTTCATTCCTTTATGTCTTTATCTGGCTCTGTGTCAGAGCAATACTGGCCAAGTAGAATGAGTTTGGAAGATTTCCTCCTCTTCAGATTTTTAGAAGAACTTGAGGAGGGTAACTGTTAATTCTTTAAATTTTTTTAATTTAAATTTTAGTTGGTTAACATGCTGTGCAATATCAGTCTCAGGAATAGAATTCAGTGATTCATCACTTATATACAATATCCAGTGTTAATCATGAGGGACCTCCTAATTACCCCTCACCCCTTTAGCCCATCTCCTACCCACCTCCTTCCATCAACCCTCAGTTTGCTCTCTATCATTAAGAGTCTCTTGTAGTTTGTTTCCCTCTCTTCTCTTTTTCTCCCCCTTCCCATATGTTCATCTGTTTTGTTTCCTAATCTCCACATAGGAGTAAAATCATATGATATTCGTCTTTCTCTCACTGATTTATTTCACTTAGCATAATACATTCTAGCTCCATCCATGTCATTGCAAATGGCAAGTTTCATTCTTTTTTATGGCTAACTAATATTCCATCGTATATATATACCACATCTTCATCCATTCATCAGTCAGTGGACATATGGGCTCTCTCCATAATTTGGCTATCTATAAACATTAGGGTGTATGTGTCCCCTTTTAATCAGCATTTTTGTATCCTTTGATTTACTACCTAGCAGTGCAATTGCTGAATTTTAGAGTCGTTCTATTTTTAGTTTTTTGAGGAATCTCCATACTGATCTCCAGAGTGGCTGCACCAGTTTTCATTTAACCAGTAGTGCAAGAGGAAACCCCTTTCTCTACACCCTTGCCAACACTTGTTGCTTCTTGTGCAACTTTTAAAAATGGCAGTAGTAAGTACTTCCTTATCAGTAAAGCATAATCTAACTGTATACTGTCTACAAGAAACTAATATTACATCTAAGGACATATGTGAATTGAAATTGAAAGCATAGAAAAAGGTATTTCATGCTAATGGCAACCAAAAGAGAGCAGGGGTGGCCACACTAATATACACTGTAAATCACAAACTGTTACAAGAGACAAAGAAGGTCACTATGTAATGATAAGGGGGTCAATTCATCAAGAAGAAAAAACAATATTTAGGCCTAAATATATGAGCCTAAATATATGAAGCCAATTTTGACTTGAATTGAGGTCTTGTCAAAATTGAAGTTTAGTTAAAAGACTAGAATCGAAGGGAGAAAGAGACAACAACACATAAATCCCACTTGGTCATGGTATATAATTCCTTTCATACATTGTTGGATTTGATTAACTGATATTTTGTTGAGTTTTACATTCATACTTAAGACAGATATTTCTCTGTAGCTTTCTTTCTTGTAATATCTTTGTTTGGTTTTAGTATTCAGGTGATGCTGGCCTCATAAAATATGTTCGGAAATATTCCCTCTACTTTTTTCATCTGAAAAAGGTTGCAGAGAATTGGTATAATTTCTTCCTTAAGTGTTTGGTAGAATTCGCCGGTAAACCCATCTGGGCCTGATGCTTACTATTGTGGAAGGTTATTAATAATTGATTCAATTTCTTTAATAGATATAGACTCAATCTATTTGTTCTTTTGTGAGTTTTGGCACATGTGTCTTTCAAGAATTGGTCCATTTCATAGAATTTATCAAATTCGTGGGCATAAAGTTGTTCACAGTACTCTTCATTATGCATCTAATGTCCATAGGATCTGGAGTGATGCCCCCTCTTTTATTTCCGGTATTAGCCATTTGTGCCCTCTTTCTTTTTTTCTTAATTGGTCTGGCTAGAGTCTTATCAATCTTAGGGAACTTTTCAAACAATCCCCTTTTGGTTTCATTCATTTCCTCTTTCAATTTTTTGGTTTTAATCTCATTAATTTCTTCTCTAATTATAATAATAATTTCTTTTTTCCTGTTTAATGCAGATTTAATTTGTTATTCTATTTCCAGTTTCCTAAGGTGGAAACTTAGATATTTTGTGTTACGTATTGTTTTCTTTTCTGACATATGCGTTCACTGCCATAGGTTTCCCTTTAAGCACTCCTTCCTCTGTATCTTGAGGTCTTGGTAAGTTGTATTTTCATTTTCATGTAGTTCAAAACATTTAAAATTTTTTCCTGAGATTTCTTTGTTGGCTCATTATTATTTAGAATGATGTTGTTTAATTTCTAGGTATTTGGGGATTTTTCAGTTATCTTTCTGTTATTGATTTCTAGTTCAATTCCATTGTGGCCTAAGAGCAGATATTGTATAATTACTTTTTTTTTAATTAAAAAGAAAGAAGAAATGGGCTCAGTTAATTGAGCGTCCAACTCTTGATTTTGGCTTAGGTCATGATCCCAAAGTCATGAGATCAAGCCCTGCATTGGGCTCCTTGCTGAGTGTGGAGCCTGTTTAAGATTATCCCTCTGTCTCTCCATGCCTCTCTCTCTGGCTCACACTCTCTCTCTCTCTCTCTCTCTTTCTCTGTCAAAACAAAAAAGAAAGAAAGAAAGAAAGAAAGAAAGAAAGAAAGAAAGAAAGAAGGAAGGAAGGAAAGAAAGAAAGAAGGAAAGAAAGAAAGGGAAAGAAAGTGTCTATATGCGGCCAGAGAAAGAGTCCAAGATGTATTTTTATGTGAAAAAATGTGAGGAGCTAAGCAGCAAGTTTAATCTGCTCTCTTTAATATAAATTTTTAGTGTGCGGATGTATGTACTGGTATTCAGAGCCGATGTGGGACTTGATCTCATTTGTTGTAAGATCATAACCTGAACTGAAATCAAGAGTCAGACACTTAACCAACTGAGCCACCCAGATACCTCATTTTTCTATATATTTTGGATACTAACCCCTTATTGGACATATCACTTGCAAATATCTTCTCATATTCAATATGTTGTCTTTTTGCTTTGTTGACTATTTCCTTCGCTGTGCAGAAGCTTTTTATTTTTATATAGTGCCAATAGTTTATTTTTGCTTTGTTTCCCTTCTTCAGGAGACATATCTAGAAAAACGTTGCTATGGCTGATGTCAGAGAATTTGCCTATGCTCTCTCTAGAATGTTTTGGTTTCAGTCCTCACATTTATGTCTTAAATCCATTTTTAGTTTATTTTTGTGTGTGGTGTAAGAGTGTGGTCCAGTTTCATTCTTTTGCGTGTAATGGAACATAGATGCAAAACCCTCAACAAGATATTAGCAAACCAAATTGAACAGTATATTAAAAAGATCAACTAGAAATTATTCCTGGGATGTAAGTATGGTTCAATATTCACAAAGCAATCAATGCGATACATCTCATCAACAAGAGAAAGGATAATAACCATTTGATCATTTCAATAGATGCAAAAACAAAAGTATTTGACAAAGTACAACATTCATTCATAATAAAACCCCTTTACAAAGTAGGTTTAGAAAGAACATACCTCAATATAATAAAGGCCAATTATGAAAACCCCACAGCTTACATCATACTCAGTGGTAAAAAACTGAGAGCTATTCCCCCAAGATCAGGAACAAAGCAAAGATGTCCATTCTCACCAGTTTTATTCAACATAGTTCTGGAAGTCCTAACCACTGCAATCAGACAATAAAGAAATGTATCCAAATTGGTAAGGAAGAAGTAAAACTTACACTGTTTGCAGATGACATGATACTATATATAGAAAAGCCTAAAGAGTCCACCAAAAACCTAGAAATAATAAATGAATAATAATAAATAAATAAAACAGGATAAAAAATCAATATACAGAAATCTCTTTCATTTTTATACACTAATAATGAAATAGCAGAAAGAAAAATTAAGAAAACAATCCCATTTACTAATATACCAACAATAATAAAATACCTAGGAATAAACTTAATGAAGTATGTAAAAGACCTGTGCTCTAAAAATATGAATGAAAGAAATTAAAGATGACATAAGCAAATGGAAAGATATTCCATGCTCATGGATTGGGAGAACAAATATTTTTAAAATGTCTATACTACCCAAAGTAATCTACAGATTTAATACAATCCCTATTAAATACCAATGTCGTTTTTCACAAAACTATAACAAATAATCCTAAAATTTGTATGGAACAACAAAAGACCCTGGATAGCCAAAGCAATCTTGAAAATGAAGAACAGAACTGAAGATATCACAATCTCAGATTTCAAGAAACACTATAAAGCTGTAGTAATCAAAACAGTATGATCCTGGCACAAAAACAGACACATAGATCAATGGAACAGAATAGACAACCCACAAATAGACCCACGATTATATGCTTGATTAATCTATGACAAAGAAGGAAAGAATATGCAACGGGAAAAAGTCTCTTCAACAAACGGTGTTGAGAAAACTGATTACTACATTTTAAATTTGTTAAAATCTTGGTGAATGTTCCAGGTCATTTTGGGAAGAATCTGTATTGAGCTGTTGTTGTATAAAGTAGTCTATAAATGTCAATTAGATTCAGTTTATTGTTGGTGGTAATGAGTTCAACTCTGTCCTTACTGATTTTCTTCCTCTGTCTTCCCATTTCTGTGTTGAAGTCTCCAACTATGATGGTGGACTCCTTCCTCTCTTTGCGAATCTATTACTCTGCCTCACATAGCTTGATGCTCTATTGTTAGGCATATGTACATTAAGAATAGTTATGCTTTCTTAGAACATTGCCCCTCCCTCATTATGTAATGCCTTTTTTTTAGCCATGACAACTTTCCTCGTGTAGAGCCTCCTCTGTCTGAAATTAATGGAAATATTCTAGTTTTTTTTTTCTTTTTGATTAGTGAGAGCATGGTATATTGTTCTCCATTAACCTAATTTTATTTACATTTAATGTGGGTTTCTTGTAGACCATATATAGGTGGGTCTTCTTTTTCGATCCTGCATAGGCTTTAAACTGTCTCAAATTCCCTAAAGAGTTTGTTCCTGTTTCTTCTTAGAAGCCCATGGTCTCTTCCTCTCTTTAGTGGCTTACTGTGGGACTGCATTCTAACTTGGCTGCGGTCCTCACTGTTTTCACTGGCTTCCAAATTAAGCCTGGTCCCATCCAGGCTTTGAGTCAGGAAGACAGGAACCAGTACCTTTGGCAACCCCCAGACATGCCAGGACATTGGACACAGGGCCCTCTCTAGGGCAGAGCCCCAGTATGAGAAGCTTCCTCTTAATTGTACCACTATAGGCGTAGCAGCAGAAGGGGGCATAGATGGGAATGCAAAATGCCATACAATTTCCTACTGCTTTCACAAGAATCTATTCCTGGTCTATTTTTATCTGGAAACTGTAGTTTCTCAACTGGTCTCTCAAGTTCTCATGACACTATTCTGGTTATACATTGTTGTTAACTCTGTTGGAAAAGGAGAATGTAGAGCATCCTACTTTGCCAACCTGCTGATATCCCTCAGGAATGTGTATTTTAACAAGCTTTCCAGATGAGTCTGAAGCACAGTAATGTTGGCCAAGCAATATTTCAAATCAACCTAAAGGAAAAAGTTTTGATCCATTTAGAAAATAGCTGTTGCCCAAGATATGTGGCTAAGCTCCATTGCATACTATAGACTTTTGGCAGAGCACCAGTAGCTACAAAACTGCTGGGGAAATGGGAGAGGTGGAGCGGGTCCTGAGTGTGTATTCATGGGGAGGGGGGAGTTACAGAGCTAACCACAGCCACTGTCAGTTTGAAATAACCATCTCCATTTTGAGAGACTTAGCAGAAAACCATGGGGGAGGGGCAGAGGGGAAAAGAAAAAAGACACAGAGAGGGAGAGAGACAAAACATAAGAGACTCTCAACGACTAAGAACAAACTTAGCGGTGAGGGAGGTATGGGAGGGGGGAGAGTGGGTGACAGGCACAGAGGAGGGCACTTGTTGGGATGAGCACTTGGTGTTACATGGAAGCCAGTTTCACAATAAATAATTTTTAAAAAATGAAATAACCATCTCCGTTCTTGTCTTCCCAGAATAGGGGCTCCTGTACCGCCCATGTGCCTTTCCTGAGCTACTGCTACCACTCCCTAGGTCAGATTGGGCACTTCCACTCCTTTTCTGTCCTCTTCTCAATGAGTGATTATTTCATTTCCCTCTCCCTCAACAAGATCTCAAACACTTGTGCACAAAGCCCATGTCATTAGGTTCCTTTGATTCCCAGGGTCTTTATTTGATTCCCAGGCAGAATGGGCTGGTATCAGACTCAGAAAAACCTGGGTTTCCATGTGGCTGTCCCTTGAGAAGCAGTACAAGCTTCCTTAGTCACATTCCCCCTCTGTAAAACGGGAAAGAGATTGCACCCACTTTATTGGGGGGACCGTCAGCATCAGGCCTGGCATTGAGTAGGGCTCAGTGAAAGGGAACTAATGTCACCTGCCCATAAGCAGCCTTCCAATAAATAGCGGGTCAGGTTGCTTTCTGAGGCAGCAAACTCCTTCTCACTAGGGGTTCAAGCAAAGGCTGGCAGACCTGTCCAACTCTGCTTGAAATACCCTGAATCTCAGAAAGGGAAGGAAATTCTTTTCACCAAATGTTACTGACACAACTAGATATCCATAAGAAAAAAATATGAAAATTGACCACTGCCTCTCACCATAAGCAAAAAAACCCAAAACAAACAAACAAAAAAAACCCACCAAAATCTACTGAAAATGGTTATAGACCTAATTGTAAAACGGATTCCCTACCCAACCACTGGATGTGTTGCTTTCCTTCCATGGTCAAAACTTGTTTGTCCTGATCCAGTAGCCACTACTATTCCCTTGTCAACCAATTATCCATCCAAAACAATATCTTATCTTCCATCCAGATGGATGAGGATCATGGAGACAGAGGCAAAATAAAAGAACTTTCAATGTTCAGTGACATGCCCTATTGCTTCTCAGTGAGCCAATGTAAGACCACACTGGGGTTGCAAATTCAACTAACTCATCATAATTCTAGTTGCCTGTAACATTCCATATTAAATAACCAACCAGGGGCCATAAAAGCAACATACTGGAGTCAGTCTCTATGTTGTCACTTATGATACCACCCGCTACTGGCTTCCAAAACAGTATTGTCATTTGAAAATATAGAGAGTAGTGGTTGAGGTTGTGAGGATGGAATCATGGATATGAAGAACTGTCTCTCCTACCTCCCACTGCTTCTGTCTTAAACTTACCCAAACACCCGCTCCAAAGAGAATGTTCCCTCTGAGCATCACTTGCATTATGCTCACACTGCCTGGCTATATGGAGCCTACAACACTGGAAACATGGTGTATCCACTAGTCCTTTCCTGTCACCTCCTGATGATTCCACCAGCCTGAAAATGAGAAGGAATATGAAATGTCCCCTGAATGTTAAGTTCATTAGCCCACTGTCAGGGTCCCTTTGCCATGACAGTATATGTGGCAATGTGGTAGCATATGACTGTAAGTGTCCCAGATATTCAAACTATGGCAGAGCTTGATCTCAAATGCAGCTATAGTATGGCCAGAATCTGCACAAGCACAGGAATGGCAATTCTAGTTGTGGGGTTAAGTGTAAAGACCACTAGATGTCAGAGCAACCAAATGACAGCAGCAGAAGACCAATGTGCTCTATTTGCCAGACATGGACAGGACCTACCTTGAGACTTAAGAGTCCTTGTTCACCCTTAGACAGATCAGTTACAGGTACCACAATCCTGGTAGACCATTTCAGTTCCTTGGCATATAAAGGAGGCCTATCTTTAGAGCCCATTGTATGATGGCAGGATTAGTATACCCAGTCCAAGTCCAATAATGGATGGAGGTATTGATGCTGCCACCTGGGCTAGGCAGACCTGATCAGCCACATCACTTCAGTCAGCCTCATCTGGGCTTGTAACTTCCCATGGGCAACTCACATAGGATCCAAAAAGATACACTAGTAGGTTGTCACCCTCTAGCAAGGTTGCTAGCCAGAGCCAAAGAGCAAGGGATAAAAGGCTTTCTAGGTAGTTAAGAATATTGCCTAAGGGAAGGGGTTGGCTTTGAATTAGCTGCTTGACTGAGGAGCTCCTACACAGTAGGTCTTAGGGAGTTGTCACTGGCACTAGAAGGCTGCCACTCTGTGGATACATCACCTTATAGTTGGGATGAGCCTTTAGTAAACCAGGCCCAGGCATCCTCAGACCTTCCTGGGAGCCATCTCCAGATAGCAGAAGGTTTCCATGTGAGTAATCAAGGGAGATACAATGGTCCCTAAAGATGAGATACTATCTCCTTGTGTGAAGAGCACCTGTCTATGGGACCTGACTTGCTGCTCTGGAATGTTCCATTTCTCTTTATGAGAAATCTGTTTGCCTTCCCAGTATCTGAGAGGGCAATGCAGGATGGGGACACCTGGACACAATGATGTCTGGCAGTCCTTTATAAAGTCACTCCCTCTCCACAAGTGCCCAATAGTAGGCCAGCAGCAGTGTCTCACGTGAGCAGGAAGTTGGTACCCCAGGGGATGACTTTGGGCAGAGGTGCCTCCACTGCCAAAGGTGTCGCTTCACACAATTTCCAGCATCAGAATCCTGGATTCTGCCAAGGTCCTTGGGGTTTACAGGGTCTGAGGTAGGTGGCCTGTGGGGCTGCCTTTAACACACCTGCTACCCAGGTCCCTGGGCAAACTTGGCAGATTTTCTGGCCCATTTGTACACAGGGTTCAACCTCAACAAAATACCTGGAAGAGGCACATATTGACTCCTACCCCCAAACAGTCCAAGTAAATCTAGGCTTCTCACTTGCCTTGTGAGGTCTGTAGGGGGAGTAACTTTTCCTTTCCTGTCTTGGGACTCGATCTTCAAACGTCAGTCCACAGTCCTCCCAAGACTGACTGCAGGCTAGTCCCTCAGGACTCTTCCCCTAAGCTGCTGCCACCTGCTCTTCCTGGGAGGCCATCGGCTTGAGGTTATCAGTGCAGCCACCCCTGAGGGAGAAAGACCTGTCTCATAACTGGCCCTGCCTTGGTGGCACAAAGTGTGAACATCCAGGTGCCCTTGTGGCAGGACAGGAAACATGTTTGCAGGTCCAGATGAGCTTGCACACAAGTGATCTTTGACGCTTTGTGCCAAAGAGATTGAGCAAAAGGCATTAGCCGTGTTCAAGACAGAATCCTGCCAAATGCATAGTCAATTTACCTGCAGTCACAAAGTCTGACAAGGCTGAGGTTCTAGGGGCAACAACTGGATTTAGTTCATGATAATTCACTTTAGAAACCTCTATTTTGGATCCATGTGAGGAGGAATTGACTTTTCAGTGTGCGAAGTCCCCAGTACATGGGGCTTTATTTGTAACAGCTACTGTGTCCCCTAATTTACACATTGTGCTATTCACAGGCTCTGAAGTCTTTGTCAAAGACACATAATCTGGGCCCCACTTGGGATCATCAATAAATATTTGTTAAATTAATTGAATTAATGAATTTAAACTGATGGTATTGACTTCCTCATCTCTAATAAATATCCTTCTTCTTACATTTGGTGATTCAAAGTTTATATGAACATGGGACAATTTGGGCACAGTCTGGTTCCTGACCTTTTTAAAAACCACTCCACCATCTACAGGAAGGATTTAAGAAATGCCTGAGAGGTACATATACTATGATTGGAGTCTAACTTCTTTCAATTTAACATCTTTTTCTTCAATAAATGTCACTTTTATTGACAAGTTAGGGCCATAATGACAGCTTCACTGAGCAGAAGAAATAAGACAGTCCTAAGAGTCATCAAAACAATCTGGGCCCCCATGGCTGAAGCCCTATTGCCTGTCTCTCCCTGCTGTCACTCTCAGATGACACTGTCACTCTCAGAGCTCAGCTCTCCTATTTGAAAACTGTGTTAAGTTCTGAGGGCAAACCTGGATGCACTGGTGACAAACTACTGGTCCCATCACCCCCTACCCATCCAGAATGGAGTTTCCAAGTCTTTCCCATGTGAAGGTGGCAGCCTATGCGGTCTCAGAGTTTCTAATCTCTTGACCCAAGGCCCTAAAGCAGGGGCTGTCAGGTAGGAGGAGTGGAGACAGTGTGGAACTTGAGGGGAGATGTGGCAGGGGTACAGGAAAATCTGACTAATAATCTTGTAAATAGATGTACAACTCATGTTCAAATGACTATAGATAGCATTGTGGTTAATCTAAGGCAAATAGATTACCATTTCCTTTATGGGACCTTTTGACAGCAGCCTAGTGTAAGTGCAAGGAGTTTTCTAGAGTCTCCATGACCTGATTTGGAGCCTTCACTTCACCAGTCATGAGCTGTCTGTGATCTTTCATTTCCTCCTCTCTGCATGTGGATAAGGCTAGCATCTATCTGCTAGGCAGGGACTGAGTGAGCTCATCATACAAACTGTGTGCAATAACAGCTCTTGTGAGAGCTGCTGTCACCCTCACTAAACTGTTGCTCCACTGCTTTTAGTAAATGTGTGAGTGCTGTGGTGGGGAGGTATGGCCAGGCTGTGGGTGTCTTAAATGATCTTCATGCCAGGAGAGATTGGGAGCCATTAGTCTGGATGCAGCCTCAGGTGAATCTAGAATTCTCTCCATCCCACTTCCTTGTCTACCTTATCCATAACTTTCTTCCAGTGCAGACATGAAATCTACAGAGTCCTTCCTTTCTGGGAGCAGCTCTCCATATCTTTGAGAACAATTGTTCCTCCTGCAAATCCAACCACATGTTTTAGGTGACTGTGCCGTTCACCCCAGAATCCTGCTCTTTGCCAGGGTGGAGGGATCCAATGGTAGAAATGTGACTCAGGGTCAAAGTATCAAAGTGTCACCTTGAGATTTCCACACTGCAGCTCAGCTCAGAGCTGCTGACACCCATTTTTCCAATCATGTGGAGAAAAGCAGGGAAAGAAATCAAAGCACACATACAGAGAAAACTGAGATGGAATGTAAGACAGGTGGTACTCCTGATTTTCAGTCCCCAGCTCTGTGTGTCTGCAAGGTCCTGACCTTTACTTGCCTCCGTGATTCATAAGTAACTTTCAATAAATTCTCAATTTTCTGTGTTTTACTATATTTAATTATTTTTTATTGCAAAAAATAGAGTCTTGGGTAATACAGAATCCAATTCAATCCAGAAAATATTTGCTATGTACTTTCTAAGCTTCATGCTTGATATCTAGATTAGATATGTCACTTCCCAGGATGAAGAAAGACATTCACAAGAACATAAATGAACCACAATAAGGTGACAAATGAACTGTAATAACAGTGAAGTCTATAAAAAATTAGGTGATCCCACATGGATTTTGTTTTGGGTAGAAGAAGTCGGAATAACTATTTGCCAGGTAGATTATGGTGGGCTGGAAATTTTGGACAAAGATAACAGTTTGGCAGAGGTAAAGTCTTTTGAAATAGACTGATATTTGGGGAGAAAAATAGACACTTAGATGTAAATGGAGCCTAAAGACATGCCATATAGGGGGTGATGATGCTGGACCGAATTTGGCTGGAACTAAAAAGAGCAAGTTCCTACATGTTGTCCTCAGAAATTAGGACTTTATTCTGTGAAAAAATCAAAACCATTTGCTGCTGATGTTTCAAAGTGACGGGTCTCACCTCTACCGTCATCATCAGATAATGATCCACAGACTAAACCAGCCCACCCTGAGGGCAGATGTCAAATCCTATTCACCTTTGATTTTCTAAACTGAAATTAGCAGCTGACATAGAGCAGTTACTGAGTCAGCATTGAATAAATGACATCCTCATCCTCCAGCTGTTGAGTGTCCCTTAACCAGTTATAGGCTCTTAAGAAATTCTCTCTGCCTCTGGTTAGATTAGGTGTTCCCACCCAGATCACCCCAGGCTTCCTTCCTACATAGCAATTACCTCTCTATTGTCACAGTTAAGATCCTTGTCTTTCTGCTTACTGTCTGCCTCTCCTTGAGGACAAAGACCATGTCACCTTGAGACTTTAGGTGTTTCACTGAGTGCTCTTTGGATGAATTGAAAAATGAGTGAATTACAGAATAAATGAGTGATTGGCGGCAGAAAGAATGAGGTCTGGGTAGAAGCCGACCTTGTTCTTCCTGGAGCCAACCAGTGTCTTTTTCCCCTGCCCATCCCTGACTTCCCACAGCCACAGCATGTGAGAGTGCCTTGCTCTCTGGGTGTCAGTATGATCTACTTGTCCTGGGTGTGCTTTTCATCTTAATATATTCACCTCTTACTGTGACGGGGCAACATACATCCACATGTGTGGCGGCTCAAGATAACAGTATGAAAGAGCAACTTGTCTTCTCCCCTTGCAGGCTTTCCAGGGTGGTAACTGGCTCTCTTTGTAACAGAAATAGGTTAGAGTCTAAAAATTTGAAAAGGAGAACCTCTAGGACCTTAACTTCTATTCCCAAATACTGAGGCAATATGGTGCATGTGTGTGTCTGTGTGTGTAGAGAATCACAGACATTCATGTGTCTTAGAAAACCTTATTCAATAGGAGCAGACTTCTTTAAAAGGATGTTGTAAGATTGGTATCCCTAAGAGCAAGAATATGAAAAATGCAGAGATAATCAATGAAACTGCTTTGTAGGGAGAATTTGTTACAAAGAGCTAAAAATAACTGTTGTTAATACATTTAAGGTTTTGAAAACACTTATTGAGAAAAAAGAAAATCTGTTGTTATTAGTTTAGTTCATTTAAGATTATTAATATTCTACCATTTTTGACCTACTAAAAACAGCAATTTCATATGGTTTAAGTGAATACACAAATTATGAGTTACTATCTAGGTGGATTCAGAATAAAAATCAAACATTGCGCATGGTTTCTAGCAAAATTGGTTCAATATATGGGGTGTGAGATGGGATATTCCTATTAAGATTAATAAACTTCATTACTTTCAATTTGCATTCATAGTGAATGCTATGTCATCAACCCTTCATCATTTTTCATTTTTCTAAAGTAGAACTTTAACACTATGCATCATCTGATTTGCTGAGCAGGAATTCTGAAATCTCATGACTAATGAGCACTTTAAATTTAGAATGCCAATACTGTTCAGTATGTCTAAGATTAATGCTTTTTGCTAGACTAATAAGATTTTAGCTGAAGTTTATTTAGCCAATTTCCTCATTTCCTGACAATGAAAGCACTTTTAATGCACATGATTTGACCCCAAAATCAATATCATTTTGATGCAGCAACTAAGCATTTTCTATGTCTGTTCATGTAGTCTTTTTTGAAGAAAGCACTGGTTTTGACCACGTTTGACCTGGTATTATTGCACATTTAAGACTCTGCTCAGAATAATGTCACACCCGCTGTTGAATTTCTGGTGACTGCACCCACAGGTATCAGCCCCTGAGGTCAAGGAACCATATTGTAGTAACAAATACATGAGAGTAAAATCAGTTTTTTAACTTAAAGTCACATCCCAGTGACCAGACTGCATAAGACATGCATTCAACTACCAACCTTAACCTGCGGGTAGTTACCAATTATGAGAAAAACACAAGGCAAATTCCAAAAGGGACAGTCTCAAAACACCTGCCCAGTCCTCCTGACAACTCAAGGTTGTGAAAAACAAGGAACAGCTGAGAAACTGTCAAAACTAACTTTGGATTAGATCCTGGACAGAAAAGACCATTAGGAGTTGAAGACAGGTCCACACCCAAACCAGCATACAGATATTTATAGTAGATTTATTCATCATTGCCCTAACATGGGAGCAACTAAGATGTCTTCTGGAAGTGAGTGGATAAATGTACTGTGATACGTCCAGATGACACAACGTTATAACGTTGTAAAAAGAAATGAGCTATCAAGCCATAAAAAGACGTGGAGTAACCTTAAAATTACAAAGCTGAGTGAAAAAAGCTGATCTGAAAAATTGAATTCTATGTGATTCCAACTACATGTCATTCAGGAAGGCAAAGCTAAAGAGGCAGTAAAAAGATCAGGGATACCCAGAGGTTGCAGAGAAGGAGGAATCAGTGGAGCCCAGAGGATTTTTAGGGCAGTGAAATTATTCTATAATGGTGGATTCATGTCATTGTATATTTGTCAAAATCCATGATTGTACAACATCAAGAGTAAACTATAATGGAAACTATCAACTTAGGATGATAATGAGGCATCAGTGTAAATTCATCAATTGGACCAAATGTGCCACTCTGGTAGGGGTGTTTACATGTGGGTGAAGTGCATGTATGGGGAAGCCATGAATGGAAACAGTACTTGCTGACGAGCTTTGATGTAAACCTAAAATTGCTCCAAAAAATAAAATCTATTAATTTTATTAAACTAAAAAAAGAACCCTGGGTGAAATTTAAGAAGTCTGAATAAAGTCTGGACTTAATAATAGTATATTGATATTGGTTTAATAGTTTTTATAAATGTAGCATGGTTGAGTAAGAGGTTAATGATAGGACAACCTAGGTGAGAGGTGGGGCAATGGAAGTCTCTTTGTAATATTTCTGAAAATCTGAAATTATTCTAAGATCAAAAAACTATTGTAATAGAATGAGAGGAATACAAAAAGAAAGAGAGAAAGAAGGATAGGGGAATTTTTTAAAGCGTGGGTACATTAGTTCATTTCTAAGAAAAATGCCAGAAGTGGCCCTAATTTAATTCTTCTATGACTTTTGTCATATCTCATTTAAATATCATATAACCCTATAAGGTAGATACAAATCCTCTTCATTTGCAGTAGAGATAATCTGATATTCCAGGTTTAAGGAACTTATCTAGAAAGTTTCTTATCTTGATTATGCTTTTGTTTCTATGATTTTAGAAATGGAGTCATAATATAGTCGTCATGATTTGAAGTGAGGTCACTTTAGACTGATGTTTGGAATATAGAAGCACTATGTTATGATGCTATTATTATCATTATCATCTAGATATCTTGAGGGATATTAATATATTTAATATAACTTTCCTCAATTATAAAATGGGGATAATGTCTCACAATTTGATGAAAGGATAACATGATTTTACTTACGTGAATATTTCTACACATCGTATTCCCAACAGACACAGTCTTGATGACATCAAGGCAATGTTCAGATTTCTGGTTCCATAAACTTTTTTTTTTTAAGATTTTACTTTTAAGTAATCTCTACACCCAAAATGGGGCTTGACTCACCACTCCGAGATTACAAGTCACATATTCTACCAAATGAGCCAGCCAGACACCTTTCCTTGAACTCATTTCCATGGTTTCCTTTCTATAGCATTGCTTCTGCCCCTCATCTCCACTAGCAGATTGGGTCCCCAAAGATAAATCCTTTCTCAGATCAATGAAAGACACATGACCCTGAGCTACACATGCTATTTGCTTTTCTTTTTCTCAAGGGCTACTTAATCTGAATCAAAATGTGAAGGAAAGGCAAATCTTTAGTGTACACCCCACTCCTGATACAGGTTCATTTCTTGTGTAAGTCTTGTGGATTCTCCAAGGTGTAAGTTTACTCACTCCGCCGTGTAAAAGTATCAGAAATAGTCAAAAGCCCCATCTATGGCAGGAAAGGCAAATACATTTTGTCTTTCATGCCAACACTGATAGATGGTTAGTGGATCTCTGGAGAACTGGGTTGAAATGACTTCTGAGGTCTCTGAAGTCTGGGCTTAGAAGGAGTGCTCTGCACAGCCTATTGGCAGTCTGCCAAGGACACTGGAAGGCAAAGTGAGGGCTCCTTGATTGCCTATTTGTCATCTCCAGCTTATGGAATAAAACCCTCAGCTTTGTGTTCAAGAGTTATCTTTGACCTTAAGATCCTATCATCCACCTTCTGTCACAAACCTTCTCCTGAGGCAACTAGTCTACTTACTGCTCCTCAACAAATTAGGAACAGTTCTGTCCCATGAATCTGATATGGCTTCTCTAATTAGCAAAGTCCTACCTAGCCTAAAGGAAGTTTTTCTCAAGAGGGTAGTTAAGTAGCCAACGGCTGTGAAATTCTGATATAACTCATTATTTGCATTTGTTCCCATTAAATGAGAACCTGTTGAAATGCAGATCGGTTGTTTTCATCTAGTTTTTCGCCTTCTGTGGATAATAGAAGCTCCTTTTCTTGTTGAAAACTGCCCATCCTCCATTCCCTAGGCTTCTGGTGGGCTGTCCACCACATGGCTCTGCTCCCTGCAAACAGACTCAGTGAAATGTACTAGGGATGGGCTATCAGAGTTCTCCTGGGAGTTCAAATGGTGCTAGGGATGAAAGGTCGTGTTCTGTTCTATGACAAATGGAAGAGACCTGCCTGAGGATGGAGCTAGATAGCAGAGAGTGCACAGAAGACAGAGAGAATGAGAGTGAGAGAGAGAGAGAGAGAGAGATGTGTCTAATTCCCATGGATCTATATGCATCTGAATGAAACTTACTCCTACTACTGCCCAGTCAAATGAGTCAATAAGTATTTTCCTTTTCTATTCTTTTCAGGGGATGTAATTGAGTTGCTCAACTCATTACTTCAACAATTCTGATGAAAACACCCACTTTAAGCCAGAAACTGCTGTGGATAATAAGGACATGCAGGCACATAGGACCGCAGAGCTGTGTCTTCTCACAATGTAGAATTGAGATAGATTCAAGTCTCAGAGCCATAAGGCAACAAAATACTCTGCTGGAAGATTAACCAACAACAGACCCACCTTCAGTTCAAGGTCTGCCATTCAGAGCTCAGGGCATTTGCCAAGGGACTTGACCCCCTAAGACTCATCTTCCTGTCTCTACCATGAGGATCCAGGATGCACTTTCCTCCTGGGGTTTGTGTGGGAAAAAGTCAAAAGAGACTTTACATAGTTGTCTAGGAATCAGTGATCCCCTTGATCCTGGAAGCATGGGGATGTAAAGAGAACCTGCTATGGACAGCCTTGCTTGGGACCCAAATCTCTCCAGTCTCCCCAGTGCACTGTAGTATAAGTGCATCATTTTCTCAGTATATGGATCTGAAATAATAGCACAGCCTCAGTAGAATGTTGGCACACTGCATACACTAACTGGGAGTGGTGGTTTATTTCTCTCCATGAACATCCATGAAAGGGTGGGGGGCATAGACAAAGATAAAGGGACCAATAACACCAATGGGGAGAAGACAGTTGAGCTGGATTTTGAAAGATGAGCAGGTGTGTGCCTGGCAAAGCAGGACTGGAAGCGCATTCCAAATAAGGGGAACAGCAAGATCAAAGGCCGTCAAGGAGCAAAGAAGTGCACCAAGTACTGAGGAGATGTTGGGTGAGGGGTTGAGTGTGGCCAGATTGGAGGGTGTGTGTGTGTGCATTTGTGTGTGGCTACAAATGAATTTTGAGAGCAGACTGAGCCAATAAGGAAACAGCTACACAACCTGGTCTTATATTGTGCCACTTTTTTGGAATATGAAGATCAAGGAAGAATTTGGGATGGGATCACAGGAAGGCTGAAGGTCAATGGGAAGTCCTTGAGGGGAAGTTTCATGTTCCCTGCTAAAGCTTAGAGACACTTCTTAGAAAAAATCCTGGAGTCCATGTGTTTCCTTCTAAATTTGCTTTGTGTTCTGACCTAGAGTCTTCCTCCAGAAAGAATCTGGCTGCCTCCTATACTCAAGATGAATTTCTCATTTTATTCAGAAGACCACCTTAATTTCTTACCTCCCTGGGGAACAAAGTAGCCTTATCCTGCCTAAGTCCAAATAATCCTTAAAATATCACATTGTGAGTGCCTGATTATGGAGGTGAGGGCTTCAGTGGGGTGGTGGTGAGAACAGTATGGATGGTCCCTAAGTGAACAATTTTACAAGAGGCTTGGAATTTGGGGAAATGGAAACCTCCTAAGGAATTCATGAAAAGATCCTTTGAAACACTGAATGCACTATCAACACCCATATCTCTGAGACCCTGGAATTTTCAAACAGGAGGATCTTTAATGAAATCCAATCACAGTTATGACTTTTAGTCTGTATTTTTTCAGCCTAAACACTGTTGTTTTTAAAAAAAAAAAAACAATTAGATGTCAACTCACTTTCATATACACACCTCTTGAATTTGAGACATTCCTTAAAAATCTGACTATACTGAGAACCATACCCATTTGTTCTCCATTGGAGCTGTTGTCAATCCTTAGAGAGGCAGTAATTCTTTACTTTCTGTAGTCTCCGCCACTTCCTATTGTTCTGTCCAAACACCAAACATACTTATCATTTATTGTCACACCTGTTCTATTGTATTCCTGAATTAAAAAGAACATGAACAAATTTCTTATGCTCCAATATTCATAACTAGTGAAGCAACAACATTTAGTGAGGTCCACATCCTCTTTGCACAAGGCAGTCTTCTTTTATAACTCAATATGAAAACCAAAAATTTCTGTTTTTTACAAATACAACTTGAAACCCCATCATGAACCAAATCTGTTCTGCTTCATTTTATGTGAATATCTCAACCGCATGAAATATTTATCATGTAGCCCAAAATAAAGTACTGATATTGTCAGCAATCTGTAGATAAACAAATGGAGGTTCAGAGAGATTATTGTTTGGGGTAAAGTCACACAGCTAAAAGAATGCCATCTCCAGGATTCTACCTAGGTCATTCTGGTATGAGTTTCTGTCAATAGAAGGCTGACCAAAGGGAAGTTCTCGTGAGGGACCTGAAGGTGCATATTTTCAGCAGAAATCCCCAAGACCAGAAATTCACCTTTTACCAGCCCCTCAGAGCCCACAGATTCCTCTGTCTACACAGTAACTTCAGGTGCCTCCATGAAAATGGACCCAAACTGAGATGGCTTCCCCAACTTAAGTCAATCATTCACCAAACATTTCTTTAAAGAGACAGGTAGGAAAGGTCAGACTGCCCACACACCTATGATGGTCTCCCGTTCTCAATCTTAAGAAGATGTCACATGCCCAGGGTGAAAATAAGATCTGGACCATTTTCTGGGCCTGCTCTTCTTTCAAAGAATTCTGTATTTTCTTTTTAAATGGAGCACTGACAGTATGAATCATCTTATCACGAACTACACCAAGCAAAATCCTAAGTAGTTCATAGTTTTGTTATTTGTTGCCAGTATTTTCTGAAAAGTAGAATAATGTTAAAGCCAAGAATTGATCAATAAAGGATGGTACACAGGACCAAAAATATGTGGTCTAGCTGCCTGTTCCACCTTTTCACTTGCCCACAATGGGATCTTGAGCCATTTATTTATTGGTCTGAGCTTTTTGACATTCAAGACTCAAGTCAAGGAGAAATGTGAATAGATGGGTTTTTGGTCTAGTAATTCGGGAAGCCAGAGGATTCTTGATATCCCTAAGCAGGGAGGCATGTGTCAGGGTAGAGGGAGGGTCATCCTACAGCCCTGCATTGCTGAATTACTTCCCAGCGCTGACTTGCCTGCTCTGTGTCAAACAGGTTCCCACCAAACTGAAGCCATGAGGATTCATAGCCCCATGTGCTCTCCTTCCTCCTCCTGGCTGCTCAGGCATTCTTGGTGGAGGGCCAACAGGAATTTTGGAAAGGGCAAAGCAGCATAACAACCAAGGATCAATGGATCCCTCTGGGCAAGCCTCCAATATGTGCAGGGGAGCTGGCAATAAAAGTACATGGTCCTTAGCATGACTGTCACCTCAGACCAGGTTACATGCAATTTGACTCTGATGTAGCATGAAGAAGGCATTGCCATAAAGACTGTCCTCCCGGTTGGATCACAAGTTTTCCTGTGTCCTTGTCAATAATTCAGCTTCCTGCATGGAGTGTTTTAAATCCAAGGCGATCTGCTGGAGACAAATTGCTCATTCCTTGAGCCACCAGAATAACATCTATGAGGACTCCAATCATGTTCTGAGGTCCAGCCTGTATGATGGTAGGTTTCCAGAATCTAATCTCAAATTAGTGTAATCCACGGGATCAACAGTCCCAGCTGTGATCATGTGGACCTTAATCCCTGGTGGCCTATCGTAGTCAAAAGGGCTCCCCCAACAAGTTCTAAAAACATGGAACATTACTTTCCCAAGAAACAGATGTAGACTTTTCCACCCTTCCTTAAAAAGGTGATCCAAATCCTAGAGACCACCTCCACAGTACCCATTGTAACTGAAGAAACCACCCCCACAGAGCAGTTGATTGAGGAAGAGACCACCACTACTCAGCAGACCATGATCAGAGAGAATCACCCCAGAGCAGACCACCACTCCAGAGGTTACTGCTACCAAATCCAATTGCCAAACAAGCAATGGAGGCCTGTCATCTAGCTCTTGGCGGCTGCAGACAAACCTTGGCACACCTTGGTTTGTAGAGTATCTCTCCAGTCCTGAACTCTGTTATCACATGGAGTCATGTCCTGTGTGTCTTGTATCCAAATTTCCCTTTTCTTAGATGGACAACAATGATTGGACTGGAGTCCATCCTCATCTATTATAATCTCATCTTAATTTGATTACATCTTATAGTTTCTAGTTCCAATTAAGGTCCCATTCACAGGTTCCACATAGATGTGAAGTTTTGGGAGACACTATTCAACCCAGCACAGTCACCCCGATAGCAGTAGCAAATAGCCAAAAAAAGAGAGAGAGAGAGAGAAGTGAACATGAAAGAAAGCAACTCAAAACACCCAGAAAGTAAGTTAAATGAACAAAGTTGGAAAGGGCAGACAATAAGATTTTTATCAGGCACATGCAAAATAGTACTCACTTCCCCTTAGTTTTATATTTATCTTTATCTAAGAACACATTAGGAATCCACTGCTTGTGAACTTTAATTGTCTCTTCCTTTAGTCAAGTGATGCCCATATTACACTATGAACTTACCTATGAGAACTTTTAAGAACTGATGATGCTTGGGTCCCCTCCCCAGAAATTCTGAAGCAATTGGTAGAGACATGGATTTTTAAATTTCTTCAGGTGATTCTAATGTACATCCAACATTGAGAAACACTGCCCTAGATTAATTAAATCAGAATCTCCAGAGTGTACCCCAGGCAGTGGTACTTTCATTTAATTTATAGGTAATTTTCACATGAAATCTGTTAAGAAATACTAATTCAGTCTTTATTTTTATCGTCTTTATATTATTTTATATTTTATCGTCTTTGTATTATTATGATCTACTATGATGTATCAAACTAGGTCTAACATCCTAGGAGCTCAGAGTCAGTGGTGGGACCAAGACAATACATTTGATGAGTGTCTAGAGATACAGACTTCTGACGGATGAGGGGTGGAGGACAGAGGAGATTTACTGCCATTGAGTCTCTAAAAAACACACTTACCAATTCTATTTATTAAAAACGCTCTGTGACTTTCACTTGTCCCTAATATAATCCTCACCACATCTCTATGAGGTTAGCAGGTTTATTCTTATTTATAAACTACACTCTAGTAGCTTAGAGGGGTGTGTTGGATGTGTGTAACATCCAACAGATCGTGAGGTTTTACACTACAAGGGGAATTAGGTCTGCCCAATTCTATAGCTTATAGTTTTTAATATATAAACATCACAGTCTAGCATGAGTTTGGGTACAGACTGCTTTATACCCAACTTCAAACTCACCAGAGCAACTCTCAAAAAAAAGTACAAAGAAAAAGCACTATATAGCTGCCTGGTATTTTTTAAATGGTGAAATGCAATTTAAATCAGTACTATTCGAAGTGCAGCTTGAGGAGCAGATACATCTTCATCGCTTAGGAAGCTTTAGAAATGCTAATTACCAGGTCCCAACCCAGACATACTGAACCAAAGTCTCTGAAGGTGAGACACACAAATGTGTATTTTAACAGCTTTACAGATGAGTCTGAAGTACAGTGAAGTTGGCCAGACAATATTTTAAATAACCCTAAAGTGAAAGGTCTTGATCCATTTAGAAATTAGTATTTATCTAAAAGCTGTGACTCAGCCCAGTCAAAAACTATGGAATGCTGGCAGAGCAATCTATGCATATATACCTATTGTACAAGACAAGGGATAAGGGGAAGGCAATCCTGAGAGTGTTTTCATGGAAGGGTTTTACAGGGCTAACCACCATGCTCAAAGCCCACTCTCAGTTTTAAATGTCTGTCTCCATTTACATCTTCCTGTATATAGGTGCTCCTGCTCCATCTCATGCCTTTCCTGAACTACTTCTATGCTTCCCCAGGCCAAAGCAGTTGTTCTGTCACTTCTCTCTCCTCCCTAAACAAGCATTTATTTCATAACCTTCTTCTCCAGCAAGATCTCAAACACTTGTACAAAAGGCTATTATCTTAAATTTCTTTGACTCCTCACCATTAGAGGCAGTATGGACAGCCTCTAGATTCAGAACCACGTTTTAAATATGAGTTTCCCATAAGAAATTAACACAAAATCCTGTCTTGTTTCCTCTTCTGAAAAATAGACAAGTGCATTCACTTCATTGCTTAGATATGATGGTCTACATGATGCTGGGCACAGAGTAAGGTTTAATAAATATGAGCCAATCCCAATGCCTGTCATAGGCTTTCAATAAATAACAGATCGGGGTTCTCTGTGATGCAGTGAAGTCCTTATTACTGGAATTACTGGAAGATTCATAGGTTGGCTAACCTATTCATGACATATCATGAAGAAATATCTCATTCAATTCAAAAAGGGAAGGGAAGGAAAGATGGCAGAGCAGGAAGCACCAGGTATCTGTCTCTCCACCCAGTCAACAATTATATTAGAAGAATCTGTCCAGTGTACTATTTTGGCACTCTGCAGACTATTGAGAAATTGCAAATTCTAGGAGTGACTTGGACAATAAATTGCGATTAATTGAAGTCAATTTCCTCTCTTAGCTGGGAAGGGACTACCCATCTTTTACCTCAGTCTTGTGGCAGGCAGCTCTGCACACATTCATGAGCCAGCCTGCACGCAGCTTGTGCATATCGGTTGGGAAATAAGGATTCTATCCTCCAAATATATGAGTTTGTGTTTTGATCATAAATTGCTGCTTCTAATTACAGAGATGCAAACATAGCAAACCCAACCATCATTTCACTTCTTCCCTATGGTTGCAAGTCACTGCATCTCTGGCTTAAGAAATTTCCATTATGTTAAGTGAAATAAGTCAGGCAGAAAAAGACAGATACCATATGTTTCCACGAATAGGTGGACTTTGTGAGACTAAGCAAAAACCAGGGGGAGGGCTAGAGGGGAAAGGAAAAAAAGACACAGAGAGGGAGGGAGATAAAACATAAGAGACTCTCAAAGACTAAGAACAATCTGAGGGTGAGGGAGGTGAGGGAGGTGAGGCAGGGGGAAGAGGGGGTGATGGATATTAAAGAGGGCACGTGTTGGGATGAACACTGGGTGTTATATGGAAACCAATTTGAAAATAAACTATTATAATAAAGAAAAAGAAATTTCCAGGGTGCTTAGAGAAACAGTGCCTTTTTTAAATTTTTTCATTTTCCCCTTTTTCTCCTTTTCAGAGCCAGACATTAAAAACTAAGACATCCAAAAGCAACTGCACATGTAAGAGGAAATTACAAAGTCATTGGCATACCTAGTTAAAGATGAAGATTCAGAAAAGAACTGAGAAGATCTTAGATTTACACCCCAAGCTGATCTGTGGCATGAAGACAGTCCACAACATTCAAAAAGAACAACAATAAAAACAGCAAACCCTGAGAAATGAGGATGATATAGATTCCACAGTTACCACATTAGTAGATTGAAATGCCCAATTTTTAACATAACAACAGCAAAAGGCATATGAAGAAACTGAAATTATGTCTCATTCAAGGAGATGGCAGGGGTGGGGGTACTTAGGCAAAGAAACTGTGCTTTAGAAAGAGGCAAAGAAAGACATCCTAGACAAAGACTTAAAACAGTTGTCTTAAAGGTGCCCCAAGAGCTGAAAGAGGTTATGGAGAAAGTCAAAACAATATATGAACAAAATGGAAACACCCAAAAAAGTGATAGAAAACCTAAAACAAAATCCCAAAAAATTCTACAGCTTAAATATAACTGAAGTGGAGATTTTGCTGGAGAGAATCAAGGCAGATTTGAATAGATAGAAGACAGAATCAGCAAACTTCAAGATAGGACAATTGAAATTGTTGTCTGAGAAACAGAAATAAAAACAATTTAAGAAAAGTTAACAGAGACCAAAAGACCTGTGGGACCAACAAGCGGACAAACATACAGTGTGGGAGTTCTAAAAGAAAAGGAAGAAAAGACAAAAAGGCAGAGAGATTATTTGAAGAAAAAAAAATGACTGAAAGCTTCCCATGTTTGATGTATTGTATTGGATGCATACAAACATCCAATAAACTCAACAAACTCCGAATAGGATGAATTCAGAGACATACCCTTAGATACATTATAATCAAATTGTCAAGACAAAGACAAATCTTGAAAGTATCAAGAGAGAAGCAATTTTTCACATACAAGGGATCCTCAAAAAAGATTATTGACAGATTTCCTGTCAGAAATTTTGGAAGCCAAAAGATAGTAGGTCGATATCTTTGAAGAGCTAAAAAGAAGAAAACAAAAGCTCTGTCAAGCAAGAATCCTATATTCAGCAAGACTATCTTTCAAAAGTGAAAGAGACATGAAGACTTACCCAAATAAATGAAAACTGAAAGTGTCCATTACCACTAGATCAGTCCTACAAGTAGAAATGAAGGACACTAGACAGTGTCCAAACTATATGAAAAAAATAAAGATCTCAGTTAAGGTAAATAATTGAACAATAATAAAAGCTAGTATAATTGAAGAAAATTGTAAGTCCACTATCAGTTTTCTCTACATGATTTAAAAGACTAGTAAGTTTAAGCAAAAACAATTACTTATCTAAAACCTAAACAATTGCAAATAGTACGTCTGTTAAAGGAGTAGTATCTAGAGTATATGAATATTCACAGCCAAAATATATAAAGAACTCCTAAAACTCATGACAACAAAAGAAAAATACAATACAACAATGGGCAAAGATCTTGAACAGACATTTTCCCAAAGAAGATATGCAAATGACCCATAAGCACATGAAAAATGTCCAATATCACTAATCAAAACCACAATCATTAATAACTTCACAACCATTAGGATGATTATTATTTCAAAAAAAAGACAGAATATGACTAATGTTCATAAGAATGTAGAGAAATCAGAACATTGTGCACTCTTCATAGGAAGGTTAATGGTACAGCCCTGTGGAAAATAGTATGGTATTTCCTGAAAAAAATTAAATTAGAATTACCATACAATCCAGCAATTCCTCTTCTAAGTATATACTCAAAATAATTGAAAGTAGGATTTCTGAGTTATTTCTATACCCATGCTCACAGCAGCATTATTTATAATGGCTAAAATACGGGAGCGACTTAAATATTCATTGACAAATAAATGGACAAGCAAAATGTAGAACATACATGCAATGGAATATTATTCAGACTTAAAAAGGAAGGAAATTCTGACCTATGCTACAATATGAATAAACCATGAAGACATTTACTAAGAAAAATAAGGCAGTGACAAAAAAGGCAAATATTGTATATTTCTACTTATATAAGGTAACTAGAGTAGTCAAAATTATAAGCAGAATCATTTCCAGGGGCTACAGAGAGATGGAAGGTATTGTTTAATGGTCACAGGGTTTCAGTTTTGCAAGAAGAAAAAGGTTCGAAAGATAGAAATTGTGATGGCTATACAATACTATGAATGTACTTAATACTACTGAACTGTTAAAAATGCTTAAGATGGTAAATTTTATGTTATGTGTATTTTACCGCAATTTTTTTTAAAATAATTTTTATGTAAATGTAAAGGAAAAGAAATGACATTGGAACAACTAGATATATATGAGGAAAAAAATTAAAAATTACCATTACCTCACTCTATACATAAACGTTAACTGAAAATGTATTATATGACTAAATGTAAAAGATGTTTCTTTCCCAGGCATTAGGTATGTGCTTTCCCTTCATAATCACATAATCTCTTTATTCTAATCTAGTAACTACTACATCTCCCTTTGCCAACCCATTATTCATTCACACTCAGACCTTTCATCCAGATGGGTCAGAACCATACGGGCTTGGGCACCATAGTAGAACTTGCATTGTTCAATGCTATCGCCTATTGTTTCACAACTGAACCAATGTAAGAATACTCTAGCTTTACACATTTTGTCTACTGATCATAATTCTCATGCTGTGTGATGTGTTATACCCAGTTACCAAAACCAGGTAGTGTAGAAGCAATGTCCTCTTCATGTTGTCACCAATGATGACACCTGATGATGAAAAGAGTCATGGTTCCCACACTATAGGGTTAGTGGGAAAAAAGAAGTAGTGGTTGGGTTATTAGGGTGGAATCATGGATATGAAGAGACAATCTTCCCATAGCCCTATCTCTTCTGCTTTAATCCTTTCCAAGCAATAGCTTCAAAGGGAATGTTCCTTCTGAGCCTAACCTGCATTGATGCTCACACTGTCCGGCTATATGAGTAGTCTGCAATACTGATAACATGATTTATCCAGCAATCTTTCCAATCATTTCTTTTAAAGTTTATTCTATTTCTTGATGATGCCACCAGCCTCAGAATGAGAAAGAACATGAAATGTCCATTGAATGTCATATTCATTAGCTTACTATCTGAGCCTCTTTGCTATGAATGGCATGACATCATGTGACCAGAAGTGATTCCATATCTAAAATATATGGCACAGTTTAATTTCCAGGGTTACTTTAGTGTGGTCAGGATCCACCCCATGCACAGGAATGGCAACTCCTTATAAGGTTGTTAAAAGCCAAGAGATGCCAGAAGTAGCCACATGATGGCAGTAGAGGACAAATGTGTTCAGTTTGCTAGAAACGGACAAGGCCAACCAGAGACCTGAGTCCTGGTTCACCTTCAGACAGACAGATCAACTGCTGACAGGAACCACAGTCCTGAGAAGCAATTTCAGTCTCCTTGGCAAGAATACGGAGGCCCATCTTTACAGCCTGTTGGGTTATGGCAGATTAGTATACTCAGTCCAATAATGGGTGGAGGTACTGATGCTGCCACATTGTTCCAGTGAGTCTCCTCCAAGCTTGCACCTTCCCAGGGGAATCCACAAAGGGTATAGAAAATGCCATCCAAGCTTGCTGCAGCAGCTTTCCAGAGCACTTAATTCCACAGAGGGGTGTCTAATAAAACTGTCATTGTCACCTACTAACAAGATTGCTAGCCAGAGCCTAAGAAGAGGGGATAAAATGCTTTCCTGGTAGTTAAGAATGCCTAAGGGCTATGACTGAATTTAGCTGATTGGCTGATGGGCTTCTACCACAGTAGGTCTTACAGAGAGTTGTCACTGGTTCTAGAGGGCTGCTGCCAACCTGTGGACGCATCCCTTTATAGTTGGGGTGAGCCTTCAGTGAACCAGGCCCAGGCAACCTCAGACCTTCCTGGGAGCCATCTCCAGGTAGCAAAATGTTTGCGTGTGAGTAATCATGGGAGATACAATGGTCCCTAAAGATGAGGCACTACGTCCTTGTGTGAAGAGCACCTGTCTATGGGACCTGACTTGCTGTTCTGGAATGTTTCAATTCCATTTTTTATGAGAAATTGCCTTCCCAGTATCTGAGGGGGCAATGCAGGATGGGGACACCTGGACACAGTGATAACATAACAGGCAGTCCTCCCTAAAGTCACCAGCTCTCCACAAGTACCCAATAGTAGGCCAGCAGCAGTGTGTCAAGTGCAGCATAGCAGGAGCCATATGGGCAGGAAGTCAGAGCCCCAAGGAGTAACTCTGGGCAGAGGTGCCTCCACTCACAGAGGTGCCAGTTCACACACTTTTCAGCATTTGATTGCTGGATTCCGCCAAGGTCCTTGGGGTTTACAGGGTCTGAGGTAGGTGGCCTGTGGGGCTGCCTTTAACACACCTGCTACCTGAGGTCCCTGGGCAAACTTGGCAGATTTTCTGGTCCGTTTGTACACAGGAATCAACCTCAACAGGATACCTGCATAAGGCACATATTGGCTCCTATCCCCAAACAGTCCAAGTAAATCTAGGCTTCCCACTTGGCTTGTGAGGTCTGTAGGGGGAGGAACTTTTCCTTTCCTGTCTTCGGTCTCGATCTTCAAACCTCAGTCCACAGTCGTCCCAAAACTGACTGGAGGCTAGTCCCTCAGGACTCTTCTCCTAAGTGGTTGCTGCCTTGCTCTTCCTGGGAGCCCATCAGCTTGAGGTCATCGGTGCAGTCACCCCTGAGGGAAGAAGATCGGTCCCATTACTGGCCCTGCCTTGGTGGCACAGAGTGTGAACATCCAGGTGTCCTTGTGGCAGGACAGGAAACAGGTTTGCCGGTCCCAGTGAGCTCACACACAAATGACCTTTGACGCTTTGTGCCAAAGAGATTGAGCAAAAGCATTAGCCATGTTCAAGACAGAATCCTGCCAACATGTATAATCGATTTAGCTGCAGTCACAAAGTCTGACAAGTCTGGGGTTCTAGAGGCAACAAGCAAATGTAGTTCATGATAATCCACTGTGGAAACCCCCATATTGGATTCATGTGAGGAAGAATTGATGTTTCAGTTTGTGAAGCCCCCAAAATTGGGGTGCTGTTGTTATAGCAATACTACTTCACTCTGATGCTTCACATGCTCTAGGCCCTTGTGAGTGGCATATAATCTGTCTGGCCTTTACACAGGAACATCAGTAAATAGTTGTCAAATTAACCGAACTGATAAATTTAAACTGATGACATTTAACTACATATTCCTCCCCTCACATTCAATGCTCCAAAGAGTATTTGAACATTGGGTCAATTTGGGCACTGGGACGATTATTGACCTTTTTAGCAACCATTCCAGTATGTGAGGAGGGCTTAATAAATGCCTGAGAGATGTATATACCGTGGATAAGGTGTAGGGAATAAAATGGCTAAGAAAAGTGTAAGCATGAGAAATTCCTTGCTATGTGTCTAGTTGCAAATATATTCAAGTCTGTGAGTTCCAGCTTTTAGTTTCCTTTATCTTTTCTATTGTGTGAGGTTTTTTTGGTTTTTTGTTTGTTTTTGTTTTCATCTCTAGTTCATTTATTTCCATTCTGATTTTTATTATTTTCATTCTTGTACTAACTTTGGGCTTTGTTCTTTTTCTAGTTCTTTTAGATGTAAAATTAGATTGTTTATTTGAGACTTTTTTGTTTTATGAGGTAGGCCTGTTTGCTATAAATATCCCTCTTAGAAGTACTTTTGCTGTGTTCCAAAGATTTTGGTCCATTCTGCTTCCATGTTTAGTTTTCTCAAAGTATTTTCTTATTTCCTCTCTGATTTCTTCATTGACCCACTGGTTGTTTTGTAGCATGTTGTTTAGCTTCCTTGTGCTTGTGGGATTTTGAGGTTTGGGTGGGTTGTTGTTGTTTTTTTTTTTTTTTTGTAATTGATTTCTAATTTCCCACTGTTGTGATTTTTTTTAAAAAGATGCTTGATATGGTATCAACCTTCTTAAATTTATTGAGACTACTTTTTTTTTAATGTTTATTTTTGTGAGAGAGCACAGGTAGAGGATGGCAGAAAGAGATGGAGACAGAGAATCTCAAGCAGGGCTGTTAGCACAGAGCCCAGCATGGGGCTCGAACTCACAAACCAGGAGATTATGACCTGAGCTGAAATCCAGAATCAGATGCTTAACCAACTGAGCCATCAAGGCACCCCTTATTGAGACTAGTTTTATAGCCTAATATGTAATCTATCCTGGAGAATATCCCACTTGAAAAGAATGTGTATTCTGCTGTTTATAGATGAAATGTTCTGTATATGGCTGGTAAGTCCATCTGGTCTAATGTATCATTCAAAGTTGCTGTTTCTGTAATGATTTCCTGTCTGGATGACCTATTCATTAATGTAAGTGGGATGTTAAAGTCTAATACAATTGTTCTGTTAATTTCTCTGTTTATGTCTGTTAATATTTGCTTTGTATATTTTGGTACTCCTATGTTGGATGCTAAAAATTTACAACTGCTATATTTTCTTGCCGAATTGATGTTTTTAACATTACATAATTCCCTGCTGTCTGTTATTAAAGTTTTTGTTTTAAAGTCTATTTTGCCTGATATAAATATTGCTATGCTACTTTTTTTTCACTGCATGGAAAATCTTTGATTTCAGTCTATATGGGTCTTTAGATCTGAACTGAGTCTCTTATAAGCAGCATACAGATGTTTGGGGCTTTTTAAATCCACTTAGTCATCCTATGTCTCTTGATTGGAGCACTTAGTCCATTTACATTTAAAGTAATTATTGATAGGTATGTACTTATTGTCATTTTGTTAATCGTTTCCTAATTGTTTTGTTGTTCTCTGTTCTTTTCTTCTATTGCTCTCTTCCCTTACAAGTTGATGGCTTTTTTTTTTCTTTTTAGTATTGTGTTTTTATTCTTTTCTCTTTATTTTTTGTGGACCTATTATAGGTTTTTGGTTTGTGACTACCCTGAGGTTCATATATAACATTCTATGTATATAGCAATCTATATTAAGTTGATTAAGTTTGAATCGATTCTGAAAACGCTACATCTTTATGTGTGTATATATATGTTTATGTTCCACATTATATGTATATGATATATTTTACATCTTTTCATTTTATGTATTCCTTGACTAATTTTTGTAGATATAATTAATTTTACTACCTTTGTTTTTTAACCTTCACACTCGCGTTATGGATGATTGTTCTGCTACATATACTATATGCTTCCTTTTACCAGTGAGGTTTTTTTCCTTTCATACTTTTTTTCCTTCCAGTTATGGCCTTTTCTTTTCTACTTTTTAAAGAGGTCCCTTTAACATTTCTTGTAGGGCCAGTTTAGTAGTGAAAAGCTCCTTTAACTTTGTCTGCCTGGCAAAGTCTTTATCTCTCCTTCAATTTGAAATGATAACTTGCCAGGTAAAGTAGTCTTGGTTGTAGGTTTTTCTCTTTCAGCACTGTGAATAATCATGCCACTCACTTCTGGCTTGCCAAATTTCTGCTGAAAAGACAGCTGATAGACTTGTGGGGTTTCTCTTGTACATAAGAGTTTGCTTTTCTCTTGCTGCTTTTAAGGTTTTCTTGAATCTTAAAATTTTGTCATTTTAATTTTTGTGTGTCTTGGTGTGGACTCCTTGGGGATTTTCTCGTTTGGGGCTCTCTGTGCATCCTGAGTCTAAATGTCTACTTCCTTTCCCAGGGGAAGGAAGTTTTCACCTATTATTTCTTCAAATAAATTTTCTGCTCTCTCTTCTCTTTCTTCTCCTTTGCAATCCCTATAATGCCAACATTCCTAGTCTTGATGTTATATCAAAGGTCCCTTAACCTATCTTCATTTTTCATTTTCTTTTCTTTCTTCTTTGTATTTTATTTTATTTATTTTGTTTTATTTTATTTTTTGCTGTTCAGCTTTGTTGCTTTCCGCTACTCTGTTTTCCAGATCACTGATTCATTCTTCTGTTTCCTCTATTCTGCAATTGATGCCCTATAGTATACTTTTCATTTTAGTTATTATATTCTTCATATTTGACTCGGTTTATTTTTTCATGTTTCTATCTCCTTGCTAACGTGCTAACTAAGTTTACCTAATCTTTTCTCAAGTCCAGTGAGTATCTTTATGACATTACGTTTAACTCTTTATCAGGTAGACAACTCACCTCAATTTCATTTAGCTCTTTGTCTAAGGTTTATCTTGTTCTTTCATTTGGATTATAATTCTCTGTCTCTGTACTTTGTCTGGATCTGTGAGTTTGTTACTATTTATTAAGTAAGTCAGCTTAATAAATAGTAACGTTTGACCTTTGTGTCAATGGTGTTCTATGGTGCCCAACAGCACAATCATTCCTCCACACCCCCGCCCTGATCACCACAACAGGCAACGCCACCTGTTGTGGCTGGGCTGCAACTCCCAGAGATGTGCTAGTGTGCAAAGCTGTCCTCAGTCTGGCCATCAGCAATGACCAGCCATGAGTATTGTGGGTGCACTGGTGGGAGTGCTAACCCCTGGCATAGTTGAATGAGGCTGACTAGCTATTGCAGGCATGCTGGTGGGTGGGACAACTCTGGGCATAGCTCAATAAGAGGCCCAGCTATGGCAAATAGTGACCAGGTTTATGTGAAGGTATATCACCATCCCTCTCCACCTTTTAATTACTCAGCCTCAACCCTACTACTCCCAGAGAACCTTGTTTCCTTTCTGCCTCTCCTTCCTCACTAGGTCCCCTCTGCCACTGGAAACCTTGCCAGGTCAGGCGGCAACCTGGGTCTTACCAGGAGTTCAATTCCTAGATTCTTCCAGAATCCTGTCCTCAGGTGCTATCAGGGTCCATTTGGAGTTGTGACATCACTTTTCATCTTTTATCTGTCAGAGCAGAAGACAGGCTGTACCTGGAGCAGGAGATCTGGTGTACCTGAGAGAAATGAGTTCTGGGACTTTAGGGAAGTCACTTAGGTCATTTTGCTCATCGTTAATTCAGTTTAAAATAATGGCCCCTCCCAATAAATAAATAAATAAATAAATGACAACCACTCTTGACAGTGTTGTGATAAAAGTCTCACATAGTAAGGTGCAATGAAGGCTTTAGCAATGGCATGGTGCCATGTGGGAGTGTAGTATGATTATCAATCAAGAGAAAAGAGATTGAAATATTCAGAGAGAAGGAAAATCTCTTTATATCCCAGTATGCTTTTCCAGGATATGATCACCACATGGCTGTGACATGGAGTCACCAATGTTCCTGAAAACTGAGAACATGGGTCTCCCAATCATATGGAGAAGGACATCGGCCTAAATAGGACTGACCAGAAACATGAAAAATCTGTTATAGAAGGTGGTTAGAACAAGTTTAAATCTAAGACCAAATAAATATTTGAATTCATTCAGATGATTGCTTTAAAGAGAAACTAGGAAAAGTTTAATGACTTCTTTTCTGCTTTTAGATCATTTGATGTTGACAGAAGAGGGCATCATGTCACTAAATCCAACCCCCCCTCCCCCATACTGTGACTGAAACTGTATTGTCTTTCTCTCCCTGCTGTCACACTCAGATGACACTATTGCTTTCAGAACTCAGCTCTCCTATTGAAAACGATGTAAGTTCTAAGGACAGACCTGGATCAGCTGGAGACACATTACTGGTACGTTCACCCCCTCCCCATCCAGAATGGAGTGCCTAATACTTTCCCATGTGAAGATTACATTCTGTGTGATCTCAGAGTTTTCTGATCAGTGGACCCAAAGCCCTAGAGGAGGGGTTGTCGGGTGGGAGGAGTAGAGATGGTGTGGGGCTTGAGGGGAGGTGTGGAAGGGGTACAGGAGGATCTTACTGATAATCTTCTAAATAGATGCACGACTCATGCTCAAATGACAATAGATAGCATTGTGGTTAATCCAATGCAAAGAGATGACAAAATTTCCTTTGTAACACCTTTTGACAGCAGCCTAGGGTAAGTGCAAGGATTTCATTAGAGTCTCCAAGACCTGATTTGGAACCCTGGCTTCACCAATCACTAGCTGTCTGTGACTGTTCATTTCTTCCTCTTTGCTTGTGGATAAGGCTAACACCTATCTGCTAAGCAGGGACTGAGTGAGCTCATCACACAAACTGTGTGTAGTAATAACTCTTATGATAGTTGCTGTCACTTTCACTGAATTGTTGCTCCACTGCTTTTAGTAAATGTGTGAGTGCTGTGGTGGGGAGGTCTGGCCAGGCTGTGAGTGTCATAAATTCTCATGCTTGGGAAGATTGGGAGCATTGGTCTGGATGCAACCTTAGGTAAGTCTAGAATGCCCACCTCCTTGTCTATTTATCCATAACTTTCTTCCAGTGCAGACATGAAACCTGTAGAGTCCCTCCCTGGTGGGAACAGCTCTCCACATCTTTGAGAACAATTGTTCCTCCTGTAACTTCAACCACATGTTTTAGGTGACTGGGCCATTCACCCCAGAATCCTGCTCTTTGCCAGGGTGGAGGAGACCAATGGCAAGAACGTGACTCAAGCCCAACTTATCAAAGTCTCGGCCTGAGATTTCCAGACTGTAGCTCAGCTCAGAGCTGCTGACACTCATGTTTCCAACCATGTGGAATAAAGCAGAAGAAAACAAAGCATACATGCAGAGAAAACTGAGAAGTGATGTTGGAACAGAGTTTCAACCCCTAACTCTGTGTGTCCAGGTAATTGTATTAATTATGTAATGTACATTCTGTATTGTATGATGTTTTGACATCTTGAAGGACCTACAGGTTAAGGGAGAAAATGCCCCACCCAGGGCCAGCTGATTCCTAAAGATAATCAACAGTTTGCCTAGGGGCACACCTCCCATATGCAAGTCAACTCTACCCTTTCTTTTTTTTTTTATTATAATAGTTTATTTTCAAATTGGTTTACATATAACACCCAGTATTCATCCCAACACATGCCCTCTTTAATGTCCGTCACCCGCCTCTCCCCCCTCCCTCACCTCCCTCACCTCCCTCACCCTCAGATTGTTCTTAGTCTTTGAGAGTCTCTTATGTTTTATCTCCCTCCCTCTCTGTGTCTTTTTTTCCTTTCCCCTCTTCCCCTCCCCCTGGTTTTTGCTTAGTCTCACAAAGTATTATGTTAAGTGAAATAAGTCAGTCAGAAAAAGACAGATACCATATGTTTCCACGAATAGGTGGACTTTGTGAGACTACCCTTTCTTAACTGTAATGCACCAAGCCAATAATAAGTCAGTCCATAACTGGGTGCTAGACAACTAGCCACTCTGTTCCAAACCTTCAGAATTATTCACACAGGACTATCCTCAACTATTTAATCTGCCCTGCCTTTGTGTTATGTTGAAATTTTCAAAGGAAAGGGTCTTCCCCTCAAATACCTGCAATAAGTGGCTCCTGGGTGGCTCAGTCAGTTAAGCATCTGGCTTTGACCCAGGTCATGATCTCACAGTTCATGAGTTCAGGCCAGCTTTGAGCCCTGCATCGAGCCCCACATTGGGCTCCACACTGACGGTGAGGAGACTACTTGGGATTCTCTCTCTCTGCTCCTCCCCCACTTCCGCTTTCTTTCTTTCTCAAAATAAATAAATAGACTTTTTTTTTTTTAATGACCTGCATGGGTGCCCGGGTGGCACAGTTGGTTATGCGTCCAACTCTTGATCTCAATTCAGGTCATGATTTCACAGTTCGTGAGTTCAAGTCCCACATCCAGCTCTTCATTGATGGTGCAGAACCTGCCTGGGATTCTGTCGCTCCTTCTTTTCAGTGCTCCCCCACTTGTGCTCACTCTCTCATGCTCTCTTAAAATAAATAAATAAACTTAATTTAAAAAATCAAAAGAAAATGAATAAAATACCTGCAATAAGGGCTCTGGGTAAGCTCTCTTCTCCCTCCTGCTCCTACCTCCTGACCAAAGCCAGGTGCTTCTCCTGTGCCCCATGTGGCATGTTGTGCCCTCTTCTTTTAAGAAATGTTAGTAATAAATTCTTGTTTTAATGACATTATCCTTTGCATGTTGTCACACAATCACCTCCACACATGAAGTACAAGGGATATATTTTGAGACAAATAGAACCATGAGTGGATAGCTCAACCATAGCACCCTGAGGACAAAGCCTCTAGATGTTTTTGGGTCACTGATTGACTTTACTCTGCAGTCAGGTCTCCTTTGGTGGTACTGCTGGCTTGGGGCGCTGGTCCTTAATTGCCACTGCCTTGTGCTGTATCTGCTATATCTTTCCATAGTTTTCTAAACTAAACTGTGGCAAGATACCCACTGAGATTCTTGCTTAGCACAGATAAGGGGTATGAGTGGTCTCCAAGGAGGGGTCAAAGAGGCTTCCAGGGCTATCTGACATAGCAAAGGCTGTTTGGGAGTGGGAAGCATGGAGGGGTTCCCTCAGAGTGCTCTGGGGGTGCTGAGACTGACCATCTCCCCTGGTGACACCATTAGACCACCACCAGGGGCCACCAGAGAGGACATAGGAGTCAGGCACTGAGCCCAAGGGGCTCTTCAGTGCCTTCTCCTACTATCCCTACCAGCTTAGCACCACTGCCTCCTGCCTTGGTCTCCAGTCATGATCACCATACGAGTCCTTCCCCTTAGTTACACACAATCCCACTAACATTTACATATACCTTATTAACTTATCAGTTCATACCCTCCAACAACATAACTGCTGGACTTGCCACCTTGACCCAAAAAATGCACCAAGATATTATTGTCAAACTTACACTTTTTAACAGCTCCCAACTCCACCAAGGTATGGTTGTTAGAGACCTCCCAAAACTCTAGATCTATTTTCTTGGCTTATGCCACATAACAGAACACATATTTATGCACTGGTCTACAAGGACTCCATATACCGCTACTTGTGTTCCTCCATACTACTTTCATAATAAAATGTTTTCTTTACTATTTGGGACAACTTATGCCCTACTCCCTAAAAATTTCCATGATCATCACACCAATGTTTCCTTAATATGATGTCAAAATATCAGAGGATAGATTGAATTAATTACATTTTTAATATTCTGTGTTTTATGATGTTTTGATGTCTTAAAGGGCCTTACAAACTTGAGGATGGACTGCCCCTCCCAGGGCTAGTTATTTCCTAATGATAGTGGAGAATACCTCTCATGTGCGAGTTGAGTACTTCCTTTAGCCAAAGCAAGATGGACTCTCACACAGCAAGCTCATATTCACCCTACCCTAAATCCACCCAAGGCCAAGAACTGACAGTTAGGGACACCCGTAGGCCCCAAACCCAATGGAATTATTCAAACTGGCCAATACAAAACTATTTATTTTGCCCTGCCTCACCTTTCCCCTGGAAACCATAATAAGGGCTCTGGCTCGGGCTTTCCCCTCCCTCTTGATTCTACTTCCTGACCAAACCAGATGCTTCCCCATGGCCCTGCATGGCATGGCATGCCCTTCTCTTGGGAAATGTAAGCTATAAATTCTTCTTTCAATTGCATTAGCCTCTCTTACAGTCATTTAGTCACTCCCATAAATTAAAATCTCAAAGGTACATTTTGAGACAGTAGTCTTACAAAACTATTAACTTCCATGAATTATTAAGAAACTTCTAATAAGTTCACAATTTTGTTTCTGTTGTTTTCAGTTTTCTTCCCATTGTTAAAATCAGAACAGTATGGTAAATACAAAATTCAATTCGATCTAACAAATATGTACCAAATGCTTTCTAAGCTTCATGTTTGAGCTCTGGGCTAGAGACGTCACTTCCCAGGATGACGATGGCAAGTACATGAATGAACCACAACAAGATGACAAATCAACTATAATAATGGTGAAGTCTGTAAAAAAATTTTAAGAGAACCCAGATGAAAAATAATGAAATCTGGCAAGGGCACAGGGAGTCAGGTACTGGGAGAATTTGCCAGGTAGGTAAAGGCGGGGTGGAATCTTAGGCAAAGATAGCAGTTTGGCAGAGGTAATGTGTCCTGAAACAGCCTGGCATGTGGGAAGAAGAGTGAACAGTAAGATATAGCTGAAATCCAAGGACATGTGTGTATAGTATAGTGGGTATTGACCTTGAAGCTGTCTGAGATCAAGAAGGGAAAGGCCACATATGTCAGACTCAAAAATTGGGGCCCATTCTATATGCAGATAAAAAACCATCAGAGGCTTGAGGCTGGGAAGTGATAAGATGTCACCACCACAGCAATCATCAGATAGCGAGCCAGAGACTAAGCTGGCAGTGTTGAGAGTAGGAGACAAATCACGTTCATCTTGCATTCCCCACCATGACTAATATTGCATTTTGCATAGAAGGGTTACTGAGTAGTGATTGAATAAATACTGTTCTTCTTCCTCCAGCTCTTGAGTGCCTCTTAACCAGTTTCAGAATCTTAAGACATTCTCTCTGCCTCTGTCTAGGTTAGATGTCCCCACCCAGATCACCCCAGCTTTCCTTCCAAACTAGCAGTTACTCCTATACTGTCATGATTGATATCCTTGTCTTTTCCCCGTTGTCTGCCATCTTTTTAATGAAGAGGACATGTCACTCTGAACTGCATTCCAGTCAATGACAGAGCCTAGAACCTCAGGTGCTTCGTGGGTGCTCTTTGGGTGAATAGGAGAACGGAGGAATGACAGAATGAATGAATGGTTGTGTGACAGAATGAATGATGTCTGGTTAGCAGTCAGCCCTCTACTTCCTAGAGCCAATGAATGTCAGCATGTGAGAGTTTTGACTCTCTGGGCCCAGGTGCCATTGGCTCCAGGTGCCTTACAGCACTCTTCAGAGCTGTTTTCTGATGACTTTCATCTAAACATCTTCACCTCTTCATGTGATAGAAGCAGCAATTCCTTTGCCCAAGTTTAAGGTGACTCACAGCAGTAACACAGACAAAGGGAAGTTTGTCTTCTCCCAGCTTTCCAGGATGGCCACTGGCACACTTTGTAACAAACATCGGTTAGAGAATTAAAATTTAGAAGGGAGAATCTACTGCCCCTAGATACTGAGATGGCAAGTGTGCATACACATGCATACCTACATGTGATATATGTGTGTGTGCGTGTATGTGTATATGTGTGTATAGGTGCACAGCCATCTGTGTATTTTGGAAATTTTATCCAAAAGGATCAGACTTCTTTAAAACATGTTTACGATGTTTCAGAGTAATATTCTGTTTTTTTTTAAAGGTATGAAGAACACAAAGATGATCAATGAACTTTCCTTGTATGGAAAATTTGTTATAAGACATTAAAAAATTTTTAAAGAGCATATAAAACATTGAAACAGCTCTGCTACTTAAGGGAAAATCCCCTAATTATTATTATTATATCAATCTATTAAAAATTGTTGATCCTCTGCCGTTTTTACCTACCACAAACAGAAATTTCTTTTGGCTTAATTTAATACAAAACCATGAGTTACTTTTTAGATGGATTCAGAATAAGAACCAAGTTTTGCACATGGGTCTCAAAATTCTGACAGATTTTTGGTCGTTTCCATTAAAAAGTACTAGTATCTAAAATCTATAAAGAACTTACCAAACTCCGCACCTGAAAAATGAATAATCCAGTGAAGAAATGGGCAGATGATATGAATAGACACTTCTCCAAAGATGACATCCAAATGGCAAACAGACACATAAAACAATGCTCAACGTCACTCATCATCAGGGAAATACAAATCAAAACCACACTGAGATACCACCTTACACCAGTCAGAGTGGCTAAAATAAACAAATCAGGAAACTATAGATGCTGGCGAGGATGTGGAGAAACAGGCACCCTCTTGCACTGTTGTGCAGCCACTCTGGAAACTGGTGTGGAGGTTCCTCAAAAAAATGAAAATAGAACTATCCTATGACCCAGCATTAGCACTGCTAGGAATCTACCCAAGAGATACAGGAGTGCTGATGCATAGGGGCACATGTACCCCGATGTTCATAGCAGCCCTTTTGACAATAGCCAAATCATGGAAAAACACTAAGTGGTGTCCATCAACTGATGAATGGATAAAGAAGATGTGAGATATATATATGTGTATATATATATATATATATATATACACACACACACACACACACACACAGTGGAATACTACATGGCAATGAGAAACAATGAAATCTGGTCATGTGTGGCAACATGGATGGAACTGGAGGGTATTATGCTAAGTGAAATAATCACCAGATTTCAAGAACTTGGGACCATCTTCTAACTTTTTTCCAGTCAGAGAAAGACAGATACCATATGTTTCCACGCATAGGTGGACTTTGAGAGACTTAGCAGAAAGCCGTGGGGGAGGGGAAGAGGGGAAAGAAAAAAGACACAGAGAGAGAGGGAGACAAAACATAAGAGACTCTTAAATACTAAAACAAACTGAGGGTCGAGGGGGGTTTGGGGGGGGGAGAGTGAGTGACAGGCACTGAGGAGGACAATGGTTGTGATGAGCACTGGGTGTTGTATGGAAACTAATTCGACAATAAAAAGTTTAAAAAAAAGTACTGACTTTAAAAACTAATAACTTAAAACTGGCACACACACACACACACACACACACGTGCGCGCACACACCACAAATGGTCCATAAAACATTCTCCTTTCTTTCCGAAGGTTTAAGAATGTATCGTCATTATTAACCAGTCTTTCACTGTCAAACTTAAATGACCAATTGATGCAAATATTTGAGACCATTCTTCCACCACTGATTAAGACTAGTGTTCCAGGTATTGGGGGTGATATTAATTTAGCCTACTGAGCTTTCTGGTCAAACTTGGTGATCTTGCCAGCTCCAGTTGCCTTCTTTCCCACTGCTTTGATGATACCCACAGCAACCATCTATCTCATGTCACAAACAACAAAATGGCCCACAAGAGGATAGTCAGAAAAGCTCTCAACACACTAGACTTGCCAAGAACCATACCAATGATGACAGCATCATCAGATTTCAAGAACTTGGGACCATCTTCTAACTTTTTTCCAGAACGACAACCAATCTTCTCCCTCAGCTCAGCAAACTTGCAGGTAATGTGCACTGTGTGACCACGCAGCACAGGTAAATATCCAGGACTGATTTGGACTGGATGGTTCCAGATAATCACCTGAGCCATGAAGCCTCCTGCTTCTACTGGGGGGTCATTTTTGCTGTCACCAGCCACATTGCCACAACAAACATATTTGACAGATATATTCTTAGCATTGAAGCCCACATTGTGCCCAGGAAGAGCCTCACTCAAACTTCATGGTGCATTTCAACAGACTTTACTTCAGTGGTAAAGTTGACTGGAGCAAAGGTGACCACCATGCCTGATTTAAGAACATCGGTCTCCACTCGGCCCACAGGGACAGTACCAATACCACCAATTTTGTAGATGTCCTGGAGATGCAAATGCAAGGGCTTCAGCTGGACAAGTCATGGCAGAATGCAATCCAGAGCTTCAAGCAACGTGGTTCTACTGGCATTTCCATCTGTACGGTGACTTTCCATCCCTTGAACCAAGACATGTTAGCACTTTTTCCAGCATATTGTCACCTTTCCAACCAGAAATTAGCACAAATGTTACTCTGTCAGGGTTGTAGCCAATTTTCTTAATGTAGGCACTGACTTCCAGGGGCTCAATGGAAACCTTTTTTAACACCAACAATACATTGCTTTACACCCAGGGTGGAAGCCAGAGGGACATGCTCACAGGTCTGCCCATTCTTAGAGAGACCTGCTTCAAAACTGCCAACACCAGCAGTGACAATCAGGACAGCACAGTCAACGTGAGATGTGCCAGTAATCATGTTTTTGATAAAGTCTCTGTGTCCTGGTGCACCTATGATGTCACATAACACTTACTGGTCTTGAATTTCTACAGGGAGATATCGATGGTGTTACCATGTTCACATTCAGCTTTCAGTCTATCCAAAACCCAGGCATACTTGAAGGAGCCCTTTCCCATCTCAGCAGCTTCCTCGAAATTTTTGAATTTCTTTTGTTGACCCCACATTTGTAGATCAAATGACCAGTAGTGGTAGACTTCTCAAAACTACATGTCCAATGGTGATGATGTTGATACGAGTCTTTTTCTTTCTCATTTTGGTTTAGGTTTAGTGGTGGTTTTCATAACACCTGTGTTCTGGTGTCAAACCCTTTGCAAAAAAGCTAAAATAAATAAATTTTAATAGATTTTCTAGTTGCATTCATACCAAACGCTATCCTGTATCAACTCTGTGACCTCTTATTTTTCTAAAGTAAACCGTTAGCACTATGCATCATCTGATTTGCTGAATAGGGATTCATAAATCCCATGACTAATGAGCACTTTAAACTTGGAATGCCAGTACCGTTCAGTAGATCTAAGATGAATGTTTTTTGCCACCTAATTAGCTTTCAGCTGATGTCATTTAACCAATTTCTTCCTTTTCTGCCAATGAATAGTTTTGAAAGCACATGATTTGACAGATTAATATCTCTTTGATACAGCAACTCAGTATTTTGTCTAAACATGAGGTCACTTTTGACAAAGGGACTGATTTTCTACCAAATTTGGCCTTGTAATACTGCACAGTTAAGATTCAGTTCAGAACAAAATCTCACCACAGAATGGTGACTTCATTTATAGGTACCAGCCCCCTATGTCAAAGAACCATAGTGCAGTACAAACAAACGAGAGTAAAAAGTAAAACCAGCTTTTGAACTTGAAATCACCGGCCAGTGACCAGGCTGCATGAGACATACATTCAACTACCAGCCTTAATCTGTGGATATCACAAATTATGTCCAGGCTTTATGGAAGCCCCCCATGGAAACCTGACATCCATCATTTAAATTTTTGATGCAGAGAATAATGACATAACCCCAATCATGAGAAAAACACCAGGCAAGCTCCAAAAGGGACACAGTCTCAAAACACCTTCACAGTCTCCTGAAAACTCTCAAGGTCATCAGAAAAAAAAGGAACAGCTAAGAATCATCACAGGTGAGAGGAACTTGAAGAGTCATGAGTGTTAACTGTCATGTGGAATCTTGGCTGGGATCATCCATTAGGAGATGAAAACATGTTCCCGTCCAAATCTCCACATGAATGTTTATAACAGCTTTATTCATAACTGCAAAAACATGTCAGAAGAAAATGGTATGTCCTTTCGTAGATGAATGGGTAAACTGTGGTCTATCCCGACAATGGAATATTATTTATTGCTAAAAAGAAATGAGCTATCAAGTCATAAAAAGACATGGCAGGAATTTAAAATCATATTACTGAGAGAAAGAAGCCAATCTGAAAAGAATAAATTTGGTTTTATTCCAACTCTATGATATTCATGAGAGGCAAAACTATGAAAACAGTAGAAAAGATTGAAGATTACCAGGGGTTGGGGGAAGAAGGGATGAATAAGTGGCACATAAGATTTTTAGGGCAGTGACAGTACTCTGCATGATGCCATAATTGTGGAAACATGTCATTATACATTTGTTAAAATACATAGATTATACACCAAGAGTGAGTTATTTTGGAAACTATGGACTTTGATTAATTGTAATGTGTCAAGAAAGGTTCATTGACTATAATGATTATACCTCTCCTGTGGAGCATGTTGTCAAGTGTCATTAGCCATGTCAGAGAGTGGCAGGGTACATGTGGTAATTCCCTGGAAGTTTTTCTGGGAGCCAAAAACTACTCTTCCAAATAGTCTATTAATGATTTTAAAAAGAATATTAGATTAAAAATATGAGGGCTGAACAAAGTATGAAGTTCAACTAGTAATAATGTATTCATATTGGTTCAATATTTCATAAATGTAGCACTATTATGTAAAAGATGAATGATAGAAAAACTTAGGTGAGATGTGGGGCAAGAGAACCAACTTTACAATTATTTGTAAGGCTAGGGGTGCCTGGGAGGCTCAGGTGGTTAAGTGTCCAACTCTTGATTTTGGCTCAGGTCATGATTTTGCTGTTCATAGGTTCAAGCCCCACATCTGGCTCCAAGCCGACAGCATGGAGTCTGCTTGGGAGTCTTTCTCTCCTCTATGCCCCTCCCTCACTCACACATGTGTTCTCTCTCTCTCTGTCTCTTTGTCTCTCATAAATAAAAAATTTCTAAAACTACCAATTATTTTGTAAGGCTAGTAATACTCTTATATTTGAAAATATTTAAATTTAAAATGAGAAGAGGAAAAATGACAGTTTACAATTTATCAAAGTTTGGGCACATTAACTTCTTTTTAATACGAATATTGGAAGTGACCTCCATATAATTTTTCTCCAGTGGTGTGCCAAGCATGTGCTCAGCCCACCTGAGCCTCAGCTCTATGTCTGTACCATGAAGATCCATGTGCACTTCCTCCTAGGGTTCATGTGGAAAAAAGTCAATGAATCTTATATATTTCTCAGGAGTCAGTAATCCCCTTGATACTAGAAGCATGGAGAGGTGGAGGGAACCTGCTGTGGACAGGCTTTCTGGGGCCCCAAACCTCTCCAGTCTCCCCAGTGCACTATAATGCAAATGCATCATTTTCTCAGTATATTGACACGTGAAATAATAGCACAGCCTCAGCACAACGCTGGCACGCTGTATACACTAACTGGGAGTGATGGTCTATTTATCTCCATGAACATCCATGAAAGGGTGGAGGGCACAGATAAGAGTGAAGGGACCAATGACACCAACAGGGAGGAGATGACATTTGAGCTGAATCTTGAAGGATGAGCAGGTATGTATCTGGTAAAGTAGGACTGGATTTCAAGTAAGGGGAACAGCAGGATCAAAAACTGGAAGGGAGCAAGCAAGTGCACCAAATATTCAGGAAATGTTGGTGTGTGTGTGTGTGTGTGTGTGTGTGTGTGTGTGTGTGTGTGTGAATGTGTCCAGGATGGAGAGAGAGAGAGGAAAAGAGAGAAAGAGAGTGAATGAGAGAGAGAGAGAGAGAGAGAGAGAGAGAGAGAGAGAGTGTGTGTGTGTGTGTGTGTGTGTGTGTGAGAGAGAGAGAGAGAGAGAGAGAGAGAGAGAGAGGGAGAGAGAGAGTAAATGAGTTTGGAATGACAGGCTGAGCCAACAGGGAAAGAGCTACACAGCTTAAGCTAACATTTTTCCACCCGCTTGGAAGAGAACAATCAAGGCAGAAGTTGGGATGAGATCACAGATAGGCTGAAGGTCCATGCAAAGCCAGAGGGGGGACGTTCCATGTTCCCTAGCAGACTTTAGAAACAATTCTCAGAAAAATATTCTGGGGTCCATGTTTCCTTATAAATATCCTACCTGTTCTGACCCACAGTGTCCTTCCAGAAAGAACTTGGCTGCCATCCAAGGATCAAGACAAATTTCTTATTCTGCAAGAGCCCACTATGGTCTATAGCTCCCTGGGAAACAAAGTAGTCTTATTTTGCCTATGTCCAAATGATCCTTAAAATACCACATTGTTAGTGTGTGTTTATGGAGGTTATGGTTCAAAAAGGTGTTCAGCATACTGAGAATGGATCTTGAGGTGATCTTATTTAAAAGCAGCTTGTGGTTTGGGGGAAAAAAAGCCAATTCTGATCAAATTCATGAAGAAACTCTTTGAACCTCTGAGTGAACCAGTCAATGTCCATATCTCTGTGACCTTCAAATTCCTAAATAGGTGGCTCTTGAATGGAAACCACCATAGTTATGAACTTTGATATCTTTATTGTGGGCCAGGACAGTGTTTTTAGAAAAGTCCTATTAGATGCCAACCCAATTTCATCTGCACACATCTGGATGTTAATGTACTTCTTAAAAGTACATGAAGTCTCCTTTTTTTATTTTAGAAAACTGTATGTGAAAAGAATTCATAAGATCTAAAAATACTGACCCCCATGTCAGCATGTTCACAGTCAACTGATGCTGTGTGTTAATGCTTACATACCAGGAAGTACCCAGTTCGCCACAGTCCCTACTGTTCCTATTATCCCTGTCCCCAAGACGAGGGTCAGCTGGCATTTACTATCACCTGAGTTATAAAGAAAATAATAATTTCTTGTGCCCAAATATCATGAAAAGTGGTGTGACAAAAGGTAGGAAGGTCCCTATCTTCTTTATAAAATGAGTCTCCTTCAATACACTAATTACGAAAACCAAGCATGTCTGTTTTTAACGAATACAACTTGAAACACCAATATGAGCCAAATTTGTTCTGTTTCACTCTCTGTGAGTAGCTCAACCCCATAAACTATCTAGTATGTAGCCCAAAATAAAGTATTGCTATTGTCAGCAATCTGTAGATGAACATTTATGGAGGTTCAGAGAGGTCATTGTTTGGGGTAAGGCCACAGAGCTAAAAGACTGCTATCTCCGGATTCCACATACATCATTCTGGTACAAGACTCTGCCAACAGAAGACCAACCAGAGAGAAGTCCTTGTGTAGGACCTGAAGGTGAATATTTTCAGCAGAAATCCCCCAGAACACACTCTCTATCAGCCTCTCAGAGCCCATGGATTCTTCTGCCCACACAGTAACTTCAGGTGAAAACAGGCTCAGACTGAGATGGTTTCCCCAGCCTCAGTGAATCATTCACCAAACATTTATTGAGAGAGACAGGTAGGAAAGTTCAGACAATGCATGCAGGTGGTCCCAGGGTTCAACTCTGGGCTCCTCATCCTCCCACCTCTGTGACTTTGGACAAGCCCTGAATTATCAATATGCTCTGATTTTCCAGCTGTAAAATGATAGGAACCCTAGTTACCATATCTTGGGGGTGTGTGTGATGGGAATTCAGGGAAAGCTTTAGGCAAAATGGGCAGCACAGGACTTGGAAGCTATGATACTTTCGTTATTATTATTTATAACTCTCCCCCAGATATTGTTCCTGGGGTCCTCATCCCATTAAGGAGGGTCCTGAAAAAGCTGAGCTGTCCTCCTATCCTGGCCGCTGGGGGAAAGGGAAGCACTTGGAGGAAGCAGGGGTAATGCCCTGCATGTACCCCACTCCCATAGGATTACACCAACCACTTTCCCTGCAGGAGCTGGCTCCCTCCCAAGGGGCGTGGCTGGGAAGCGTATGATAAAGACAGACAGGTACGTGTGTTATAAAATCCCTGTCTGCCAGGACGCCCTAAAAGAAGGACCTTCTGTGCCTGGCACTGCAGATGGACAGCTGAGGGCCAACAAGCTCACTCTCACATCTGGGATCGCATTGGATCCGCGTACTGAGAACAAGGTAAGAGCCTGGCTCTTTTAAGAGTTACATTCTCCACCTTTTTTTCCTCATGCCCCTGAGGATCTCAGGATCCTGGGCTAGGGATCCCACCAGGGACACATGGAGACAGAGTCCCAGTGCTCTGATAAATGAGGGGGTATTCATGTGGTGTACCTAAGTCCCTGTCCACTCTTCATTCAGGAGTCCACACACCTGTGACTGTATCCCTCTCTCAGTCTTAAGGGACCACATGCCTAGGGTGGAAATGAGATCTCAACCATTTTCTGGGCCTGGCCTTTATACAGGAAAAAATCTGTATTTTCTTTTAATTTTTTTTAAACTTTTTTAACGTTTATTTATTTTTGAGACATAGAGACAGAGCGTGAGCAGAAGGTCAGAGAGAGAGGGAGACACAGAATCTGAAGCAGGCTCCAGGCTTTGAGCTGTCAGCACAGAGCCGGATGCGGGGCTTGAACTCGGAAACAGTGAGATCATGACCTGAGCCGAAGTCGGACGCTTAACTGGCTGAGCCACCCAGGCGCCCCTGTAATTTCTTTTAAAACAGAGCAGTGACAATGTGAATCATCTTGTCATGAACTACACCAAATGAACCCCTGAGTAGTTCATAGCTTTTGTTATTTGTTGTCAATATTTTCCAAAGGATAGAGTAAAGTTAAAAGGCAAGAGGTGAGCAAACTTGGTGGTATACAAAAGACCAAAGAGATCAGGTCTGGCTTCTTTCTCAGCTTTTCCACTTGCCCATTATGGGATATTGAGCAATTTATTTGCCAGGATGAGCCAGAACTGTAACATCTGTTACCTAGGGGTAATTTATTTTTACTTACCAAGGACTGGTATTGAGTGGATTAAACAAGGTGAGAATCAAATAGTTGTTGAGGGCATAGCACATAGTAGGTGTGAAATAGAAACACTATTTCTCTTCTCCTCTCAACTTTTTTAAAAGCCAACCTGATAAAATCCATACAGTTTAGTGTAGCATTTAAGCTCATCCTGTTTATTCAATTATTTATTTTTAAAAGCATTGGTTGAGGGCTTTCTACATACTCAGCACTGTGCCACAATAGGGCTCCAGAAATCATTTTGGTATTATCCTTCCTTTCAACTTCCTAGTCTAAATGCTGTGGTAGAAATTCACCCCATCCACCCTGGTTTACTTTGTACAGTCAGATTGGATGACCTCCCTCGTTCATGCCTTTCCTTGGGCTCTTACTGCACCCCAAATGCCTCCCTCACAAACCCATCTACCTCAGAGTGGCCAAACCCCACATATCTTGAACTCTGAGTCAAACATCACCTTTCATTTCACTTTCCAAGTCTTTTCTCATTGTGTGGTCACCTGAGTCCATGTAGAACTGAGTTAGAAATCCAGCACATGGAGCCAGAGGAGGCTTTGTCAAATATCACACCTAACACCTCAATATCCAGGGGAACTGAGAGGGGAAAGGGGAGAGGGGAGAGACTTGGCCAAGATCAAGTTGGGGGCAGAATTGAGTCAGACTCCTTGTCAATGCAATTTAAATTCCTCAAAAAGTTCCTTCTCATCTCTTTAAGATGAGACCTCCTCATTCACATTGATAAATCCAACATCTAGTCTAGTGCATGGTATATAGTAGATGTTACATAAATGCTTGTTTAATGTGTGAATGAAGGAGTCAGTGAGTGAGAAGGGGAGGAGTAAAGGAGTAGTGAGTGAGGGATGAGAGTTCATTTGGCTCAGAGCATGGTGAGTGAAGGAAGACAGAGTAGGAGGTTTTTGACATTCAGGACTCAAGTCAAGCAGAAATGTGAATAGACGGACTGCTAGTCTAGTAATTGCAGGAGCCAGGATTCTTGATTTCACTCTTAAGCAAGGCGACGTACGTCAGGATGGAGGGAGAGTCATCTGCAGCCCTGCATTGCTGAACTATTGCCAAGCACTGATTTACCTATTCTTGTCAAACAGGTTCCCACCACACTGACGCCATGAGGATCCATAGCCTCACCCTGCTGTTCTTGCTTCTTCTGGCTGCTCAGGTGCCATTGGTGAAGAGCAAAAAGGAAGCAAAGAATAGACATGCCAGCAAAGTCACCACAGATAAATTTCATACTCTGGGAGAGACCCAGATTGAGCCACCCAAACTCCTGACCAGAGGCAAATTTGTCACCCAAGACCATGCCAAATGCAGATGGGTAGCAACTGAGCAAGAGAAGGGCATATCCCTGAAGGTTGAGTGCACCCGACAGGACAACAAGTTTTCCTGTGTCTTTACGGGTGATCCAACTTCCTGCCTAGAGTCGAACAAGAAGAATGTCTATTGGAAGCAAATTGGCCGGAACCTGCGCTCTCAGAAAGTCCTCTGTGGGGATGCCAAAACCATCCTGAAAACTAGGGTGTGCAGAAAGAAGTTTCCAGAATCCAATCTCAAGCTGGTGAACTCCACTCTTATTTGGAACAAGAAACCCAGCCAGGAGTTAATGGAACCCTCATCCAGGGAGCAGAGCAAAGTCAGTGAAGCCTCCTTTATGGAACCTAACAAACACAAAGAGCTATCCCTTAAGGAGCAGATAAAGGTCAAAGAGAACGTCCCCTCTGGCCCAGCAGAGACCCAGGTCATAGCCACCAAGGATCCCAAGTGTGCAGAGGACCCAGACTTGGTAAATCAGATGATGGCCCTGGACTTTTGTGGGGAATCCTGGAGCTCTTTATGCAAATTCTTCATCACCATGGTCCACGACAATTCATGCTAATGAGATCAAAAGAGAACAGAGTCCTTTAGGAGGTGCTATGTAGAGCTCTCCAGCATGTGGTAAAGCTCTCAGAGTGAGATGAACATTTTTGTTGTGAGAGTACAGTGGAATATTTAAACAGATTTTATAATTTTTGCTTTTGTGTTTTGGAATTTGCTTTATATTCATTTCTTTAAATTTTATTTTCAGAGGTTGTTTACCTCAGCATATGTTTCCATGGCCCACAAAGCTATGTGTATATGAGCAGCAAGGACCATTGCCTGAGCTGAATGAGCCAGAGTGATGATTTCAGTGCAATGCACTTTCTGGTGAATTAACAAAGTTAATAAAGTTCTGGGTGTTTTTCAGAAATATGTTCAACCATTTTTTTCGGTTTCTTTATGTCTAATTTCAATGAAGTTATAAACAGTCCCCATATATCAGTGGAAAAAATATCTAAGGAATGAATTTTTGTTCCCCACCCATCCTAAATCCTTCCCAAAGATGACCCATTCCAGAATCCCTATCTTTGTCCTTTCATCCATTGGCCCATGTTGTTTGATGCTTACTGCACTGGAATAATTAGGATTCCTGATTTCAAGTGAGACAAATAAGGCAAGGTATAATTAAAAACACAAATCAGGGTCTCACAGATGGTAAGAGGGGAGGCAAGATTTGAACCTAGAAGGCCTGTAAAGCCAAGTCTGCAGCTAGAGGAATGCCCTCCATTTACCCAGGTCAGGGCTGGATATTGCTTCTTACTATATTTGGGACCCCTGATTTTGAGGAGCTCATTTCTGGCCTGAGGGAAAGGGGTTTGTTTAAGTATAGTGTCCCGTGATGAAAATTCCCATGGAAACACAAAAAGGCAGTGTGGAAAACCAGAAAGAGGAGGTGGAAGTTGCTGGAAGAACTCTGGTTGAACTTCATGGAGGAGGTATTACAGAGCTGAAATTTGAAAAGAGTATCCTTAGGTAGGAAATAGGGCAGAATGGAAGCACTTTGGACAGATGACAGCATGTATGGAAGCAAAGAGATGTAAAAATCCTAGAAGCTGAGAGAAGACATGTGGCTGGAACATGGTGGGACGCAGGGATGACACTACTGTTAGTCATTCACATGTTAGTAAGAAGGATCTGAAAGTGTTTTTATTCAAGAGTTGGGGAGAAAGGAGGGTGTAGCTCCAATGTCTTGTCACAATTTCACTAAGAGCAAAAAGGAGCAAAAGATGGTAAAAAACACTGTACTTTAGAATCTCGGAAAGTTACAAGGAGGAATGGCATATAGGGTGGACAAGTGGACATTTACACTCACCAAATTGAGGACCTATACTGAGGACTGTCAGTGGCCAATCCGGTGTGACAGCCTCAGAGATACATTCAAATGTCATTATTCACATTATCAACACTGACATTTCTCTCCCTCTTGCTATGTGCCAGACACTGTGCTCTTTCCATGGAGTCTGCACCATTCATTCATTCACTCATTCATTCAGCATGTAACTTATAAAGCGATGACCGTACCAGAGTCTGTTCTAGGCACTGGAGACACATCAGTCCGCAGCAGATGGATATTCTGCATCACTGCCCATGCAACTACAAGTAGAGAAAGTGATGAAAAAAATCACAAACATACAAGAGATAGAGAAAGTAAAGGACGAGAAGGGGGTAACAGTGATGAAGGGTACTCAGTCTTAGATGAGATGGTCAAGAAAGCCTTCCCTGTGGAGGCAAATTTTGAGACTAGATGTGTATGAAGTGAGGAATCAAGCCTAGTAACTCTGAGGTAAGGATGTTCCAAGCAGAGGGAATAGCCAGTGCAAATGCCCTGAAATTAATTAGTTTATTTATTGCCTACTATGAGCTCCTACTATATGCCAGACACTGTTCTAGGGCTAGAAAATGGCAGCAAACAAAAAGAGAAAAATCCTTCTTTTCATGGTGCTTATATACCAATGACTGGCTCATGCTTGGCATGTTCAGAAACATCAAAGGTTGCAGAACATTGTAGGACAGGACCCAGGACCTGATTTATGAACCTTATCTCCATTTGTGAGAGAACTGAACCACCATCCCAGTCTATCCCAAGCTTCTCCTAGCCACTCCATAAGAGGGACATTTTCCCTTTAAGTATACATAGATTGTGAGCTCTCTGGATCTTCTCCCCTACTCATACACCTCGGTTCCATGTAATCCTGTTGAACACTTCTAGGGGTCATTAAAAAATAACTCTGGTCCAGCTTGAGCGATATAAACATTGGAGAACTGACCAGACTAGATTCGAAGACTGTTTAAGGTCATTTCTGGTCCAGGATATGGTGGTTTTTCTGGTTCACTCATGACCTTTGGCCACAGGCAGAACTGGGAGGAGGCTTGTTTCCAACATGGCAGAGTCATCTAGACTTGGGCTGGAGGTTTCCCCTGTGCAACTTCCCACCCAACATCTCTTTGTCACTTATTTAGCTCTTCTGAACTCCAATGAACTCATCTCAACCATGGGGACATGAAACCCACATTTAAGGGCTGCCGTAAGACTCACATTGGTCAATAAATCTCAAGCACCTAGTGTTCTAATGCATGCACAGGAGTTGTTCAACACAAGCGATTGTCTAAAGTTCACAGCTCAAGACCAGTTGTGGAGGGAGTTCAAATGTCTTTGCCCTTTAAAAGTTAGAGTTTATTTTTTTCTTAGTACAAAAATGGAATAGGAACCACTATATTGATAACCTAATATGTGCCACTGGCTTTGCCTCTTATCTTATATAATACTGCACAACAACCCCATATTGTAGGCGCTATCATCCTCATTTTCTAGATGAGGAACTTGAGGCCCAGAAAAGTTGAGCAACTTGCCAGTGTCATGAAGCATGAAGTGGCAGAGCCTGTAAGTGAAAATCCCAGGTCTGGAGGTCCTCCAGCCCTTTTGTGTCTGAAGCTCATACTTTTCTTCACTTGATGAGAGAAGAATGAAATTTGTGGTTTTAGACGTGGCTCAAGCTGTGAAGTGAACAGGATGCCTCAGTCACTTCCATATACATATCCCCTTCCATACCCTACAAAAAGTAAGTTCCAGAAGCTAAAGTTCAGCCTTCCTTCATAGTCATATCCCAAGGCAATGTTTTAAAAACAAAGTAAAAAAAAAACAAATTTAAAACACAACCAAGATTTTACATTAGCTTCCATCCAACTTGGCACTCAATATGTTCTCTCTGAAGACTTTCTGAATATGAAGTGGAGGAGCCAGCTTGTGTGTGTGGGCGTGGGTGTGTGGGTGTGGGTGTGTATGCATGTGCACAATGCACACACACACACAGGCTTAAGATATGATTCCCCCTTAATAGCAAGAGACAGGAAACTTTCAGGTAGGTAAGAGGTGCTTCAGGATGGCATATCTGCATCCCCTAAGCAGCTTAGCAATGAGATCGTCTTGTATTCCTTATAAAACTACCTCTCAGCAGAAAGACAGCCTCTTTCCTGCCCCCGGCACTGGCTCTGTGTAGTAATTCACAACCATACCAGTACTGACCTGAATTTCTGGAGTCCAGCCAATTCCATCTGGCCTCCTACCCATCCACCTCTTTCCCCAGCCTTCCTCTGGAATTGTTTTTGGCAGAACAAGGAAAGGAGGCAAAAGTGTTTGGAACTGACAAACGCAAGGATAGCCATCATCTGTAGGGTTGGTTCTCATAATGCCACATACACAATACTCCCCTTGAAATGTCTCTCATGAAGTGAGACTTCATGAACAATATGCAAGACAACACCCATCAGGAGCCCTACTAAATCAGGGATTAGGATGAAAAATGGAAGAGAAGATTCCAGAAAAAGGGTGTTTTGGAATCTCATGAGTTTGAAGTGGGTTATCCAAGTGGAGTTTTCATCAAGGCAGTTGAATACGTGTGAAATAACCCAGGAAAGGTGGTCTCATCTATCACTACAGCCCCAGCACTTAGGTCACAGGCCAGGATATAATTGACCCTCAGTAAATATTGGTGGAGTGAAAAAAAGAGAGAGAAATCAGGGCAACGTCAAGAAGATTATGGGCTTCCGAGTAAAAGAAACTGGGTTTGAGTTTCTAGTTGTGTGACGTGAGACAAGTTAGTTTTTTCTTAGTCTCAGGTTCCCTATTTATAAAATGGGTCTAAGTATCCATCCAATAGGAATTAGACATGATTTAACTAAAGTCTCAAGTGTGATCCTTACACATTACCTTTTCGCTAAGATTTGGTTATAAGTGAATGAATGAATGAATGAGCCAATTAGTTGAGAAAAAAGACAAGGAGAATATGTTCTAGAGAGGCTACATGAGACTCAAGACACACTATGCCTGTCAAAAGACCACCCTCTACCTAATGGCCCTGGAGGGATCCCACATTTATGGGTGGAAGCACTTTCCATGAAATAGGAAGAAGATGAAGGCAAAGCTGGTTCTTTGGGGCAAACTTTGAGACTTTCTTAACCTGCCTTTCAGTGATCCGCCACGGTTCCACCCCTTTATCTCCCACACGTCTACAGCTTGAGTGCTGCAAGCCTCAGTGCACCACTTGCTGCCTGGGTCCTCTCCCTGGGGGGCGCTGTTCCATATGCCACGTGCACACCAATGACTCCCACATTTACCTCTTCAGCCAGGCTTCTCCCCTGACCTCCAGCCTCACTCAGCATCACTGCTTGCATACCCAAAAGGTGTCTTAAACATCAGACACCCAAAACACTCCACCGATCCCCCCCATCCCCCCCACCTCGCTAATTCCTGCTCTTCCATGTCTTTCCCAACTTAGTTCATGGTAACTCCATCCCTCCCATGGTTCAGGTCAGAACCGTTGACTCTTCTCACTTCATACTTGACTCTTCTCACTTCAGCTCATCTAATTCATCTGCCATCTCCATCTGCAGAGGATTTTCTGAAACATAACATTTTGCCAACTAATCGCTGCCAGCCTGGACCAAGCCCCAACCTGTTCTGTATTATTGCAATAGGGTTCTAACCCATCTCTCTGCTGCTGTCCTTGCCTCCTGGGTCTGTCTAGCACAGCAGCAGTGATAGAGTTCCAAAGTACTTGTAGGAGCACCCCACTTCTCTGTTAAAAGCTATCCAGTAGCTCATCATCGCACTCAGAGTAAATGCCAAAAATTTTTGCAAAGTCTTACAGAAGGCTGTAAGCCAGACCCTCACTACTTTCTGACCTAGTCTCCTATGATATAACCCTGGGGTGCTCTGTTCCAGCCATCCTGGCCTTGCTGTTCTTGGAGCTCACTCTATACTCTCTTGCCTTGGTCCCTTTGCATCTGCTTTTCCTCTACCCAGAGAATTCCCTTCTTTCAGATGTCAACTAAAATGTCACCCTGGTCCTCAATTTTGCTTGATTTTCCCCATACTACTTCTCCCCATACGACAGGTACTGTATGTACCTGCTTCACTTGCTTATCGGTTTCTTGCTGTCTCCCCTTAAAAATCCAAGCTCCTTGAGAGCAGACTTTGTTTTGGTCACTGCTGTTTCTCCAGCACTTTGCACCAAGTGTGGATATCAATACCTGTTTAATTCTGTGGTAAAACCTTGGTTTGCAAACATAACTCATTCCAGAAACATCCTTATAATCCACTTGGATAGCAAAGAAAATTTCCCAAGAAATAATGGAAATTCAGATGATCCATTCCACAATTCAAAAATATTCATATAAAAATGATTACAATACTGTAATATAATACAAAATAATAAATAAAAAAATATAAAGATAAATAAACACATTAACCTGCACTTGCCTTTGAAAACCTTTGTGGCTGGTGTGAGGGAGACAAGAGAGAGGAGGGTTATTGTGTAGAATGATTTTCATTATCACTAACGAAATCACTGGTAGCTATTAGCTCAATGGAATCTTTTTCTTTTTGTGCAACTTTAGCAAGGAATGTATCCAATGACATTTGCTTTTGCCTCCTTTTGAGGATTTCACAGAAATGTGACGTTGCATTGTCATTAAATAGATTCATTGTCACACTGCTACAGCCTTAGTAGTAGCTTTTCTACAAAATTTTGCATGGTTTCCCACATTTTACACATCTCCCTAATCTCATTTGAAGTGAGGGATTTCTCTGCCTTTCTCTCCTCCTCCTCTGCAGATGAGATGCAGACGTAGAATTCTTATAAAATCTTCCTATTTCAGCCACTTGCATACTGCCTTTGTACTTCTCAATGATTTCCTTCTTAACTTCCACCGTAATCATCTCCTTCTTCTTACCACCTTTCTTTTCAACCTTTTTCTCCATGGGGCCATTGCACATGCTCGCACAGATGTTGACTACAGTATAGTATTAATAAACTCTTGTCATATACTGTATTTAATGTAACTGGCAATAAGACTGCAGAGGAAAGGGGCTATATCTGCAGGCAGCCTGACCTAGAATGAAGCAAAGCATTCCTAAGCTTACTCTTGCATGAAAAAGCAAAGGACTGTCCAGAGGTGCTTTGAAGTGACAAAAAATACACTAGGGCCAGTTGTGGGCACCTTCCAATGTTCTGAAAAATCACTGATTTCTGCCAAACATTGTGGCCTGAGACCGAGCATCCATGCATGAGAGATGATCACCAACAATCCCACATTGCGAGAGAGAGAGAGAGAGAGAGAGAGAGAGAGAGAGAGAGGGAGGAACCATTGGCTCAGTCGTGATCATTTGACATTTGGCATCAGGTACTACTCGTATAGTAAGACATTGCTCATTTATCAAATTAAAATTAATTAGAAATGTTTGCTGATCTTGCAGAACACTCATGAACAAGTTACTCACAATCCAAGGTTTTACTGTATTTTTAAAAAATAATGTAACCACAAGAAAATCAAGAGACAAGATTTCTCTCCGTCAGCACTCAGGCTCAATTCCTGTTCCAGAAATGTGATTGAGATTAAAGTGCTTCCTTTAATAAGTCTAAGTGTCCTTATCTGGAGAATAATACTTAGGAAACTCTTATGAATTAAAACACTCAATAAATATAAAGTAATGAGCTCTCTGCTTGGAATATAGTCATTCATCGAAACGATGTTAGTTGTTCTTGCTTTGCCAGGATTATTATTATTGTTAAACATCATGCCTTCCAAAGGGCATGATGTTGCCTGTTCTCTGGGTTCCTGACAAAGATGGCAAACTCTGTATTTCTCCCAGTTTATGCGCATTTAATTATTATGAAGACACTTTCTTTGTGATTTCCATTCCACTAATCTGATTAGACAGACAGTTTTGATTTTAAGAAAATGTTTTGAAAAGATAAAGGAAGGAGGGGCACCTGGGTGGCTCAGTTGGTTAAGCGTCCGACTTTGGCTCATGTCATGATCTCACGGTCATGGGTTCGAGCCCTGCATCAGGCTCTGTGCTGACAGTTCAGAGCCTGGAACCTGCTTCAGAATCTGTGTGTCCCTCTCTCTCTGCCCCTCCCCCTCTTGCGATCTGTGTGTGTCTCTCTCTCAAAAATAAATAAACATTAAAAAAAAAGTGAAGGAACACATCAGTGTAATGTGGATCCCAGATAATCTGATTGCTGAGAACGTGAAAGAAACCTAGTCAGCAGAGGGACCAGGACAGAGTGGGGTTCTGCAAGGAGTCACTAGCCTAGAATCAGAAGGACCAGGGATAAGCAGGCTGCATTCTCTGGAAGGCAGGAAGCAAAGGGCTCTGTTTTCTAGAAGATGTGCCAGTTCTGCCCTGCAGGCTCAGAGCTCCTGCCAAGCTTAGCATCTCCTGCAGGTGAGTTGAGGGAGGTGGGGTGGGAGGCACACAGGAGCTATGCATTTGTAGGCAGAGTGACTTGGAGGTAAGAGCGTGGGCTCTGGTCACAGAGATATGGATTTGGATCCTGACTTTGCTACTTACTACCTGTGCGACCTGACATGTTCCTTAACACTTCAGAGACTTCGCTTCATTCATTCAGCAAATGCGACAGAGTGCCTTCTGTGTGCTGGCCACTAGAGGCAACGGCATAAGCTGCCAGAATAGCCAGTGTTTACTGAGCATGTACTGCAAGCCAGGCACTGCTCTGCACATGTGTATTATCTCATTTAATCCTCAGAATCCCTCCCAAAGAGGCACTACTACCCTTCTTCCTATGAAGGAGCTAAGGAAGTTAGGAAACTCATTCAAGATCATAGTAAGTATCAGATGTGGAAGTCAAGTCTAATCATTCTGGTTCCAGGGTCCCTTCATTTGACCACGAGAGCTTTTTCAAGAAGCTGGAAGCTCCAGTATAAACATGCCATGAGGGTGTAAGTATGGTGTAGGGCCAGGTGGTGGGGTGGGAAGTGCAATCAGCTTAGACAGCAAGTGTAGCTGGAGGAGGGGGAGCAGTGGTCACTAGTTCAGAGAAGCCTTCCCTAAAGAGATGATCATGGAGCTAAGACCTTTAGGGAAAGGGGGTTACTGGGCAAAGCAAACGTGCACAGAGAGTGGCCCAAGCAGAGCTTGGAGAGACTCTCTCAACTGTCATCATAAAAGGACCACAACATTGATCGGTAGTCCTGGCCACACTGGGGTCTCTGATTCAATCCCCTCTCTCCTGCAGCCTAGCTTACACAAGAAGGCAACATGCTTTTAGGTGTGGGGTCCCAGGTGCTCTTCGGACAGACTCTCGGGCCCGTCCCCGTCCCCGTAGAGAACAACTCCACAACAGGGAAGTTGTAGCATACCCTCAGGGCACCTGGTTCATTCCACACCCTGGAGGGCCTAGGGTGGAGAGAGCTGTGTCAAGGTGAGAGTGCAGCATATGATTCACTGTCCTGGTACATGGGGAAACTATACACAATGTGCAAGAGGTGAGTTTGCTGTTACTCAGTTGCCTTCTAGTGTTTAGAATTATCCTTTTAATTTCAGCTTTAAATGCAAACTAATCACTTCTTTTGGCACTCAACCAAAGAAAGTCCATAAAGACAATTTTTTAAATAATAATTTTTTAATGTTTTATTTATTTTTGAGAGAGAGAGTGAGAGTGGGGGAGGTGCAGAGAGAGAGAGACAAACAGAAGATCCAAAGCAGGCTCTGCGCAGGGCTCAAACTCAGGAACTGTGAGATCATGACCTGAGCTGAAGTCAGATGCTCAATTGACTGAGCTACCCAGGCGCCCCAAGGCAATTTTGATTAAAATGAATTTCTACAAGGCAGCCACTGACCCTAGAACCTGACCGCCATGTGTAATATGACTCGGCAATGGCACTTGTGTGCTGTATGCTGTCAGAACTGACTTCCAAAGTCAAGTGACAGCCCCCATTATGACCAGCAAGGGAGGGATCAGTCTGCTCGACCACAGGAGGGTTTTCAGAGCATCTAGGGTGCTTTAAGCCTGAACATCTTCTGCATCCTCTTCTACCAGCACAAATGCTCTGGAATTGTCTTTCCTGGAACTAGGCATGGGGTTTTCTCTAAGCCAAGTGCTAGGAGCCCCAGGGCAGGCTGGGGTTCGGCAAAAGCAAGAGTCCAAGAACCCACATGGACCACCCCAGAAGAGACACCACTGTTGTCCAGGAAGCTTGAGGCTGGAGCCTTTGGATTCTGGGAATCAAGAAGGGTGAGACACAGAAGCAGATGTGGGAAGGACCAGACAGGACATAATGATCCTGTATCAGGTGCTTCCTGCATACTAGGGGGTGCGATTCCCAATCCTGGCTACAGGTTAGGATCGCCTGGGGAGCTTGAGAAAACCTCACTGCCCAGCTGCTCCCAGACCTGTGTCATCAGAAGCACAGCGATTTTCCATGCTCCACAGATGATTACGATGCCTGGTTCAGGTTAAGATCTGCTCCACCGGCACTGTTCACCTTGCTTTCCCGGCATGATCTCATTTCATCTTAGTGACCGCCCAGTAGTCAAGACTGTCCTACAATAGGGAACCAGGGGTGCAGAGAGGTTGGCACTTGCCAAGGTCAGAGTTAGAATGAGACAGAGCCTAGAATCTTCCCCAGGCTGCCTGCCTCTGGAGCCCACACTTGCAGGCATAAATACAGGCATGAAAGCTACTACCACATAGCAGAAAGAGCAAGGACATGGGTTTGAAACCCACTCCAGCCTCCCTAGTGCTCGGGTGGGGGTGGGGGAGTGCTTGGGGAAGTCAATCCATTCCTCTGATTCTTTCAGTTTCTTGTCTGCTGAACAGGGGGATGTCATCACCTTTACAGAGCACCGGTGGTTTAATGACATGGTGTTAATGAAGCTTCTTATAGTCTTTCTGGCACTTAATTTATTTTTTGGTTCTTTATCATTATTAGACCACAAAAATGGGTCGGTAGGTGGGATGGCAGATGTCAAGAAGAGAGCATCACTTGAAACAGGAGGCATCATGTGCTGAAGGGCAGGCAAAGGCAAAACTGAGGCCAATCCTAAGCCAGGGGACCAGTAATCCAATAGACAGAGGCATGTAAGAAGAGACAAGCCCAGCATGGCCAGGGCCACATGACTGGGCAATGCCACAGATGTCGGCCAAGCATGGAAGCCATCGTGGTCACCTCCATCTCCCTTAGCACCCACCATTCCCTTCCCTCCCTCGGTCCCCACACTGCTCATTTTCTCCTAAGCCTTGCCTGGCAAAGGTTAACAGATAATTGGTATTTGCTAGAAAGAAGCTAACAACATGTGACCCTCTTCAGCTCTTTAACACAATGAATACATCCACACCTTTCACCCAGGGCAATGTCCATATGAAAAGGGCCATTAAAAAAATGTAGGGGCCAGAGTGGGGGTGGGGGACAAAGAAAGAATGTGCTAGTCATTTTTGGTAATTCCAAAGTATTGCATCATAACAAGAACAACAACAAATGAACCAGAAAGTCCACATAAGTGAAAAAAGAACACAGCCCCATCCATCAAGAGACAACACTGATTGGGACACCTGGGTGGCTCAGTCAGTTAAGCATCTGCCTCTTGATTCTTCCTCAGGCGATGATCTCACGGTTTGTGAGATTGAGCCCCACATCAGGAGTTGGGTTCTGTGCTGACAGCACAGAGCCTGCATGGGGTTCTCTCTCTCTCTACCCCTCCTGGTCTCCCCACATCTCTCTTTCTCTCTCTCTCAAAATAAATAAATAAACTTAAAAAAGAGAGAAAGAGACAGCACTGATCACACTTGTGTATGGATCCCTCACATTCTCCCTTAGACATATGTAAAAACGTTTTCATTGGATTACAATATCTCATTTCATTGGATTACAATTCTGTTTTCATTGGAATACAATAAAAGCAATACCATGCTTTTATAACTTGTTTTTTTTACTTAAATAGTCAACAAACAAAACAAATATGATGAACATCTTTGGTGACACACTTGTTTCTGCAACAAGTGTGTCCTTTTTAAGCTTAAACTGCTTGTGGTATGTGATATATTCAAATTATGGTAGGACTTTCCCACTGTTGAAAAATTAGATTGTTGCCAATTGTTTATTATAGACAACACTGTTAAAAACTATCCTTAGAGGCACCTGGGCGACTCAGTTGATTGAGTGTCAAACTCTTGATTTTGGCTCAGGTGATGATCCCACGGTAATGGGATCGAGCCCCGCAACCGGCTCTGTGCTGAGCATGGAGGCTGCTTAAGATTCTCTCATTCTCTCTCTCTCTCTCTCTCTCTCTCTCTCTCCCCCTTGCCCTCTCTCTCTTCCCCTCTGCCCCTCTCTCCTGCTGGCACTCACTAGCTTTCTCTCTAAGACGAACAAACAAAAAACTATCCTAAACGATATTTTTTTTACATTGAGGAACTTGTTTCCTTTAGGATAAATTCCTAGAAAGTAGACTGGAATGCCCAAGATTTGGCTTTTGAAAGACACTTTTTATTATTGAAAAATTCAAACATTCACAAGGAAAGAGATGAGTGTATTGAATCTCTAAGTATCCTTCACCCAGTTTAAACAACTCTCAACCTGTGGCAAATCTCATTTGATCTACAAGATGTCCCAACTAGTCTCCCTCCTGTATTGTTTAGAAGTAAATGACAGACATACATCATTTCATTCATCATAGAGCATGCTCATTTTTAAAGCTCTTGGAACGTATTGCCAAATTGCCTGCCAAAAAAATTGTGCAACTGTTTCCATCCCCACCAACAGTATAAAAACATGGCCATTTCTCCTCACTTCTGTCAATTCTGGGTGTATTGGTTCAGTGTCCAGTTAAGGGGTGAGGTGGCAGGAAGGAATCAAACACACAAAACTAAAGCAGATAATTCAATGGAGGTGATTTAGAATGGGGAATCAGTTACAAAGATATTGGAAAAGCTAAAGGACAAACAAGGCATGGTGAGCCAAGAAGTCAGGACACCCATCTGGAGCTGGGACCCTGGAGGAAGGAATCCCTTGGGGAACTAGCATCAGTGCCTACTGGGAATGACAGCAGAAACAGAGAGAGAGAAAGAGAGCAGCGTCCTGGCAACTTCCTTCTCTCTGCTCCACTGGCCAATCCTAACAGGAGCCAGTGGGCAAGGGAGTCTGGGAGATGAGTTTGCTTCAGCCCCCCATGCCTTCACTTCTCTTACTTTGGGGAGAATGTAAATTGTATAATCCATTTTGAGGGGAATTTGTCAGTATTTCTCAAAATTTTAAATCATAAGCCCTTTAGCCTAATAATGTCCCTTTCAGAAATTTATGCTACATATACCTGCACATGACAAAGACGTGTGTGTGTGTGTGTGTGTGTGTGTATGCTTGTACATCATTGTTTATAATAGCAAAACATTGGAAACAATGGACATATCCATAGGCACAGTTTAAAAACATGAATGAGTTAGCTGGAATGATTTGTAAGAGATGCAGCTAAAGAAAGAACGGTTTAAAAAAACCAGCATGCCTATCATGCTTCCATATATTTATAAACTAATACATGTGTGAAGTATTTCTCAAATTGTATCCAATGGTTTCTCAAGTCATTAGCAGCAGCTATGGCCTTTGGGAAAAGGAAGCAGGTGACTGAAGTAAGAGAGAGATCTCTTCACACTTTGTACTTTAAAATTCATTCTCTGTACTTTGTAATAATCTAAACCACATGAAATTGCCAACATTCTGTCATTTTTGACCCACAAAACAGCAATTTCATATAGTTTGTGGTACGATTCCTTTATGAAAAAAAGAAGTAATTAATTTCTAAATAGTCAGGAAGCGCTATTATATTGGAATGTGAATTTGAAGCTGACATTTTCAGTAAGAAAGGAAGGTGACCGGTGATATATCACTCTACCTAGTATCAGGGTGATTCCTTGTCTTTCAGAGTTAAGTTAAAAATTCAGGCAACATCTCATGAGATTGCTTCTTTCAGAAGAGCATACATGAATGGCTCCTTGATTCTCAGGACTGTACGGACTTTTAAATCCACTTAAAATGAAGGAGAGTTGAGAGGCTGCCTGAATCTGCTCTCCTGTCAGCTCCACATCCTGCCAGAGGCACAAAACCAACCCAAACTAGGAAGTCAATCATCCTTCTGCCACTGTTTGAGGATATTGGGAGCTATCTGTTCCCAGAGCTTATGTATAATTTTTTTCACTCAGAGAGATAAAAAGAAACTTAAGCAAACTTGACAGCTTCTGATGAAAAACAGCCCAAGGCTCTTCACATTCCAGAGCCTGCCAGGGACTTGGAGGACCTCCCGCAGATGAAGGAAGTTGTTCTGATTCACCAGGAGCATCTCACAGAGGCGGGGCATTGCAGCTGGGACACCACAGCCCTAAGGCTGTAACTATAACATCAGGAAAAGCAAGAGACAATTTAGAGGCTTAGCACATACCTCGTAACATCTCCCTCAGGAAGGTGGAGTATCTTGTGCCCATTTTACAGGAGAGGAAAATGAGGCTTCAGTAAGTCCAATAACCTAGAACCCAGGTCTGTCTTACCCTAAAGCTCCTTCTCCCAATGGTCAGCCTGGACATGACAAATGTCAGAGATGCTAGCTGGTGACAGATGATGACAGCTGGGAGAGCCAGATGCTGGGCAGGTGTTTGCTGGGCATGGGCCACTCAGAGACAGGAAAGGCAGAGGGCAGTACATCTGGTGAGGTCACTCACTTGCTTCAAACTCCTCAGCGGCGCCCCATCGCCTTCAAAATAGAATCCAAACGTAGTGCACCATGCAGGAGGAGTTCGGCCCCACTTGCCCTGCCAGTATTCCCTCTTCCCACAACCTTCAGCTCTTGCTAGATAACCATCCAACAAAGTCCAACCACTTTCTCTTTCCAGAGTGCCCTGTGCCTTCTTAAGTCAACTGCCTTTGTCCACCGTACATGCTTGTTTCTGCCTGGAGAACCCTCTCCCCACACTGTGCATGTGGCCAACTGTAATACTCCTTTTCTAATGCTCCTCCCCACCCTCTGTTCCCTTCCCATCTCCAGCTGACCCAGGATTCCTTGCCTTCCACTGCCCCTGTGCTTCCCTCAAGTCTGGCATCCCTATTTTTCCTCTCTCATTCTTTAAATCTTTACATCTTCTTTCCATCTTTTATTCCTTCTTTCTTTCAACACTTTTTCATTGAGCACCCACTCTATACCAGTTATTAAAACGCATTTCAGTGATGAAAGTTGACTAAGAAAAGATCGTTTTCTTCGAAGAGCTTATTGTCAATAGTAAGAGGCAGATATTGGCTAAAAGTTCACAGTTACCGGACATTACTATGTGTCCAGCATTGTATTACTTCACTTAACCAATACTGAAATCTTACAAAGTAGGGACTTTGTTTTTCAGAGGAGAAAATTGAGGCAGGGTCAGGGTTTTAATTCAATCCATCTGTCATTAAATTTGGTGCTTTTAAATGTCAAGGTAAAAGAGGAGTTTAATAAGAAGGCAATAAGACGACATGAACTCTACATGGAAAATTCAAAAGACTCCACTAAAAGACGGCTAGAACTGATACATGAATTCAGCAAAGTAGCAGGGTACAAAATCAATGTACAGAAATCAGTTGCATTTTTATACACCAACAATGAAGCAACAGAAAGAGAAATAAAGAAACTGATCCCATTTACAATTGCACCAAGAACCGTAAAATACCTAGGAATAAACCTAACCAAAGATGTAAAAGATATCTATGCTGAACACCATAGAAAGCTTATGAAGGAAATTGAAGAAGACACAAAGAAATGAAAAAAACATTCCATGCTCATGGATTGGAAGAATAAATATTGTTAAAATTCCAATACAACCCAAAGCAATCTATACATTCAATGCAATCCCAATCAAATATGCACTGACATTCTTCTTAAAGCTACAACAAACAATCCTAAAATTTGAATGGATCCATGAAAGACCCCAAATAGCCAAAGTAGTATTTAAGAAGAAAACCAAAGTGGGAGGCATCACAATCCCAGATTTTAGACTGTACTACAAAGCTGTAATCAACAAGATGGTATGATACTGGCACAAAAATAGACACATAGACCAATGGAATACAATAGAGAACCCAGAATTGGACCCACAAACTAATCTTTGACAAAGCAGGAAAGAGCATCCAATGAAAAAAAAGACAGTCTCTTTAGCAAATGGTGCTGGGAGAACTGGACAGAAATATGCAGAAGAATGAAACTAGACTACTTTCTTACACTTTACACAAAAACAAACTCAAAATGGTTGGAAGACCTAAATGTGAGACAGGAAACCATCAAAACTCTAGAGGAGAAAACAGGCAACAACCTCCTTGACCTCAGCTGTAGCAATGTCTTGCTTGACACATCTCCAAAGGCAAGGGAAATAAAAGCAAAAATGAACTATTTTGACTTCATCAAGATAAAAACCTTCTGCACTGCAAAGGAAACAATCAACAAAACTAAAAGGCAACCAATAGAATGGGAAAAGATATTTGCGAATGACATATCAGATAAAGTGTTACTATCCAAAATCTAAAAGAACTTACCAAATTCAACACCCAAAAAACAATAATTCAGTGTAGAAATGGGCAGAAGAAATGAACAGACACTTTTCCAAAGAAGACTTCCAGATGACCAACAGACACATGAAACAATGCTCAACATCACTCATCATCAAGGAAATACAAATCAAAGCCAAACCGAGTTACCACTTCACACCAGTCAGAGTGGCTAAAATGAACAAATCAAGAAATTACAGATGTTGGCAAGAATGTGGAGAAAGAGAAACCCTCTTCTGCTTTTGGTGGAATGCAAACTGGTGCAGCCACTCTGGAGAACAGTGTGGAGGTTCCTCAAAAAAATGGAAATATAACTACCCTATGACCCAGAAATAGCACTGCTGGGAATTTACCCAAGAGGTACAGGAGTGCTGATGCATAGAGGCACATGCACCCCAATGTTTATAGCACTTTCAACAATAGCCAAATTGTGGAAAGAGCCTAAATGTTCATCAACTGATGAATGGATAAAGAAGATAGGATTTATATATACAATGGAATACTACTTGGCAATGAGAAAGAATGAAATCCTGCCATTTGCAGCAACGTGGATGGAACGGGAAGGTATTATGCTGAGTGAAATAAGTCAGTCAGAGAAAGACAGATATCATATGTTTTCACTCATATGTGGGTCTTGAGAAACTTAATAGAAGACCATGGGGGAAGGGAAGGTGAAAAAATAGTTACAAACAGAGAGGGAGGGAGGCAAACCACAAGAGACTTAAATACAGAGAACATGTACAGAGAGATGGTGGGGGAAGATTGGGGGAGAGGTAAAATGGGTGATGGGCATTGAGGAGGGCACTTGTTGGGATGAGCACTGGGTGTTGTATGTAAGCGAATTTGACAATAAATTATATGAAAAAGTAAAGTAAAATAAAATAAAAATAAGAAGGTGATAAATACAATGAAAACACACAGAACCTTAAACCCTGCTTGGATAGATGGAAGCCTTTTCAGAAGAGGTGATGCCCCAGGATTCAGACAGAGGGTTAGCATGGGCAAAGGCATGGTGGTGAGTGGAAGTGTGGCTCCATAGAGAACCCCAAGCAGCAGGATGTTGCTGGGGTGCAATGCCTGAGGATGGAATGGAGAAGATTAAGCAGTGGCCAGGCTACAGAAAGCCTCATTTGTCACCAATTGAGTGAGTGCTTGCAGGACATAGGTGTAAAATGCAGGGAAACTAAAGAAAGTTTAATGAAGAGACTATTATTACAAGGATGTTGTTGTCAGAGTTGAGGGAAATCGCCAAGTGGTGGTGGGAAACCTGAGTTAGCAACTCTGAGCCAGGCAACCACCACTTGCCCTAGGCCAGAAGGAGCAAAAAGAGAGAGACTGTTACTGGAACCCAAGGTGGAAATGGTGGCTTCAACCCTAGAGACTCCACTCCCCCCTGGAGTGGAGCCATACTGGATGTGGAGGTTTTGCTAAGAGAACCTCTGGTCGGTCCAGAGGGAAGCAGGAGAATATCCCAGCTTCTTTCTCCTCTTTGCCTCGTGACATCTTTCTGGTGCTTCCCAACAGCCAAACTCAAGCAGAGGCCAGAGGGCGAATGAGCCCAGCTGCACCAGTCTACGAGGTCAGTCTCCTAGGTCAGAGAAGGGTAGAGAAAGGTGGCAAATAGATCTGGAAGGGCAAATGGAGACCATACAGCACTTCCAGGTTAAGGAGTTGATATTTTATCCCATTGGTAATGGGCACCATTGAAGGGTTTTGCATAGAGAGGCAACCTGGTCAGATATAGGTTTTCATAAAGACCTCTATGGCAGTAATTAGTGGACAGAGCTGCAGGCAGTGTGGCACGAACTAGGGAGACCTGTTGGATCAGGGAAAAGAAAGGCCAAGGTGAGAGACGGTGAGGAAGAAAAGATAGAAATAGAAGGAGATGGAATATATCCAGGTGAAAGATGACAAGGAGCTGGAAAAGGGCATAGGTAGAAAAGAAAGAAAGAGCTTTGGTTTTACAAAGAGAAAGACAGAAATTGATGGTTCTTAGTGAAGACAAAAGCCAGGATTCTCTTGGATAACCAACTAAGTTTCATTCAGGACGAGTTGAATCTAAGTTGTTTATGGAAAATCAAAATGTAGATATCTAGCAGATATTCTGATTTGAATCCAATTATTGATTAGTCTCTGTCTAGAGATTTAGATATCAAAGCCATCAGTAGGTAAATTCTTGTTTAAAACCATGAGAGTTAATAAGACATCCCAGGGAAAGGGATTGTCCAGAGAAGAGAGCCAAGTTGTCTGGGACTATTAGCACTGAGAGGCAGGTGAAGGAGAACCACTACAAAGGAGACAGACAAGGAGAAAGACCAGAGAAGACAAGGAGAGCCAGGAGAACAAAGCTTCTGAGAGCAGAGGTTGGAGGACCAACACCATTAAGCATAGTAAATGAAAAAGATAAGAGCAACTGCTGGTCAGAACACAGTAGGCCATGGGCGTCTTTAGAAAGAGCAGTAATGGGTCTTGCAGAGGCTGCCACCCTAGAACCACCTGCGCTGCCTGTCATGGTCAACCCCACCGTGTTCTTCTACATCGCCATGGATAGTGAGAACTTGGGCCACGTCTCCTTCAAGCTGTTCGCAGATAAAGTTTCAACAACAGCGGAGAATGTTTGTGCACTAAGCACTGGGGAAAAAAGATTTGGTTACAAAGGTCTCTGCTTTCACAGGATTAACCTGGGATTTATGTGCCATGGTGGTGACTTTACATGCCATAATCGTACTGGCAGCAAGTCCGTCTACCGGGAGAAATTTGATGATGAGAATTTCATCCTGAAGCACACACGTCCTGGCATCCTATCCTGTTCATGGTGGATGCTGGACCCAACACAATGGTTCCCAGTTTTTCATCTACACCGCCAAGAATGAGACGTTGGATGGCAAGCATGTGGTGTTTGGCAAGATGAAGGAGGGCATAAACATCGTGGAAGCCATGGAATGCTCTGGGTCCAGGAATGGCAAGACCAGCAAGAAGATCACCATTGCTGACTGTGGAAAAATCTAATAAATTTGACTTGCGTCTTATCTTAACTACCAGACCATTTCTTGTGTAGCTCGGGAGAGCACCCTCCCACCCCCATCTGCTTGAAATCTCCTATAACCTTTGTGCTCCCGCTGCAGTTCCACAGTCCCATGTTTTCCTTACTCTCCTCCAAGTTTAGCTGGATTGCAGAGTGCAGTTTATGACCATGAAATAAAAGCTAAACAACAACAACAACAACAAAAGAGCAGTAATGACTGAAGTTGGTGGATGGATTGCCATGCGTTGAGGAATGAAGTGAAGAGGAAGAGCTGGATACTGAGAATGTAGGTTCTTCTGCTTACAAGTCTGGATAAGGAGGAGAAAAGTAAAATTGATACCTAGGACGACCACCAGGTCAGTGTGGAGCTTTATGGTATGAAATAGGCTTTGAAAAAGAGCTGGTAGAGAAGGAGAAGCAGAGAAGATGGAAAAGCTGATCATACCTCAGTAGAGAGAATATAACTGATGGAGCCCAGACCTGAAGGACCAGGGACAAGCACCCTTTACACTCCTTACCTGATTATTTGTACAGACCCTCAAGCCCCACTGGTAGATAGAAGCTCATATCTGCTGTGCCAAGCACATTGTCTGGCACACAGTTGTACTCAGTCAGTGCGTGTGGAGTGAATGAATGACTGAGTGGAGAACTGGGTGGATATTCAGCACTATAATATAGAGCAGAAGAAAATATGCTTCTCTCTGAAACTTGCAGAAGGCTAAGTTTCAAAACATGAACTCATCCAACAGAACTCCAGGTACCTTGAGCAAGATAATGGTCTACCGTGAGGAAATCTTCCAGATATACTTTGAAGACGCACACCTATAAACAAAACCCCCAACCATATCAGGGTGATGAACACTTCTAGTGAGAGTTGCCAGATTGGAACCAGACAGGCTGGAAACCAGCAATCTTTATGTTTAGATGAATTGAACATTTTAACAGCACTGATTTTTATTAACTCATTTAATTTGGCTCATAAGAGCCTACTATGATTGTGTTATTTCACTTTTTACCTTGGGGGTGGGGGAGGAGACTGTTTCTCAAGGCATTTCTTTTGGTTTCCAGTTGAATTTCTCTCCTAGAACAACTCAACATTTGGCCACCTGCAAAAAAATCTGAGGAAGGGAGTGTTGTTTCACTTGATCAAGGTCTCTAAGACCGTGGCCTCCATAGCTCACCCATCCTATCTGGCAATAGGAATATTTGGGGCCCATAATTGGCTGCATCAACCAAGAAAGTCACATAGAGGATGTGGTATATATACACACCGGAATATTACTTGCCAATGAAAAAGAAGGAAATCTTGCCATTTACAACAACATGGATGGAATTAGAGGGTACAATGCTAAGTAAAATAAGTCAGTCAGTGGAATTTGAGAAACTCAAGAGATGAACATAAGGGAAGGAAAAGTAAGATAAAAACAGAGAGGGAGGCAAACCATAAGAAACTCTTAGATACAGAGAAAAAACTGAGGGTTGCTGGAGGGGAGGTGGGTAGGGGGATGGGTTAAATGGGTGATGGGTTTCAAGGAGGACAGTTGTTGGGATGAGCACTGGGTGTTATATGCAAGTGATGAATCACTGGGTTCTACTCCTGAAGCCAAGACCACACTGTATGTTAACTAACTTGAATTTAAAAAATAAATAAATAAAAATATTTTTTAAGTCACATGTGTGGTGATTGGCTCAGGACACATTGAAAGACAAAATAAGAAATGTTATTTTGTGAATAGCGGGAGGGTAAATGGGGAAAGCAAAGAGCTGGTATTTTCCTTTAAGAAGTAACATGAAGGAACAAAACTCACTCATTCCTTGGGTCCCAGCTTCATGTTCCCCACTGATAGGTGCAAACCCGCCATGAACCTCATCTGTAAAATGGAAATCATTCAATTAAAATTGTCCCCTGCAGTGTGACAGACACTAAGCTAGGCACTTAGAAGACATCAGTGAACAATAATACCTCTTCTTCCAAATGTTCTAAGAAGTACATTAGATAGTGTCTATAAAGTTACTTGGTGACAATTTAGGAAACGCACTCAATTAGAGGTAACTGCAGCAATGATGGTGTTTCTCATATATGGAATATAATGACAAAAGGACGTCGCAGAGAAGGAAGGTTGACAGAATCATTGAATGTCTTATCAGCTGGGCTGTGAGTTCCATGGAACCATGGGTCACATCTGTCTTATTTACCTCTCTGAACCACTAGCACAGTCCTTGACCCATATATATCAGGTTATTAATAAGAAATCATTCTCAGTTGATTGTTGCCAATTAAGTTATCAAATACCTCCAAAGTTGTATTCTTCATTATAAACACCCCACGACCTAGAGTCCTTCTGACAACTAGAGATAATGCAAGGCACTGGATACAATGCCTGGTCCATAGAGGCACTCAAGAAAGCCAACCCATCTCCAGGAGTCACTTCCTACTTGTAGACTCAGTCCAGTTAAATTTACTCACCTGATGGTCATGGATGGGAGAGTCTTCAGAACTCCTCGAGTGACTCCCCACATGTAAGGAGGAATTAGGCACGGTGATGTGAAGGGAGGTGCCCAGAGCCACTGAATCAATAAAATAGAGGGCTGGGGCTGGGTCAAGCTCCAGGAGGGATGCAAGAAGCTGAGGCTAGTCAATGCCCTTCCTTGAGGTATGTCTGGTATAGTTAGGGAAAAAGCTTCTCACCAGAGAAACAGTTAAATCCATGTTGGGGGAGAAGAGTACAAGCGAGAATAAAGGAGAAGGAACTGTGGAGAACTGGAGACTTCAGCTGGGCTCTGAAAGGAGTGTGGGGAGGGGGTGGGGAGGGATTTATAATCAGGGAGAACATCTTGAGCAAGCTCTCAGAGGCGACCGTGGTTGTGAGCAATCCAGGGAAACTGGGAAAGAGGCAAGGTTAACTGACCTACACCAAATCCCTATGCATGCCTGCTGGGGCTCCCCACCCTAGCTTATTTCACCTCTCCCATAAATTTATAGGACAGACTATTATTATTGTTTTCAACTGGGACTCCTTGGTGAATACCAAAGTTGGTGTTTGAACCAGGCCTGTCTAATGACAGAGCTTCTGTGTCTTTCATTCTACCCACGTGTCTTCCTGGAGGGGCCAGTTGGGGCCAACTTGGTGACAAGATCTCCCATTGGAAGCAGGGAGATCTTGGTTCTACCCTTAAAGAGTGAAGTGACCTGGGTAAATGATGTAACCTCCCTCCCTCTTCCTTCCTTTCAAGTGAGGTGTAATGGTTCCTGTTCTGTAAATGGGAACAGCAATTCTGACCATAAGCGCCGGTGGTTTCCTCTGTGAGGTTCTCACCCCAGAGGAAGCCTTAAGGAGCTGTCAGGGTGGTTTTACTCCTGGAAAAGAAGAGCGTGGCAAATCAGGCATAGATTTTTAAAGTTTCCACCCAGTGACACACTCATTTCCAGTCTTTGGTCCATGCAAATCCAGCAGCCACACCCAAGCTTAAGAGGCAGGAACATGCCGTCTTACTGTGTATCTGGGTGAGAGAAAACTGGAAAGAGTAATGACTACCACAGGTAACTCATACCTGTATCTTAGAATGTTTTGCAAGGACTTTTGACACACCTGAGTTCTTTTCATCTTTCAAACTCCCCAGGTGACTTTGAACCTTGGAATGGAGAATGTAGATGGAATTGTAGGCAATGAGGGGCCCTTTCAGATTTCCAAGGAAGAAAGGATAGAAGTACTAAAGTTTGATCAGTCAATGAAAACTACCATCAAGGTGGTGTTGGAGATCAGTGGTGATGGAATGCAGGCTATGTTTACAATGAAACAGCCTGGAAAGATGAGAGCTGTGGAAAAGATACTGGAATAATACAGGTCCACCTGGTCTTGGGATGTGGCGATGGGAAGATAAGACAAATCTACAGAGACATTTTCATGCAGTAAACACTATTGAGTACCTACTCTGTATCAAGCACCTTGCTGGGCACCAGAGGCAGGGGATGGGTAAGAATGACTTGACTGTAGAAGCCCTTCCAGTCCTGGTGGGTGAGACAGATGTGAACAACTCTTCCTCTTAGGAAACACGAAGAATTAACAAACCTTGAGCTTGGAGTGGCCCCTGGACTTGCTCTGGCCAAAGAAGTAGAAATGAGCATGTCACTGGGCATTCTCTGTCCTCATCCTTCTGCCTGCCTCAGAGTGAGACTCAATGCTTAGAAGAGTAAACCTGAAACATGTCATTGATGAAGGGTCTATATTTTACTGAAGATGTCATGTTGAGTCTGAAAAGAGTGCTCTGTCGCAAGTCACAGAGCAGAATATACTCCAATCTTCATCCAACCATGCTCTTCTTCCCCTACCTTGTGCTATGGCCATAGTGCCCTCACTTCTTTCTTCCAGGGCTCCAACCTCTCCCCTCCCCCATGCTTCTTCCTTCTCTTTTCCAAAATGATTTAATTGTCTCTCTGAGTGTCTCAGCGTTTGCAGTCTGGCACACACCAAGGTCCCGTGCAGGTAATCAACCCTTCTTAGAACTCACCCTCTTGAGAAGAAGAAATGGGGTGGGGAGCCTGAGTGGCTCAGTCGGTTGAGCTTCCGACTTTGGCTCAGGTCATGATCTCATGGTTTGTGAGTTTGAGCCCTTCATCAGGCTCTGTGCTGAAAGCTCAGAGCCTGGGGCCTGCTTCAGATTCTGTGTCTCCCTCTCTCTTTCTGCCCCTCCCCAGCTCACACTTTGTCTCTCTTTCTCTCTTAAAAATAAATAAACATTAAATAATAATAATAATAATAAAAAAGAAGAAGAAATGGGGTGAAAATCATCGTCAGCTTTCTCTGTCTTCCCAGTTGCCTTCCCTGACTCGCTTCCTGGTGGGGATAACTGTGGCTTCAGGCAATCTGTTACCTAACCCCCTCAGGGAGCTCTGAGAAGACAAAGCAGGTCCTTCATTTGTACCTGGCCTCACCTCACTCCTCTCTGGAACCCTCCCCTCTCCTGTTGGCTCTGCTGATCATTTAGAACTCTCCCAGCTGGGCCAGGCCAGCCTCTCCGAGGCTCCACAGGCTTCCTCAGGGAAGTTTGTGACTTTCTCTGCTTTTGCACATTGGTGCTGGATTCTCTAAGGGTTTGGGGAAGGGGACAGAGGCTCCTACTGGGAATCTTACTGACCTTTCTCCTTCACAGATGCTCTCTAAAAAGTCAGCTCACAATGCCACAGTGGTGAATATTTATAAATGCTCTTCCTAGCAATGCTAAGGCAACTACTAAGTATTGTCCATATTTTAAAATATATACATAAACAAAACAATGCTGAATGGTTAACATACCATATTAATGAGTAGTGTCCATTCACCAAATGATTTGGGGATGTGTTTCCTACCACTTCCCATCAGAAAGAGGTGAATGTGAGCAAGGTGCTGTCTCTCCCAGCCCCAGATAGGGTTAGGGCTCAGTTTAGAGCAGGGCAGTGATGGTGGAGAGGCTGTCCAGGACAGACAGATAGCACTGGTGACAGCTCCTCCTCACAGGAAACCAATAGAATTAACGAAACTGGAAGCAAGTCCACCAACCTCAGGTGTGTCCTTTTCCTGGAAAACAAACAAAAAACAAATGGCTATGAGAAAGGAGAAAATACTCTGCCTATAGAAGTTCTCACACCAGCCTTGCTTGCTGGGGAGGCCATTCTGGCTGAGTGTTGTGTTTCTGCTATAGAGTATTTGAATGTTGCTGCGCTGCACTGCAAACCAAGTAGGAAAGCTGGGACTCTGGTCCCAGGAGGGTATGACAGGACTTAGGACATCTCACACTTCCATCAGCTACTCAAGGCTACGGAGCTTGGCTGTGCTTTGCAGACTAACTTCTCTGAGGGCATTATAGAGCCAAGGTCACTCCCCCACTGTATTAATCATGTTTTGTATTTTCTACATTTTCTGATGCTTTGACATCTTCAAGTCTCGCTGACCCAAGAGAAACTCCCCCTTCCATGGCTAGCCAATTTCTAGAAACATTAAAGGACCCACCAGCAAGAGCTCATTTTACATGCAAAGACTACACACCAAACATCTCCTCTGTAAGGTTCTCACACGGCTGTTACACTCCAGGCCAATATTCCCCTGCACTCATCACCCCAGGGCCAAGCACCAGGCACCTCAGGAAAGCCCCTATACCCCAGAGCCTGCCAAAATTCTTCAGACTGGCCAATTTCTGAGCCTGCTTAACCTGCCTTGCACATCGCTTCTGCAGAAACCACAATATGAACTCCTGCCAGGTGTTCCGTGTGCTCTCTCTGCCTCCTGACCCACCCTGGTGCCTCTCTGAGTGATCTTGAATGGTGTGATGCACCCTCCTCTCTTGGGGAACTGTGAATAACAAACTATTTTTTCAATGGCAATCATCTTCTGGCCTGTGGGCCTCACTGAACCCAAATAAGAATCAAAGCTATATTTTAAAACACCTGCTGTAGGTGTGCCTGGTGGCTCAGTTGGCTAAGCATCCAACTACGGCTCAGGTCATGATCTCCCGGCTCATGGGTTCGAGCCCTGCGTGGGGCTCACTGGCTGCTGTCAGGGTGGAGCCTGCTTTGGATCCTCTCTCTCTCTCTCTCTCTCTCTGTTAAAAATGAAAACTAATGTTAAAAAAAAAATAAAATACCTGCCTTGGGCCAAGAAGCTGTGTGGGCGATATTTGAATGTTGCTTAATTTGTCTTGGCTGAGAACAAAGGGTCTTTGAATATTCCCAGTCCTTGAGTGTGCTGAAACTTCTTCTCTCTGAGATTAACACATTGAAGGCAAGGCCTGGGGCAGAAGGTAAGTCACTGACCATTTGACAGCTCCTAAAACAGAGAGAATTAACACTAGCAAGGGGTTCTCCTAAAACAGAGAGAATTAACACTAGCAAGGGGTTCTCATGTACCTGTGTTTTGCAGTGCAGCTTGTCAGAATCCAAAGCCTCTGTATATTCTTTCCATCAAATCCCACAGCCTCCTTCAATTAAGGTGTCCATAACACAAGTCAAGGAATATAAAAGCCTGGGTCAGAAAACCCACTCGTTCCGCTCTGCCCCCATCACCATGCTTTTCTCCTTTGCTCTGATACTAGTACCACACTCACAACATCTGACACCAGATACGGGGGATTCTCTGCATCCAGCAATCCTGCCACACCAGTGGGTGGCGCACAACTTTTCTCTCACTACTCAGAGACAGCGTCTGAGCCTACAGGTAAGGGCTTAGTCCCATGGGACTGCTCCCGCCCCACTCCCCTTCATGCCAATCACAAGTACTAAGTCCCAGGGTACCCACAACTTTTGATCCATTTGGCTACAAATTGGTCCTTCCCATAACCCCCTCGTTGGGCTCAATTTATTTGCTAGAGCATCTCCTAGAACTCAGAGAAACACTGAGTTTACTAGTTTCTTAAAGGATATGATAAAGGACACAGACGAAACACCAGATGAAGAGACCTCACATAGGGTGAAATCTGGGAGGGTCTCAAGCACAGGAGTTTCTGTCCCCATGGAGGTGGGGTGTGTCATCCTCCTGGAAGCTCTCAGAACCCCATATTTTTGGGATTTTTATGGAGGCTTCATCGTGAAGGCATATTCACCATCAACTCCATTTCTACTCCCTCTGCCTTCACCAGAGAATGGGGGGGGTGGGGCTGAAAATTCCAAGCTTCTAATCATGGTTTGGTCTTTCAGGTGACCAGCCCCATTCAGGAGCCCCCCAAGAGTCACCTCATTAGAATACAAAATACTCCTGTCACCCAGGAACTTCCAAGGGGTTTGGGAACTCTGTGTCAAGAACTGAGTCAAAGACGAAGGAACAGAAGATGGTCCAGTCTCTTGGGAAATTACAAGGGTCTCAGGAGCTCTGTGCCAGAGACCAATATATGTATTTCCTATCATCTCACAAGGTCCAACCTATAAAATTGGAATCCTTGTGAATAAAAGTGTTTGAAAATAAATACCATACATCTCTGCTTTCTTAAGTTAATTTGAAGGGGAATATAGGAGTCCATAAAGCAGGCAACCAAAATAAGAATATTTAAGCTTTTAATGAAGGCTGAAGCATGTACTCATCTGTCAGTACATATGAGGTTTAGAGTCTAATTAATACTTGTTTCAATGGCTGAAGAGACATAGCTTTCTGGAAAGTTAAAGGAATATTAATTTCTATTTGTATAATTGAGAGTCAGATGTCTTTACTCTTTCCTATTCTCATTTACAGAAGGGGCCAAGAAGGCGTAAAGAGAAGCTAAGTGTGCCAAGACTGATGGCTTGAAGATAATGCAGCTGGGCTCTAAAACTAGCTCGGTCAGGCTCCCGAAGCCTGATTTCTTAACCTCATTCCTGTCTTGGCTGAACAACCAACATTGTCAGGTGAGTGATCTCTGGTGACCAGCGTGTTACTAAGTTTTATCGAGAGCCAGGCTCATCAGTAATGCTGCTGGAATGAGGTGAAATGCCACGGAACTTGCAGAGTAGCTGGCAGATCCTGTGATACGCTTCTGATGCAGTGTGATACCACATCATTACTCATCTAGGGAGAGTTTACTCCACGGACATTTCTGAGCATGGACCTCAGGAATCTTGGAGGTTTCCCACACCACCAGCAAGACCTCCCCACTTTCTAACGGACTGAGATTTGGCTGTGGGACTAGAAGGCCAGGTTCTATTCCCAGCAGCTACTGATGACCTGTGCGACCCTAAACAAGTCATTTAACCTCTGTGCACCCTAATTTCAGTCAACTCACTTAGAAACAATTCACTGAGGTCCTACTAAGTAACAGGCCTGATGCTAGGTTACATAGTGTTAAGAGTCCAGGTTTTGGAGACAGACAGACCTGGATTCCATCGCCTTTCTAATCGTGTGGACTTGGGACACCCACTTCGCTTATCTAATATGAGCCAGCAACCCGGGACTGCACACTTTCTCCATCATCCCACAAGAATGGATTAACCACATATCATGCACCATGTGTTCAGCCCTGGGTAAGGTGACAACATAGCAAACCCAGACACAGGAGAGTGCTTGCCACACCCAGACACTGTTACAAGCTATTGGCATACATTCACCCAGTCAACCCTCATGACAGCCCTCCAGCCCTGAAGCTAGGATTTGGGGCACAGAGAGATTAAACAACTGGCCTAAGGTCACACAGCTACTAAATGGCAGAGCTGGATTCAAACCCAGGGGCCTGGCTCCAGAGTCCCTGCCCATCACCCTGCATAAGTTCTGGCTTGCTGTGACCGCTCAGAACTTCTGCAACAGATCCCTGTCTGGTTTTTGCCTCTATTCTTATCCCCTTCTATGGTCTTTCCATGCAATAGTCAGCCCACATCCTTGTTCCCTCCACCAGTCCTCACCACCTTCAGGGTCAAGACCAAACTCCTCCTGAGCCCAAAGTCCTGCCAGTCCTGCCCCTGAGCAACCTGCTCACTGAGACAGACCCCACCCCCACCCCCTGCACACTCCCACCACACCAGAACCCCGGGACCTTGAGCTTCCCTGCTTTTGCTTACCTCCCTTCCTCTGCTCCCCTCTCCCCTCCTCCCCACCCCCCAAAACCAGGCCAAGCACAGTTCATTTCCTGACATAACACTTACTAGGAGTTTTTTTTTTTTTCATGCCGAGATGTTAAAAAACAAAAAACAAAAAACAGGGGCAACTGAGTGGCTCAGTTGGTTAAACATCCAACTCTTAATTTCGACTCAGGTCACGATCTCATGGTTGTGAGATGGAGCCCTGCATTGGGCTTCACCTTGGGTTCCACACTGGGCTAGGAGCCTGCTTAAGATTCTTTCTCTCACTCTCCCTCTGCCCCTCTACCTCCCTCTCTATATATAAATAATAAATAAATAAATATGTTAAAAAATAACTCCACTGACTTTCTGAGAAGAATACATATAGTATATACATATACTATATATATATCTCAAATATATATGTCTCAAATATACATATATAATATATATAGCAAAAGTAATACATTCACACAGTGAATGAGTCTGCTTGGGCTGCCATACAAAGTACCACAGACTGAGAAGCTTAAATAAAAGAATTGCATTGTCTCATGGTTCTGGAGGCTGGAAGTCCAAGATCAAGGCGTCAGCAGGTTGGTTTCTCCTGAGGCCTCTCCTCAGCTTGTCAATGGCCGCCTTCTCCCCATGTCTACCATGCATATTTGGGTCCCAGTCCCTTTTCTCATAAAGAGAATAGACATGTTGGGTCAGGGCCACCCCTATTACCTCATTTACATTTAATGACCTCTTCAAAGACCCTGTCTAAACATAGTCACATTTTCAGGTACTGAGGGGGTTAGGTCTTCAACACATGAAATTTGAAGAGGACACAATTCAGCCCATCACACAAGGTCAGACAGATTCCAGTAGAACAGAAGATACCAAATAAAAACAAAATGCATTTTTTTCTCTTTCCTATGGCTTTCCCCACAGGAAACCACTATGAACAGTTTCTTGGGCTTCCCACCCACCTGATTTATATGCACAGACCAACATATCCACCTCCTCCCCCATTAAACCCATTTAGAGAAAGAGGATGATGACTTACATAGTTTTGCATCTTATTTTTTCCACTTACTATATCTTGGCTATTTTTCTGTAGCAACGTATACAATCCTGCCTCTTTCTGGGCTGCACTCATTCCAACACATTCCTTTCTCGAACCCAGCCCTGGGGATTGTTTCCTGTGCTTTCTCGGTGACAAACAAAGCTACCATGAACACTGCTGCACCTGTCTCTGGACAAGCTTTTGGGAGGAAATCCATAGACTAAAATCCTACAGGGTAGAGACCTTGGTCAGTGGATATTTGCAGTTTCATTTTGGTGGCTTGTGCCAACTCTCCACCTTTGAATAGCATCCCCATTTACGCTCCCATCAGGAGTGGATAGGGGAACCCACTCAATGGGTGTTAACTCAGCTTGAAAACATAGTTCCAAGCTCATTATCAGTCCTCTGCTAACCCCTGACCCCTACAGTCATGTTGAGCAGTGTCCCCCTTACACCCCTCAGGGCCCCTCCATCTTTGTTATGCTGCCACCAAAGGCAGCTGCTGGCAAGTTCCCAGTTCCCTAAGGGCAGAGTAAAGCCAGTTTCACCCCTGTAGGCACCCAATGCCTGGATCGTAGTAGGTGCTCATTAGTTGTTTGAATTGCTGACTGACTCCTTATAGTCCTGTGAGTCTAGGTTGGGGATGGTAGTTTTTATCCATGTTTCTCTAGGCCTGAGCATAGCACCTGACATGGGTCAGAGATTCAAGGAAAGGATTCTGGAATGGAAAAAGTTCCCGGGAAACCGAGTCAGTCATGATGAGCTAACTCCGCTTGTTTCCACAGCTGGCCCCTCTGTCCCTTGACAGAGTCGGAGAGGGAGAGGGAGGGAGACAGGGAAGGAGGGGGAAGGATGGAGGAGAGATAAGGAAGAGGGGAAGGGAAAGCAGAGAGGCAGGTAAGAAAGGGGAAGACAGAGACGGGGGAAGGTGAGACGGGAAGTTGGAGGAAAGAAGGAAAAAGAGAAAGAGGTGGGGGAGAGGGAGAAGGAGGGAAACGGAGAGAGGGAAGGGAGAGAGCTAGAGTCGCAAAGAAGACAGGTGAGATGTGACAGGTGGCCCAATGGTAGAGGCACTCTACCTGCCCTGCGATCAAGCAATCTGACTACTGGGTATTTACTCTCAAAATACAAAACCGCTAATTCAAAGGAATACAGGCACCCCTATATTTATTGCAGCATTACTCGCAATAACCAAGATACAGAAGCAGCCCAAGTTTCCATCAGTTGATGAACAGATAAAGAAGATGTGCTATAGATAGATATGCGATGGAACATTACCCGGCCATAAAAAAGAATAAAATATTGCCATTTGCAACAACATGGATGGGGCTAGAGAGTATCATGCTGAGTGAAATAAGTCAGTCAGGGAAAGACAAATATCATATGATTTCACTCATATGTGGAATTTAAGAAACAAAATAAATGAGCAAACAGGAAAAAAAAAAGAGAGCGAGAAAGACAAACCAAAAAACAGACTCGTAATTATAGTGAACAAACTGATGGTTGCCAGAAGGGAGGTGGGTAGGAGGAGGAAAGAAAGAAGTGATGGGGATTAAGGAGGACTTGTGAGGAGCACCGAGTGCTGTACGGAAGTACTGAATCACTATACTGTGCACCTGAAACTAATACAACGCCGTATGTTAACTAGAATTAAAAATAAAACTTAAACAAACAAAAAACAAAGCAAAACAAGGCCAAACATTCTAAAATTGGCTGCCTGTTTCTCATAAGAAAAAAAATGTAACTGTGTATGATGATAGATGTTAACTAGACTTGTGATCATTATTCATGGTATACCATCATAATTTATACATCAATATATATCAAATATATATCAGATATACATTGTAATATATATATATATATATTGAATCGCTATGTTGGGCATCTGAAAATAATACAGTATTATATGTCAAATATATTTCAATTTAAAAAAGAAGATGCTTTATTAGCGGAAACTTACAGTCCTTAAAAAAAAAATGCAGGCTAGCAAGTCAGTCCCTTGGGAAGCAAAGAGCTGTGGGTGAGAAGCCTGACTGCCCACTTCCGACTTTAGCGGTTTGGGTAATTCTTAACCTCTCTGGGTCTCAGTTTCCTCATCTATAAAATGGGAATTTAAAAGAGTCCCTACTGGGGGTGCCTGGCTGGCTCAGTTGATTAAGCGGCCAACTTCAGACCAGGTCATAGCTTCGCTGTTCATGAGTTCGAACCCCTCCTCAGGATCTGTGCTGACAGCTCAGAGCCTGGAGCCTGCCTGGATTCTGTGTCTCCCTGGCTTTCTCTGCTCCTCCCCCACTTGTGTTCTGTCTCTCTCTCTCTCTCTCTCAAAAATAAATAAACATTAAAAATTTTTTTAAAAAACCAAAATACGGCTCCTACGTTTTAGTACTGTTGGGAGAATCCAATAGGTGAGCACGTAAGATACTCAACACAGTGGCCAATAAAATGCCTTTTTTATAGGGCGGGTTCCCTGCGGAGGCGGCCACCTGTCGGTCAGGACACCATTACCGTTCTTTCTGAATTCCCTCTCCTTTCCCACCAAGCTTAGTCACTCACTTGGCTGCAGCGGGACTCGACCGGCAAGCCCGCCACCTCGCACCTGGGAAGAAAGGAAACAGGGCAGGGGCCGCGCACCCGGCAGAGCCAGGGCCCCAGGCGGGCCCGCCCGGCCGCGCCCGACACCCGCCCCACCGCCTGATGTCGCCCCACGGGCGCCGGCCAATCAGTGCGCCCGCTGTCCTCGCCTGCTACCCGGCTCTCACCTGCGCCTGCAGGGCGGGGCGGGGTGCGAGCGCTCTTCCGGCCGCACCTCCTCCAGCTTCGCTGGCTCGCCCGCGCTCCCGAGCCCCGACGTGCCCACCTTCGCCTTCTCCTCGCCTGTCCCTTGCCTTCTGACGGCCTGTTTTCCTTAAAAGGCAGGTTCCTTCATAACTGCGGGAGGGATTGGGAGGAGGGGAGTGGGAGACAGGGAGCCAGTCGCAGGTAGGGCATTTCTTCCAAGGTTGGCCTTGAACTGGCTTTAAATTTTTTTTGTTTTTTGTTTTTCGTTTTAAGACCCAAACTGGCTTTTTCCGCTTCGCTGGCAAAAGATTGTCACGGGGAGGTGACTTCGCAGAAGAGGAAATGGAAACCTGGGGGAAATCTGGTGGTTCAATGCGTGGACAGTGAAAAGAGAATATGCTGGGTTAGAGCCCCGAGGCGTGATTGCCAGGCCACCCCCGCCCACTTCTACCATGAATTTTCTTAGACCCAGGGGCTTCATCTGACTCGGAGGCCCTTCATAAAGATAATTCTAGGAGAAGACATAACGTTTGTTACATATCAGTAATTGATTAAAACTTATTGAATACTTACAAAATGGCAGGCATCCTACTAAAATGCTTTTTACGTTTTCTTATTTAACCTAGGAGGTTTGTATCATTGCCCCAGTTTGCCCTGAAGCAAAAAGGAAAATGAGTTCCAGGGAGAGTGACAGAGCCGGAAGCAAAGTTCTTGATGTAATCACTCTGCTTTCTCCCCCTCTTACTCCATAATGGAAAGGTTGGCATCCAGTTGAGAATCAGAATAGGATATACTAATTTTCTTATCAGAGGACAAAAACGGTGCAAGAGAAAAATACCCATTTTGATGGTGACTGTCCAGCCCATTCTGTCTTCATTAGCAACTCATCAGGAAATCCCATGATTTATTTATTCACTCCTTCCTTTCTGTCCAGTCTGTTTACTTCCTTGAACAAGTGTATGTTGAGTGCTCCTTCCTTTCTGTCCAGTCTGTTTACTTCCTTGAACAAGTGTATGTTGAGTGCTTCTATGAGCCAGCCACCATATTAAGGCAGTACAGTAATCAGTCCTAATTACTTGCCCTCATGGACCTGACATTCTAGTGCGGCAGGGGTTTGGAGGAGCCAGACAATAAGCAATAAATGTAAGAAAATTGTGGTTTTACTCTATAGTAAAATAAGTGCTGTGAGGAAAAAGTAGAACACGATACGGAGGGTTGGGAGCGTAGGGTGGGACTCACTGAGAAGGCAACAGGAGTATGAGCTTGCTGCTGTCTTAGGAAGAGTTTTCTAGGCAGAGGGAGCATCCAGCACAATGGTCTGAGGCTGGAGTGTGTCCGGAGTTAACTAGGAAGCTAGTAGGACTGGACAGAAAGGAAGGAGTGAATGAAGAGGAACGAATGATAGATAGGAGATCTAGGGAGAGACAGGAGGGACAGCTCACATCCTGTAGGATCTTGTCATTACACAGACTGACTTTCAGTCTGGGTTCCATGGGAGGCCAGAGTGTCATGATCTGACTTTCATTTTAACAGGACCCCTTGACCTCTTTGAAGAGAATTGCAGGCAGGGGGTCATGGGTGGAAACAGAATACCCAGCAATGGAGCTGAGCGATGTGAGAGCCGGACAAAAGTGGGAGCAGTGAAGGTGGAGTCAAGGACTTGAATTTTGGATCTCGAGAAGATAGAGTCCTTTGGATTTGGTGATTGTCCAGAAATGAACAAGAGGCTCCAAGGTGATTTGAAGGTTTGACCAAACTGAAAGAATAGAGCCACCGTCACCTGAGAAAGGAAATGCTATGGAAGGATTGTCAGATTAGGAGTTCACTTTTGTTTCTCGATGACTGTACTGACAAATGATACACCACATTGGGTGTGGGAGCTTTTCCTGTGCTCCAGTGCGCTGTTTTATTATGGGACTTGGGCTTTCATAATGCCATATGCCCCCAGGTTCCTTCCTATCAGCCTTGCCTGGTAAATTTCTACTTGTCTTGAAAATCTTTAGGGAACGGCACCTTTCTATGACTCCTGTGCTTGATTCTATGAGTCAGGTGCCTGGTGTCCAGCCCCCTTCTCTGAACAATCGCAGCACTATAGTCCGTGCCACCCAGTAAGACACTGGATTATATGCTCTCATTTGTAGTTGGCTACTTCCCTGAGGTTTGCTAGCTATGGTTCTTAAAAGGTCAAGTTTCACACTTTATCTTTTGTATCTCACAGGGCGCCTAACACGTGAAGATAGCTCATAACGGGACTTGATCAGAGTGTATGGGTTGAGCTGCTTTACACATTGTGGTGAGTGACCATCACCGTATCAGAGAGGAGTCACAAATTTGGGTTCATGGAGTCAACATCTCTCTAGTTCAAACGTCTTGTCATCAAATGAGAAACCTGGGTCCCAGAGAGGGTGAGTAAGTGGTCCAAGGTCTTTTAAGGAATGAAAGAGCCGGGACTAAGGCCTATTTGCTCTGATTTTTAGACAGGTGCTCTTTCCCCCACACTCAGAAACCTGGCCTATCTCCTAAAACAGGCTCCAGGTGGAGGCTCCAGTTGCCTAAGGGTGGATACAAACAGGGTGTTTTGAAATAGACATTCTCACACTCTGTTGGTTGGCAGTATAATTGCCACAACCTCTTTGGCAGTATCTAATCAAACTTACAAATAAACAAACCCTTTAACTTGGGAAATCCTTTTCTAAATATTTGCTCTAAAAAAGACTCAGATGTGTGGGAAATAACATTTATGCAAGATTAGTGATTACTTCAGGTTTGGAGTAGCAAAATCTGGAAAGAACATAAAAAAACATTAATAGGGAAATAGCACGATAAATCTTAGTCACCCATGCAAGGTGTGCAAATGTGAGGAATGCGGGAGATTTTACATGCTGATAGGAAGTCAGGTCCAGGCAAAATAGGGAACAGTGTTTGTATAGAATGGTCTCATTTGTATAAGAAGGATATAGACATGTCTACATAAATATGTTGTGGAAACAGTATTTCTGGAAGGATACATAACAAATAGATAACAAGGAGATCAATTAACAACACAATCCATCTCCTGTTTCTGACAAGGAGAACTAGGGAAGGAGGCTTATCTTTTTACACATTTGATTCTTTCAACTTTTCTACTACCTTTTTAAAATTAATATAATTAGTTAAAATTCACATTTTGGGGCGCCTGGGTGGCTCAGTTGGTTGGGCGGCCGACTTCGGCTCAGGTCATGATCTCACGGTCTGTGAGTTCGAGCCCCGCGTCGGGCTCTGTGCTGATGGCTCAGAGCCTGGAGCCTGCTTCTGATTTTGTGTCTCCCTCTCTCTCTGCCCTTCCCCTGTTCACACTGTGCCTCTATGTCTCTCAAAAATAAATAAACATTAAAAAAAAATTCACATTTTGTAATTCATATAGTTTAAATGCTAAATATTGTAGGGTGCCTGGGTGGCTCAGTCGGTTGGGCGTCTAACTTTGGCACAAGTCATGATCTCACGGTTAGGAGTTGGAGCCCTCGTCGGGCTCTGTGCTTACAGCATGGAGCCTGGAGTGTGCTTCAGATTCTGTGACTCCCTCCCTCTCTACATCCCTCACTCATGGTCTGTCTCTGTTTGTCTCTCTCTCTCTCTCTCTCTCTCTCTCTCAAAAATAAATAAACATTAAAAAAAATTTAAAAATAAATACATAAAATGCTAAATATTGCAAAAAAAATTTGCATGGAGGCCTTGTCACCCACCCTCCTGTTTTTTGTGGTTGTTTTTGGCAAATGACCTGGATGAAGAAGTCTGCTGTTATCTCCCAAGGAAGTAAATCTATCAGTAACTATTTCCCTGAAGCTCACCAATTTTGACTGTCACCTGCATGTTCGTTCTTGCTGGTCACGTTTGGTAAATTGGGAAATGACTCCACTAACTAGGTGTCTTTGAAATGCCAGACCTCAGAAGGAGATCAAGAAAACGAGCTTCCACTTGTAATCTCCCACCCGTTTCCTCCAAGGCTGGGCCCCAGGCTTGGGCAATGGTGATTCACCCACTTCTGCAGGAGGAAAGAGGATGTCGTATGGCAGCTACCGGCCCTGACCTAATGAATCAGAATCTTTGGGGTAGGGTTCTGGCAGCGACATTTTTTTATCCCCTCCCTCGCACACCCAGGTAGCTCTATGCCCAAATGGCTTTGCTAACTGGTCCCGTCTCCAATTCACGATTGAACCCCCCTGAAACTTGACTTCACCGATAGAAGGACAGTTTCCTAATGGGACTCTTGTTCTGATGACCCACAAAGTATCACCTGTGAACTTGTGATAGGCATGACACTGCTCCCCACCAGAGATGCCCATGTTCTAATTCCTGGAATCTGTGCACGTGTCATCTTACCTGGCAGAAGGAGTTTTGCAGGTTAAGTTCTCACCCTGAATATTCAGGTGGGACTAATCTAATATGTGAGCCTTTAAAAGAGAACTTTCAGAGGGAGAGACGACTGCAAAAGAGTGTCCAGAGAGATGCAATGTGGCTTTGAAGGGGACTAGGCTGCACGGCCAAGGAACGTGAGCAACCTCTAGGAGATGAAAACGACCAAGAAACTGATCCCCCTCCCCCCCCACCCCCGAGAACTTCTGGAAAGGAATGCAGCCCAGCCGACACCTTAACTTTAACCACGAGACCTGAGTAGGACTTCTAACCTCCAGAACTGAAAGATAATGAATTTGTATGGTTTTAAGCCATATGAATTATTTGTAATAATTTGTTACAGCTATAGGAAAACAAAGTATTCTGGGAAAAAAGTATTTAATGTGAATCTAGTCAGGTATCTGTACATCATCAGGACTACAGGAAATACAGGAGCTAAAGGAATAACTTAAATGACCCCAGGAGGAAACACCAGACAAACTAGGAATGTAGCAGGTTGTGGGGGTGCCTGGGTGGCTCAGTCAGTTAAGCATTCAACTTTGGTACAGGTCATGATCTCATGGTTCATGAGTTTAAGTCTCAAGTTGGGTTCTGTGCTGATAGCTTGGACCTTGGTGCCTGCTTTTGATTCTGTGTCTCTGTCTGTCTCTGACCCTCCCCTGGTCGTGCTCTGTCTCTCTAAAAAATAAACATTAAAAAAAATTTTTTAAGCAGCGAAGTCTGAGACTAACTGCAAGAGGTTGGCATCAGATCCGAACTGAATTGTAGAACAGCTATTTGGTGTCCAGAAAGTAGAATTGGTTGGTGTGGAAGGAGAAAAAACACACACATTTGGTGTCAGAAGCATTATAAGTAAAAGCAGATCATAAAATACTCAGTGATTGATTTGAAAACACTTTCTTCTGTTCCAGTCTCAAAAGAAAACCAGCAGAATTTTGCCCTCGCGTGAGAAGGATCCAAATTTACATCTACTTTATAGCCACAGGCTGATCTGTATCCACCAGTTCACTGTCATAATTTGGTCAGAAAGGGTTTGGATTTGGCACAGGTGAGTGTAATCATATACTATATTGATGGCTTTATGAGAATAGTGGAAACCTAAGAGCAAGCTAGGGCTGATTTGAACACTGCAGTGACTCACGTGAACAAGCGAGGTGGGTTAAAAATCCAACAAAGATCCAAGGACCCACTCAACTGGTGATATTCAAAGAATGATCTGGGCAGGAGCCACCCAGCACATACCACAAGTAACTGAAAATAAACTGCTGTTATTTATTACCCACCCCTAGGACCAAATTGATAGCCCTGCATTTGGTTGGTTTATCTGGATTTTGGAGAACACATATTCCGTATCTGCAAATATTGCTAGTTTCAGAGGACTTCCCTAGAGAAGGGAGCTGAACAAAAGTAGGTCATGTCTCAATTATATAAAGGGATAATTCTCTCAGTGCTTTTAAACTCTATGATCCCAGGTCAGATGTAGTTTTATAAGTGTCTGCCACTGGACATGCAGACTGGAGTCTGTGGTAAAAGCCTGTGTGTGCCTCCCAGTGACGACCATTCAGTTTTGGACCAGAAAATTCCACATGCCACTCCCCAATACTCAGCATTTGGGAGACAATTATTAGCTTGCTCTTGGGCATTTGAGACTTCCTGTATGGCTGAAAGACATGAAATAACCATGAAATCTGAGATACCCATAATGTCTTGGGTGATATCAGAGAAACACTCTAATAAGGAAAGTTCAGAGGAGTTCCAGAATAAAATGCAAACAGTTCCTACAGGAGCATGCTAGCAGGGGAACTGAGGAGGCACCTGCCCATATACCTAGACAGGTAGCCTCTTTTCTCCTATGACTGACTGGAATCACCTCAGAAATTGCTGAAACCTATCACATGAACAGCACTCAACTGACCAACCAAGTTACTTGGTTCATGGAGCAGTTCCAAGGAGAATGGATAGTAATGCAGTTGTAAGGCTGCAACTTGAAGACCAGCAGATGGAAAGACTCTGAAAGTGGTAAGAATAAATCAGCTCAGTTGGCTGAACTGCATGCCCTTTTCATAGCAGTGATGGAAGAATTGAACAATGATAAAAGTCCCTGTGTTTGAGTTTTTGCCCACTCATGGGCAGGAGCCAATGGCCTTGCCACGTGGTCAGGCAAATAAGCAGCAGACAACTGGACTGTTAGAGGGTGCCTGTATGTGGTACAGCCCTTTGGGAATCACTCTGGGAATTTAAGAACCGTATTAAAGTGAGACATGTTGATGCTAATCAGAAGAACTCTTTTCCAGGTTCAAAAAGTGATTGGAACCCCCAAGTGGACTTTCTAGTCTTCTCCCTGGAAGTGGCTGTCTGAGTCCATAAAACGGGAGAGCACGCTGTGCTGCGGCAATGTGGGGATGATCTGAGTCTACGCATATTCTCTTGCACTCTCTTGAGTACCCAAATGCCAAGAACTATTCTGTCTGCCAACAAGACAGGCTGCAAATGGTAATGGGGAAAATTCCCCAGGAGAAAAGTCCCACCCATAGCTGGTGAGTGGATGCATCAGAAAAATGCTGGTGGCCCCAGGAGGCTATCAATGGGCCCTGAGCAGAATACACACTTACTCCAGACTGGGCTGTGTGTACCCAAGTATGTGCAAATGCTGACACCACTAATAAAGGATTAGAACAGAATATACTGGACCAATTTAGGTGGCTGAGTTACATTTCTTCAGACCAAAGGACACACTTTACAGCCCATAGTGTCTAACGGAGGGCAAGAGATATCACATCAAACGGGCATACTGTGCTGCACACCATTCTCTAAGAAGCGGTTTAATTGAGAATTGGAATGGACAGTTGAGCATTTGCTGTCTAAGTGGGGAGTGGAGAGGGGCACCTGGCTGGTTCGGTTGGTAGAATGAGTGGCTCTTGATCTCAGGGTTGTGAGTTCAAGTCCCACATTGGGTGTGAGGATTACTTAAAAACAAAATCTTAAAAAAATGTTTTTAATTAAATGGGAGAGGAGAGATAAATGTGTGAGTAGCTGCTTTATACAACTTCATGACTGTGTGCTCACACTCAACATGAGTGGGGCTAAGGGTCCCCACTGGATGGATTCCTCCAAGTTTCTAGGGTATCTGGGAAAGGGGGTAAGGGAGAATGATGGCCCAATTGTACAGTTCTCTCCCACAACTTTTTCCTACCTGATGCAGTGCTGCCAGAGCCAGGGATCCTACTGTAGTTACTGGAAGCAGAAATGACTCCTAAGTAGGAAACCATAACAATACTTTTAAACTCAGGGTCTGATGGGTAGGTTGTGCCTGCACCCCATCTGGGAAAGTTGGAGTTGACAGTAAATGCTATTGTGCTGCCTTCTGGTTGATATGGGCCAGTAGTTCTGTACATGTGTAACCCTACCCTACATGAAAGGGAGTGGACTTAGGGGTAGGCAATTGCTAGACTAGTATTGCTGCCAGCAATTTGGACCACTGTCCCTTCCAAAGGTGGAAAAGATTGAGTAAAAAAAAAACAACAACAAAAGGGACCCCTGGGTGGTTAATTGGTTAAGCATCCTACTCTTAATCTAGGTCCAGGCCATGATCTCACAATTGTGGGATTGAGCCCCATGTCGGGCTCTGTGCTGACAGCATGGAGTCTGCTTGGGATTCTCTTCCTCTCTCTCTGCCCCTTCCCCCCCTCTCAAAATAAATTAAAAAGAACTTTAAAAAATGGAGAGAAGGATAAATAATAACTGAGGTAAAAAAATGATAAGTGAGCTATGCAACAGGGAAATCCAATATTATATTAGTAACTCTAAAGAGACTCAGAGCAAAGGAATAGTATTATCTCTTAGCACAGTTATATGGGATGCTCAGAAGTGTGAAGCTAGTGTTTGCCAAGACCACTCCTGCTTCTCGAACCTGACAAGGTCAAATGGTAGTCTACAAGTCTGAGTGAGATCACTATGAAAGACATTCTGGTCATATGATATGATAATGAACTGGACCAGCCATTAATGACTAAATGGAACTCTAGTTACCATACTGTATCTTTGGGCTTCTGTTTTTCAGATTTTTCATGGTACCAAATTGTACCATGAGCATGTTGCAATATGCTGTAATCCTGGTGTTGTTGGTAAGATGCAACTAGCTCATGTAGTCTTATGGTAACACCAATAGTGGTTATCAAATGTATTGGGGAATGGAGTCAAAAGCTCTTCAGGACATAATCCCTATAGAAATTGACTGGCCTGAAGAGGAACTGGATCTAGCTAACCTGGGCTGATTTCTATGCTAAGTAGTTCTGCACAAGCTCATGATAAGCACAAATGACAGTAGATAAAGGGGGAAAAGAGCAATTCAATTAGCAATCAAATCTTAAAATAACAAAATGCAATGGCAGCACAGTGTGCCAGTGTGCTATGTAGAAATACATATTACCCTTGTTTTTGTGGGTAGAAAACTTTTAAGCAGAATGGGGAAAAATGTATATAAATGTCAAGAATATGAAAGTGTATGTAATGGCTTTATGGGACAAATTAGTTATCTCTTTAAATCTATCTCTAGCTTACACTGGCTTCTCCAAACCTGTTAGGTATATTCATGTTGATACTATTGCTGTATCTGTTCTTAAAATGCTAAATCAAATGTAAATGCTCTGACAGGTATGATCATTTTGCTGTGAGGGATCTGTAGCCAAAGACTAGGGGGTAAGCTGGTGGAATAATAATAATAATAATAATAAATTTGGTCATTGTCCCCGGTTTCTGGCACATAGCTTCTAAAACCTTTGGAATTTCTTGAGTGACAGGGATGATTGGAGCAACTTTTGTTACTCCTAATCATCCCTTGTCAACCATACCTGAGTTTATGCTAGTGAGGTAAATCTCAATAGCCTCTGAATAAGGGTTCATTGTCAGAGGAAACAGCCGGAAGATTTGAGGGTTATAACCTTCAGCCCAGTCCCCCCACCTCTGGGGAAGGGAGAGAAGCTGGAATTGAGTTCAATCACTAATGGCCAACAATGTAATAAATCACTCCTACATAATGAAAGCTCTGTAAAACCCTCTAAACAATTGGCTCTGAGAGCTTACGAATTGGCAGTCACATCGTGTGCTGGCAGGGTAATGCAGCCCAAGGGAACAGAAGCTCCTGTGCTCAGGCGCGTTTGGCCCTTGCCCTATGTGCTGTTCCCTGTGGCCGTTCATTTTCATCCCTTATAACACAGTGTAATAGTGAGCAGAGCATTTTCCTGAGTCCTGTGAATCACAGAAGCAAATTATGGAACAAGGGGTAGAGGGAGGGGTGGGAACCCTAGGCTTTGTAGCCAAACTTTGACCAAACTGTGGGAAACTTGGGGACCCACTTCTACTGGCATATGAAGCGAGGGCAGGCAGTCTTGTGGTTACAAGTCCTGGTGAGTCTGAGATGAACTCCTGGCAGCTAGTGTCAAAACCAAACTGAACTGTCTGATACCCCATCAGTGTTGCAGGACTGGCTGGTTAGACATAAAACTCCTTAGCCGTAGAGAGAGCCCAGCCACCAGACCTGGAGGCTATTATCAGAAATCTGAATTGTCTTTTAAGTACTCTTTTATCATTTGTATTTTTTGGAATACAAACTCAATCGCCAGCTTCTTACATTTATGAACTCCCTTATTTTCAATATTTGTGATAATCCTTTGAGATCAGTATTATTATGCACATTTTACAATTAAGATGAAAGTTAGGCTGAGAAAACAGAGGTAACTTACACGTGGCCACACATATGGGGATGCAAGAAACACAATTTGAATTCAGGACCATCTGACAATGTCTGTCTGGCAAAAACAGCAGCAGACTGAAAGCAGAGCTTCCCCCGGCTGCACATGGATTCTTTGAGTGGCAGGACGAGAGTATGGAAAGAGAGACAACTGCTCAGATACGGCCGGAAAGCACATGAGAAGTAAGAGCAATGTAGATGATACTATCCTGGGGGTGTTGTAAGAGGCCAGACAAAAAGGAGATAATGTTATTAAAATACTGTGCCTGATTAAATAGTTGTATTTTTAATTCCTTTCAGAGAATATTGCCCTGTGGCTCCATACCACACTGAATACATGGATGGATGGGTGGATGGATGGATGGATGGATGGATGGAATTCTCTGCTTTGGAAGAAGAGCTAATTAGAAGACATTTCTAATTAACTCTATACACAAGAAGAACAAATTTCCAGTTATGAAATAAATAAATCATGGGGATATAATGTACAGCAGGATGACTCGCATTAATAATATTATATTGCATGTTTAAAAATTGCTAAGAGAATAGATCGTAAAAGTTCTCATCATAAGAAAAAAAACTTTTGTAACTGTGTATGGTGAAAGAAGTTAACTAGACTTATTGTGCTGATCATTTCACCATATGTATGAATATCAAATCATTGTGTTCTACACCTGCAACTGATATAATGTTGTGTGTCAATTATACTTCAACTGAAAAAATAATATATGATATATAAATATAAGAACATTCATTAATATAGTATATTATATTAATGGATTCAAGAAGAAAATTATGTTACTATTTCCATAAGTGTTTCCTTAAAAAAAATTTCTTAACCTTAACTCTCAAAGTTGACTTTCTAGGGACACAGTAGTGTTAAATAGCAAGTTTGTTGTTGTCGTTGTTGTTGTTGTTTGCGAGAAAGTCTTTTCTGTATTGGAAAAGTTCTCCTTTACTTATCAAGAACCAAGTCTGGCCACCTAGGATCACGGAATCACACCACAAGCCAGAGGGAAGGCCCCCAGAGATGATGTAAGTGATGTGCCTTTGTGCAGGAAAAGGAGATGCAAGAAAAATAGGGCAAAGGGGTCAGAAGGAAGTGTCCTGGCTATGTCCACTCAAGATTAAAGCCCCTAAAAGTAGAAGGGAGTGAAGGACAATAGAAATATCAACATGGGGTTAGAGTCAATATAAGGGAGGAGCTTCATTCTTGCTCACCTCTCATTGCTATGACAAATGGCAAGACCCTGAGAGAATGCTCTCATTTAGCATGGCACTCACATTAAGGTGGCCATGGCTGAGGAACTTTGAGAGGGCAGTGAAAGACACCCAAGGCTGCTGTGCTCCCTATCCTAAGAAGGGAGATTTCAAAGGTGGAACAAAAGAGGCCTGAGATGCTGACAAGGGCCAAGAGCTTAGGAACAGTGCCAAGACTAAAGAAGCATCTGTCAGGATCCACACACACCAGCAAAGACCAAAAACCAGGGTCCCTGCCCCATACATTCCCTCCTGCCACTAGAAGCCTTTTTGAGAATGAGGCGGTGGAGGAGAAATCCCTTAAACGAAGGGAAAAATAACCCTACTGAGCAGTTCTATCTTTGAACTTAATACTGATCCCAAAGACTTTGAGTTACCCCCAGAGAGAATAATTAAAATCCCCCCCCCCCAAAAAGAAGGAATCTTGAATCACCTAACCTCCTCTTCCACCATTGTTAGCAGGAATGAGGATTTCAGAGCGCAGTGCCAGTGATCCACAGAAAATGTGTGTTTTGTAGATCTGAATGGTAATGCACTCGTTTCCACTTGTGGACTCTAGAGCTCGCCTTACTCAAATTCTGAGGACCTCCGGCATATCCATCACTCAGTGTTTCTGGGAATACTCACTTTACCTGGATGCCAGACATCATAGTGCTGGTTTTCCTCATCTTACGGGTCACTACTTTTCAGTTGCCTTTGGCACATGTCTTCCCAACTTCTATATGTTGGAGTGCCCCAAGGATGAGTTCTTGGAACCATGCCTTTGTCATTTACATTCCTGCCTCCCAAAGTATACCAAGACCAATCTGTCCTCTGGATTCAGACTCACTTGTCCAAGTGCTTGACATACTGCGTGGATGTCCAGCAGGCATTTCAAAGGAGGCATGTCCAGAACTCTGACTCCCAACCTGCTCCGACCCCAGGTGCCCCCACCTCTATAAATGACACGATTATCCTTGTAAACTTAGTCCCCAGCTTTGACTCCCTTGTTTTCTTTATGCCTTACATCTGGTCCATGAGCAAGTCCTGCTGCTCTATCATCAAACCCCCCTCATCTCTCACCTCGTATCCTAATCGGGCTTCCTGCTTCCATTCCCCTACAGCGAATTCTCCACCTAGACTGGTTTAAAACATAAGACAGACCTGTCGCTTCCCTGCCCAAATGCTCCAAAGTCTTTCTGTCACATATGGAATTAAGTCCGACTTCTTTTCCACGGCTTGTAAATCTGTATAATCTGACCTTGCTTCTCTCTCTGATCTCATTTCTAATCTGAAGCGTCTCCAACTCATTTCTCTGCTTTGCTTGCCTTGTTCTGATCACACTGGTCTTCTCCCAGTTTTGTATGCCACAAACTTATTCCTGACTTGAGATCTTTGCCCCATGCCTTTTCCTCTGCCCAGAAGGCCTGCCCTAGGCATTCATGTGGCCGATTTAAAGCTCCTCTTCCTAGAGACATTCTTGGTCTCTCTCTTTCTTTCTAAAATAATACCTCTCCATCATTTTCCATGCTCCCCACAAGTAAAGGGGGTTGGCTTGAGAATGAGGCTGATATAGAAGCAGCAGAATTGGGAAATGGAGAGAAACACAGTAGTGATATATCTTTCAATAATCATACATCTGTAACAGATGATGTAACAGTGTGAGCCCCTTGTTCTAGGCATGCCTGCACTTGGATTCTTTGCAGGATCATAAGCCGAAAGAATCTCTTTGTCTGAAAATTCTTTTGGGTTGTGTTTTCTGCCACTTGTAACCAAGAGTCTTGATCCTAAGAAACCCAGGTACACATATGTGCTGTCTACCTTGACATGACTTTAGTATTCTGTCTTCATCAACATGACTATACTCTGCATGGTAAATCCCTTTTTTCTACTGTCCCTTAAAAAAATCTCTCAGGGGGCGCCTGGGTGGCTCAGTTGGTTAAGCGGCCGACTTCGGCTCAGGTCATGATCTCGCAGTCTGTGAGTTTGAGCCCCGCGCAGGGCTTTGTGCTGATGGCTCAGAGCCTGGAGCCTGCTTCAGATTCTGTATCTACCTCTCTCTCTGCCCTTCCCCTGCTCATACTCCGTCTCTATGTCTCTCAAAAATAAATAAATGTTAAAAATTAAAAAAAATCTCTCAGTAAAATCAACATTGTATAGCAATATGAGTTTTTTGTGAATGTAAAAACTAAGTCATGCGGCAAAATTGCTGAGTGGCAAAAACAAATTGTGCCATTACTGTCTTTGATGACATGACTATTATTCCTGGAAACTCTTGCCCAGGGAGATAAAAAGTTGCAAATGACTTTATTGTTCCTGTTAGGAACTTTCTGAAATCAAACCAACTTAAGTGAACATCAGACTGCTCAGTATTTCAATAGAGAATATCAAATGAATGTTTATACCTCAAGGCACTTCTAAACCTTCCTCTAGGAGCCTCTGCCTCGCTGTGTCCACCAATTCTAATTGAGCCCCTGCATTGAAAGACCTGTCTTAGACCAGCCCCTCAAACCTCAAAATATCCAAATATCCTTTGTCCGCCCCCCCCCCGCCCCCCGCATTCTGATACTTTGTTATACTGTCAAGGTGGCAATAAACTCAGATTGGCTGATGATTGTTCCAGCAATATTTTCATGAACAAGCATTTAAGAATAAATACAAGTAACTGATCCTAGACCTGAGCTCTGTATTAGTTTGGTGTGTGTGTGTGTGTGTGTGTGTGTGTGTGTGCGCGCGCGCGCGCGTGCGCGTGCGCATGCGTGTGTGTACGCATGTGCGCAGGCACTGTTGAGAACTTTTGCTGGAGTCCCGTTCTGTCATGTCCATGAATTTTCCGAAGGATGAAAGTTGTCAGCACAGATGAACGACTCAGGAGAACTGCATGATTTCTGGAACCAGGCAGGCACACGTGTGTGTCTCTCTTGCCCTACTGATCCCAGTCTTTTATTTAAAGGTAGTAAGTGACATTACAGCAATGAGTGACATCCATCAGTAAGCACAATTTGAACAACAATGTGTGTTTATCAGCAAAGCAGAGATTTCCTCAATCTTGCAAGTGGTTTTACATCAATGTTTTTTAGACCATAAAGGAAACAATTCTTATCTTAGCTATTTTGTGATTCTGCTCCTAAATTAATTAACGTATGCTGTCTTTGAAGTAGGATTAGGTAAATTTGTGGCAGGGGGAGAGAACAGGATGTTTAGGAAGCAAGAAGGGTGTTATGGTCATTACTGTAAGTCTCAGTAAACACAGGGCGCATACATTATCATCTTAATACCTATGTTAATCATCTATAGAAAGGTTGAGTCATCCTGTCTAGCTTCCTAAACTGCAATGAGGGAAGTGTAACTCTCCTGGTAATTTCCAAGGCTTGTCTAAGTTCCTTTGCTTATGAATGAGTGAATTTACATAATAGAGTCCTAACGTTTACACAAGTCACACCAATATCCAGTCAGACTCATAACTACTATCAATTTGTGTAATCCATCCCCAAGATGCAACTTTAAGATTACTTCTGGTCAGGCTACTCTCATTCACATGTAATCCATCAAAGCATCTGGCTCCAGGTCCTTCCTTTTTATTTAAATGCCATAAAACAAAAGAGCACTACATTCCTTGGGGCCAATGAGAGCAGCTCAAGGAATCCAAGCCTGAAAAATTATTTAGAAGGAGGTAAGACTGGGCACCATTTGATTGGCAGGAGCTTTGCTCTGACTGCGTTTCCACACAGGGAGGTGTCTCAAGCTGTGAGCCCAAGATGGCTCCCAACAGACTTTCCGAAGGATGATATCCAAGTGGAGTCCAAGTGAAACCACAGGGGTTTCACGTCCATTTTACCTGCTTTCTCCTGACCTGTTATCCCCATGGATCTCTCGGGCCATCGCTAAAGTTTAAAAACACTTTTGTCTTCTTTTTCTTCTGTAACAGTTTCTGTAATTGCAAAGGCCTCCTGGTATCATGGACAGACTTGGAACCACAGCTGAGTCCTGGCCCTGCCACGTTTAAGGGATGTCACTTAACTTTTGAGCCTCATTTAAAATGCAAGTAACACTATGTACTAATCAAAGTTCTCCAGAGAGAACCAGAACCAGTAGGATGTGTGTGTTGGGGTATATGTATGGGAAGAGAGAGAGAAAGAAGAAGAAAGACACAGAGACAGAGTGAGAAAGATTTATTTTAAGGACTTGACTCACATGGCTGTGGAGGCTTGGCAGGTCCAGAATCTTCAGGTTAGACCAGCACGCTGGAACCGCAGGGAGGAATGGCAGTTTGAGTCCGGAGACAGTCTGCTGACAGAACGCCTTCTTACATGGGAGAGGTCAGTTTTTTTTCTTTCAAGGCCTTCAAACTGATTGGGTGAGGCCCACTCACATTATGGAGGATAGTCTGTTTTACTCAAAGTCTGCTGATTTAAATGTTAGTCATATCTTTAAAAACATTTAGAATAATGTTTGACCAACTATCTAGATACAGTGGTCTAGCCAAGTTGACACATAAAATTAGCCATTATACCATACCAGACTCTCTGTTCTTAACAACAATAATAATGAAAAATCCAACTCAGTCTAATGCTATTTCTCCAAACCCCAAATATTAACATTTTCTGCTTTTCTAAAGTTATCAATCATCAATTACTATTTTTCTATTTTTTAAATTTAAGTTTATTCTAAAAGAAATGTTTATTGCACTACATTGAAATAACAGCTAGGGGCGCCTGGGTGGCTCAGTAGGTTAAGCAGCCGACTTCAGCTCAGGTCATGGTCTCGCGGTCTGTGAGTTCGAGCCCCGCGTCGGGCTCTGTGCTGACAGCTCAGAGCCTGGAGCCTGCTTTGGATTCTGTGTCTCCTTCTCTCTCTGCCCTTCTCCTGCTCAAAACTCGTCTCTATGTCTCAAAAATAAATAAACATTAAAAAAAAAAAAAGAAAGAACAGCTAGGGGCACCTGGATGGCTCAGTCAGTTAAGCATCTGACTCTTGATTTTAGCTTAGGTCATGATCTCATGGTTAATGAGTTCAAGCCCTGTGTCAGGGTCTGCGCTATCAGCACAGAGCCTGCTTGGGATCCTCTGTCTCTCTTCTTTTTCTCTGCCTCTCTCTCTCTCTCTCAAAATTAATAAATAAACTTAAAAATAAAAGAAATAAAATCTAGTATAATTTTATATATACAGAAGTAATTATAAAAATAAATACAATCTGAAGAAATTTAAAGTACTAAAGTCCAGCTAGAAACCACCATCTTGGGGCACCTGGGTGACTCAATCAGTTGAGTGTCCAACTCCTGATTTTGGCTCAGATCATGAGCTCATGGTTCATGGGTTCGAGCCCCACATCGGGCTCTGTGCTGACAGAGCCTGCTCGTGATTCTCTCTCCTCTCTCTCTGCCCCTTCTGTACTCGTACTCTCCCTTTCTTTCTCTCTCTCAAAATAAATAAATAAACAACAACAACAACAAAAAGAAACCACCATCTCATCTAGGTTCTGGCCTGAGTACTGCTTAGTCTTTGTTAAAAGGAAAAAGAAAAGAAAGGGGAAAAATGACAAAAAGATAGACATAGAACAAATAAAAAAAGAAAGGAGACAATAATAGAAAACTGAAATCATCCTTGTTGATGTATTCAGAAGGATTAAGGAAAAAAATTTTTTTAATTAATTTATTGTCAAATTGGTTTCCATACAACACCCAGTGCTCATGCCAACAAGTGCCCTCCTTTGTTCCCATCACCCACTCTCCCCCCCTCCCATATCCCCCTCTCTCCTCAATTTGTTCTTAATCTTTGAGAGTCTCTTATGTTTTGTCTTCCTCCCTCTCTGTGGCTTTTTTCCTTCCCCTCTTCTCCTCCCCACTGGTTTTCTGTTAAGTCTCGTAAAGCCCACCTATGTGTGGAAACATATAGCATCTGTCTTTCTCTGCGTGATCACTCAGCATGATACCCCCCCAGTTCCATCCATGTTGCCACACATGGCCAGATTTCATTCTTTCCCTTTGCTGCATAGTAAGAAAAAAATTTTTTAAGAATAGGTTTGGGTTTTTTTTGCCCACAAGATATGATATTACATTATTTCTAGGAATGATGTAAAATCATTACATGTGCAACCAAAAGCATCTGTCATGGATACATATCTTATTCCTTGGGAAGCATAGACTTCTAAGGGAGAAGCTCTACTTTTGATGAGAAGGAATCAGTGCTGAAAGCTGAGACAGAGTGAGATACTGGAAGTGCATGTTCGATGGGGCACAAAACGTTTCTCACTCGGTAAGGTAAGCTTTTTTCTCTATTTTCCCTAAAAACTTCTCAGTAAAATCGACATCGGAAGCTAATGCAATTCACTTGTTATAGATGTAAGAAAGTGCTGAGCTGTGCTTCAAAAGTTGCTGCACAGTAGAAACAAAATCCACAGAGACAGCCAATGTGTGGGTGATAAATGCCATCTCACTTGAACGATTATTGGACATCTATCAGATGCAGGCGCTGCATCAACCCTTGGGATTGTAGAGATGAAGAAGACATAGTCCCTCCATCTGTGGAGCTCATGCTAGTGGGAAGGATGTGGTACATCGGGTGGTCTCCCACAGAACACAATCGTTCTCATACTGTGAGGCACTGAATTCTCCAATCTACTACTCTTTTTTTATTTTTTCTCTTGGAACATACCTAGTTTCCTTCTCTCTTGGGACAATAGTATGTTTCCGGTTCCATTATTACATTAAAAATTTATACTTTTAAATGTACTGGTATAAAAATCATGTAGCCGCTTTGTTAAATAAGACGTTGAGAATTGACATGGTATAATGACAAAGAGTAGAATTTCTAAATTTTAAGCTGGCCATCCAGTAACTGGGTAACCATTCTCTGCTTCAAATTTTCTTAGAACAAGGGCTCAATACTATGTCTCTCTTTTGCACCAAAGATTTGTTATTGAATTTTACTTTTATATAAAAGTGTATAAAAAGTATATGCCCCGGACCTTCGGGTACTCACATAACTGTGGCTATGGGATTACTTTCTGGCCAATGGAATGTAAACAGAAATCTGGCTTAAAAAACAAAAAAGGTACTCTGCTCCCCTTTTTTGGTCCCATCCTGCTGCTCAGAGCATCCTGCAACACTAGCTGTCCTCTTGGAACATGAGGATGAAGGCCATATCCTAGACATGCGCAGTGGGGAATTGGTTGTTTTTTTGTCTCGTTTTGTTTTGGTTTGGTTTGGTTTTGACGTTTGGGGTGTTTATTTCCTTCTCTTTTATTAAGTTTTTAAAATTTTAATCTCAGCATAGTTACAGTGTTGTATTAGTTTCAGGTGTGCAATATAGCAATTTAACAATTCTATTCTCAGAATTACTCAGTGCTCATCACAACAAGTGCACTTCTTAATCCCCATCGCCTATTTCCCCCATCCCCTACCACTCTCCCCTCTGATAACCATCAATTTATTCTCCAAACCTAACAGTCTGTTTCTTGGTTTGTCTCTCTCCCTTTTTTTCCCTTTGTTAGTTTGTTTTCTTCCTTAAATTGAGTGAGTGATATCGTATGGTGTTTTTCTTTCTCTGACACTTATTTCACTTAGCAATATATTCCCAACTCCATCCATGTTGCTGCAAGTGGCAAGATTTCATTCTTTTTATGGCTGAATAATTTTCCATTGTATATATATATATATATATATATATATATATATATATATATATACCACCTCTTCTTTACCCATTCATCTACCAGTGGATGCTTGGACTGCTTCCATAATTTGGCTATTGCAAATAAAACTGCAATAAACACAGAGTGCATGTATCCCTTTGAATTAGTGATTTTGTATTCTGGGGGCAAATACCCAGTAGGATAGATCTATTTTTACTTTTTGAGGAGCATCCATACTGTCTTCCACAGTGCCTGCACCAGTTTGCAGTCCCACAAACGGTGCATGAGGGGCCCCTTTTCTCCACATCCTCGCCAACATTTGTTGTTTCTTGTGGTTTTGATTTTAGCCATTCTGGCAGGTATGAGGTGGTATCTCATTGTTGTTTTGATCCCATTCTGTTACTTTTTTACAGGAAGAAAATAATTTTATTGTGTCCTTAAAGCAACTGTAATGAATGAGTTTCGCTGGCTGGTAATTTTCTTTCAACCAATCCTGACTGTTTGAATTTGAAAAAATAAAGCTGGAAGCCCCATCTGGGTTATGGATTTAACGTTTTCTTCTTCTATTTTATTTTTTAAAGATTTTTAAGTAATGTCTACACCTAATGTGGGGCTTGAACTTACAACCCTGAGATCAAGAGTCAGACACTACACTGACTGAGCCAGCCAAGCACTCCTTTTCTTTCTATTTTAGCCCAATATCACTGGCACACATTGGTAACTGCTTCAGAACAGTGTTTCTTAAGCCAGACTACTAGATTTATCCATCAGTACTTTTAAGTCTGGAACCAATCAATATGTTATTGTTCACTAAGAATCATAACACTGTGATATTTAAAGCTAAATCCAGTGACTCACTGGTGGCCCATTTTTCCATAGATCATTCTTGGATTATAAGAGTTTCCCTATTTCAGAAATCTGAAGAAATACTAAATGATCAAACCTGTGTTGACCATGTTGAAGCCTGAAGACAACCAAAAGGACATCAAACTCTCCACCTGCCAGGCCCTCAGGCAAGGGTTGAAACTACTTCTCGCTAAACCCAGCACTGAAACATCTACTTTAATCACTTTCCCCATGGCCTACTGAGTAACTGCTATGATTAAAGAAATTCATTTTTGCAAGAATTTGGAGTGTCTCTCAATGTCCTTTCAACACTGGAATTGAACTGAATGAAGAATGTGTTGTTGTGCTTTCTAGAATCAACCCTCTGCTTAAGCCAGTTGAGCAAAAGGAAGCACAAGGTATTATTATTATTATCATTACCAATATTATTTTTTAATCCTCTTAAACACAGTCAAATCTATGCTCCCATTTCCAAATCTCCCACGTAAATGCATTCATTTTTTCATTCACTCATTCGCTCAAGAAACATTTACCGCTTCTACACTATGGCAAGCGTAAGTTGCCTTTGCCCTTGAAGAACTGATGGATGTGAACAAGCGAAGTGTGCATTTTGGCCCAGTGTAAGCAGTTAAGTCATGATGGTCAGGACAGGCTTCCTGGAAGAGGCAATGTTTTGGCTTGGTCATAAGGACTGAATATGTGCCAGTCAGGCACTGATGTCAGAGAATGGGTTCCAGGCAGAGAAAACTACACATAGAAAGACCAAATGTGGGAAAAGGCATGAAAGAGGAAAAATGTACGGGAAAAAGCATGAGGAGCAGACGCTCCACGTGACTTGAGTGAAGGCACTTAGGGGAAATAGTGAGGGGCCAGTTCATAGAGTTTTAGCTCTCTCCCAAAAGCAGTGGAGAGCCATTTAAGGAATTTACATTAAACTAGTTCATCAAGGATTATGTAGGATAAACAGTAGTGGGGCCCCAGCAGTAAGAGCCACCTGTCACAAATTTATAAGAAAAACAGATCTAAAACCACAATGCAGTATCTCTTGACACCTACCACAATGGCTAAACTGGAAACGAAAAACAATGCCAAGCGTTGGCAAGGATGTGAACCCTCATCCTCTGGGATAGTGTATATTATAACAATCACTTTGGAAAAGTTTTTTGGTAGCAACCACTATTGCATAACCTATGACTCAGCAATCCACTCCTCAAATATATATCCAATAGAAATGTGTACATAGGTCTAACAAGAGGCATGTATGAGATGGTAGCACTGTTCCTAATACCCAAAAACTGGAAATTTCCCAAATGCTCATCAAGAGTAGAATGGGTAAATGAATTATTATATATTCCCACAATAAAATACTGTATGGTGATAAGAATGATGAAACTATAACAACATATAACAGGAATGAGTTCACAAGCACAATGCTCATATGAAAACACCAAACACAAAAGAGTATGTATTCAATGATTCAATTTATATAAACTTTAAAAGAGGCAAAAATACCCCCTGCTGTAGGATGATAAGATGTGGTTATCCATGAGGAGTAGTTACTGGAATTGGCATGAGAGAAGATTCTGGGGTGGTAAAAACGTATTTTCTTGACCTGAGGGCTTGTTACATGGGTGCATTCATCTTGTGAAAAACTCACGAGCATTTTTACAGTTTGTGTACTTTTCTGTGTGGATGTTACACTGCAATAAAAAGGCTTTCCCCTCCCCAAAACACACACACACACACACACACACACACACACACACACACAATAGGAAGACAAAAAGAATACCAAAACTACTAACACATTGCAGTGGGACTTTAGTCTAGTGAGAGACCAGAACAGACTTTTCAGCAGGGAGCTGATCTCAGCGCAAAAGTAAGAAAAGGTGGCCCACTGACATGTGGCTTTGGTGTCCTATACAGTATTTTTAACATTTGTAATTGTAATTCACCTTTGAACAACAGGGATTTGAGCTGTGTGGATCCATTCACATGTAGATTTCTTTTTATATATATAAAAACAGTACAACACTATAAATGTATTTTCTCATATGATTTTTAAATCATTTCCTTGTTTCTAGGTTACTTCATTGTAAAAATACAACATATAATACATATTATATACAAAATATGTGCTAATCAACTGTGTATGTTATTGGTAAGTCTTCTGGTCAATAGTAGGCTATTAGTAGTTGAGGGTTTTTTTTTACATTTATTTATTTTTGAGAGAGAGAGAGAGAGAATGAGCAAGGAAGGGGGAGAGAGAGAGGGAGAGAGGATCCAAAGTGGGCTCTGAACTGACAGCATCCAGCGAGTTAGATGAAGGACTTAAACTCACGAACTGTGAGATCATGATCTGAACTGGAGTCAGATGCTCAACCAACTGGCTCCTCAGGAGCCCAGAGGAGTCAAGTTATACATGGATTTTCAACTGTGCGAGGAGGTTGTCCCCCACCAGGTCATTCAAGGGTCAACTATAGTCTCTAACATGCTGAAAATTTTACATAAAATCCTAAATACCCTTCACTCCTTGCTTTTGTAAAAAACAATAAAGATCTAAGAACCATACAGGGCTCATGGAAGAGTGTCCTCTTCTGATTTACATTTTAAAAGAAAATCTTTAGCTTTTCAAGAAAAAGCAAAACTGGGGACCAGGTATGAGTCTGTTCCCAGAATCCAGATAAGGGGTGAGAGTACCTTGGATCACAGGAGTAACAGGAAAAATGCCAGTACATGTGCAAATTCTAGGTATATTTTGAAAGCATAATTGATTGGACTGTCTTTTGTGGGGTGTAGTAGATAAAGAGAAAGCCAAGGACAACTCTAAAAGTTTTGGCCTGCCCAACTGGAATGAAAGTTTTCAACAACTGAGACAGGTGCAGCCTGAGAACTGAGTAGGAGTTTAAGGGGCATGATGGATGGGGAGTAGTCTATTTGGAATATATTAAATATATATTAAATGAAATAGCTTTCTTTTTTAAGTTTATTTATTTATTTTGAGAAAAGAGAGAGAGAGAACGAGCAGAGAAGAGTCAGAGAGAGAGGGAGAGAGAATTCCAAGCAGGCTCCACACTGTCAGCACAGAGCCCCATGCAAAGTTCAAACTCACTAACTGCGAGACCATGACGTGAGCTGAAATCAAGAGTCAGATACTTAACCAACTGAGCCACCAGACACTCCTGAGATAGCTCTTAAATAGGCAAGTGCAGGTTTCAAGAGATATTTGAATAGTTGAATCTGGAGTTCAGTAAAGAGGTCTGAAAAGAAGATATAATTGTGGGAACCATCAGGTTATGGTGGTATTTCAAGCCACGAGATTAGAGGCAAGCAAGGGAATACGTGAAGTCCTAGGACTAAGACCTGGGCCTCCAACATGAAGAGGTCTGGGTGAAAAATAGGAGGAAGCAAAGGAGACAAAAGAGGAATGGTCAATAAGGTAACACATAGCCAAGAGAGTATGATATCCTGGGAGCCAAGGAAAGTAGGTGCATTTCTGAGGATGCAGCAATCAACTGGGTCAGATGTCAAGGAAGGGGAACACTGATGAATGGCCAGGGCATTTAGCAACATAGGGGTCATTATGACCATGGTCAGAGCTCTCTTGGTAGTATGATGGGCCAAAAGGCAGACAGGGTGACTTCAAGAGAGACTAGGAGGAAAAGAATAGGAATAAATGAGTTTAGTTAACTCTTTCATTGAATTTTCCTGCAAAAGGGGGTTAAGAAGTAAGATCACCAATCCAGGGGTCCAGAAAAGCATCCTTCTGTTTGTGTGTCTGCATTTTGTTACTTGGGAAAATTAACTTCATCTTTGTGTGCTGATAAGAATGTTTAGCAAAAAGCTAACAATTAGTAGAAACCAGTGGGGAAAATATTCTAAGTTCCTTATCCATAACTGGCACTCATAATGTTTATCTCACCTAGATTTTATAAAGGCGAAATGATTTAATATAATGCCTCATTCCCAATATTACTCAAAAAATGACAATGACACTTGTGACTTGTGTCATTGTCTCTAAATAATTATTTTCAGGTCTGGAAATCCTCTATTGAGAGGTTGTATGTCTATTTAAATAAATACAAGAAGCTAATGAGATTAGGTTTATCCATAAATAACTTATCAAATTTTTTAAACATTTCATTCTCAATAAAATGCCTCCCTCTTAAAATATTAAATCGAAGGCAATAAAAAAATATGCCAAAGCAGCATATTTCATATCTTTGGTACCCTGCTTACGTATGCTGATTTTAAACCCAAAGATTTATTTAAATATTCCACAGCCTTTATAACAAAATTAAGGTATGAAAGCTGCTTCAGGTCACGGGTCAGATTCTGTGAGCAACCACCTCCCTCCCTACTTGATTTCATAGCACAGGTCAGCCAAATGGATGAGCCAAAGTTTGAAATCAGCCAAGTTGCACTGATTAACTTCTGAAACTGAGGTTAAGGGCAATTCCCTAGGAATCAGGAAACCCTGGGCTTTAGCCTTGAAGTTAACCTGCCCTGTTAGATTTAACCATTGGAAAGATCTTTAACTTTCTAGGCCTCTGTTTCCTAACCAGTAAAACAAAGGGTTTAGGCCTGATGCCATTACTTCAGTTCCCATGGTCTAGGCTTCTGAGACTCTGAGATTATATGAGTCTTCATGAACAGTAGAAGAGATTGCTTGGGGCCACCACTATCCCACCGTGGAGTTTGGGCAGGTTGTTCAATTTCTCTGAGTCTGTTTTCTCTTCTAAGAAAGATTTGTATTTTGTATTTTGTACAAAAGAAAGATATGTATTTGTATTTTGGTGTGAGAACCAAATACAATCCTCTTCGAATATCACTTTATTAAGGGCACTCTGCTATTCCAAACTAAGGGGCTAAAGCAGTGGCCTCAGCCAGGAGAGAGTAGGGTATGCCAGAATCCACCTGTGGAGTGTATTCAAAATAGTCACACCTCCCCTGCCCCTCAGAAGTTGAGCCAGTGTGGTAGATAGGCACTTTCTCTTTTTCAAACTGTTAGATTTGTAATGATGGCATAGACCCTTGTCTTCTGAAGAATGGTAAAGATACAAATGGACTTTGCTGTTGATAAATGCTGTCTGCAGTGGATACAGGATTGGCAAGAGGTAGCTGTGACTCTGTGTTCGCAATCCCAGGTTTACATATGTAAAAATTTGTCAGAATGATTTTTTTATTCCTTCCTCTCTCTTCAAGACTGTGTGACTAACACTGAGAGAAGTCAAGCTCATGGAGATGTGTGGCAAAGGCTGACTTTTGTCATTGGTCCTTATGGTAGATTGTCTGCAAAGGTGATCACTATGCCCCTCCTCACATCAGGTCAGTGTCCCCTACCCCAAAATCAAGGCTGGCCTTGTGATTTGCTTTGACCAATAGAATGCAGACAATGTGATACTCTGGGATTTGTAGGCCTAGACTCTAAGGAGCTCCCATAGATTCCTTTACTCAGAGAGGAATCCAGCCAACCATAGAAAGAAAGTTCAGGCTATCCATATGGATAGAAAAGAACACGTGGAGGCAGATCTAGGTTCCAGACACATGAGTGATTCCAGCCAACACCAAAAAAGTGACACCCAGTCATCCCAGTCAGTCATCAGCCATTCAAACCATTCCAGCTAAGGCAGCAGAGGTGTGAGTGAGGCCACCTCGAATCCTCCAGTCCCCCACAAGCCACGCTGGCTGAGACCCCACATAGGAGGATATCGGAGCTGTTCTAGCTGGACCCCCACTTGGATAGATTCCCAGCCCACCAATTTGTGCACAATAGGATGGTTATTGTTCTAAGTCAATAAATTTTGAGAAAGCCGAGGCTCAGATGAGTAATTACCTTACCCAAAGTCACAAAAAGAACAAATAGCAGAACTGAGATTAAAACACGAGTCCAGGCTTTCCCAGATTGATGAAGAAATTCTTATTCTTCCTCCTCACATTCCATTCTAGTTGCATAAAGAGCTTGAATTTCAAGATTTTAATTACAGAATGATAGGTTTCAGAGGACAAGAGTGTTTAGTTGGTACCACACAATTCAGCTCTCAATTATATACTGACTTACTCTGCTCTCTAATTACTTGATCAGACATATTTCAATTCCTAATTTCTCAGAAGTCAGCAAAAGGGAATGTGCTTCCTGACAGTATTTTGGGGAATATTCATTAGATTTATTATAGGTAGGTCTTACTTTTCACAGTAAAACCAATCTTTTAAAAGTTTCATGTAAGTAAAAAAAAATTGTATGTAAATACAAAGGCTGTAAGTTAACTTACTTCATTAAAATTAATGAAATAGAGGTTTCCATTTAAAGAAAATCAGCAGTGAACTTTTTAATAGAGGTTTTGAAACATTTTTAAGATGACGAATCACTTAGGGTCATTTTCTGTCCCAGAAGCTGAGGTTTTAAGTTAGATTTTTCTTAAATTGAGACACAGCTTTAAAAGATGAGATCTCTGCAGTGCATAAGGATATTCCTTGGCCTAAAGTAAGTACTAGGAAAAATTGGTGACACTTAGATGTATCTTCTGGTTGAGTTGTGTCCCACCCCAAAATGTTAAAGTCCTAACCCTCAGGACCTATGAATGTGACCTTATTTAGAAACAGGGTCTTTGTAAATATAATCAAATTAAGATGAGATCATTAGTGTGAGCCCCAATACAATATGACTAATGGCCTTATAAGAAGAGAAAAATGCCATGTGACAGCAAAGACAGAGATTGGAAAGCTGAAGCTGTAACCAAAGAGCACCAATAATCAGCAGCTGTCACCAGAAGCCAGGAAGAGACCAGGAGAGTTTCTACCCAGAGTTCTCAGAGGGAAGCATGGTCATTTTCACTGACACCTTGGTTTTGGACTTCTAGCCTTCAGAATTGTAAGAGAACAGATTTCTGTTATTTTCATTGTTTTATGGCCATTCATTATGGCATCTCTAAGAAACTAATACCATGTACATAATTTTCTTCTTTTTTTCATTTCTTAATGTTTATTTATTTTTGAGAGAGAGAGAAAGAGAGAGACAGAACATGAGCGGGAGAGGGGCAGAGAAAGAGGGAGACACAATCTGAAGCAGGCTCCAGGCTCTGAGCTGTCAGCACAGAGCCTAATGTGGGGCTCGAACCCACTGACTGTGAGATCATGACCAGAGCCAAAGTCAGACACTTAACTGACTGAGTAATCCTGATGCCCCCATATACATCTTTTTCTTTGACTCAGAAGTAGATGTTGGAAGGAGGAAGATATATGAGGAAACTGAACAGAGGCGTATTTTTTAGCCAGATCAATAGATATTCCCGGGGCACCTGAGTGACTCAGTCGCTTAAGCATCTGACTTCAGCTTAAGTCGTGACCTCACAGCTTGTGAGTTCAAGTCCCACATCAGGTTCTGAGCTGACAGCTCAGAGCCTGAAGCCTGCTTTGGGTTCTGTGTCTCCCTCTCTCTGCCCTTCCCCTGCTTGTGCTCTGTCTCTGTCTCTCAAAACAATAAATAAACATTAAAAAAAATTTAATAGATATTCCCTACCCCTGTCGCCTGTGCCACTTTTAATCTAAGGGCTAGAAAAAAATAATACTTTCTGAAGCTCTACTACAGCTAGAACTACTCATGTGCCAATGAAATATTTCTAGAAAATAAAACATCCATTGTTTGTTTGACAAAAGATAAAGGCATAGCTAGGCCAGTCTTCCTTGTTCTCTCACCTTCAATTCATATGTGCTATCTTGGGGTAGAGCAGTCATCTTGCAACATATAGGTAGCAAGCATGAAAGACCAAGAAAATCATAGTGCAAAACCACTGACACTGCAGAGCCACTGAACCAACTCTAACCAACACTAATCTCTAGACTTGAGTTACCTGAGAAAAATAAACCCACATTTGTTTAAGCCATGACACATTGGATTTTCTGTTACAACTGGACACATTCCTAACTGATGGAAGAAGCTATTGCCATAGTTCAGACCAGAGGTAATATATAAGGAGAAGAAAATCAGAGAGGCATGGAAAACAAGGAGAGAGGATAAAAATATTGTTCTTTTTTTTTTTAACGTTTATTTATTTTTGAGAGACATAGAGACAGAGTGTGAGAAGGGGAAGGGCAGAGAGAGAGGGAGACACAGAATCCGAAGCAGGCTCCAGGTTCTGAGCCGTCAGCACAGAGCCCGACGCGGGGCTTGAACTCACAGACCGTGAGATCATGACCTGAGCCGAAGTCGGCCGCTTAACCAACTGAGCCACCCAGGCGCCCCAAAAATATTGTTGATGTAATTATTAAGTTAGAACCTGGGATCAATTGATAATGGGAAAGAAAAAGAAGCCTGGTATAACTGAGATTTTTAACACTGAGTTCTGAATGGGTTTCTTCTTCTGTAGGCAGTTACTTACAGCTCCCTATCTCTGATGCAGTAAATGGTTTTGAACAGCCCATGATAGCCTTATAATACCTGATGGTGGCAGAAAACAACACAATTTACTCTCCCAACATACAAATGTACAAACAATACAAACATACAACTGTCTTCAACCATTAAAGGTCCTTGGCATTTTCTACCTGAACATAAAAGTCTCTGCTCAGGTAAGCCCAGTGCATCAGTGCCCAAGCTTAAGCTCCAAAGTTTAGAGAGAATTTGCAAGAGTTCCAGATTCTGAATCTGCAGTTTTTCAGGGGAACATGCTTGTGATGCTGTGTCTTACAGAGAAGGTTTCACAACTTGACATTGTTTCTTAATATTAACCATACACATTCTAAAAGAGTGCTCCTCAAAGTGGGTCCCAGACCAGCTGCATCAGCATCACCTGGGAACTTGTTAGTAATGCAAGCTCCCAGGCCCCATCCCAGACCTCTTGAAGCTGAAAGTCAACAATCTGTTTTTTAACAAGGTCTTCAGCTAACTTCAATGGACATCTATTGTCCTAGGGGAATGCTAGTAGAACAACTCTGGCTTGACAAAATTGATACTCCCAATCCTCCTTTGATATACAGTTGGTTACTGGATTAGAGATGGAAATTTTCTTAAGGGCCAAAGAGCTTCCTAAGATAATAGGGATAAAAACTTGAAAACTTTCCCTTTGCATCTCAGCGCTAATAGAAAATTTTTGGTGGTTGGAATGATCTTGGCTGAGGTTAAGCTTCCAGGTGGGAATTCCATATGAGTAAGTGGAAAGTCAGGCTCCAAACCAAGTTTCCATGATAGAAAGGGTGATTCTGGCTGGTATGTACCTACAACTAGAATCCCCCACCTGACCTCACCATGCTGGCTTGATGAGGAGGATCATGCTTCTGGGGATTTGCTAAGAATTTGAATTTCAACAAAGAGTTCCTACCATGGGAGCCCCACACATGGGCCCAGTTGTCCAAGTGTGACAGTCAAAGAGTAAGACCTCCTTGAAGAGCTACTGAATCTTTACTGATAATGTCGGACTAGTGTTCTGCAGTGGTACAGCACGGCCAGAAAACAGACTCTGTGCTTAGGACATTTGAAAGCTAAGCTGACTCCCTTGTACTGATAAGACTGCTGAGGTTCTTGGAGAATTGATGGGAAGAAGGTCAACCCCATAAGAGTTCTTCTTCCTGCTCTCAAGGGACTACATTGGGCTTTATCACCCTCAGGTTTATCATTGTGCGCTGCACTACCCTGAATCCAGGGGGTCTGACCCTGAGGGTTCTTGTGCCCTCTAGCTTCTTGCTGAGTTCAGTCAGTGAGGAGTTCATGGGAGCCTGGAGGACAAGAGGAGGAGAAAAGTGGGTGCTACTCTCCAACCCTTTCTGCCCAAGTTAGCCTTTCCTGCAGCAAGTCTGTCACCCCCACTTTTGCCCTTCAGACCCATCAAGGTCCCATCTCCAGCCAGGTCACCTGGCCCCTAGGTTCTGCTGACACATTCTCCTCCCTTTGGTTTTCCAGCCAGGAGGTAGTGATGGCTTCTTGGTGTTACTCATCTTTAGTCCCAATCTGGATTCTTGGCCACTTTCATTACTGATGTAATAAATTCCCTTCATTAAGTCTCTTCTGTTGTAAATACTTAGAATTCTTTCTTTTTCTGATTAGAACTTGATGATACAAACGATTTGGCAATTGTCACAAAAGGGTAAATAGGACCTTTCAACTGAGATATACAAATAAAATAGATCTCAGATACCAAAGGGAGTTGCGAGTTAGATGTCACAGTTCCGAGCATTTGCAAAAGAGCAGGACACTAAGAAGTGTCATAAACCCCTCACAGACATTGAAGATTGATCTCTATGGTGTGCTCGCCCCAGGCTCCCATGCCCTCTGGCTTCTGGTTGGGTTCAGCCAACGGAAGACACTGGCTGGAGATGGGGGTGCAATGGGAAGAAAGAGCTAGTGCTTAGACGAGTTTCCTGAAGCATATTCATGGTGCCAACATGATGGAGTCAGGTGAGGGCTCCATCTAGGGCCCACACCAGCCAGAATCAGCTGACTGTCACTCCTACTCCTCTCTTCTAGTCTGAGATTTTAGCAGTGCCTTATTTCCTCCGTTATGGCTACTCTTCTTGGCAGGTGGCCCCTCTCCAATGATTACACCTTTTCCCAGGTTCCACGTAACACTCATACCTAGGAATGATAACATCTCCCCCGGTTGCTACCCCCTGACTGCTTCCCATTCCTTGTCGGTTCCATTAACCCTGCCCAGACCTTTGGAAGATGACCCCTCTTCCAACTCTATTTAATTGTCCTATGAGTGTGCCAGCTGTTTTCTGCCAACAAGGTGATTTATACATGGCACACAAGGATCAAGAGTTGGAGATTAAAGAGAGGATGTGTGAAGAGGACTCCTTTGAGAGAACTGAATTGGGAATTCAGGAGGAAGGATGTCACGAATGCCCAGGGAAGATGATGACTTAGGTTATTGGAAGGCCTGAGCACAGGGGACAGGAAGAAGGGTGCTTTTTGAATGTAGGTTTTACTATAGAGTGTTCTGGCTGGGCTGTTTCATGAAGGGAACCTCTGAAGTCATGGGCTGGTCAAATTTACTAGAGGAGATTCTTCAAATCTCTTCTGAACAGCAAAGCTACACTTCAATTTTATAAAGACTGAGTGGAAAAAGAAGAGTGGGAGAAATGTCTCTGCATTCAGAATTCTACCTGATACTTCATTTTGTTTTTGTATTTACCACCGCCCCCACATGACCATGGCCACCTGTCTAAGATCCTGTCTATTTTATTCCCCTTGGGAAATAAACCTCCAATCATCAGCTAGGGTGGAGATGGATAAACTCAAGGTGAGGATAGAGGGATTTCAAATACTTCTTATACAGACCATTAAAGAATCCTCCGGTTTGACATACCATGCTCCCTTCCCTTCCAGAAGTATTTGTTTTTATTAATTTCTTTTGAGTGATCTGCAGTACATAGTTTTCTCAGGATACCACAACAATGTACCACAGCCTGGGTGGCTTAAATGATAGAAATTCATCTCACAATTCTGGAGAATAAGAGGTTGAGATCAAGGTGTCAGGAGGGTTGGTGCCTTCTGCAGCCTCTCTCCTTGGCTTATAGATGGTGTCTTCTCCCTGTGTCTTCACAAGGTCATCCTTCTGCGCAGGTGTGTCCTAATTTCTTTTTCTTATAAGGACACCAGTCATACTGGATTAAGGCCCACCCTATTGACTTTATTTTAACTTAATCATCTCTTTAGAGGCCCTATCTTTGAATACAGTCACATTCGGAGGTACCAGACATTAGGGCTTCAATGTATGAATTTTGGGGGGGATGTAAGTCAACCCATAACAAACAGTATAAAGTTGAATAACTTTGGCCTTCCCCTGTGCCAGCTAGATTTAGCTCTTTTGGATTTGTTAAGTCCACTCAACTGCAGCTGCTGTCTACCTTCCAAATGTAATTATCATTAACTTTTCTTTCAAAGACTTTATCCTGAAAGATTTATGCTTTTCTTTATATGTCTCACTTATTCTCATTTGGTATGATTTTGGAAGTCAGAAAAAGTAAATGCTTGTGTTTCATCCATCATCTCTCTTTTTTTTTTAAATTCTTTTTTAACGTTTATTTATTTTTGAGAGACATAGAGACAGAGTATGAGCAGGGGAAGGGCAGAGAGAGAGAGACACAGAATCTGAAGCAGGCTCCAGGCTTTGAGCCGTCAGCACAGAGCCCGACGCGGGGCTTGAACTCACAGACCGTGAGATCATGACCTGAGTCGAAGTCGGCCGCTTAACCGACTGAGCCACCCAGGCGCCCCTCATCCATCATCTCTTATCAGATATCTCTAGGCCACTTTATAACTCTTAACATGGCCACATAGGAATTTTCTAAGTCATTGGGAAGTCTTCCTGAAGCTTATTTGTATAGCCACCTAACGAATCTTCCAACTGGAAAGTATCATACTCTGTTTATGTATTTGATCTATGGTTATGTTTCCAAATTTTTGGTAGAAATAACACTACAGTAAACATCTGAGTCAAGAGTATTGACTCTAAGTCTTTCTTGATATATACCTCAATTCATCAACTCTAAGATACCACCCATTGTAAGATACAGCAAAAAAAGCTGATCAAGTTTACTTCTGAAGAGGAGGAAAGAGGGGTTGGTGAAGTCAAGAGGCTGTTTTTTAATAAGCCTTTCAAAACGTTTGACTCTAACTATGTGCATCTATGAAATCTTATAAAAATAAAAACTGAGGGGAAAAATCGAGCCAGAAAATTATGTCTACAGTGTGACCTAGTTTTTTAAAACAAAAAAAAATTTTTCATAGAAAAATTACTAAGGATCTACAGGGGTAAATTTAAGAGTGAGTTTTGTTTTCATTGTTTTCTGGACTTTTCAAAACTGAAGTGAGTAACTAGTTTAAGGAAGACAAAAGTTTACTTTTTATCCATTTTTTTCTAAAAAGGAAAATGAGCAGAAAGAAATGCACCAAACTGTAGTCCTTGCATGGTGAAACTATAGATGTTATTTCTCCTTTCTGCTTCTCTGACATTTCTGAATTTCCCCTAGTAAACATATTTGGAAGCTGAGAGGACTAAGAACACTCTGCTTGAGAAATAGAGAAATCTATTGAAATCTATTCTCTATTGAGAAATAGAAAATCTCTTTCCCTCAAAGTGAGATGACCCAAAACGACGTCCCAGTTCCCTTTGGGATCAGCGGAGGTATTTGTTGGGGCTATGTAGCAGATTTATTTCTCCTTTAGCCCAAAGCTGATTCTTTTGCATCCCAAGAGCATCCCAATAAACTTCTCCTCCTTCTCAAAGTCTATATTCCAGAGAACCTGACCTATAGTACATATGCCTTAGACTAGTTCAAAGGAGATCATCTACCAACTTATTATAAGTCATGAAAGTATTTCCAAGGGCACTGTGTTGAATTAGAAAGTTCATTTTGGTTTGTAATTTTGAAGAATATGTTAATAAACAAGTTACAAAATAGTTCCCATGCTGTGATTTCAATTAAGAAGATATGTATAAATTCATACATTTCATAATAACAAACTGGAGGACACAGTTAAAGGATTAATATTTTTTTAATATGTTAGTTTCAGGTGTACAATACAGTGATTCAACACTTCCATACATCACCCAATGCTCATCATGACAAGTGCATTCCTTAATCGCCATCACCTATGTAACACATCCCACCATGCACCTCCCTCTGGTAACCATCAGTTTGTTCTCCATAGTTAAAAGTCTGTTTCTTGGTTTGTCTCTCTCTCTCTTTTTTCCCTTTGCTCATTTGTTTTGTTTCTTAAACTCTACTAATGAGTGAAATCATATGATATTTGTCTTTCTTTGGCTTATTTCACTTAGCACTATACTCTCTAGTTCTATCCACATCATTGCAAATGGCAAGATTTCATTCTTTTTTATGGCTAAATAATATTTCTTTATATATATATGTATATATATAAATATATGCATATATACATATACATACATATATATGTATGTATGTATATATAGAGAGAGAGTTCAATTTAATTTTAGGAACCTACATACTGTCTTCCACAGTGGCTGCAGTAGTTGTATTTCCACCAACAGTGCAAGAGAGACAGAGCAGGAGTGGGTCAGGGTCAGAGAGAGAAGGAGACACAGAATCCAAAGCAGACTCCAGGCTCTGAGCTATCAGCACAGAGCCAGATGCAGGGCTCAAACCATGAGATCATGACCTGAACCAAAGTTGGACGCTCAACCAACTGAGCCAGTCAGATGCCCCTAGAATATATTTTGGACACGTGGGTGGCTCAGTTTGGTTAAGCATCTGACTCTTCATTTTGACTTAGTTAATGATCTCATGATTCATGGGATAGAGCCCCACAATGGACTTTGGGCTGACAGCACAGAGCCTGCTTGTGATTCTCTCTCTCCCTCTCTGTCTGCCCTTCTCTCTCTCTCTCTCTCTCTCTCTGTCTGTCTACTCTGTCTCTCTCAAAATAAATAAATAAACTTTTTAAAACAAGAATATATTCTTAACTGACTACAACTGGTCTTCAATTCAGAGAGAAAATTCAATATAATGTCATTCTAAAGCTAAAAGGACAAAACATAGGCGAAATATTTTAGAATATTTTTCCTTCTTCGAAAATATATTTGTTTTACTACCCCCACCCCCCACCTTGGCTCAAATAAGTATATTTTATTGCATCTCTCTGACAAAAACTTTTGACTGAATTCAAACAAGGGTACCTGAAGGTTAATTGAAATGTACATTATTATGTAGTCTTTTCCCATTGTTAATAATTTCTGCCAAGCCAAGATAAAGGGTGAGATGTAAAGATAAGTCGACATCTTCCAAATTTTAATTCTGGCCTTTATGGTGATTCCATGCCAAGTCACATCCAGAATGGTACTGTCTGATCTAATTGAACATTGTGTAACTAAGGAGATGGCAAATGAGAAGCCAAGAGAGTTGATCCCTTTAAACAGTGTTCCCTACTTCCTCTGGTCTGGAAGAAACCAAAGTATAGCAAGGATTTCTGGGAATTAGTCATGTTCATCATTTTCAAGGAAATCACAGAGTATTCATTAAGATAATTGCTTATGTTAGGCTGCCCTCATTAGGGAGGGTGGGAGTCATTGCTATGAATCACTGGTAGCTAGCTGGGTATCAGATGGCATGTGGTGGGGAAGGGGAGGCACTGAGTACCTTGGTCCCTCTGATTGTGAACACAAGGAGTGGTCACCTTCCTTGATTCCAATGAGCATCTACGTGGTTCCCTCTTTTGCAGGGTCTACTCGTTCCCCAATCTATTCTACAAGTCTACAAGCTACTGCTAGACTAATCTCCCTAAGACAGCATTTCTTTTCACACATGTGTGCTGATGGCGATTTATTGACTCCATGATTCGAGGATCATAGAATTTTAGAGCAAGAATGATGTTAACAATTACCTTATCAAGTTCTCTCACTATATGCATGAGAAAATTGAGGCCTAAAGAAGTGAATTGACTCATCCAAGGCCACAAAGTAAGTTGTTTCCTTGCTAACTCAATCCTCAAACCTACTCCATTTATCTGCCTCCATGCAGAGATGCCCAAAGCATCAGACACATACTCCTTAAGGGTTGAAATCTTCCTACAGCTGAAGAGACAGTATGTGGAAAAGTGAGGGAAGTCAGAGACCCAGAAAAATCCTGGTAACTTCACTGGGAGGGCTTATAAATGGTTACAGAGCGTTAGCTTTTTCCAAAGAGAGCTAACTTGGCTGATGTCCAAAGGAAATGTGATTCCAACGAACATCTAGTGAGGTCTATGTAGGCAAGAGGAAGGCTGCCCTGCTCTTCTTTCCTTCACGCTTTGAAGAAGGCCCAAATTCCTCATCCACTTGAGAGTAGGAAACTCACCTTGAGATGCAAATAATTTAGTCACTAGAATGCCCCCATCTCCAAGGTCTCAAGGGTTAGTGAGGCTTTGAGGGAGATGGAGCAATGAGATGAAGTGAAGAAACCAGAGAGGAAAAGAAAGAAAGGGTCTGCCTGCCCACCTTCCCCAGTAGCCCAAGATAAATGAGTTCAGTCTCCCATTGATCACCCTCAATTATTTACTGAGTTTGGCTATAGTCCAAAGACGGAAATTAATGGTGACTATGTAAATGAAACATTTCCTGTCTTGGAGCATTTGCTCTGTGCTGGGTGCTCCACTGATCACCTTCACTTCATTGACTCTTGTGATCCTCACAGTGGCTCTATGGCATGTACTATTATTGGCACTATTTCACAGTCAAAGACACTGAACCATGGAGCAATCATTATTCCCCAGCCAGTAAGAGGGGTCACAGGACTTTAGAGTCAGATGATCCAAGTCATGAGCCCACATTTTTAGCTCCTTTCCCTGCCCTCAAGGAGATTATATAATAATGATATATCATTGACTCCTTCACTCATGCAGACATTCAGTGGGCATTTACAGAACATTATATATTATATAATAATGATATATTCCATTGACTCCTTCACTCATGCAGACATTGAGTGGGCATTTACAGAACATCCACTATATGCTAGGAAGAGTGCTAGGCTCCAAGGATATAAAATCCAGGCAGACCTGGACCCCAGAGTTGTAGGGACAGAGGACTAGGTATCCTTTCTCTGGTTTCCTTCAGGGCTCTGTTTACTGCACTGCATTTGCCTTACTCCCTAACTAGACCCACAGCAACTCGATGCCAAGGGTGTGTCTCATGCACCTCGGTATCAACAGCCTCCAAGCAGCATGCCTGGCATGCAGGAAGTTCCCAGCAAATATTTGTTGGATAGAATGTAAGCAGGTCTTGAAAAAGGTCCAGGTGTAAGAAAATGATTCCCTGGTTCATTGCCTGATCCAGCGAAGGAACATCCATGATATAGTCCATGTAAGGTAACTTGGCTGACAATATCCTCTTGTGGAGGTCTCTCTGGATGTCCATATTGGAGATTTAGTTTCTTCAGTTAGCTCCTGGAATCTATCACAAACTTGGACCTAAGCAAATCAAATGCTTTTAAATAGTAGCATTAATATCTAGAATCATGATATAAGTGGGTGAATATATGACTTTTGGAGTCAGACATACTTGAGTTTGAATGTCAGCTCCACCCCTAATTGTCTTTTTCCTATGTCATTTAATTTCTCTGATCTTCAGTTTCCTCATCTGTACAATGGGAACAGTAATCTACTTGCTCGGATCATTGTGAGTGTCAAATGGTATGACAGTTAATTTTATGTATCAATCTGACAGGGTTACAGTACCCAAATATTTGGTCAAAAATTACTCTGGATGTTACTGAGCTTGTGTTTTTTGTAGATAAGATTAACATTTAAATCAGTGGACTTTGAGTAAAGATGATTTTTTGTGTTGGTGGGCCTCATCCAGCCAGTTGAAGGCCATAAAACAAAGACTGACCTTCCCTGAACAAGAAGGAATTCTGCCAGCAGGCAACTTTCATTCTTGAACTGCACCATTAGCTCTCCTGAGTCTCCAGACTGCTAATCCACTGTGCAGATTTTAGACTTGCCAGCCTTCACAATCACAAAAATCATTTACCTAAAAGAAATCTCTTGGTGCACTCTGTTGGCTCAGTTGAAGGAACAGTGACTCTTGATCTCAGGGTCATGAGTTTGAGTCCCATGCTGGGTGTGGAGCCTACTTTTTTAAAAAAAAGATTAAAATAAATCTCTGTGTGTGTGTGTGTGTGTGTGTGTGTGTGTGTGTACAGATTATGTATATATGTGCATTCACATATATCATTTTGATTCTGTGACTCTGAAGAATCCCAACTAATACAAATGGTATGATTCATGAAAAGTCTCTGACATACAGCATGTTCTCAATGGATATTAGTTTTATTCCCCTTTCCCAGAGACCTTCAGCCTCTTCATTCCACAAGTAAACAGATGGTAGTCCAAAGAGGTATATACACTTGTTCACTCTCCCAATGTAACCTTGAGGAGTTTGAGAAGATGAATGAGATAATCAGCTTTGAGCATCACAATTTAAACTACAAAACATCTGCTCATGCCTGAAGGGACCATTTCATTTTCTACAAAGAGTCCTTGAAAGGACTTCAGAGATCATCTGATCTAAAAACCACAAGATGCTGGTCTAAGGAGTACATAGTGGTATTGCTGGTTTTTGGGCTTTGGGTTTTGTTGTTGTTGTTGTGTTTTGTTTATTTTTTACTCATGCAAACTTTTTATAATTTTTTTTTAATTTAAGATTTGAAAGATTTTGGCTCAGGTCGTAAAAGTCTGCATTCTTGGCTCCTCTTCATGAGTAGAAGATCTGGTGACCTCGGGTGTGCATACTTGGAGCTGAGAGGTCGCTGACACCATAGACAGGACACAGGTCATTGGGCCATTTTATTCATTTGTGTCAAACCCTGTAGACATTTGAGTCTGTGAACTTTTATGTCCTCCAGCTCCTTCAGTTCAGAAAAGAGGAAGCAAAGATTCAGGAGGTCTAAGGTACTTGTTCAAGGCTGTGTGCCAGATTGGCAGAGCCAAGTCTAAAACCCCACATTCTTGCCTCCCAGGTCTCTTAAAATATGCTCTATTCCAAATGAGCACAAATGCTCTCATTGACAAATTAGGTGATTCCAAAAGGTCTCTTGTTCCCCCATAAGGCTTATTTATTTCAGCAGTAACATCAAGTTTAGTGTCACAAACGAAGGCAGAGCTTTAAGATGAGGCTAAAATGCGAATAGTCTTATTTATCTCTGTGTTTATAAGCACAGTCCTGGGATCAGACCAAACCTGGCTTTGCCATTAGCTTGGGCAAGTTTCTCACTTTTCTAATAAGAGTTATACATATCACACAGTGTAGAGGGTGAGGATTAAATGAAATATTTCATATAAAGTGCTCAGTACACTGTCTGGAATATAGTAAACATTCTATAAATATTGTTGAATTAAGACCTCAGAAGAATTAAAGTAAATATGGCAAAATTAGCATTGTAGCTAAATGATTTTCCATCTGCAAATATGTATGTTCACAGTGACTCCACAAATTCAAATCCTCAGCTTCTCCCATTTTACATACCCATTCATGTATTCTTTTGGTCTAACCTGCAAAACATTAAGTATGTCAATACAAACATATTAATTAAAGTTCCAGATTTATTCATGGTTATTTTTACCCTTAGAATAGACCACACTAATAATACACAATAAGGTATTATGTTACAACAAGACAACTCTTGAATCCAGGTACCTGGGAGGCTCAGTCAGTTAAGTGTTCGACTCTTAATTTCAGCTCAGGTCATGATCTCACCGTTTGTGAGATCGAGTCCCACTTTGGGCTCTGCACTCACAGTGGGGAACCTGCTTGGGATTCTCTCTCCCTCTCTCTCTGCCCTTCCACCTCTCACTCTCTATCTCTCAAAATAAATTAATTAAAAAAAACAAGTCTTGAATTAATTCCTATTGTCTGGGTGGTTGAGTTATCAATGTGACATACATACAGTTAGGTTAATTTGCGGTTGTCTATATTGATTTTAGGGTCTGCTTTATTTCATCCTTGATGATTTCATTTTGGTTTTTAATATGTTATACTTCAGTTTCAATCAATATGTTGAACTATGTTATTGTACATCACTGTGTTATTAGAATTAGAGTAATGAAAAAGACAGGTGTCTTCTAAAAGCTTAGCCAGTGCAGAGGAACAGACATTTAAATAGACCATTATTATAAGCTCTGTTTTGGAGATGTCCACGGAGAGCTGAGGTATGTCTTAGTGCCATGAGCCATAGACAATGGGGCTTAATAAAGCTTGTTGAATGAACGAACGAATGAATGAATGAGTGAATGAATGAAAGAATTTGTCATTGTGTTTGTCCACTCTAGATTGTGAGCTCTGTAAGGTGAAGACTCAACCTGATTCATCTTTGTATCCCAGGTTTGGCCAGAGCTGGGCTGACATCTATGCGTTTTAGAATGGAAAGCAACCATCCAAGGGTCCTACATGCAGCACTGGCCCTAAATTAACTCCAAGGATGCCAAATTTTTCAGTTGCTGGAGTAGCTATCCTTTTCCGCTCTTTTCAAACTCATCACTTGCTGCCCTGCACTCTGTTCTTGCCCTTTGCTCCAGTCTAGGAGGGAGCTTAGTCCCTCCTCCTCCCTGAGACACACCCTTTCAGCCTCCCGGCCTTCCAGCCTCCCTTTGGGCACTTTGGGCTAACCACCCACCTCCAGCCTCTTTGATTCTTTCTTATGCAGAATCTCTGCCTCTAGCCAGGCATGACAAAAGGCAAAGCCCAATGACCTTTCACAGAAGACTTTCCTTGACCCGCCTAGGCTTCAGAGTTCTAGATAACCATTCCCTTCAGTTCTGAACTTATTTCCATTGATTTTTATTGTACTTCTCACTAATTGCAGTTTATGTGTAATGAAAACTTACTGGGCGCTAGGAACTTTATTTGCTTCGTCTTGTCTAACTTTCACAGCCGTCTGACAGAGGCATATTTCATAGATGGAAAAGCTGAAGTCCAGGGTATATGCGTAACCTGTCCAAAGCCACAGCTAGTAGATAGCAAAGGACCAGGCTGGCCGCTGCACCCACTCTCCATCCCTTCACCACTGGGTGCCCCCAGCACCCTTCCCAGAGAAGCAGTTCAGTAGTTTGCAATTTCCCAGCTCATTCTGATCTCTGGGCAGGTTTTGGCGCTGCTCCCCTTCTCTTTGTGGAAATATCTTCACGTTGATTTGCATGCCACTGCACTCTCTGGTCCTCCTCCTATCTCCCTGACTGTCTCTCTCCTGCCCTTCTTCCCCACAATTCCTGGACCTGGGCAGTCCCTCCAGAATCTGTTTCTGGACCTTTTCTCTCTTCACTCTGTTCTCTGATGATCTCATCTCTGCTGGCTTCTTTAAGACTCCTCACCCCAGCTCTGGTCCTGAGTGGACCTCTCCAAATGCATGTTTCACGATGTCCACACCCATCACACCCAAACCACTCTCTCCCTTCTCTCCTCCCAGGGGGTAGCTCCCTTCACTCCACTACCCTGGGACATGGCATCTACCACTCTCTGTGCCCACAGACAGCTGGTGGCTCCTGGGCTGTGCCTCACATCCTTTTGCCCTTACCGCCTCTCGCTTGGATCTTGTGGTGACACCTTCATCGGTCCCCTCCCTGCCCTGCTTGTGTTCTTTTCAATGCACAGCACAATCCATACAACCGCACAGGAGGCTCTTCCAAAATCATTCCCTTGATCATTGATTGAGTCAGTAATGATTTATGGAGAACAGCTGTGCCAGGCACTGTCGTTTGGAGATTATATGACTTCTCTATATTAAATCATCAGTGATTCTCTTCCTTAATGTTAAATGAAAGAAAACTTAAATGAAAGGCAATGCCAGCTTGCCAGCTAGAGGAATATCTACCTCCTTTACTGATAAGGAAGCTGGAACCTCTTCACAGTTCCATCTGAGAATACCTATTGAGTACCTCCTCCAGGCCAAGTACTCTCCAGATGCTGGGGTTTAGCAGCAAACAAGACCTTGTACACTATTCCTTATGTATTTTACTTATGATAAGTCTATTAATTTATTCAACAAACGCCTACCGAGCACCTACTATGTGCTAGCCCTTTTCTAGGAATACAGCGATGAATAAAACTGACAAAAGTCCCTGCCCTTTTAGAACTTACAGCCTAGTGAAGGGAGAGAGAAAATAAATACGTACATATGTAAATACTATGTCATGTGGTGCTAAGTGATTTGGGATGCAGCTGGGCAGAGTGTACAACCTGGCTCTACCCTACTCGAGCTCTGGGGCTTTGGTCAAACTACATAACTTCTCTGTATCTCACATTCATCATCTATAAAATATAGTAGTAATAAGGCTCACATCATAGGGAATGTTGTGAGAATAAAGCAAGATATTTTGGAAGTGCTTAAGATAGTCCCTAGCACATAAGAAGTACTACGAAATTTTAAATAAGTGTGCAGGGGCAGGTAAGTGGCTCAGCCAGTTGAGCATCCAACTCTTGATTTCAACTTACGTCATGACCTTGGTTTCAACTGGTCTTGGTTTCAACTTACAAACATGACCAGTTTGTGGGTTCGAGCCCCACATCAGGCCCCATGCTGACAGTGAAGAGTTTGCTTGGGATTCTCTCTCTCTCTCTCTCTCTCTCTCTCAATAAATAAAAACTTTTTTTTCTTTTTTTTAATAAATTTTTTTAATGTTTTTATTTTTTATTTTTGAGAGACATAGAGACAGAGCGTGAGCAAGAGAAGGGCAGAGAGAGAGGGAGACACAGAATCGGAAGCAGGCTCCAGGCTCTGAGCCATCAGCACAGAGCCTGACGTGGGGCTCGAACTCACAGACTGTGAGATCATGACCCGAGCTGAAGTCGGCCGCCCAACCGACTGAGCCACCCAGGTGCCCCAAAGCTTTTTTTAAAAAGTGTGCAGAAAAGGGGCAGAGGGCTATAAGATGCATGAAGGAGTACAATGGAAATAGGGTGGTCAAGGAAGACTTCATGGAAAGACATTTAAACCAAGACATAGGGAGCAAAGAGACCTCACCATGCAGATACCTAGCAAGTGTTGCAGGCTGAGGAAGTAGCCAGCACAAGGCCCCAGACGGGGAATGGCAAGCAGCAAGGAGGCCATTGTGGCAGGAGCAGATGAACAAAGGAAAGAAAGGAGAAGATGAAGGCACTGAGGCATGGGATGGGGGAAGCCCCTGGGACTCATAGTCCATCTTGGCCTTTGCTCTAGTGCACCGGGGAGCCTTTGGGGAGTGTTAGCCTGGGGAGCGGATGCTATTTGTTTTGTCTTTCAAAAGCACCATTCTGGCTTTTCTGGGGAGAATAATTGCAAAGGAGCAGACTTAGGAAACCAATCAAAGAGACTTTTTCAAGAACCCAAGGAAACTAGGGGCTTAAGCAGGATGGCAAGATGTGGTCAGATTCTGGATATATTTTGGAGGTTGAGCTTATGGGATATTCTGGAGGCTGGATGTGGGGTCAAGAGAAGAGTGAAGGAGTGTAATACAAGAGGAGTACTGGGCACTATGAAAGCATGAAGAGTTCTGGGAGAGGACTGGAGAAAGCAGACAGGGAGGCCCCAGGGCAGGAATTAGTACAGAAGAGCCATTGAGATGTGGCCTCTGAGATGACCATCCCATTTAAACATCAGCCCCCTCAAGTCAGTGTTCTTGTCCAAATGCTTAATCCTTTGAATTCCCAGAGCATATGGAAAAAGAGCCAGAGCAAACATGCTCAACGGCACTGTCAAGTCCGCTCTGAGTACAGGAAAGATGGGCTACTATACCAGCATGATTGTCTGCCTCCCTCTGCTGGCCATTCTTGTATTTCAGTTTACACACTGACTGTTCGTTGCTGGATGTTCCGATATACGCTTACCTTGCATAGTTGCCATAGCTTTCATTTATATTATTTTTTTAGTTTTATTTATTTATTCATTGAGAGTGAGAGAGAGAGAGAGAGAGAGAAACCCAGACAGGCTCTGCACTGTCAATGCGGAAACAGGTGAGGGGCTCAAACTCACCACCCGTGTGAGATCACAATCTGAACCAAAATCAAGAGTCAGATGCTTAACCAACTGAGCCACCCAGGTACCCCTGTATATTCGTTTTTATAAGGGCATCTTTACATAGGGTCAGGTTTGTAAAAACTCTATTGTTTCCTTAAATTTCAAGATAATTGAAAAACAATAATGTCATCATCATAGTCATCAGACCACACCAGTAATTCACTTTTGTTTCAGGCTTTTCCCAACATTTTCTCCTGCATTATCTCACTGGATCTTGTATCGTCTCCGTGAGGTAGGTAAGATGTCCATTTTATACCAAAAAAAAAAAACCCAAAAACAAAACTAAGGCTCAAAAAGTTGGGCCTTTCTGCTCTGGAATTGAGGTAAAATGTTTTGCTGTGAATCCAATCTTCTTGTCACTGGAAAATGTGCCTCACAAGACAGAAAACCTTGAATAATTTGAAAACCATAGATATACACCCACCATAACACTTCTTTCAATCTTATATAATGTTTTCCTAATCTCCCTCATGATAGGCACTATTTGTTGCCTTCTAAAGCCACACCAGGCACAGCACCAACTGTAAGAAGTACACCAGGCCATTTAATACCCTCCATCTCTTTTTGAAGTAACTTCCATTACTAACCCCATTTTACATGTCCACTCTCTGAAGAGTAGACAGGAATTGACTTACCCACGGTGCCTGAGTGATTCACTAAATGCCAAAGCTGGGATTTGAACCCAGTTCCAGATTCCACACTGTTTTCTTCCTCCACCCCATCCTTGCCCTGGCTTTCTCTTCCTGTCTGGACATCCAAGCCTACAGCCATCTTGTCCTATGTAGAGCATGACTCAGGGCATTTCTCTTTTTCCCTCTCAGTACACTGTTGCCCTTTCCCCTTCCATTTAGTCTTCAACTCAGAAAACTTCAAATGTTAATTAAATGTGACCTTGCATTGATTCATAGGACAATTTAATTTTCATGCCTACATTGTGTTCTGAGATGTGTCATAGCTGTTAGGTAAGCAGGTATGTGGGTAGGTACTGTCCTCACTTTACAGGTAAGGAATCCGAAGCTCACAGAATTTCCGGCTGGGAAATCTCCTTTGACTAAGCATCAGAAGACTCATGTTTAAGACCTAGACTTTGTTTACTATCTTCCTGACCTTGGACAGGTCTTTCTACCTCTCTGGGTTTCTAGTTTCTCATCCATAAAACGGGAATACTCATCCAAGTCACAGAGTGTTTCTAAGGACCAAATGCATGTAAAAACTATTGGCAGCTGTAAAGTGTTACATGCTCGACCTCGACCTTTTCTGTGCACATTTATTGAGACCTTCCTTATCGACTCAAATATGATTAAGTATTAAGCTTTGGAGTCTTACTTTCTAGATTCATATCCAAGCTCCACCAGTTCACATTGGTGTCCTTGAGCACTTTATTAAATCTTTCTAAGCTTTGTTCCACCCTTGTTTCCTTTTTAGAAGGAATCATAATAGCAGCCACTGCGCAGGATCGTGGTGAAGATGAAAGGAGATGAGAAGACTATTGAGAGCAGTCAGCACTGGGCTGTTCTTGCTGCTATGGTTATACTCATCATGATCTGGTTATTCTTCAAGGCACTGTGTGAGACTATATGAAAAGACACAATCCCTCAAGAGGTGGCTGGATACAGAGGAAGAAGGGAAGGGAGCTGATCCTGAGAATGCACTCCGTGTCATTTCTTTACCTCATGCTCTTAACTGCATTATTCATCAGGATATATGAATAAGCAATCATATATTAACTGCTAAGTTTTCAAAGTTAACATTTCCATTTGCCATTAAGGAGATTTCCAAGTCACCCAGAGAAGTCTTTTTGGGGAGTGTGCTGTCGGCAAGACTCTTGCTCAAAGAGCTGCCAGATCTGCGAGAGTCACCTTTGAGTGGGAGGAGCTTATGCTACAGATAAGTGACTGGATACACACACACACACGCGCATATATATATATATATACACACATATATATTACATATATGGAACATATATTTGCTCTTATTGTTATATATAATATATGTGTAACATATATATTACATATATATAACATATATATTTGCTATTATTGTTGTTTACTAAGCTATAGTAAATTGTTTTGTTTTGTTTTTTCTTTTTATATGGAAATGATGGACTTTAACCACCAATGAACTTTTCTGGATTTGGATAAAAGTGGGAAGCAGTGGGATATCAGAATTTGGAATAACATATTTTCTCTACTGTAAATGCCCAATAATTTGAAATGTATCATCAATAAATAACAACTTTTCAGAAAAGATACCAAATTTAAGATACTCTGAATTTTTGAAATGTGAAATGAATAAGCTTGTTGAATTTGAAGAAATAGGTTAGAGCTTGCCTTTGTTTGACATTTTTAACTTTCCAGAATATTCTTTTTAAATTTTATTTTATTTTAGAAAGAGAGAGCACACAAGGAAGAGGGGCAAAGGGAGAGAGAAAGAGAGAGAGAGAGAGAGAGAGAGAGAGAGGAGAGAATCTTAAGCAGACTCCATGCTCAGCACATAGCCCACTGTGGAGCTCAATCCCATGACCCTGGAATCATGACCTGAGCTGAAATCAAGAGTCAGATGCTCAACCAACTGAGCCACCCAGGTGCCCTTCCGGAATATTCTTATATCCAGCTTCAATCCACTTGGGTCACACACTCAGCCAACACTTATCCTCTTCTTTTCTGGGTTTACACCCACTTGCCTTTGTTGAAAAATATGTTAATCTTTAGCAAAGAAAGAAATTTAAAAAACAAAGTACTCAGAAAACTTGACAAATGTCCTTCAAATCAGCCCCAATATTTGTGGTAGATCCAATATCCAGCCCCAAGGATGGTGCCTGTAATGACTCAGAAAATGGAAAAGCCCAGATCCCTTTCTCCAGTTTGAAACTCACCCTTGCTTCTTCTGACTTTCTTGAAAATCAGGCGACATCCATGTTGTAATTCAAAAACTCAAAATGGTTTTCTATAAATGCATTTAAACACCAATAGTGTTTATTATAAATCCCCCTGATGTGACGCTGAATACATTAAAAATCCAAAGATAAACTATAGCCCCATAACCAAACACGAGACACATTTATCAGCATAATGAGATGTTGGGCCTCCAGTAGGGTAATATCTCAAACTACCATGGCTCAGAATTTTCTTTTAGTAAATATGGAAAAGGAGTCCCTGGGTTACAAATACCTGAGTCAAAAAAACGCCTTATATATACAAGTCAGCCAGGGCTGTATGGGTATAGAGGACCCCTTTTCACTGAGTGGCAGACCATCGAATGAGTCCCTGGGAATGAGCAGTGCCTTGATAGTGGAATCCAAGGCTCAGGTACTGTTTTCACCCAAGAACTTCACAATAGACCTGAAAGAGAGTTGCCTCTCTCTCTGTTAGAAACAAACTCAGGGAATGAAGCAGCATGCACGAAGTCCTACATCTAATTAATAGCAGAGTTGGGACTCTGACTTCAAGTGAGGATGACCAGGTGTCCCATTTACCTGAGACTGAGGAGATTCCTGAGATGAGGGAATTTCAGTGCCAGCATTGGACAGTCCTGGGCAAACCAAGACAAATTGGCCACCCTGTCTCCAAGTCCAGTGTTCTTTCTACTAAAAGAGGCTGCTGTTGAGGTGGCCATCCAATCTGGGTTAACAATATGAGAATTTCAAACAGCTAGTTAAAAACGATTTTGTGTGCTCCTCCTCCTCAGCTAGTTCCATTATGCCTATCCACAGCACTGTATCATGACTGGTGATCCTGAAGCAGGTTATGAGCTGAATTTATTTTGTATATCTAATCATTACCCTGAGGTAAAAAGGTACTTATTCCTAAAGAATTAATCATGGACAGAACAAAATGGCTTACATTTGAAAATCCGTGGGGGCACTTGGGTGGTTCAGTCAGTTAAGCCTCCAACTTTGGCTCAGGTCATGATCTAATGGTTTGTGGGTTCCAGCCCCCAACCAGGATCTGTGCAGACAGCTCAGAGCCTGGAGCCTGCTTCTGATTCTGTGTCTCCCTCTTTTTCTGCCACTCCCCCATTTTCTCCCTCTCTCTCTCTCTCTCTCTCTCTCTCTCTCAAAAATAAATAAACATTAAAAAAAGAAAGAAACCTGAATGAAAGAAAGAAAGAAAGAAAGAAAGGAAGGAAGGAAGGAAGGAAGGAAGGAAGGAAGGAAGGAAGGAAGGAAGAAAGAACAAGAAAGAAAGAAAAGAAAATCTATTAAGATAGGAGGATATCACAATGGCAGCCCAGCTGTGGTATCTGCAGGCCCGGAGGTAGGGAGTTAAATTCTCAACGGACTTGCTGTATTATAACAAAGCACTGAACATTAATAGTAATATATCCTTCCACTGACTCCAGATTTTATGAGACCGAAGAGCTATTATAATGACCATTCAATTGGAGTCATAAAATAAATTTATGGAGATGATTTTGCAACTTTAACTGGAAAGAATATCTTGGTTGCTATAGATAGAATTGGCATTGGCAAAACAATACAAACCTTGCTTTCTTTAGTCAAGCAGTTTAATCCAAAGATGGTCAGCATTGCAAGTTTGCTGGTGAAAGAGCTCCCCTAAATCATTCTGTGTTGGATGGATGTGAAATTCCAGACTGATTTGTTGTGCGGTATGTCCTTGACTATATATAGATCAGACTGTGTTGCATGTGAAATTGCAGACTGATTTGTTGTAGGATGTGTCTTTGACTATAATTAATACATCAAAGATTTAAATCATGTTTGTGTCATTAGCAAAACTGGAAAAGGAAAATATCAAGACTAAAATGAGAGCTCAAGTTGAGGGGCAGAGTTTGGGAACATGCGGAGTCACATTGTCATTACCAGCAATATTGTTAAATGGTCGTGTTCTGTGGCCATCTGCATGGTAGAGCTTTTTGCATGTACCTTCTGAGAATTTTATCTGTTTTGTATGGCAGAAATACTAGTGGCTGCCATCCTGAACTCACTCTTTTGCTCTGAGTGATAGGCTATTATCAGTTCTCTTTGGATGGATTGTTGTTTCACTTATGAATGAAAACCTTTAACAACAAAACAAAATATTTCCATAAGAGACATTTAAAAAGAAGATATATTATTAATTGCCCTATTAATTTTTATAGTCCTGAATTCATGAAAGGAATAGAAGTAACTGAACATTGTTATTTAAAGTATTATATACTTTATAAATAAGATGCACTCAGTTTTCTTATCTGACAGTGTCTAAGGGGTATTATTATAAACTAAACCATGTTTCCTGAAATCATTTTAGTTGCATTTCAGTGATATTAACTGAAATTTTCTCATTTGCTCAGACTGTTTCCAGTGAGTCTTCTTCCATGGTTCAGTATATTCCCAAAACCTTTACTTATTTTGAGATTTTCAATGTAGAATCCTCAAAGATTCTTAAAGCCTCTTAAATCAACAACAAAAAACATTCTTTTTTAAAAAAAAACACTGTCCATTGATAAACTACACATTGAATGGCAGGGACAGGACTAGGTGAGGCAAATATCACACCCAGGGAATTATAAAGCCCTGAGAATGACACCTCCCTAAACTTTGTGCCCTCAGTAACTCTTTTTAATTCACTCTCGTCCTGACTCTGCCAAGTAGAACAGACGTGGATAACATTCTTGACCTGGCTCTGAAGTGTCCTATTCATTTTTAAGTTTCTGATTGAAAACATACGTGTGCATGCCCAATTTGGTAACGTTGCATGAATTTAATGTCTTACTTGTGTCAACTCAAGGGGAACACCCCATCTTGATATCTACGTTTTCAAACACTTTATCATTTATGAAGGTTTCCATCTAATTCTACCAACTTTTTTTCTTCCATACATAAGTCATTTGTATAAAATCTATTTCTATCAGCTATTTTTAAAAACATATTGACATTTCTATATAATTTGAAGATTAGACTCTCTTTTAAACCATGGAGATTGAAGGTCACTCTACCCCAATATGTTTCAAAGAGTGTATGTCCCAATTTCTAGAGAAAACACAGTTATAGTGATCTCCTGATAATTTCAAACCCATGGGTGAAATATTTGAAAGGAAACCTAGAAGAATACATCTGGCTTCACAGTACCGAGGACTGTTCCTGGCTTTCAGGGATCAGAACAGTTGAGTTCCAGAAGCCTTAGAGCTTAGCTGAGAGTCTTCCTCCTGAGTTCTCAGATGAACAAAGTGTACATATATGGACAATAAGAGTAATGATAACAGGCATCTGTTGCACATTTATTATGTGCTAAGGAGTAAATTCTGCCCATGAGCCAGAGTCAACCAGCTGCCTCTCCAATATCCATTTTTAAGTGTCCTTTACAGGAATAGCATTTTTATGGCTGGACAGAATAAAGCCTTCATTTTCTGGCCTTCTCTCCCACTGTGTGAAGTCACATGAGTAAGTTCTAGCCATTAGGGTGTTATCAGAAGTGCCCTATGGCAGTTTTCTGAAAACTTACTCAAGAGACGGTGCAGATTTACTCTCTGGTTCTTTGTCATCCTTTTCCCTCTCTCCTATTGCAAGAGTTTGATGACTGGGATCCATCTTGGTCCATGAAACCAACAGGGTGCATCATAATGATGAGGGAGGAAGTCAGGTCTCTGAAAAACATCTGAGCAGAGCCATCTTATCAGCCGCAGACCCTCTCCTCTGGGCTCTTTGAGAGACAAATAAACACCTATCAGATTTAACTCACTGTTATCACGGGGCTTCTGCCACTTGAAGATAAATCTAATTTTTACTAATTCTCAGCCTTACTAAAATCCATCAAGGTAAGCTATTATTATTTTACAGACCAGGAAACTAAAGCTCAAAAAGCTTATGACAATGGAAGAAAGAGCTGGAATCTTCACAGTCCTGGAGCCTGGGATTGGCGAAGACTCCATGCTGCCCCCTGGGGCCACTTCTGTTCTCACTCTCACCATCTGTCAAATGGGGACTCCATATGACAGAATAATCTCTAAAAAAATAAAATAACAACAATAACAAAACAGCTATTTACTGAATCTATGTGGCTAGCCAGGTGCTCTTCATTTTACACTTAAGGAAGCCAAGGACCAGAGAACTTTGGCCAACGTCTCACAACACATAAGAGATGCAGTGAGATTCAAGCCCAGGGTGGGGCCCAGAGCCTTATTCAATAACTAAATTTTACTGTCAGACAGAATATGCTTGGCTGCAGACAGTGCATGCTGAGAGATAGTGGCAAGAGCAAGCACCAAGGAAGCTACAAGGCTAGGGCTGAGGAAGATGGAGGAAGAACATCGTCGTGTGAGAGGCCTGCAGACAAGCAAGGACACAAACCTCCCCAGTTGTTACCACTGATCTTGGTTACCTTTCTTCCTACTGCTCAATTATAAAGGCAGGGTGGGGGGAGGGATTCTAATTTTAAAAATGACTCCATAGGTGAGACACAGCCTTCCTTCAGGTTCTGCCTCTCCAGCAGGCTCCATCTGCCCAGCCTGGCCTCTGCCAGCACCCTGAAGGGCACCAGCCACTGAGAGGGACATGCAGCCTGTCCCTCCAAAGTCGAAGGGTGTTGCCAGCTGCCTTGCATCTCCTAGTTCTGTGTAGACTTGGAGAATCCTTAATTCATAAATTCTTCAGCCACTCCCAAAGGAGTTCCAAAAGGACACATCAACCTCCATGTTGCCAACGATAACAACTCCTTTCCTAAGGTTGTCTTTATCTTCATCTCTTTCATTTCTGACATTTCCGTCCTCTGACCTTTTCTCCTCTCGTCTCTTATAAGTGGCTTACGGTCTACCACTCTGGCCATTCCCTCTCCGATCCTATTCATGCATCCTTCACACTCCCAGTGCTGGGTAGAAGTGTGCCCATACCTTCTTGACAGTTTTTCTACCTCCAGTGGTACCACTTTCCAAATTAATCTCCATAAAGTCACCAGGATGATCTTTCCACACTATAAACTTGATCATGCGTCTGCCCTGTTTAATACCTTCCCATGTGTCAAAACCACAGTGAGATACCACCTCACACCTGTCAGAAAGGCTAACAGTAACAACTCAGGCAACAACAGATGTTGGCGAGGATGTAGAGAAAGAGGATCCCTTTAGGACTGCTGGTGGGAATGCAAACTGGTGCAGCCACTCTAGAAAACAGTATGGATGTCCTTCCAAAAATTAAATATACAACTACCCTATGACCCAGCAATTGCACTACTAGATATTTACCCAAGGGATACAGGTGTGCTGTTTTGAACGGGCACATGCACCCCAATGTTTATAGCAGCACTATCAACAATAGCCAAAGTATGGAAAGAACCTAAATATCCATCAATGGATGAATTGTTAAAGATGTGATACATCTATACAATGGAGCATTACTTGGCAATCAAAAAGAATGAAATCTTGCCATTTGCAACTACGTGGATGGAACTGGAGGATATTATGGTAAGCAAAATTAGTCAGTCAAAGACAAATATCATATGACTTCACTCATATGAGGAATTTAACATACTAAACAGATGAACATAAGTGAAGGGAAATAAAAATAATATAAAAACAGGGAGGGGGACAAAATATAAGAGACTCTTAAGTATAAAGAACAGAGGGTTGCTGAAGGGGTTGTGGGAGGAGGGATGGGCTAAATGGATACGGGGTATTAAGGAATCTACCCCTGAAATCATTGTTGCACTATACGCTAACTAACTTGGATGTAAATTAAACAATAAATAATTTTTTTAAAAAACCTTCCCATGTGTGCTCAGTGGTAAAAACGATACCCACAAATCCCTCCCATTTCTATACACACATTCTTTTGCAACATGAATTTGCACTTTCCCTGACCAAGAGGTGGACTTCGTTTCTCTGTCCTTTGAATCTGGGCTTGGCCATATAACTAGCTTTGATTTGCATTGCTCATAATATGGTGGTGTTGTTGTTGTTTTTAATTTCTCCTTAGTAGATTTCCTTTTTTAGAGAAATTTTAAGTTTACAGCAAAATTGAAATGAAAGTAAGGAAACTTCCTATATAACCTCTGTCTCCAAATATACACAGCCTTCCGCTACATATAGCCTCTTCCACTATGGTTATTTTTTTAATGGAAATAAAATAAATATAGCAAAATAAGGGATGAATAAGCAAATTATGGTATGATTACATTGTGGGATGTTCTTTGCCAATTAAAAATGAGAATGCAGGGGCACCTAGGTAGCTCAGTTAAGCATCCGACTCTTGACTTTGGTTGAAGTCATGATCTCATGGTTCATAAGTTCAAGGCCCACATTGGGCTCTGTGCTAACAGTGAGGAGCCTGCCTGGGATTCTCTCTCTTCCTTTGTCTCTGCCCCTCTCCTGCTTGCACGCACACACATTCCCTCTCTCTCCAACTCTCTCTTTCTCTCTCAAAATAACTATAATAAACTTTAAAAAATGCAAAAAATATGTTTGCAACATATTGAAAAATTCAGGTCACTGAAGGGCGATACCATTCCTCTCAACATGTTATCTATTTCATTAGATCTCGGATGTCCTCAGTTGTAAGATGAGCCATTAACATACTCATCATTAAGAAGAAAGGTACTTACTGCCAATGAAACTATGACGTGCTGGATTTTGAACATTGATTCTAAGACATATCTTGATTTCAGAAATTCTAAAATGTGAAAAAAAAATTTCCAGCAGTGCATGTGTGATTTATATGAAAAATGTGCAATATATACATAAGATAATCCCTGGATGGTAAGATTATTGATGATTTCATTTACATTTTTTACTATCTGTATGGCTTTACATTGATGAAATGGGAACTTGGCTAATAAAACCATTTTAAAAGAAAACTAATCAATCCCCCCTCTTTGGGAAGCTTTCATCCTCTGATTCCTGCCATCTAGCAATGTGCCATGGGGCACATCTAGATCCTTTACAGTCCTAACCATGTCATCTTTAGCTCTCTTGAAAAACCAGTTTCCCAGTCAACATAGTGGGTAACTGTGAAGTGGGCAGGGTAATGAGTTCCAGGCCCAAGCTACAGCAAAGAGCCTCCTCTCTTTATCGACAGAGAGTCAACCATAAGCTCCATGAATATGGCCCTTGTCTGTTTCTATCAATATTCTGTACTACCATGTGGCAGTCAGAAATGGATCTACTAATAGTGGTGACTGAATGAATAAACAATAAATCAATTATTTAACAGTGTGGCTGAACCAACCAGCAAAGCCAAATCTGGAAGAGGGAACTGAGATTCAGAGGCAAGAATCAAACAGGGTATTATGGAGACAGAAGCAAATACTTTCTGAATTTCTATGACATGTCTAGGGTTGAGGATAAAGCAGACCAAGTCTTACATCCTGGAATGAGATTCAGGATGAAAATGGATGGGGATGGGGGAAGGGATTTGCTGCCCTCTGACTGTGGCTTCCATCTCTAGGTCTAAGGCTGTTACTGGAGTTTTATTGTTTTCCAGCAAAGGGAAGGGAGGAAATGGAAAATCTGGGGCAAATGACTTTGTCTTTAAGGCCACCAGTCAACTGCATTAATCGGGTCCATTTACATCGTATTGGTCAGACCCAACCACTGAGCTGGGAATGTATTGTGTGGTTGGAAACCATGCTCATAGTTAATAATGGAGGTGGGGAAATACTATTTATTTTTAAGAAGGAGGAAATAATGGATATTAGGCAAAAGTCAGCAATCTCCACCATTCCTGTTTGTGGGTTCTTAGGCTTTGTGGTAAGAAAGGGAGACATCCACAGGCACCTGGATGTCTCAGTCAGTTAAGCGTCCGACTTCAACTTTGGTCAAGATCTCATGGTCTGTGATTATGAGCCCCGCGTCATGCTCTGTGCTGACAGCCAAGAGCCTGGAGCCTGTTGAATTCTGTGTCTCATTTCCCCCACTTGCACTCTGTCTCTCTCTCTCTCTCAAAAATAAATAAACATTAAAAATTAAAAAAAGAAGGGAAACATTCATGGCGACAAACTTGACTCCTAAACTATTGCCTACAAGTCAACACCCACCTTCCATGACTCCCAGGAGAAGGATTTTTCTTCACCTGTCAAGGGAAGAAATGGAACCATTGCTCTGTAGCCATAATGTTCCAGAATTCTTTCATGATTCTGTAGTAAATTATTACAGAAAGGTCTACTTTGTTACTTTCATTGTGAAAGTATTTGACATGTTAACGGTCATGAGTGACTCTGAAAAAATAACCCATCTTCACAATTACCCATCTGACAGCACAGACTCAGTGACTCATCCCCATGTTCTAGAAGGCTGACAGCAGAGAGGACACCTAACACCAGTGCACAGAGCTTCCTTCCTCCCACTTGTTGGGCCCAACCAAGCTGTGCCTGGAGAAGCTCCTGACTTCTTTGGCCATGATCCAGACAAAGTCATAAGACTGTGAGCAATAAAGAATAATCTGAGACTTAATGGCTCCCAAAGGGGCTTTTCTCCTTCCAACAATCAACATGGGTCTTATTATTCTGCCCATTCAGGGAAATTCCTAGAAGGCAGCTCTGAGGAAACTGAACTAATTATTGTGGCATTCACAAAGGGAGATTTATTCCTTTCTAAGTGAAGGCTGATGTTGGCTACCCTATTTCTTCTTACACTTTTCCAATGTTCTTTCAGTTTGTTCATTATACTGGGAGACAATGTCTTTATCCAGCATCTTTTTCCTTCTGATTTCATTTACCAAGGAGAGCTACACACATTTACTGTCACCAGAGAGCAGGGGCTTGGGTTGACCATGCTAGTGGAGGCTGCCAAACTCCTGGTTGGCTTGAAGTGTAAACATTACAAATGTCAAATTCTTAGACTTGGGGCAGTGGAGAGGTTGGAGCGGGGAGGTTCTGTTGATATTGTTTGTCAACATCCAGCTTGGGATGGAATGACCCTGCTGGGTGGCAGTACGGCCCTACCCTACCCTCTTTTCCATTGCCCTCGGGATCTCAGTTTCTAAACCAACAGATTTGTCAAAGAATTTCCTCCAATAAAAACAGTTCCAACTTTTTTTTAACCTTGGGGCTCCTGGGTGGGTCAGTAAGTAAGTGTTGGACTTTGGCTCAAGTCATGATCTCACGGTTCGTGAGTTCGAGCCCCACACAGGGCTCTGTGCTGACAGTTCAGAGCTCAGAGCCTGCTTTAAATTTTGTGTCTCCCTCTCTCTCTGCTCAAGACTTTGGCTCAAGTCGTGATCTCATGGTTTGTGAGTTCGAGCCCCACATAGGGCTCTGAGCTGACAGTTCAGAGCCCAGGGCCTGCTTCAAATTCTGTGTCTCCCTCTCTCTCTGCCCCTCCTCTGCTCGTGCTCTGTCTCTGTCTCAAAAATAAATAACCATTAAAAAAAACTAATCTTAATAGAGTCCTTACAATGTATTAAACACTATTCTGAGAATTGTACATCTATCATTGTGTTTCATTCATGCTCTAAACAATCCGAAGAGGTAGGCACTATTATCATCCATTTTATAGGTAGAGAAACTGAGTTCTCTTCTAAGCATATTACATGTATCAAGCCCAGATGGATCTGTGCAGCCATGAACTCGAGGCTAGTGAGCCAAGGAGGAAGGTGTCACACTTCATGTGCCATCCACCATGTGCCATCCACCACACATTCTGGTTACAACAGTCCCCCCTTACCCGTGGTTTCAGTCAACCACAGTTGACCACAGTCCAGAAGCAGATGATCCTCTTTCTGACTTGTTGCCACAAGGATAGTAGTAGACTAACACTAAGTCACAGTTCCTTTGTATTTCCCTCACTTCATCCCATCCTGCAGGCATTTTCGTCATCTCACATCCTCACCACAAGAGGGTGAGTACAGTACAATAAGGTATTTTGAGAGAGAGACCACATTCACTTAACTTTTATTACAGCATATTGTTATAATTATTCTACTTTAATAATAGTTATTGTTGCTAATCTCTTACTGTGCTTACTTTATAAATTCTACCATAGTTCTGTAAGGAAAAAACATAGTATATATGTAACTAGGTATGGTCCACAGTTTCAGGCATCCGCTGGAGGTTCTGGAACATATCCTTCACAGATAAGGGTGGAGACACTACTGTACTTTTATTCTCAGCAACAGTTGAGGCCCTGTCTGGCAGTGACAAAGTGACAGCCAAGTGTCTTCAGGGCAAGAACAACTTTTCTACCTGACCAGTCTGTGGAATAACTTTGGGTGTGGTTCTTGGCTAAGAGTCTTCCAGACTGTTTTCTTGCTCTCCTGGAGAATCTATAAGCTATTGATATGGTCTAGCAATTTATTTCCAGCCAGAGTTGTATTCTGTTGCTGTGGCTGAGATCACTGGCTGACGTAAAATATGAAGTGCTTGGTACATCACACGTCAGTTTTCTCTTCTCTGCAGATCTGCATTGTGCATTAAGCCTTTAAATCTTGTTTCTTTATGTACCTTATTTAGAATCACACATGGGGTGCCTGGGTGGCTCAGTCAGTTAAGCATTGGACTCTTGGTTTTGCCTCAGGTCATATTCTCATGGTTCATGAGTTCAAGCTCCATGTCAGGCTCCATACTCTACAGTGTGGAGCCTTCTTGGGATCCTTTCTCCCTCCCTCTCTCTCTGCCCCTCCCTCACTCATGCTCTCTCTCTCTTTCCCTAAAATAAATTAATAAAAACTTTAAAAAAAGAATAATTCCACAAAGCCCTGTATTATTCTTTTGTTTGTGTAATTTATTTATGTCTATTATAAGTAAATTTTGAACCTGAGATTTACAGAACTCATGAACTTGCCCAATGGGCCACTGTTACTTCCATGGTTTTCCCTACCTTGTGCTGCTTGCACTTCGATCAGGGGATGAATGGCCCTGTGTACTTATGTGAATAAAGTTCAAGGTAAATGCTCTGTCAGGGACCAGTTCAAAGCCTTCTGTGCTTTGTGAATGAGAGCTGGAGGCCAACTAATCACCGCTTCTCAGGGTAGCATACTCAGCTACTGTGTTGTTTAAAAAATATATATGTTAAAATGACAACTTTAGTAGTATAAATAAATAAACTGCTTCATTATTTTAAAAAACTGTGGGAAAACGCCTGGGTTAACACTGCATTCATATAATGCTTTTAAAGTTAGAGCATATTCTAAGCTTACTTTAACAACTTAGTTTATACAGTTTCAATTTGCCATGCATAACATTCGTCCTTGACTTAAAAAAAAAACAACAAAACACCTTCTGGGTAGTATGGATTCTACCTGAGAAACTCAAATCACAGTCTTAGGAATTATTTTAAGGAGAAATGGAATGCCAGGAAGAAAATCAATGGTGTTCCTGCTGGTTCCTTTGTATCAGGGAGCGTGCAGACATGGGTTGAGTATGTGTTTATGTGTCTGTATATTCTTTCAAGTATTTAACCTAAAATTTCAGAACTATACTTGAAAGTGTGTCTCAAATGTTGTAAGGTCAAGAACTATTACAGAAGGAAAGTAGTGAGCCCTCTGGTGGGAGAAAAGGGAACTTGGGTCATGGATCACAGTCTTTGGGTTAAGTATGATAGCAGGTACAAGTTGGGATGGTAAGAGCACATTCTAGAGCAAACACAAATAGAGTGGGAAGATGAGTAAGGAATGAGAGATGAACAGTCAGTAACTCAGTGAAGATGTCGCTTATAAGAAGAAGGATATGGAGGATCTATTTACGTATGTAGGCCAGAAAGTCCCTAGGACTACAGATGGCTGTATGGTCAGTGGTGAAGATACCCAAAGCTAGAACTGCAGACAGACAGGAGGCAGGGATGGGCATCATGGGAATGAAGATACAAAGATGGCATACAAGGAAAGAGTTCCCCAACTCCCTGACATCCCCCAGGCCTCCCCAGGGTGCTCTGCACACAGTGTGAAAACCTTGGGACCAGCCTCTTCTAAATCTCCACCAGCTTTGAACTTGAATGCTTAAATGAGTCTTCTTGGGGGAGGCCTCTCACAAACTGATGGCTACTCTATCTGTTCCATCTGTAGAAGGGGATGTAAAGAACAAAATTTTTCTGACACTTCAAGGGGTATCCTGGCGAAGAAGGAAGGTGCATCAAAGAGCCCAGAAATCAGCAAGCATGCCCATCAGTAAGGCAAAAGGATCCTGAGAGGAGAACAGCCAGGCCACCCAGGGGGTTAGCAGGGACGTATTGCTGAAAACATTTTGCAGGTGGAGTTCATTGAATCCTGGGGCAAGCCTGAGTCTTAATCAGAACTGATCCTGAGCACACTTCTTCATGTCCAGCCCAAACTAAAGCCCATAGGATGTGCCTATGTGGACACAGGGGCCAGTGAAGATCCATGCATTGCCCACAGTGGCTGTAACTACCATGGCTTTTGAAAGAAATTGAATTGCCACCCAGGGGCCGTCAGAAAGGGGTCAACCTTGGTGGAGTGCTTGCTTACATACAAGGAACTGTGCTAGACTGTTGATTGTTGTCATCTTTTAGTCCTCACCACATGTTCATGGACGTAAATTATAATCCTTATTTGAGTGGCAAGGATGCCAAAGTTCAAACTTAAGATATTTCATTCAATATAACAGAGTAATACCAAAATATGAACCCAGAAACTCCTGCCTCCAAAATTTATGCTGTTTTCAATAAAACTAATGGATTCCCTGAAAGACCCTCAAATTAGTTTATTCTTCATTCAACAATTCTACATTAAAAAAAAAGAAAAGAAAACCTAGAAAATCTCCAGGTGTTTGAAAATTAGGCAACACATTTCTACATAACGATTAAATTAGAAAATATTTTTAACTGAATAATAATAAAAAGAGATGCATGAAAACTTAAGATCTGCAGCTAAAGCAGCACTCGGAGGAAATTTTATAGTACTAAGAGATGAATAAGAAAAGAAAATATGCTGAAAATCATATGGTTTATCTTAAGCTTCTATCTTAAGAATCTGGATAAAGCAGGGTGCCTGGGGAACGCAATTGGTTAAGCATCTGACTTTGGCTCAGGTCATGATCTCATGGTTCATGAGTTCAAGCCCTGCATCAGGCTCTGTGCTGACAGCTCAGAGCCTGCTTGGTATTCACTCTCTCCCTCTCTCTCTCTGTCCCTCCTCTGCTCTCTCTTGCTTTCTCTCTCTCAAAAATAAATAAATAAACATTAAAGAAAAATAAGCTAAATAAATAAACGTTAAAGAAAAATAAGCTAAATTAGAAGGAAATTTTATATCCTAATAATAAAGAGAAAAGTGAAAAACAATTAAATAAAAAGATAAAACAAAGCTAAATGTTAGTTCTTTGAAAGAATAATAAAAGTGATAAATCCCCAAGCAAGACTAATCAGGAAAAAAAGGGACAACAACTTGCCAGTATCGGAAAAAAAAATATATTTTATTTGCCTATTATATATGTAAGACACTGAGCATAAGGAGGAAGAGGAAAAAGAGGGGGGGAAATGTGTTTTGAAGCCACTCGAAAAAAATCAGATCAGATTCTATTATATTCAATTTAATCTAACAAGCATTTATTAGAAAAGAACATAAGTCATGTCTGTATAAGCCTAGAAGGAAAGCACATATATTGTGGAGTCAGACAGAGCTGAGTTGAAATCCAGCCTCTACCTTAAACTAAATGTATGACTTCAGGCAAATTTTATAACCTCTATGAACTTCCATTTCCAGTCTACCACATGAGAGATAATACCTATTTCATAGGACTATTGGAAGAGTGGGAAGTAAAGCACTTGGGAGGCTTATATCCTACAGAATTCTTTCCCCAACATGACCCATAACCATGGCATTTATACTTTAACTATCTGTAGAAAGGATACAAAAAAAGATCCTGAGACAAGGTCATTCATTGGGAGATGTATCATTTCTGAGAAGTGTGGGCATTTACCTTCCCTTAATTATCTGTACCAATAAGAGAGGTTTGGTGTGGTGATCTTCAAAAGAAAGGACACTACCAACATATAAACAACATAAAAGCACATATGAAAATTAAAATGAAATAAGTTAATATAAAATTTTCATTTTAATTGTATACCATAATTTTTTCATGAGTATTAGGAAATCAAAGTAAAAACTATTCCAATAATGTAAGTTATTTTAAAACATTGGGGTAAAGGCTCCCGGGTCTAGTGTTGACATCATGACAGAAGATCCCCTCAAGTCCTCAGCTTCCCGGCAGGAGCGTGTCTCCTGGGTCACCCATGCTGATGCATACCACAAGGCTCAAAGATCTGAAACAACCATGCTGATTGGCTCATATCTTAGATCTGCAAGCTGAATACTCAGGATATTTCACACACTGAAGAAGCCTGAGAGGCCTATGACAAGAAAGAGCGGGGGGGGGGGGGGAAGGAGATTAAGAGGCAGTACAATATATCTATGGTTCAATTCCCCAGTGAAAATAGCCTTTCCATTAGGAACAAAAGAATGCATAGACCACTCAGCATCTAAACAATTTCCTCCTCTGCAGTGACAACACAGAGAAAGGTCAAGTCTAGGAGTGAACAACTTAAAGTGTGGCCCAATTTGGTTTCATTTCACTTATAAAGCCATAGAAATAGAGACTGAGAAGCTATGTTTGATGATGATGTGTGAAGATGAAAACAAATGTCTAGCTCTAACATGTCACAGGTATGTGCTATGAATGTCAGCTGATGGTCAGAAACAGCAGAGGCAGCAGTCTGAGATGAGGGACCTCCAATATTTTCTGTTGATTTGCTTTCTTCTCTTCAGAAGCTTCCTGAGAGAGGATTGAGCCACAGAGTCAGACACAGAGAGAGGGTAAAGACTCTCTAGAGGAAGGCTGGTGGCCATCAGCAGGGAGACTACACACCTTTTGCACAGAACAAATCCTAGATAAGAATCTAGCTAGTGAGGGACTCTCAGTTTCATGAAAATGAGATAACAAAGCAATAGGGTCCAGTGGAAGCGGCTGGCCTATGGAGAAAGGTGGAAGTGAGAAATGCGGTTCATTAAGTTGTAGCTGAACCCGATTTTGTTAAATGTGAGCCGAGAAAGAGAGAGATCCTTAGAGGCATCAAGAAGCACCCCTGAGCTTCTGGGATGGGCCATCTCAGGCTTGTCTCTAGCCAACTATCATGACCAGCTGGGCACAGTGGCTCCAAGTGTAGTCATTCCATCCTCACCAATATGGTAACCTGGAATCTTCCACATGAATACATTCTAGGAGTGGGGGGGGGGAAAGTATCCTCTTCCTTAAAGAGATACTGCTATGGGGGAGCCTGGGTGGCTCAGTCAGTTGAGTGTCCAAATTCACCTCAGGTGATGATCTCATGATTAGTAAGTTCGAGCCCCGCGTTGGGTTCTGTGCTGACAGCTTGGAACCTGGAGCCTGTTTTGGATTCTGTGTCTCCCTCTCTCTCTCTCTGTCCCTCCCCTGCTCATACTCTGTCTCTCTCAAAAATAAATAGACATTAAAAAAAATTTTTTTAAAGGAGATACTGCTATGGAAAAGAAATCCAGGACCATTTAGGAATTCTGAAGACATCTTTGCTTTATACTAAATGAGGAGAATGGGAATATGTTCCTTAATTAGTTTCTAATTTGGGGAAATTCAATTTTGGAAAAGAAGTAGCATTATGTTGTTAAGATGATCTCTCTCCATAAATATTAAAATATTCATATCCAGTGTTCCAATAAAATGGACACACTTTGGATATGTTGGACAACGTGTTGACACTGAGACAGTATATATATATATATTTTTTAATAGTTTATTTTCAAATTGGTTTCCATATAACACCCAGTGTTCATCCCAACACGTGCCGTCTTTAATGCCCATGAGACAGTATATTTTGAAGTAACATAGAGGGAGTTCACCCTTTAGGTTCTTAAAAAATATACCACAAGAGGGCACTAACCAGAAAAACATGCTGACATTTTTACCATAATCCAAAAAAGTACTGTTAACCTTCTATTCATTCCACTGGTTAAAACACATGTGAATAAATCCTGTACCTATTTCATCAGGACTGTGAGTGTGTGCATGTAGAAAAAAGGAAAATGATGTGAAGGGCATACAGCCAATGGTAATAGCATTTGTCTCTGAATGGGATTTCTAAAGGGATAACAGCGGAATCCAAAAGAAGTCTAATGTATTTAAATGTATTCACACTTCTGTTTGCCTATTAAACAATCACACCAAAACAGCTGGACAAAAGTTGGCTAAAATGGAAGGTACATCTGACATGGAGTGATTTCAACTTCAGCATATGTCTATATCCATGACATTCACTTTAGGCTCCCGCAGGGACAAGCAGCTTTCTTGAAAAGCCACAGAACTCTTACCAAGCAACAAGGGGCCCTGAGGAGCTGGTAATTTAAAGAATCATGCTGAATATGTTCCAACCTCATGGCCGGAGAAAAGGACCAGTGATTTCAAATATGATCCCCAAGTTTAAGGTCACATGAGCTAATAATGCTCAGCATGACAGGTGTTGGCTTACAAATCACTTCTTTCGATGTGTGCCAAGTCCAGATGGAAGGTAGGCTTTTACATCTTCCTGGGTAGAGAATGAGTGAACGCACCTGGAGCATGTAGTAGGCACGAACGAGGCTGACCGATGGCCATTAATGAAAGAAAGGGGAATGATTAAAATGAGGGCAGGGAAGGATGTTGAGGGTAGTTGAGGATGAGACCCATGTACATTCCCCAATCTTCTCCTAGGTCTTTAGTGTTCCATTTTCCCAACACAACATATCTTTGAGTAACTTGGATGGGTCAGATGTCTGCAATGTTTCTTTTACAGTTGTTCTTGCCCCTTTGTTCTGAGTGTTTTCCCATCTAACTGCAGTGGAAAGCTTGTGTTCTTTCCAGGCAGTTTCCAGAGAGCAGCCAGCTGACTGAGGGGGAATTCAGGTCATTTTGAGACAAAAGCCCTCAGTGAATGTTCTTGGAATCTGTCCTTCTGCCTTTCTGCTAGTGTTGGTAGGAGAAGGTGGTGACAGAAGGAGACAGGAAAAGGATTCTCGAATTCCAGCCTCTGTGTTCTCTGAGAAACTTTTGCTCTCTGTATCAGTCTTATTGTAAGCCATCGCTTATGGGAAAATCTCCAAAGGTGCTTCTAGAAGGAGTCCTTGCCATGACTACTTAAAAATGAGTGAGGGTCCCAGTTTAAATAACAGAGTTGCTGATGACTTTAAAAATATATACCTATCTGTAATTTTAAACTTCTCCCTGATAAACACATATTACTGGTTAAGAAAAAATTAAGAATTTACATTTTCTAATTTATGAAAGATAAAGTTTGGTAGACTTCCATGTGGCAACTTACCAAGCAACAGGCATCTATGCTGAGACCCAACTAAAGAAACTTCACATGCAAAATATTGCCATGTCACAATGATTTTACAAAAACTTTGCATTTGACAAAATGTGCTTTTGTTCCCCTGCAAGCCAGCAGGTTTGCACCCCTGGGTCAGGCCTCTCACGTAGGAAACAGGGAAATATGTTCTCCAAAGCTGGGTCAGCTTCAGAGGCAAATCAGTTACTGGGGGAATGTAGAGAAGAGAGGAAGAGGAAGATGGGGGAAAGATGGCCAACCCCTGGCTGGAAACACCTTGTAGGCTGGGCCAGGGGTTAGGGAATGATCACCATAGGTCACCATCCCAGATCACTGTCAAGGCCCAAGAGGGATTCCGACAGCCCTCTTGGCTCAGGAGAGGCTGTAAAAATGCCCACAGATGGCAAGATGGCCACTTCTTTTTTCAAGAAGTCAATTACCTGTAGTTATTCTGGCAGATAAATGTAATATTCCTTTTGCTTAGAATCAATTTCAGATCTTTGATGGAAGAATCCAAACATGAGCCACTAGGAACGAAAGAAAAAAGAGTTAAATGACAAGAGCTTGCAAACATTTCCTGAGTCTCTCAGTTTCTTCTAGGTAGAAAGCCCTGGGCAAGGTCCTGGGGAAAGTGAAGCAGAAGTTGCTTTAAAGAGCTCACAGGTCAGCGGAGAGCCAAAGGTGAGGACTGCATAGATACTTATTGTGGAGATGAAATTGAGAGGTTGCTGGGATGGGCTGAATGTTGAGGCCATCATTTCCAAGCCAACCTGTTTTCAATGCATTCTTGTGACTGCGGCTTTTTCCCTGGGCTGATTCCTAAAATAACCCTGAGAATATATACATGCACAAAGCAGTAACATATACCTGGAAATATTCCTGACGTCCTGCATCACCCAGGCCTGCAGTGTATGAACCTTCTCTGGATGCAAATTAAAGACTTCCACACGTCCAAAAGTGCTAAGATAAGAAGAGGCAGAGAACATTGTTAACCCCAAATGGACTCATTCAGTCAACCACAGACCTCGTCAAAAGCCAGTAGGCAGGGAACCACTGATTAGAACCTGCCCTGTGGGACTGACCCATTATGTGCACTAGAAAAGGCCATTCTCATTCAATGTGACCCTCAAGGAATAGCATTCTCAAGATAAGATTCTTCATCGGTGCATTGATGATGATTCTTTAAGTACTTGCACTTCAAAGAGAGGCCTCCCGCCAACATCCTGAGCATCGCCTAGGACCTTGTTAGACCTACAGAATCTCAGCCCACCGGCACCTGCTGAATCAGAATCTGCAGCTGAACAATCCCCAGATGATCCACACTCAGCGAGGCTCAAGATGCACTGCTCTGACAGCCCCTGGTGCCCTGCTCTGACCCCAGTCCTGTCTCAGACAGCTGCCACTCTTGTTGCAAGAACTTGGACCCTGAATATCAGATTATAAAATCCTGGATTGTTGACACTCTCACCCAAAAGCCTACAAGCTTGGGGTCAGAAGAAGACAATAGGGCGGGCACCTGAGTGACTCAGTCGGTTAAGTGTTCAACTCTTGATTTCACCTCAGGTCATGATCTCATATTTCATGAGTTCAAGCCCTGTGTCAGGCTCCATGATGACAGTACTGAGCATCCACTCTTCTCTCTCTCTCTCTCTCTCTGCCCCTCCACAGCTCATGCACATGCATACCCTCTCTCTCTCAAAATAAATGAACTTAAAAAAAAAAACTCTAAAAAAAAGAATACGAAAAGACAAATGCTATTTTGCAGAATTCAATATCAAAACTGGAGAGAAGGAAAATTAATTTGGGGTACCCAGAGTGCCTGGAGCACATCAGTATCTGCCCCTTCTCTCGATCCAGCCTTATCCAGAGAGATACTGGAAAACAAAGGCTGGAGGAGTAACCATGTGGTAAAAACTGTATAGAAAGAGGTCAGAAGGAAGGCATTGGTGTGGCTGGGTTCAGTGCTGGATTAAATGAGAGACTAATAGCTGATACTCACTGAGCCATCTCTCTGTTGTGAGGCACAGAGCTCAGCACTTTTCATACATTATCTCAGCTTATCTTCAAATCACCACCACCTCTGCAGGTGCATGCTTCAGGGGTTCCTGAATATCGAAGACCAGAGTCCCTACTTTTAACACTATAATAAATTATGGGCAATGCTATAAAGAGATAGTAAAGGGCCAAGAACCCAGCCAAGTAGTAGTTTGACTGCTCAGCTATGAGGCCCACTTTTCATGGGGTACAGAGGAGTCAGGCCAGGTAGGTCTTTGTGGATGGGGAGTATTAAATAGGTGGGAGAGGGGAGGCGAGCTGGGCCTGGGGGAACCCCATGAACAAAGCTGAAAAAGGGGAGAGCTCAGAACATTGCAACATGCCTCAAAAAGCCAAGGAGGAGCTGGAAACAGTACAAGGGCCGTTAGGACACTTAGAGGATTTTACACAAAGGAGACACCAGACAAAACCTCGACTTAGACAAATCTCTCCAGAGAAAACAAACATTTACCTTTTCAGCCCAAATCTTCAGTACTGACAACCATGAAAAGCATATTCTTCTAGGGATGAAATATTTAATAGGAGGCTGTGCTAATACTTGCAAATAGGAGGGACAGAAATGAGTACCTTCTTTCATCAAAGATGTGACGGGCGGTCCCATTCAGCACCACATGGACCACACCACAGGCATTTTCTGCAAACTTAAAAGAAAAAAAAAAGAAACTGTCCATTTCTCAGCATGCAAATTTAATTGCCACACTCCAGTATTTCCTTCCAAAATAACTCTCAGCTTTAGATGGTTAAGGAGGGAGTAGCCTGTGTCTGTCTAGCTCAGTAATGCCAGGAGGATATAATTTTCATCCCAAGCCATTGGCAGGATTCTGCTTCAGATGAGAATTCTGGAAGCAGTTGCTCCAATCTGTGTTCAAACAATAAAGGTCAACATCATTGTCCACAGCATTGCTAAATTGATGGTTCGGAAGTTGGAAGTCCAGGAAGTAAGAGAAACATTGCTGGAGGAGGAAGACAAAAGCGCTTTCTTAGTGCCATGCAAAGTAGATGCTGCACATTTTCCTTAGGGAGATTAGGGGAGACAATTCAGGGACAAAGAAAAGGGGACACAAAGAAAGGAGAAATTGAGGAGAGAAGGTGTCACAGGCCTGCATAGGTGCAAAGGGACATAGAGAATGAATGAATGAATGAATATATCATTGAGCATGGAGTTTATTTCTTCATGCAATAAATGTTCACCTGGAATCTTTGCTAGGCACTGGAAAAACAAAATTAATGAAGCAAAACAATCTACATGTTCCCTCCAAAAAGTACCGCCCAGTCCCCTGGGACCAGCTCAGGTTCACTACTGTATGATACTGTGCCAATGAGCTCGTTGTGGGTTCAGTTGCCAGTACTGAGTGGTCTTTAAGAGCTGTGAGCTTGGCTGTCCTGCCTGTCACCACATCCCTGGAGCCTTGGATCTAGTGCATGGCACAGAGTGGGTTCCCAGAGAAAATCTGTGGAGGGAAAAGAAGGAAGAGGAAGAGAAGGAAAGAGAAGCAGGAAGTCCAAATACTCAGTGATGGAGATTAGGAAAGAAAGAGAAAAAGCATCCCAGAGGCCAACAAAAGCTAAGTCCTGCAAGACAGATAGGCTCTCACTTGGTAAAGGCAGAGGCAGCTGCAAACAGAAAGGCCTAGCGGGGTAAGAAAACAGTGGTTTGGTGAAACCATCAGTGGATGTGTAAGTTGGGTAGAAAAGTGAGTTCAGAGCGCCATGAATGTTTGGCCAAGGAATCTGTCCTTTATGCTTCAGGTAGTAAAACACGACTGAACAATCTGAAACCAAATTATGAGAATCCAGTGCAGCTTCTGCCTTTCTACTCAGGGTGATGAACAGAGGACAGAGGTCCCATTACTACCAATCACAAGTGCTAAGTCAACAGAGTGCTTCTGAGGCTCTAAGTGCTCAAAAGCCCCCATGAAATAACCATTTGGGTCAATTTGCCCCAAGGTCACATCACTTGGAAGCAAGGAAGCAAAACGGGGATTCAAACCCCAATCGGTTCTGCCTCCTTAGTCAGAAAAAGAAAGGATCGCATCTGGTAAAACAAAGGTTGTCTATGCACATCTATAAGCATTTGGCCAACATAAAGCTTCGGCCCCAGCAGGGATCACAATGGCAGGGCACCTTCGGACACCTTCACCACTGTGCTCGTTCCTAGCTCCAAGTAAGTGCTTGACACCTATTAAATGTGACTTGGCTTTAAAAGTTGTTCACAGGGGTGCCTGGGTGGCTCAGTCGGTTGAGAGTCCAACTCTTGATTTCAGCTCAGGTCATGATCTCAGGGTCGTGGGATTTAGCCCCATATTGGGCTCTGCATAAGCATGGAGCCTGCTTAGGATTCTCTCTCTCGGGTGACTCAGTCGGTTAAGCAACCAGCTCTTGATTTCAGCTCAGGTCACCATCTCATGGTTTGTGAGCTTGAGACCCACATCAGGTCCTGCGTTGCAGGCACAGAGCCTGCTTGGGATTCTTTGTCTACCTCTCTCTCTCTCTCTCTCTCTCTCTCTCAAAAATAAACAAATAAACTTAAAAAAAGGATTCTCTCTCTCCCTCTGCCCCTCTCTCACTTACACTCTCTCTAAAATAAAAAATTAAAATGAGGGGCGTCTGGGTGGCTCAGTTGGTTAAGCGGCCAACTTCGGCTCAGGTCATGATCTCACGATCTGTGAGTTCGAGCCCCACGTCGGGCTCTGTGCTGACAGCTCAGAGCCTGGAGCCTGCTTCGGATTCTGTGTCTCCCTCTCTCTCTGTCCTTCTCCTGCTCATGCTCTATCTCTATGTCTCAAAAATAAATAAACGTTAAAAACTTTAAAAAAAATTAAAATGAAAAAAAAATAAAAACTAAAGTTGTTCACAATAGCACTGTCCCAAAACATACCAGAGAAGGAGAAAATAAATAGGAACTTTTCTCAGAAACAGCAAGAAAACATACAATAACAACAAACTATACAGTGCTTGTGTATAATTATATAGCACTTAATAGGTAATCAACAAATATTTGTTAAAGGAATGCATTCTGAGTTAGTGAAGATAGGGATATTTCATTTCAACATGGCAGCAACCCCATGGGACAAGTATTATTCTTATTCTCATTTGACAAATGAGGAATCTGAAGGTCAGAATGGTTTAAAGAATCTGTCCCAGTTTAAACGGTCTCCTTACTTCAAATCCCAGGCTATCCCCTCGTCTCTCCCATACCAGAGTTTACCTGAATCTCCTTAAGGAGCATGAGGCTTTTGCCTCCACCACTTATAGTCCATTGACCTTGGGTGGGTCACTTAACCTCTGAGTCTTAGTGTCCTCACTTGTAACATGGAGATTTGCACCTTCCCACAGCACCTACTGTGAGAATTAAATGGGGAAGACACAGGTACAGCACCTGGCTCAGGACTTGTCCTAAATAGGCACTTAATAAATGTGAGTTTCACTTGCCCCAGTTCCTCAGATGTCTACACTCAATTCCAGAGAATTATGAATAGTATAGACTTACTTTCTCCCCTGTTTTCTCTCCTTCAGTTCTTTCTTTCTTCCTTTCTTTCCCATTTTCCTTAGTTCACTTGCAAAGAAGCAACTTATAAGAAAAATAAGTATGTACCAAGGCAGCTTATAGTGAAGTCAGAAATAGATAGCCATGGGGGAGAGATGAGTCATTCCTAGCCTGAATTCTGGATTCGAAGTCAAACAATTTGGGATAAACTCCCAGATCTGCCACTTACTACATATGTTTAATAGACGGCTTATTTACCTGCACTTCCACTTTGTTATCTGTAAAATGAGTATAATACTCATGGTACACACTTCATGGGATTCTTCTGGGGATGAAAGCTTTTAACCCACGTGAAGATGCCTATACCTGGTGCACAGTAAGTGGTCTGTAAATGTTGATTATTCACTCTTTCAGGAATCTAAGATAGCCAATGCCTAGATCAGAGGATTAAACCAAGCTGGAGGTTCCTGGCATCCAAGGACAAAAAATGCGCAAAGATTTGTCAACTAGAGCCTACGGAACCTTTATGAATATCCTAAAATTATATGTGAAAATATTCAGATATGTGCTCTGGTACATTTTTTCTCAAGAAAGAATCCTAAACTTTTGTTCCTAAATGGGTCTGTGATCCAAAGAGAATTAAAACCAACCACTGACTGGATGACCCCTTAAGTTCTTTGGTCTCCAAAATTCTAAAATTTCCCTTTTGGTACTTACCCTTTTGGACACAGTGTTCCAGAATACAGCAACAGTGTTGTTGCTACAGTCTTTCCTCCAGTCTGGACAAGATTCATAGTTCATTTCTAAGAGACATAGTTTATAGAAAATAATTAAGGTAGGAAAGAAAGGGTATAATTAAAGTCCATTCTTCCCAGGCTGTTCGATCGCCGTGGAGCCATTTTCCAATGGCATCGCTGCCAAGATGGAAGTCGGACAATGGACTCCTCTCCACCCAATTTAACTAAATGCCCCCTGACTCCCTTCCAAGTCTTTACCTTACCCTCCAAATCCCAGACAGGAACACAATGACCAGCTTTGAGTCATCATTCTGGGAAATTGCGGCTGAAGTTCATCTGACAGAGACAAGCCCTCAGCATTGTCCCCTTGTCCAAGAAAAACTAGAGCTAACACTGGGTTTTCAGGGGCTGCTCTTGCCAACTACTTCCCTGCTTCTTTCCAGCTCCCTTGTTGACAGCTTTCCTCCCCCTTTTGACTCAGTCTTCACATCCCCAGGCTCAGAGAGCCCCTGAGTCCATTTAAACTCATTCTCCCCCATTGAGACGGGCTCAGGAGTTGGTGAGATACAGCAGATACAGGACACAAGCACATGTTTCTGTGGTACTTTTTAGTGAACCAGTTATTTTTAAAAAAATTTGGAGGTATAATTGACAAACAAAATTATAAGATATTTATAAATTTTTTTAACATTTATTCATTTTTGAGAGACAGAGCATGAGTAGAGGAAGGGGAGAGAGAGAGAGGGAGACACAAAATCCAAAGTAGGCTCTAGGCTCTGAGCTGTCAGCACAGAACCTGACCGGGGCTCAAACTCATGAACCATGAGATCATGACCTGAGTTGAAGTCGGACACTTAACCAACTGAGCCACTCAGGCACTCCCCAAAATTATAAGATATTTAAAGTGTACACTGTGAGGATTTGATATACATAGAGACATTGTGTAAAAATTCCCCCATGTGGAGCTAATGTAACACATTCATCACCTCCCATGTTTACCTGTGTGTGTGTGAGCTGTGTGTGTGAGCGGACAATTCTACACTCTTAGCAAATTTCAATTTCAATAACACTGTATTATTAGCACTCTGGTTCTCCATGCTGTACATTAGAACCTCAGACCTTATTCATCTTATAACTGAAAGTCTATACCCTTTTACCAACCTCTCCCTCATTCCACACTCCCTCCCATCTCCTGGCAACCATTTTTCTGTTTCTAGGAGTTTGACTTTTTTTTTTTAAGAGTCCACATTTGATTGATACCATGCAATACTTGTCCTGTGTCTGGTTTATTTCACTTTGCACAATGCCCTGTGATTTCTCTATGTGGCTGCAATGATGAGATTTTCTTTTTTAAAAAGAGAATGAATAATATTCCATTGTGTGTGTATGTGTGTGTGTGTGTGTGTGTGTGTGTGTGCATACTTTTTTTTTTTTTAATCCATTGTACTTGATGATACAAACATTAATTGAGAGTTGGGTCCTGAGGATAAAGAGATGAACCCGATAGAAGCCCAGCTTTCAGAGACTACATGATCTAATATAATCAATAAATCGGAGAAAGATCAACTGGGGTCGGAGGTGGTATGCAACACCATTTGGGAAGGCTGACACTGCACTAGGTTTTGAAGGATGAATAGGAATCTTCAGATAGACCAGACAAAGGTGCTCCAGACAGACAGGACACATGCAAAAGCACAACAGGTTTAGATTAGCACCACCAGAATAGAAGGGATGAGGAGGGGAATGATGGATGAGAAGGCATAAGAAAGACAGAGCCCAGACCATGATAAAGAATTTAGACTTTATCCTAGAGGCAAAATTTAGGTTTTAGGTAAGAGATAGAAACAACCCCACTGTGGTGGCCAGATGGAGGCCAACCTAGTGAGGTAAGGAGTGAACCGTAAGAATCTTACAATGGTCCCACCAAGAAAGCAGGGTGCCTTCGTGTGCTAGACTCAGGCAGTGGAAACAGTGATTGAAAAGGTAAATAGATTATGTTGGTGACTGACTGGATATGGGACAGGAGGGCCGAGTAAGAATGAGGGCAGAATCTGCAGACGTCTTACTTCAATTCTGAATTATCAAGCAGGTAGGGCAGGTGCTTGATGAGAGGCCCTGAAATTTCTTCTGTCCCAAAAGTCAGGCATGGGGCAGCTGTTTCCTCTGTAGATCTGTGTACAGCTGACCCCAGAGAAGAAGCTATCTTTCTACTTCTTTCTTGCGATGAGTTGAAGTTTGTCCCCTCAAAAGATATGTTAAAGTCTTAACTCTCAGGGAATGTGACCTTATTTGGAAAAAGGGTCTTTGCTGATATGATCAGTTAAGATGAGGCCATTAGTGTGGGCGGGTCCTAGTCCAATAGGAGTGGTATCCTTTCTTTTTAACGTTTATTTATTTTTGAGATAGAGACAAAGTGTGAGAGGGAAGGGGGCAGAGAGAGAGAGAGAGAGGGACGCAGAATCCGAAGCAGGCTCCGGGCTCTGAGCTGTCAGCACAAAGCCCAACGCGGGCTTTGAATCTTGAGATCATGACCTGAGCCAAAGTTAGCATGCTTAACTGATTGAGCCACCCTGGTGCCCCAAGTGTTGTCCTATTTAGAGGGGCAAAATATGCGTGGGGCGACTGTTTTTTAAAACAGTCCAAAGCAATAAAAATAAGAATAAAACAATATAAACAAGGCATCTGGGTGGCTCATTCGGATAAGCATCTGACTTCCGCTCATGTCATGATCTTGTGGGCTGATCTGTGAGTTCAAGACCCGTGTCAGGATGCGCTGACAGCTCAGAGCCTAGAGCCTGCTTTGGATTCTGTGTCTCCTTCTCTCTCTGCCTCTCCCCCACTTGCACACACACACTCTCTCTCTCTCAAAAATAAACAACCAATAAAAAAGAATAAAACAATATAAAGTAAAAATATTCACAGTATAAATGAAACGAGAAAGAAAAACAAAAAGAAGTGAAAACGGACTCAATAGAGTTTTTTGAGTAGAAAGTACCTTCCCACAGTGTGGCATTCTGGGTCTTTCTGGGCAAGATAAGGTGACCTCTGAAAAATGACAGCAGAGCCACACTGTAGCCTGAGACACAGAGGAGTCCATCTATTTGCTGAGTGGCCATTCTGTGAAACAAGGGTTGTGGCCTGGCTCCCTCTCAGGCCACAATCTGCTCTGGCATTCTTTAGTCCTGAATAATGCCCTCACAGAAAGCAAAACACCTCCAGTTCAGAAGCAGGCTACCCTTGCTCTCAGAATGGGGAGAATCAGGGAGCACAGATAGCCCCAAACTCTCAAGTCAGTTTTTTTTCTAGAACACTGAGCCGATCACAGGAACACTCTTTTATGGAGCTTGAATCGTCATTAAGTGTATAGATGGCATCAGAGTAGGTCCCTGCAGCTCCTTCCTCCACACTGATGCTCCAGGGCACCCTAGCAGAGCCCAGGGCTCCTTCGCGGGCACGTCCTGACCATTCCCAAATGGCCCTGACCCTCACCAGAAGAGCCTGCGTCTCCACACCACGTGAGGCCGTCCGCCATGTAACCCAGCAGTGTGTCCTCCAGGGTGAACAGCTCCCGCTGGACGAAGGCGTATTCATGCGTCAGCTCCTTTGTTTTGCTCCAAAGGAGGGTCTAGGAAAGAAAAACACAACCTATTGTGTTTGAGAGAAATTCAGTACATCAAAAAACAAAAACAAAACATAAACAAAAACAAAATCCACATCTTTTTAAATGAAAGAAAAACAGAAAATATCAGAGTAAAGCCCACAGAGCAAAAGTGAGTGTGGCTGAGAGCATCACTGTGTTCTGTGTGTGAGACTGAGAACACGGATGGAGGGTGCAGGTGTGTGTGTACGTGTGTGTTTTCTAGGTCATAATATAAATGCATTGTTATTTTTGGTGGCAGTAAGAAAAAGTCTGAAAGCCAACTGATCAGAATCTTACAATAAACACAGAACCGTAGCACATCTGGAGGAGACATCAGGAAATTCCTAAAGTTATCTGCAAAACAATTGTGTCCACATGCTATTTTGTGGGAAAAGTGCTCTTTGGTTCTTAAAGGGCTCCAGAACCCCATTTCCTTCCTCAAACCTCTCCTATTCCCACAAAGAAAAGGAAACAAAGAAAAGAACAAATGCAGAGAATTTTTTTCAGGGTCCCTTGTAAAGGTACAGAAGGTCAAATTTCACAACAATCTTCAGCCCATGGATCTGTTGCCTTCTTTTTTTTTTTTTTTAGTTTATTTATTTATTTTGAGAGGGCATGAGGGTCAGAGAGAGAGAGAGAGATAGAGAGAGAGAGAGAATCCCAAGCAGACTCCGCACTGTCAGCGCAGAACCCAACGGGCTTGATCTCATGAACTGTGCAACCATGACCTGAGCTGAAATCGAGAGTCTGAGGCTTAACTTACTGAGCCTCCCAGGTGCCCCTCTACTCCATTCTGATAGAAAGCAGTGGAGGGTGTGGTTTGAAGTTTGAGCCCCAGAGGCACGCTGCCCTGTAAAACCAGCATCACTACTTACAGCCGACTGACTCTGGGCAGCCAGAGCCTCTCTAAGCCTCACTTGCCCCATCTGTAAAATGGTATGGATAAAGACTGTAAGGAACCCGAGGACTTGAAATGAAATGAGACAATTGTAAATAAAGTGCTTAGTCCCATGTCTGCAGCCAAGTTATGGATCGTTGGGGGTCATTTACCAAGCAACTCTTCTGTACAAGGCCCCGTGTCTGTGCACCTGGCTGGAGCTCGAGAATAACTGTAGCTCTCCAACGAGGGGATGAGCAGCTGTAATATCTGCCGGCTCAGAGGCTACACAAAGATAATTTGGGGTACACTGAATTTTCACCTTAAGTCCCAACTTGAGGAAACATGTACTCCTTTCCACACCTTTTCCAGTACAATCAATGTATAAACCCCAGGCCTCTCTGGCTCCAAATCTCAGGCTACTAACATTTCGACTGTCACTTTCAAGGCCATCAAACGTGAGGAGTCACTGACCACCTAATCTCACCAAGCCTCAGTTTTCTCACTGGTAAAATGGGGGTGTTGATTCTTGACTTGTTTATTCTCCAGGGTGCAAATTATCATCATCGTCATTATGAACCATGAGATCATGATCTGAGCTGAGATCAAGAGTTGGATGTTTAACTGACCGAGCCACCCGGGCATCCCTTTTATCCTCAGTTTTAAAAATCACTAACTTGGAGTGCCTGGGTGGCTCAGTCAGTTAAACATCCGACTTTGGCTCATGATCTCACGGTTCGTGAGTTTGGGCCCCACATCAGGCTCTTTGCTGTCAGTACAGAGCCCACTTCAGATCTTCTGTCCTCCTCTCTCTCCTCTCTCTGCCCCTTCCCTGCTGGTTCCCTAAATAAATAAATAATAAATAATTAAATACACTTTAAAAATTTTTTTAACGTTTATTTATTTTTGAGAGAGAGACAGAGCGTGAGCAGGGGAAGGGCAGAGAGAGAGGCAGACACAGAGTCTGAAGCAGGCTCCAGGCTCTGAGCCATCAACACAGAGCCCAACGCGGGGCTTGAACTCACAGACCGTGAGATCATGACCTGAGCCAAATTCAGCGGCTTAACTGACTGAGCCACCCAGGTGCCCCTAAATACACTTTAAAAAAGATCAATAACTTGAGGCATTCACTTTTGAATATCCCCTCTCTATAGAGCTTTCCTGTTGTCCTTCCTTTCTGATCTTATACTCTAATAAACTTTCACCTGCTGCTCAAAAAACAAAATCAATAACTCAATGCTGTTACCTTGTCACAAGGTACAGTTTGATTCGTCAGCTCCATCAGCGGCTGATAGTCCTGTTCCGTACTGCTGCAAGGGTCCTTAGAAAGAAACGCATTTGTGAATGCCTTCCCTATCTTTTGGCAGTCTTTACGTCTGTGAGATAAAACATGGAAAATAAAATAAAACATGAAAGGTTAGATTTTAGACATAATTATTACCTGGGAAGATGTCATTTACGAAGCACGCACTATGTGCCAGGTAGTTCATGCACATCCATACAGCATTTTTCAAGAGATGAACATTAACCTTCCCACCCTGCAAGGTCCCTGCCCCTCCTGGAGCTGCCATTCCAGTTAGAGAGACAGACAGTAATCAAACAAGCAAGTAAGTTAACAAAATAATTACGGATTATCTCAAGTATTCAGAAAATCAATGGAGAGGGGTAACAGCAGAATACAATGACCAGGTTAGGGAGGCTTGTCAGGAGAGATCATTTAAGCTGAGATTGTGAGCTGACCCCAAAGAAAGACAAAAGTCTCTGAAATAGAATTCCAACTCCGATCCAGACAACCCCCAGCAATGAGGAGGCGGCGGGCAGGGAAGAGCAGAGAGAGGGATGAGGGCTCTGAGCAGGGCTAGAGAAGACTGCAGCTGGACTTCCTTGCGTTCATGTTAACAGGTGCACAGAAACCCATCATTTCCTTGGAACAAAGAAGTGGGTTTCCCCTGGAGGTGCTCAGGTATCATGATCAGGATAAACCCCAGCCTTTGCAGTGGGGAACCTAACTACAGTACAAAGTCAGGCAACTAGACCCAGGGGGGAATTAAAACAGGACCCGTAGTTTTACCTTCCCTCCTGAGCTTCTTTCCCACTGCCCTCCAGAGCATCTTCTACCTTCTCAGCTCAGACTGGCTTCTCCCTGATAAGCCAAGAAATCCAAGAATGTTTGCGTGGCACAGGCCTCAACACAGAAGCCACCTGTTCTTCTTGGAACAGGAAACATGTGAAAACCCCTTTGTTCAGGGCAAGGAGGAAAGTCCTTGAGTCAGGCTGCCTGTCTGAACTCCGGCTCTGCCTGTTATGCTGTGTGTCCTTGGGAAAGTCACTCAGCTTCTCTCTGCCTCTGTTTCCTCATCTGCAAAGTATCTACCTAATACAGATGTTCTCGGCTTAAATAAAACACATGGTAAATCCTTTCAGAACACTGCCCAGTACAGAAGAAGGGTTCACTCAACATTAGCAATAATATTTCCTATCTTTCTTTTCATGCCCCTTGCTCAGACCTTCCTAGGTGTGAGCAGTCATCTGCAGCCACCATTTACAGGTGTGGCCTGTAACTCCTGGGCCAACTTAGGGATGGGGCTCATCCTCACAGGGCCCTGAATGGCACAGGGAGTTAGTATGTCCTGTGCCTGGGGTGGTGAGAACACCCAGCTACTAGGGGTCAGATCTCGGGTGCAAACCCAAACCAGAGGGTAACAGTATTGCCTATCCCCTTGTCCACAGGCAGTATGACCATCTCCTTGATCTTCCATCCTTAGTAATAATCAGCCTATAAAATGTAATGGCTTTGATATTCAATAGCCGCAGGACAGAATCCAGATCAGTCATCCAATAGCTGGGTGGGTTGAGGTAATAATAATAATAATAATATAATAATAATAATACTAAATGAGTAGTAGTAGCATAAACAATAACAACAAAAGGTAGCATTTATTTAGGGGCTTAATATATATTTCGCATACATATCTCATTTAATCTCATACCATTTCTATGAGCAAATGTATCAGGATTTGATCCAACTTAATAAGACCTAAAATTGCATGGACTAAGAGAGAATTTTATTCCTTGCTCATATCTCAATCTCAAGGCCAGTATCTGGGATTTCTATGACATTGCACACGTCAGAGACCTATCTGCTCAGTCCAAAATCACTACTTCAGTTCCAGCCATCATGTCTACATTCCAGCCAAAGGAAAGATTAGGGACTAGAAAGAGGAAGAGAAAGAAGGAAGAGGAGGGAAAAACAGCAGCAGCAGTAGGCACGTGGGCTGCTTCTTAAGGACAGGTTCTTAGAAGATGTTCTATTTTCTCTCATTTCACTTGTTAAGATGTTGTCACAGGCCACACTTAGCTGCAAAAGAAGGTGAGAAACGCAATTTTTAACCTGGACGGCCATTGTACATCTAAAATCACCATTTCAATTCTAGAGTAGAAAGGGCCTTGGCCACAGGGAGACACTACCATTGTCCCATTTAACTGATGAGGAAACTTGAAGGCTGTGAAGTTAAGGAACCGGTTTGAGGTCGCAGGATTACTGAGTGGGAAAGCCAGAACAGGTCCCAAGTCTGTGTGAGCCTGAAGGTCAAGTTCACACCACACTACTACAGCATCTCCTTGGAAGGCAGGCTAGCAAAACTCTCCAACCTCAGTTTCCTCATCTGTGAAAGGGAGGCAGTACCACTTCACTCATGGGAGGTTCGAGAGGATTTGATGAGCTAACACACAACACGTGCAGGCTTCAAGGAAGGTTCTTTCGAGCTGAGATCTCTCTACTCCCCAATCTGCACGGGACATTTCAACTGCGTCACGGCTTGCCTTCCAAAGCTGTGCCAGGACACCATCGTGCACCTGGCTTTCTCCATACGCTATACATTTAAACGAAAACAAGTTATTGCAGTATGTACTTCTATGTCAATCAAAACTTATGGGGCACCATCATGACAAGTTGAAAGAAAAACTGGAAAGAGTGTTTGGTGGACATGTCACTTTAAGGGATCATGTTTTAATTCCATTAATTTAATGCAGTGGCCTTTACAAATTTGTCCTGTTCTGGATTCCAACTCCCTCATAAAATTCTTCTACCAGCATCTGCAGGACTTGAGGGAGACAAACACTGGAGGAAGAGAGATGTCTCCCAGAGATGAAAAGCAAGAGAATTTTCCACTACAAAAAAATCTGGCAGGTAAGAGAAATAAACATGCACTGAGTACACCCACCGTGTACCAGATGTTTTCATGAATATATTTGTATGTAACCACCAAAGACTTGATAGAGTCTCCTAGAGAACTCACAAACCTCCAAAATTATTTTTATGTTTCTTAGGTATGTAGACCCAGTTCAGAAAACATTACCTTCTGGGCTCAAGAATCCCCAGGCTAATAATTTAACAGAGCTCCTTGTCTAGAAGGAACAGAGTTCTAGAACATAAGTTGAAAAAGATATGAGAAGAGTTTATGATTTAAATGCCTTCCCTTTCTCTGTCTCCGAGATTACAGCCTCTTTGTGAGAGAGAAAATGAGGAAGGATAATCAGAATCAGGCTTTATGAAGCTCCTTTTTTTTCGTATGTATTTTTTTATTTTGAGAGAGAGAGAGAGCACAAGCAGGGGGAGGGGCAGAGAGAGAGAAGAAGAGAGAGAATCCCAAGAAGGGTCCAAGGTCCGCATGGGTCCCGACATGGGGCTTGATCTCATGACCTTGAGATCATGACCTGAGCTGAAATCAAGATGCTTAAGTGACTGAGCCACTCAGGAGCCCCTGAAGCTTCTTTTTATCCTTAAACTCAGAAGTAAACATTTCACCACGGATGTGCAAGTCACCACTTTTATTGACATAAATACATACATAGAATTAAAAAGGCATTAGGATGGAATTCTACAGAGATGTCTGCAGTACTCATTTATGTATGTCAACGCAAAAAGGAGCCTCAAGTTCATTAGTGTGACTTCTTTGCAAGAATCCCGTCTTCATTTTTGTCCCCCTGGGTAGAGCACAGTTCCATCAGATCAAATAACAGACAAGCCAATCTGCTTTGAGTAAAATGACCAATTATAAGAAAGAGGTGGCCTCAGGAAGTCCTGTGTCTAGCAGAGATGGAAGTGGGCCTCTGACTGAAGAAGCAGCGTGGGGGGCACCTGGAGGCACCTGGGAGGCTCAGTCGGTTGAGCAACTGACTTCGGCTCAGGTCATGATCTCACTGCTCGTGGGCTCGAGCCCCGCGTCGGGCTCTGTGCTCATAGCTTGAAGCCTGGAGCCTGATTCCGATTCTGTCTCCATCTCTCTGCCCCTCCCCTGCTCGCATTTCGGCCATCTCTCTCTCTCTCTCTTTCTCAAATATAAGATAAAAACAACATAAAAAATTGAAGAAGCAGCATGGAAGGAATAAGAACCTTTTCTGGTAGTTCTTTTTTTTTTTTTTTTTGCATTTAATAATGGCTCTCCATTCCAAAATGATGCCACTTTCAGGCAGACCTGCTGTTTGGGATAGAGACTGTGAGTCACAGGGCTATTCCCAAGAGCTGTCTGTGCCTGAATCAGACACAGATGGAAGTCAGCTGGTCCTGTGGCTCTTGGCTCTGGCTACACCTGACCATCACCTGAGAGCTGTGGAAAAGACTGACTCCAGACCAACCAAGTCAGAATGGGAAAGGTGGAAAGACTAGAATTTTTCAAAAGCTTCCCATTCCCCCCTCCTCCCAGCCCCTGGAAATTGCCCTTTCATTTTCTATCTCAGTGAATTTGACTACTGTGGGTACCCTGTCTTTCCATTACTGGCTGATTTCCATTAGCACAATGTCCTCACGGCTTACCCGTGTTGTAGCAGGTGTCAGAATCCCCTGCCCTTTCAAAGGCTAAATAACATTCCACTATAGACTTATACCTCATTCTGTTTATCCATTCATCCACTGTGGATACTTAGGCTGCTTCATCACCCACTCTTTCTTCCACAAATATTTACCTGGGTCCTACTGAGAGTCTCCCACTAGGCACAGAGCTATCCTCAAGGCACTCAGATGATGGTTCAGGGCAGAGAAAGACCAGAACTAATTACAATCAAAGCACTGGTGACCTGCCCAAGGCACTAAAACTTGAAAACACAATAAACAGTAGAACATTTTCTAATTTTCTACTACAGAGGATAGAAATAGGATTAAAAAAAAACAAAAACAAAAACTCCTTGATTAAATGTTAATCAGTCTTCTATTTTGAAAATGATTTTTCTTTGTGGGTTTCCCTGGTTGTTGTGACATGCAAAATCTATCTATATTTATAACCACTGTGGGTTTCTACGTGCTCCCTTTCTGGCTTTGTTTCCTTTGGTGGGTTCCAGAGATTAGAGATGCGTAGCCAATGGAAGGGAATGGTTTCAAAAGGTGTCTCTGCTCAGTGGAAAATAAAGCAGCCTTTGAACAATGTATTTATACAGAGCTTGGAATCCCGTGGGGGATGTTTATTTTATAATAAGTGATGAAAGAGACCTCGCCTTATAGAAAAAAGAAAAAAGATACACATCAAACTGGTAATTGGGGTTGTCTCTTGGAAGAAAAATAAAGGTGAATTTCCACTTTCACCCCATATTTTTCTGTATTGTTGGTTTACAATAAAAATACATTATCCAAGCCATCCAAAAAGGGGGGAAGGGGAGTCCAATTTTTAAAATGAAGATATAGCAAAATCACAACCAAGTTTTTAAAACTGAAAGAAAAAGAAACCACGGTAATCAAACAATGTTTGTTTGTTTGTTTGTTTGTTTATTGAGAGAGAGAAATAGACAGCAAGCGGGGGAGGGGCAGAGAGAGAAGGAGACAGAAATCCCAAGCGAGCTCTGTGCTGTCAGCACAGAGCCCAATGCAGGGCTTGAACCCACGCACTGTGAGATCATGACCTGAGCGGAAGCCAAGAGTCAGACGCTCAATCAACTGAGCCACCCAGGATCCCCTCAAACCATGTTTTAAAAAAGTTATACCTGGTCGTGGGAAGTATAAGGTTGCCTTGTAATCATCCCTCCCTTACACTTTGACTTTTCCTGTAATAAACATATACTACAACAGAGGTCATAACAAATCTTTTATTTTCTTTTAGAGTATCTTGGGCAATTAGACCAAACATTGGAGAATCTTGGGAAGCTTAGGATGTGGGTTTGAAGAAAACATATCACCTCAGGAATTCCTGTATCCAGCAGAGACAAAAGAGGATCTCTACTTGGTCACTGCCCATCATTTCTGCACCCTCCCTCATGTCTGCTAGCTACAAAGTGTCTTTTTTTCGTCCCTCATCCTGTTAAAGACAATAGCATGTAACCAGGTGAGATGCTCCGGCCCACTTCTCGAGGCCCAGTGATGTGATATATGAGGAGGGGTACGGGTTAGAACAACAGACTTTTTCCGATGGAGCTGTCTCTCCACTTTAAAGACTTCCTTGCATCCTCAAGCAAGACTGGTTTGTCAAATCACTCTTCATCACGGATCATACTCAGAGTCAGACTTTATGAATCATATCAAGGAGACAAGTAATCAAGAGGCTCAGTCAAAAGAAGGGAGTAATGGACGCCACTTCCTGCATTGCCCCTGGGATCTCGCCTGCCTTCATGCATGAGACACATGCTTTCTGGCCCAGAATCACAGATAACACCACGAAGTGACCTTTTGGGTTCTGTAGGGTTTGTTACAAAACCAGAAGGATTAAAAGAATGATATATCTCCATTTTATTCCTCAGGGAGCGCCACTGCTTACATGATTTTCCAGGGACTCACACCTCACAGATGATGAATCTATTTTCTCTAAGTCGTCTTTAACCAAGGACGTCCTGTTAAGGGGATTCAAGACATAGGCCTCTTCATTCTAGCAAGTGGCATTAGTCTATCTATCTGGAGGTCCAGTTGACCAAGAAATTGCCCACTCAGTGTCTTCCTTTCTTCCCCTCAGGATCATCCCTTCTTCCAAAATTAAGTAAAGCCATCAGAGCCCAACTGCTGTAGCTTCTTGCTCCCTGGGACCCAGAGAGCATAAGGTTGTATATGGAGATGCTGGCTCTGAAAAAGGGAATCACACTGGCCTGGTGTGCTTCTGTTGAACATAATTCAAGGGCACCTGACATCAGATAAAGCCTCTCTGTGACCCTGAGACTGTGATGTCAACAGACAATGTCCAAACCACACACACACACACACACACACGCACGCACGCACGCACGCACGCACGCGCGCAAACCAAATACCCTTGCATCGTAGCAAGTATTAGTGACTGCTCCCTCTTTCCCAGTGACGGCTTCAGCTTTGCTTCATTCTTGCAGCCTCACAGACCCTATCATAGAACGACCCCCTTTCCTTGTTCTCCCTGGCAGCATCCAGGCAAAACCACCCTCCTTGCCCCAAAAGCTTATAAAAGAAGCCCCAGTCCTTTCAGTCCTTTCTAACACCCTCACCCTGAACCCTCCCCTGCCCCAGGGGGTCCCCTTACTAGGACTCACTCTTGGAAAGAGCAATAAAGCCCATCTTGTTCAACTGCCCTGTGTTCCTGGTGGTCTTGGTCTGAGAGACGCTGATAGTAACCTCCAACCTTGAAAAGAATATTCAAGAATCAGAGGACCTGTGAAAATCAACATGCCTTAAGCAATGTTTATGCTTGTCAGAAACTCCAGGAGCAGCTTCTGGAAGACTCAATTTGTTAGTAAGAAAGTCTGCAGGCCGAGCTGGCATCTTAGCCATGATAGGATTTCTCTGCCTGCCTCCTTAATTGGAGACCTGGAGGCTCAGTTCAGTACAGGCTGGGCACAAATGTCAGGATTCAAGTTCAGTGGCACATCCTCCCCCTTCCGATCACTCTATTCCTTCCAGCAGACCCCAGATGGTTCCTCAGTTGCCCTATCCCCCATGAGTCTATCCTTCTTGTTGGCTTCTCCCCCCTTCTGCCTACATCTGACCTACCCAGGCAGTTGTCTCCAGGACCCCAGAGGCAGGAGGGAGCACTCAAAGGAGGAAGGGAAAGCATATGCCACCACAGAGTGCTCCCCATGTGCTAGGCAACGTGCGTACTCCTTAACTCATACTTATACTATTTAAATCTCTCAGCCCCCGCCACGGCCCTGTGGGGAAGGTCCTATCATTAGAGCTACTGAAGCTCAGAGTTTAGCAACAAGACCAAAGCCAAACAATTAGCAAGGGGCACAGCTGTCTGATAGTCTAAACTCTGCTCTTTCTCTGGAACAATGCTGCCCCCTACAGGAGATGATGTTGTTTCTAACAGAAATGAGGACCTAAGACCCCAGAGGAGCTGTCCTTTCCCTAGATCCTATGCGACGGTGAAGACCAGAATAGCCACATGCTTCCCAAGTGATGGGATAATCCCAATAGGGTACAGGGGATGGACAGAGAGTTAAAGTCTTACTTCAAGGTGAAAACCAGGTACATTTGGTGATTAAATCTGTATGTTCTGGGAGCACCTGGGTGGCTCAGTCGGTTAAACATCCGACTTCAGCTCAGGTCATGATCTCACCATTCCTGAGTTCAAATCTTGCCTTGGGCTCTGGGCTGACAGTTCAAAGCCTGGGGCCTGTTTCAGATTCTGTGTCTCCCCCTCTGTCTTAGTCCCTCCCCTACTCATGCTCTGTTTCTCTCTCTCTCTCAAAAATAAATAAACATTAAAAAAAATTTAATTCTGTATGTTGTCAGCCTACTTTACACTTCCTAACTTGGTGCTTTCACCTCTCAGGATATGCTGTCACCCTTCCCCCAAATAATGGTTCTATTTCAAAGTCCCCGCCAATAAAGTAACATCAACTTCCTAATACATTGCTCCTCCAAGAAAACTCTCATAGCCTAAAATCCTCATCCCTAAAAGCACTTAGATCTCAAGGGATAATTATACTCATTCTATGAATTTTCCTGCTGTGAAGTCCTGCAGGGAACATTGTCTTGGCCCAAAGAAAAATGAAAGCGGATTAACTCAGTGGTTAATTCTTTAATTTGAGACTGAGGGAGCCTGTATTGAAGGTGAAGACTGCCACCTTGTGGATGAAGAGAGCAACCAGCAAGATTCCCTGAGTAAGTCAGGATTTTGCAAGACTCTTGAAGCTCCTGGCTGGCTCAGTCTGTGATCTCAGAGTCAGGAGATGGAGTCCCACATTGGCCATAGAGCTACTTAAAAAACTCTTCAGGAAAGAGTATCCAATGGAAAAAATACAGTCTCTTTAGCAACGGTGCTGGGAGAACTGGGCAGCAACATAAAGAAGAATGAAACTGGACCACTTTCTTACACCATACACAAAAACAAACTCAAAATGAATGGAAGACCTAAATGTGAGACAGAAAACCATGAAAACCCTAGAGGAGAAAACAGGCAACAACCTCTTTGACCTCAGCTGCAGCAATGTCTTGCTTGACACATCTCCAGAGGCAAGGGAAATAAAAGCAAAAACGAACTATTAGGACACCATCAAGATAAAAACCTTCTGCACTGCAAAGGAAACAATCAACAAAACTAAAAGGCAACCAACAGAATGGGAAAAGATATTTGCAAATGACGTATCAGATAAAAGATTTGCAAATGACGTGTCCAAAATCTATGAAGAACTTATCAAACTCAATACTTGAAAAACAAATAATCCAGTGAAGAAATGGGCAGAAGACAAGAATAGACACATTTCCCAAGAAGACATTTACATGGCCAACAGACACATGAAAAGATACTCAACATCCACTCATCATCAGGGAAATACAAGTCAAAACCACACTGAGATATCACCCTACACAGGTAAGAGTGGCTAAAATTAACAACTCAGGAAACAACAGATGCTAGTAAGGATGTGGAGAATCAGGAACCCTCTTGCACTGTTGGTAGGAATGCAAATGGTGCAGCCACTCTGGAAAACAGTGTGGAGGTTCCTCAAAATATTAAAAATAGAACTACCCTGTGACCCTGAAATAACACTACTAGGAATTTATGCAAAGGATACAGGAGTGCTGATTCATAGCAGCACATGTACCCCAATGTTATAGCAGGACTTTCAACAATACCCAAATTATGGAAATAACTTAATTTCCATCAACTGATAAATGGATAAAGAAGATGTGGTTTATGTATACAATGGAATACTACTCAGCAATGAGAAAGAATGAAATCCTGCCATTTGCAGCAACGTGGATGGAACTGGAGGGTATTATGCTAAGTGAAATAAGTCAGTCAGAGAAAGACAGATATCATATGTTTTCACTCATATATGAAACTTGAGAAACTTAACAGTAGACCATGTGGGAAGGGAGGGAGAAAAAATAGTTACAAACAGAGAGGGAGGGAGGCAAACCATATGAGACTCTTTATTTTTTAATGTTTATTTATCTTTAAGAGACAGACAGAGCATAAGTGGGAAAACAGCAGAGAGAGAGGGAGACACAGAATCCAAAGCAGGCTCCAGGCTCTGAGTTGTCAGCATAGAGCCCGACATGGGGCTCAAACTCACAGACAGTGAGATCATGACATGAGCCGACTGAGCCACCTAGGTGCCCCCATAAGAGACTCTTAAATACAGAGAACAAACTGAAGGTTGTTGGGAATCAGGGAGAGAAGAAAATGGGTAATGGGCATTGAGGAGGGTACTTGTTGGGATGAGCACTGGGTGTTGTATGTAAGTGATGAAGCGATGAATCACAGGAATCTACCCCCAAGAACCAAGAACACATTGTATACACTGTATGTTAGCCAACTTAACAATGAATTATATCAAAAAAAAAAAAAAAAACTCTTCGGGAAAGCCCAGAAGTCATTAATTCCATTAATCTGGCCTTAAATGCCTGATATGTTCAAGAAAGAGCAAAGAAGCCAGTATGGCTGATGGCTGGAGCAGAGAAAGCCAGATGGACAGTAGACAGAAATGAAGGCATACTGGGTGGAGCTCCCTAAGCCATTGTCAGGAATTTAGCTTCTCCTCATGGAGAACTGTGGAGCCATAAAGGATCCAGAGCACAGGAAGCACATGATACTACTTAAGTTTCAGAGGATTTCTCTGACTGCTTCATTGAATATAGTCTGAAAGAGGACGATAGACCAGTAATGTGGGCAAGTGCCTGTGATGATGTGGACCAGAGCAGTGAAGACAGTGAGAAGTGATAGATTCCCTTTACCCTTAAATTTCCTAATAGTTAGATGCGTGGTGTTAAAGAAATAAGGAGTTGATAATAATTCCAAGTTCGTAGCCTGAGACACTAGAAGGATGCAATTGCCATGAACTAGGATTGAGAAGCTTAGGTGGAGATGGCATTGATCGGTTCAGTTTCAAACACACTGAGCTTGAAATTTCTATTAGACATGCAAGTGAACTGTGGAAAAAACAGATGAGTATCTGAGACTGAAGTTCAGGAGGAAGAAATCCATGAAACTACCTGAGATCGGCATCCAGAACACAAAGGAGAGATGATGACCAAGGATCGAGCCTTGAGGCAATCCAACAGAAGAGGTGGGGAGAGAAACCCAATAAAGACTGGAATGTAGGACAAAAGGCAGGAGAATGGGTTATTCTGGATGCCAAGTGAAGAAAGTATATTAAGCTGGTGGAAGTGATGAGCTATGTCAGATTATCAAGGAATATGAAGACTGAGAACTGATTGTCTGAATTATCACCAAGGAAAGGCTGTTTTAATTTCCAAATGCAATGGGGAGGATGGTGCCTATCTTTTTGTTATCGATTACTACGTTTGTTTTGGTTTTTGGTTTTGGTTTTTGCCATAAGTCAGAACATATATTTTGTGAATTTACTTGGGGGAAGATCATGGGAAATGTTGTCTATATTTAAATATTTTATAAATGTATCATTAAGAAAGCAATATCCCAATTTATCCTGCCATGCCCTCACCTTTCATGCCCATTTCAAGCCTGAGCATATCTTCTCCACGATATTAAGCAAGCCAGTTCCTCCCTAATCATCTGTTGGAATGAACATTTTCTTAAAACTGTAAAGCAAAACAAATTAGTAAAATAAATTTAATGATGAGGCTTGAACCATTTTGTGACAGTCGCTTGTAATCCCTTAGTTCAGATGTTTGTACTCACTAAGATCTATTATCAGGGTGCCTGGCTGGCTCAGTTGGTTGAGTGTCTGACTCTTGATTTCAGCTCAGGTCATGATCCCAAGTTCTTGGGATTGAGCCCCGCATCGGGTGCTGCATTGAGTTTGGAGCCTGGTTCAGATTCCCTCTCTTTCCCTATGTGCCTCTCCCTACCTTATGCACTCTCTCTCTCTAAAATAAAAAAAAATCTATTATCATCACTATAATATCCAAATGTCATAAATATGAACTTATAAAATATACTTATATTAACAAAAATATAATTTGTATTTCTATATTTTATGTATTTTGTATGTATTTGTATTATGTAATTTATGTAGTTATGTATTTTTATACCTATAATATGTACTTCCATTCTTTTCTCCAGTTAATACAGAGCACTTGTTATGTACCAGGCCAAGCATTCAGTATACTCTAAGAATACAACAGTTAACTAGACATACACAGCCTCTAATCTCCAAAGCTACCAGTCCATAAGGAATTACAGTTATTAATGATGAATAGCAGTCCTAAGAGACTAAGGCATGATCAATTGATTATGAGCAAAAGTGTCAAAGCAATTCAATGGGGAATAAAAGCTCTTTCGATAAATGATGCTACAGCAAATAGATTTTCATATGTGAAGAAAAACCTGAAATCTCCCTTACTTCATACCCTACACAAAATTAACTAGAAATTGATGAGTGACCTCATGTACAAGCTATACAGACAGTCTCCAACTTATGATGGTTCTGCTTATGATTTGGTACAAAAGTGATATGCATTTAGTAGAAACTGTACTTCAAATTTTGCATTTTGATTTTCTTCCAGGCCAGAAGTATGCAGTCTGATCCTCTGTCGTGACCACCATCAGCTCATGTAAGTGTTCTGAGCATACTTTAGGTAGGCTAGGCTAAGCTATGCCATTCAGTAGGTGAGGTGTATTAAATGCATGTTTGATTTATGATATTTTCAATATATGATGAATTTATTGGGATGTAACTCCATCATAAGTCAGGCAAGATGTATATAAGAAAAAGTGAAAAAGTTGGATCTTATCGAGATTTAAAAAAAAAAAAACTTGATTCCTTAAAAGACTCTGCTATTTCAATTCTGGGTAGTTGCCTAAGAGAACAAAACTGTATATCCACATAGGGACTTTGTTCATAGGAGCTTTACTCATAATATCCAGAAAGGAATACAAGCCAAATGTCCATCAAAAGATGAATGGATAAACAAATGCAGGTATATAAACACACAATGGACTACTATTCATAAATAAAGGGAACAGACTATTAACACATACAATAGGGATGAATTTCAAAAACATCGCATGGAAGCCATGAAAAGCCAGACACAAAGGAGCACACAGTATATGATTCTGTTTATATAAGTACTTCCAAAAAATGTAAACTAATCTCTAGTAATAGAAATCAGACAGCTTCTGCTGGATATCAAGACATTAGTGATTTAAACAATGAGGTAGTTGTTTAGGGATAGATTATAGAGGAGATAAGAGAACCCAGAAATAAGCTAACAAATCTGAAATGCAAGTAGAAGTGGCATTATAAAGCCTTTAGTAAAGGATGAGTTATTTGATAAATAGTACTCACACACTGGCCATCCTTCTGTGGGGAAAAAATGAAATTAAGTCCCTACATTACACCACATGCAAAGATAAATTCTAAGTGGGTATAAGAGTTCATTGCAAAAAGCAAATGTTTAACATTTTTTGAATACACATGACCTATATTGTGACCTCTGATACAAAAATAAATTCTTAAATAAAGTAAAAAAGGCACAACCATTAAAGATAAATATGACTACATTCAAATCATCAGTAATACAAGGAATCTGATAAAGTCCAGAATCAAGACACAGATTGGGAGAACATATTTGCAATCTGCATAACTAACAAAAAATTAGCATCTTGAATGTATAGAGGAGACAGACAATTGAATATAAAAACAGGCAAAAAACAAAAATAGGTACTTCACAGAAAAACACCAGAATGGCCAATAAGCACATATTTGTGTTAGTTGTGAAAATTAAAGCCACAAAGAGATGGACAAAATTGTTCCAAGTGATAGTGAAGATGGAGAGGAAGAAGGACTTTTCTGAAATTAAGTTGACACCACAAATATGGAGACCAGTCTGGTCATATGTAGTATGTCAGACCCCAACCCAAATAGATTTTCCTCATTCTTCTTCTCTCTTGGCAAAGCATGCCTCTTATCACATTGATTCAAAATATCAAATACTCAATTCCCAAGCCTCCTTTCCAGCTTGAGGAGCCATGTGGCTAATGAAATTAAGCACAGAAGCAGTTGAGGCAGGTCTCCTGGGAAAGATGCTATTCTCTGGTAAAAAGACTTGAAATGGGGGTGTTCTTGCCCATCCTCCCATTCTCTGCCCCTGGGCATCATTCTGTAAGGAAAGACATAATACTTGGAATTGCAGCAGCCATCTTGGGCAAGAAGCCACCCAGGGAGATGGAAGAGTGAAAGAGAAAGACCTGGTCCGTCACTGAGCAGCCGAACCAACCCTAGGACCACGTCACATCTGGATGTCTTGTTATGTGTGTCTGTAAAAATCTCTCATTTTAAACTACTTTCAGTTGAGTTTCCTTTTACTTATAGCCAAAAACATCTTAATTGGTACACCAACTGTTATGGAATGAATTGTGTCCCCCCAGGACCTCAGAATGTGACCTTATTTGTAAATAAGGTCTTTGACGATGTTCATGTTAAGATGAGGATAGGGGTAGACCCTAATCCAATAAAACCAGGATCCTCATAAAAGGGAGCGATTGGGACACAGAGACAGACAATGTGAAGACACAGGGAGACCATCCTATACTAGACAAGGAACATCCGAGCTTTCTAGAAACTAGGATAGAGATATGGAACAGATACTTCCTCACAGTTTTCAGAAAGAACAAACCCTCTGACACCTTGACATTAGATTTCTGGCTCCAGAAATGTGAGAAAATACCTGTCTATTGTTTAAGCCACTCCGTTAGTGGTGCTTCCTCACTGCAGTCCTAGCAGTCCACTGCAGTCCTTTACATATACTTAGTAAAGGGGAAGATCGCATACTCCATGACTTAGTACTTCTATCTCTAGCTAAATGCCTTGGGAAGAAATCATGTGCACAAGTAGACTTGTGTGTTCTGGCATCGCTTATGCCAGCAGAAACTGAGGGTAAGAGTATCGATTAATTAATGTAAAATATGGTCATTCAGTAGTATATCATACACAAGTTGAAACAAATACACTGGAGCTCATATACCAACAAGGATAAATCTCTAAAGCAACGTGATTACAGTCTCCAAAATATATTGGTAATGGGAAAAAGTAAAGTTTGCTCTTCAAGGCAAAACACAAAATAAACAATAATTAAAATCAGAGTACAGTAATATTTTCCATTATCAGACTGATAAAAAATATCAGAAAGCTTGAAAACACCTTATGTTGTACAGGTACGGCAAAACAGAAACTTCCATTGCCTCAAGAGGTGATTTGCCTCATAGAGAGAAATTCGGCTATTTTCAAAATTAAAAATAGTATATTGTTGAATTTAGCGTTTCCTCTTCAAAGATTCTGACACAAGAATTTACTGCAGCACTGTTTGTAATACAAAAGGCTTTAAACAACCTCAATTGTCCGTCAGTACAAATCTAATATATGGTAAATCCATATCCTGGAATATGATGTAACTATTAGAACAAGACAGAACTGCACTGATAATCAAGATACAATTGTAAAATGAAAAAAGAAGAGTGAGGCATAGAGGTGACGATGTGTGTGGGGGAGGGAGGAAAATATGGGGAAAATGCTTATATATCCAGAGACCATTTCTAGAAAGATGCAAGAGAGAAACGCATCGGTATTTGCCTCTGAGAAAGAAGGGGAATTGCAGGGAGGTGTATTTTGATTTTACCTGTCACACGTTATTTCTTTAAAACCTAGAAAACAGATCTGAAGCAAATATGACAAACATGCTGCACCTGTTAACTGTGCATGACAAGTACATAGGGATCTCTAACATTATTCTATAGATATTTCAGTGGGCTTCAAGTTTTCACAATTTAACATTTTTACCTTAGAAAAAGAAAAATCGAGAAGAGATGCTGCCCTGAGAATAAGGAATATTGAAGAAGGCAGAGACGTCCCTTGAGAGGAAAGAATGACGTAAACTAGCCAGGTAAATACAAAGGAGACCGTTGGTGGTGGTAAATGGATGCGTTCCTATCCGGGAGTTCAACAGTCCTTCCGAAAAAATTGTATCTAGAAGTGCTAAAACATGAAATGTGATCGACAGCCTTTACTCTAAGTCTCAGACATCGCTTTGTAATTTTACATTTCTCACAGTTTCTGTATGTTTTTAGTCTTTCTTTGCTCTTGAAGAATTCCCAAGGAGATTTAATTACTGTCAACTTTGACTGCTCTGGATTCATCAATAAATTCTTTCATTCTTTCATTTTTCAATAAGTTCTTACTCTCAGGAGATGCGATAATGAGGAAGGCGATTTTATTATGAATTTTACAATATTTAAATTATGAAGGGCTCCTGGGTGACTCAGTCCCTTAAGGGTTTGACCCTTGATCTTGGTTGAGGTCATGATCTCACACCAGCCCCATGTCAGGCTCTGCGCTGACAGTCTGGAGCCTGTTTGGGATTCTCTCTCTCCCTCTCTAGAGGGAGCCTCTCCACCGCTCACACACTTGCTCTCTCTCAAAATAAATAAATTTTGAAAAAAAATTAATGAAAAGAAACTGCGAGGTCCCAACACAGTAACGACTATAATATTTGCTTGATAGTCATAATAAAAGTAACATTTGAACAGAATCAAGGCAGATACGGATCAAGGCCAAGTAAAAATACGCCTTGGGGGATTTCTAATGTCCTTTCAAGTCAGACTTTACTTGAGCCTATTTGAGGCTCTGATTCTGCCTTATAGAGAGAGCAACAGAACACATGACTGATCCCTTGACATCAAGACTATTCTTCAACCAAAAGAGACTACCAGGTCACCCATACTCTGTCACATTAGAGCTCTCCAAGCGAAGCAGCCCCAGCCCCTCAAACTTCTTTATCCACCTTCTTCTCCTACTGCCCCCACTTCAGGATCAACTCACTTGTTTGTCACTCTTGAACTTAAGCACCCAGGACTGAAAATGGATGGGATGATGGTGACTCTACCCAGATGGGATAAATAATACTTCATACGGACCTACTTAGGCTGATAAGCAACACGATTCTGACACAGAATGACAAACAGATCTCTAGGAACAACTCTGGCCAACTGGAGGCATCCATGTGGCATGCTGTGTAGACATTTTTGAGGCTGGGCCAACCTCACTCAGTGTGCTGGGATCAATCAGCAATGTCCTCCACGGGCACAGGATTAGGACTGCAGAGCATGCACTAAATCTTTCCTGACTCAGCTCTAGGAGGTGATGGTTCAAGAGGGAGATAAGCCACAGAGAAAATGTCCTGGCCACCAGGCAGGACATGGCATTCTGCAGCTATACCTGCAGAGATCCATAAGTACAGTAAGACAATGCTCTGGGCTCTGGGACATGGCTTCCCTAAAAGGAGGAGCCCAAGGACCTCACACTGCAACCTCATGACTCACCTTTGAGACAGAGAAAGTAACAGATGCCTCCATCTGGAAACTACACACATGCTCCTATATTAGAAATGGGCTGCCTCAGGCCCTGAGATGTGCTGAGAACACAGTCTTTTGGAAGGCATAGGATATGATGGCTGCAGGCTGTACAGTCAGTTCAAAAACCAGCTCTCCCACTTACCAGCCCTGGTCCTTGAGAAAATCTCTCCATGTCTCTGTTTTCCCATCAGTCTAATGGGTCTGATGATCCCAAGAATGGAAAGAGACTAGTTTCAATCCCTACCCTACCATATACTAACTAACTATAAAACCAACTTCGTGGGCATCTGACCAAAGCAATCACACGGGGCCCGGGACTTAGAAAGTTCCCATGCTTGGAGTTTAATGCTCTGCAGTTGCTGTCTGGAAATTCTCAATAATTTTATCTTTGCTTTGTGTCTTGTGAGAGAAGGCCAAGGGGAAACAGAAGCCTGAACTAGGGGCTTGAAGCCTTGTTCACACCTTCTACTGTTTTCTCACCTTCATGGGAGGGAGGGTTCTCAGGCTGCCACATTCCACCCCCAGCAGGAGTGTGAGTGCAGGAGGATCAAGGTCGGGTGAACTGTAGAGTGTGGACCTAGGCACCTGTGAGCGTCAGCTTTGTCCCTGCAAGAATCCCAGTGTCCAAGGAGACTCAACATTAAATAGCAAGTAAAACTGATCTGACTGGTATGACAAGACTTCAGAAGAAAGTAAAAGCTTACTCTTGCTTTTTGAACAATGAGCCTCACATTCTCATTTTGCACTGGGCCCCACAAATTACCCAGCCTGCTCTGACTGACTGTAGGATAAGCCAAATTATTTAACCTCTCTCAGGCTCCATTTCCCCAACCACAGGATGTGTGTCCTGAGACTTCTCTGATAGGATTCTGATAAAATTTAGAAAGAACTAACTATGGGAATGCAAATTGGTGCAGCCGCTCTGGATAACAGTATGGAAATTCCTCAGGAAACTAAAAATAGAACAATATGACCCAGCAATTGCACTATTAGGTATTTTCCCAAAGGATACAAAAATACAGATTCGAAGGAGCACATGCACCCCAATGTTTATAGCAGCTTTATCAACAAGAGCCAAACTATGGAGAGACCCCAAATGTTCGCCAACTAATGAGTGGGTAAAGAAGATGTGGTATAGACGGTGAATCAAGACGGCAGGGAAGTAGGGGGATTGGAATTTCTCTCATCCCTCAAACACAGCAGTATTGAGGTTAGAACAGTTGGAACACCAGGAATCCAGGCTACAGAATGACAGAAACATCCCCACAGGTGTACAGAGATAGCTTGGCAAGACAGAGTTGCATGTTTGTGTATTAGGAGAGCTAAAAGGGGCAGCGTAGGCATGGAGGGGGGAACCCCTTTGGTGGAGAGACAAACGGAAGAGAAAGAGAGGCTGTGTAAGTGTGGGATTATATTTGGACAAGAGCAAAATCTCTCTGGACCACAGATGGGGGAATGAAAAATACAGAGACAGCCAGTTTCTACCTTGCAAACAGCCTTAGGAGCTAAAGATCAGAATTTTCAGGGGTGCCCAACTTGCTCCGGACTGGAGCCAGCTGTGTGTACATGACTGAGCAGGAGGGGAGCCAGCCACAGGCTCTGCAGCAATCTCAGGGGCACACTGAAAGAGAGCAGTCCCTTCCTTGAGTAGTGTGGGAAGAGAGTTTGTTGCCCCCCTCAAGGACAAAAGACCCAGCAGGTGTCATCCAGAGACCCTTTGTCAGCTGGGCAGAGTGGCACTACCCTAGACCTGGGCCCAGGAGGACGGGGGATACTTTAAGACATAAGGTTTTGAATCCAAGCCAAGCACCTCGAAGACGTAGGAGACTGTGGAGCAGGGCAAGTCAGCCTGCCAGGGCCACTCTCTGAAGGCTGCCTGAACAGCATGGTTTGAGACACTCAGTCCAGGGAGGAGAGACTGCGGTGTCACCATTTTTCTCTCCATCAACAACAAGGTGAGACTTCAGGGAGCAGGACAACAGCCCCCAGTGGAGAAGGGACCGCTTACACCAAACCCTGCCCCTCTGGAACTTGTAACTGCTTATCTACCAGAGTGAGATTGACACTGAATGAACCAGAGGGCCCCTCCACCAGACCAGCACAGCCACCAGTTCCAAGGCACCAACAGAAAACTGTCCTGTGGTTTTGTATGTTAGTCTGGTTTTTTGTTGTTATTGTTTCTTCTTCTGTCTTGTTTTCTCTGGTTGTGGTTTTGTCTGGTTGTTTCTTTGTTTAATCAGGCACCTTTACTCTATTCTTTTTACACCTTTTCTGTATCTCCTTCTTCTTTATTTTCCTCTCTCTCTCTCTCTCCCTGGATTAAGCCTTATCGTTTCTTTGATTCTCTTCCTAATCTTTTTTTTTTCTGCCCCGTCATTTCTCTCTTTGTATAAGATAAGGCTTTTTCCCTCCCCTCATTTTTTCCTTTTTTCCAGGATTACTTCAATGAACAAATCAAAACATACCTGGACCAATCTGCCACTACGAGCAGTGAGATAAAGCAACAGAAGATGCAACAGACTGCATGCAACAGACTCCGAAAACACTTCCTGAAGTGCCAGGCCCTGGACAGTGTATGATCCTTTTTTAATATACTAGTACTTGCAGGTGTAGGACACATAAGAAGCTATTAAAACACATGAAAAATGCAAAACTAGCCAAAATGATGAAATGGGAGAATTTTCCTCAAAAGAAATTCCAGGAAGAAATAACAGCCAGAAAATTGCTCAAAACAGATATAAACAATATATCTGATCAATAATTTAGAATAATAGTCATAAGACTAATAGCTAGGCTTGAAAAAAAGCATAGAAGACAGTAAAGAATCTATTGCTGCAGAGACTAAGGACCTAAGAAATAGTCACAATGAGTAATGAAATATTGTAAACAAGATGCAAAATAAACCAGATGCAGTGATAGCAAGGATGGAAGAAGCAGAGGGGAGAATAGGTGAAATATATGATAAAATTTTGAAGCTGAAAAAAAGAGGGATAAGAAATTACTAGACCACGAGGGGAGAATTAGAGACCTAGGTGATTCAATGAAGTGAAATAATACCCATATCATAGGAGTTCCAGAAGAAGAGAGAAAGAAAGGGACAGAAGACTTATTTGAACAAATTATAGCTGAGAACTTCCCTAATCTGGGAAAGGAAGCAGACATCCAAGTCCAAGAGGCACAGAGAACTCCCTTCAAAATGAACAAAAACAGGTCAATGCCATGACATATCATAGTGAAACTGTCAAAACATAGGATAAAGAAAGAATTCTGAAAGTAGCTAGGGACAAATGGGCCTTAACCTGCAAGCATAGATACATAAGGTTCACAGCAGACCTGTCATCCACTGAAGCTTAGCGGGCCAGAAGGGAGTGGCAGAAAATATCCAATGTGCTGAAAAGGAAAAATATGCAGCCAAGAATCCTTTATCCAGCAAGGCTGTTGTTCAGAATAAAAGGACAGATAAAGTCTTTCCCAAACAAAAACTAAAGGAGGTCATGACCACTAAACCAGCTCTATAGGAGATCCTAAGGGGAGCTCTGTAACTAGAAAGCAGCAAAGGGGGCGCCTGGGTGGCTCAGTCAGTTGAGTGTCCGACTTCGGCTCAGGTCATGATCTCGCAGTCTGTGAGTTCGAGCCCCGCGTCGGGCTCTGTGCTGCCGGCTCGGAGCCTGGAGCCTGCTTCACATTCTGTGTCTTCCTCTCTCTCTGCCCCTCCCCGGCTCATGCTCTGTCTCTCTCTGTCTCAAAAATAAATAAAAACTTAAAAAAAAAAAAGAAAAGAAAGCAGCAAAGACTACAAAGGACCAGAAACATCACCACAAGCACAAAACCTACAGATAACACAATGATACTAAATTCCTATCTTTCAATAATCACTCTGAATGTAAATGGACTAAGTGCTCCAATCAAAAGACTAGGGTATCAGAATGGATTAAAAAAAAAAAAAAACCAAGATCCATCTATATGGTGCCTACAAGAGACTTATTTTAGACCTGAGGACACCCGCAGATTGAAAGTGAGGGGATGGAGATCATCTATCATGCTACTGGATGTCAAAAGAAAGCTGAAGTAGCCATACTTATATCAGACAAAGTAGATTTTAAAACAAAGACTGTAAAAATAGATGAAGAAAGACATTATATAATAATTAAAGGGTCTATCCATCAAAAAGAGTTAACAATTGTAATTATTTACACTCCCAATGTGAAAGCACCCAAATATATAAATCAATTGATTGCAAACATAAGCAATCTTACTGAAAAGAGTACGATAATTGTAGGTGACTTTAAAACTCTTCTTATAGCAATGGACAGATCATCTAGGCAGAAAATCAATAAGGAAACAATGGCTTTGAATGATACACTGAACCAGATAAAGTGAACAGATATATTCAGAACGTTTCCTCCAAAAGCAGCAGAATTCACATTCTTCTGGAGTGCACATGGAACTCTCCAAAATAAATCACATGCTGGGTCACAAAACAGCCCTCAACAAATATAAAAGGATTGAAATCATACCATGCCTATTTTCAGATCACAACATTATGAAAATTGAAAGCAACCACAAGAAAAAATTTAGAAAGCCTCCAAATAAATGGACGTTAAAGAACATCCTACTAAAGAATGAATGGGTCATTCAAGAAATTAAAGAAGAAATTTAAAACTGTATGGAAGCAAATGAAAATGAAAACACAACGGTCCAAACACTTTGGGATGCAGCAAAGGCAGTTCTAAGATGAAAATACATTGCAATCCAGGCCTATCTCATGAAGCGAGAAAGATCCCAAATACAGAACCCTACCTCACAGCTAAAGGAACTAGAAACACAGCAGCAAAGAAAGCCCAAAGCCAGCAGAAGAAGAGAAATAATAAAGATTAGAGCAGAAATAACAATATAGAATCCAAAACAAACAACAAACAAAAACAAACAAACAAAAAGAGTAGAAAAAAATCAATGAATCTAAGAGCTGGTGTTTTGAAAGAATAAACGAAATTGATAAACTCCTAGCCAGACTTCTTGAAAAGAAAAGAGAGAAGACCCAAATATATAAAATCATGAATGAAAGAGGAAAGATCACAACCAGCACCACAGAAATACAAACAATTATTAGAGAATACTACGAAAAATTATATGCCAACAAACTGGACAATCTGGGAGAAATGGACAAATTCCTAGACACACACACACTACCAAAATTCAAACTGGAAGAAATAGAAGATTTGAACTCACCCATAACCAGCAAAGAAATTGAATCAGTTATCAAAAATTTTCCAACAAATAAGAGTCCTAGGCCAGACGGCTTCCCAGGGGAATTTTACCAAACATTTAGAGCAGAGTTAATACTTATTCTTCTCAAGCTATTCCAAAAATAGAAACTGAAGGAAAGCTTCCAGACTCATTTTATGAAACCAGTATTACCTTCATTCCCAAACCAGACAAAGACCTCACTAAAAAGAAGAATTACAGGCCAATAACCTTGAAGAACATGGATGCAAAAATTCTCAACAAGATACTAGCAAATTGGGTTCAACAGTCTATTAAAAAAATTATTCACCATGATCAAGTGGGATTCATTCCTGGGCTGCAGGGCTGGTTCGCTATTCACGAATCAACCAATGTGATACATCACATTAAGAGAATAAAGAGTAAGAACCTTATGATCCTGTCAATAGATGCAGAAAAAGCATTTGACAAAATATAACATCGTTTCTTAATAAAAACCCTCAAGAAAGTCAGGGTAGAAGGAACATACCTTAACATCATAAAAATCATATATGAAAAACTCACAGCTAATATCATCCTCAATGGAGAAAAACTGAGAGCTTTTCCCCAATATAAGGAACACAACAGGGATGTCCACTCACACCACGGTTTTTTAATATAGTGTTGGAAGCCCTAGCCTCAGCAATCAGGCAACAAAATGAAATAAAAGGCATCCAAGTGGGCAAAGAAGTCAAACTTTCACTTTTCACAGATGACACGATACTCTACCAAAACACTGCTAGAACTTCACCAAAATGTTGCTAGAACTGATACATGAATTCAGCAAAGTCGCAGGATATAAAATCAACGTTACATAAATCAGTTGCATTTCTATACACCAATAATGAAGCAACAGAAAGAGATATCAAGGAATTGATCTCATTTGTAATTGCACCAAGAATCATAAAATACCTAGAAATAAAACTAACCAAAGAGGTAGAATACCTGTACGCTGAAAACTATAGAAACCTTATGAAAGAAATGAAAGAAAACCCAATGAAATGGAAAAACATTCCATGCTCATGAATTGAAAGAACGAGTATTGTTAAAATGTCAATACTACTGAAAGAAATCTACACATTCAATGCAATCCCAGTCAAAATAGTACCAGCATTCTTCACAGAGCTAGAACAAACAATCCTAAAATTTTTATGGAACCACAAAAGATCCCGAATAGCCAAAGTAATGTTGAAAAAGAAAACCAAAGCTGGAGGCATCACAATCTTGGACTTCAAGCTTTATTACAAAGTTGTAATCATCAAGACAATATGGTATTGGCACAAAAACAGATACATAGATCAATGGAATAGAATAGAGAACCCAGAATTGGACCCACAAATGTATGGCCAACTAATCTTCTACAAAGCAGGAAAAGAGCATTCGATGGAAAAAATAGTCTCTTTAGCAAATGGTGCTGGGTGAACTGGACAGCAACATGCAGAAGAATGAAACTGGACCACTTTCTTACACCATACACACACAAAAAAAATTCAAAATGGATGAAAGACCTAAATGTGAGACAGGAAACCATCAAAACCCTAGAGGAGAGAACAGGCAACAACCTCTTTGACCTTAGCTGCAGCAACTTTTTATTTGACATATCCCCGAAGGCAAGGGAAATAAATGCAAAAATGAACTATTGGAACATCATCAAGATAAAAATCGTCTGCACAGCAAAGTAAACAGTCAGCAAAACTAAAAGGCAACCAATGGAATGGGGAAAGATATTTGCAAATGACAGACATATCAGATAAAGAATTAGTATTCAAAATCCATAAAGAATTTGTCAAACTCAACACCTGAAAAATAAAGAATCCAGTGAAGAAATGGGCAGAAGACATGATTAGACACTTTTCCAAGGAAGACATCCAGATGGCTAACAGAAACACAAAAAGATGCTCAACATCCCTCATCATGAGGGAAATACAAACCAAAACTACATGACCTCACACCTGTCAGAATGGCTAAAATTAACAACTCAGGAAACAACAGATGTTGGTGATGATGTGGAGAAAGGAGAACCCTCTTGCACTGTTGGTGGGAATCCAAACCAGTGCAGCCTCTCTGGAAAACTGTGGAGGTTCCCCAAAAAATTAAAAACAGAATTACCCCACAACCCAGTAACACCACTACTAGGAATTTATCCAAAGGACACAGGACTGCTGATTCATAGGGGCACATGCACCCCATAGCATGTGCTATTGACAATAACCAAATTATGGAAAGAGCCCAAATGATGAATGGAAAAGATGTGGTATATATATATATATACAATGGAATGCTAGTCGGTGATGAAAAAGAATGAAATCTTGCCATTTGTAACGACATGGATGAAACTGGAGGGTATTTGGCTAAGTGAATTAAGTCAGTCAGAGAAAAACAGATATCATACATTTTCATTCATATGTGGAATTTGATAAACTTAACAGAAGATGATAGGGGAAGGGAAGGAGAAATAAGTTACAAACAGAGAGGCAGGCAAACCATAAGAGACTCATAAATATGGAGAACAAACTGAGGGTTGATGGGGATGGGATGTTGGGGGGGGAGGGTGATGGGCATTGAGGAGGGCACTTGTTGGGATGAGCACTAGGTGTTGTATGTGATGAATCATGGACAACTACTCCCAAAGGCAAGACTATACTGTATACACTGTACATTAGCTAACTTGACAATAAATTATTTTTAAAAATAATATTATATATATATAATGTTTTAGATAGATAGATAGATGATAGATAGATAGATAGATAGATAGATAGATAGATAGATAGATAGACAGAGATATATGATGGAATATTACTTGGCCATCAAAAAGAATGAAATCCTGACATTTGCAATGAAGTGGAGGGAGCTAGATGTATCATGGTAAGTAAAATAAGTCAATTGGAGAAATACAAGTACCATATGATTTCACTCATATGTGGAATTTAAAAAACAAAACATAAATATATGGGAAGTGGGGGGAAGATAAGAGAGGGAAACAAATCACAAGAGATTCTTAATGGTAGAGAACAAATTGTGGGTTGATGGAGGGAGGTAGGTGGGAGATGGGCTAGATGGATGATGGGCACTAAGGAGGGCATTTGTTGTGATGAGCACTGAGTGTTGTAAGTGATTCATCACTGAATTCTACTCTCGAAACCAATATTGCACTGTATGTTACCTAACTAAAATTTAATAAGGGCACATGGGTGACTCAGTCAGTTAAGTGTCTGACTTGGGCTCAAGTCAAGATCTCACAGTTCGTGGGTTCAAGCCCCAAAGTCGGCTCCATACTGGCAGTGTGGAGCTGCTTAGGATTCTCCCTCTCTCCCTCTCTCCCTCTCTCTCCCCCCCCACCCCTTCCCCACTCATGCTTTCTCTCAAAAATAAATAAGTAAATAAATAACCGAAAAAATAATATTCTAGGGGCACCTGGGTGGCTCAGTCGGTTAGGCATACAACTTCAGCTCAGGCCATGATCTCACAGTTTGTGAGTTCGAGCCCTGCGTCGGGCTCTGTGCTAACAGCTCAGAGCCTGGAGCCTGCTTCAGGTTCTGTGTCTCCCTCTCTCTGCCCCTCCCCTACTTTTACTTTGTCTCTCTCCCTCTCAAAAATAAATAAAACACTTTAAATTTTTAAATTTAAATAAAATTTAAATTTTAGAGGAAATAGAAGCAAAATAAACATATATATACATATAAATTTCTAAGTACATTATAGATAACCCATAAACATTGATTCCCAGTTTTTCTCTGTTCAAAATTTCTAAATGGACTTCCGTCAACTGTTTTTCAAGGGCTTTCTTTCCAAAATGGAAAGGAGGAAGCAGACAAGTCATGAGTGCTCATTGTGATAAAGAACAAGTTTTCTCCAGGCAGAATGCCACCACTTCCTTCAGCTGTTAATAATAATACCAGAACAAAAAGCATGGGCTGGATGTCAGCAGTGAGCACTCTTGACCTTTCTAGGAACTTCTGAAGTGAAACACAGAAGTAACGTCTCTCCTTTTCCGTCTTCCCTTACTTCTGTCTTTCCTTACTCAGCCATTTGATGTGCTCCCAAGGCTTTCAAGTAGCCACAGAAGATTCTACCCCGAAGTTACATTTTCTCAGGTGTCCTGGTAGCACCTCAAGTCTAGAAGTTCCAAACACAGTTTGTTTGTACGTGTACTCCACCCTTCCTTCCAGAGATAACTCAGCTCTGTGGTCCAACTTCCCCCTTTGTAATCGCAGTAGCATCCTGGCCTTACACTTTGGAAACCAGTTTCACTTTCCCTCTTTTGCCCTCCATATTCAGTCAGGTGCATCTAAAACTCTGGCCACTGGTCTCTGTTTTAGAGCCCCATAATGAAAAGTGAGGTTAAAGGAAGCCTGATAATCATGATAGCACTAAGCACTGAGGACACACAGGTGAATGTGAGGCCATGAACTTTATTCTGCTCTAATGAAGTTCAGGGTCTAGCTGAGAATACAGACATTGAGTAGGTGGTCATCCCATCACCCACAGGAAAAACATGCTAGACTTATGTCTTGTGCAAATACGCTCATGATCATACTCTCTCACACACTGAGAGGGTCCAGGTTGTGGTTGGGCCAACATGAGGTCCACATCCTCTCACCAGTGGGGTCCTGCCAAGGTCCCACAGTCTTTAAAGAGTTGTGATTTATCCATTGGCCAGTCTTCCTCCAGCAATAGCATCTTATCTGTCTCCCAGGTTCATCCAACAGGTTAACACACACTCTTCAGAACACCCTTTGCTGAAATTCCATCATAAAAGTAAGACCTCATATGCTACTGCTTTCATGAAGTCTTTCCTGACTCTGGTCCACTAGGTGGATGGTGCTCATTTCTGAAACTCTGTGGCATGGTGCAGGCACTTGGCTCAAAGAAATTCACGTATTCTCTTGTTTGATAGGTTCTTGAGTACATCTTACCCCTACAGAATCTAGCAAAGGGCTTAGAGCACAGAAACCACCCTCTCTCTGTGTAGCCGCACTCATCCATGTACACACCCTTGTGTCATTACAGCTCACACTGCCCTGCAGCATGTCTCCAGGCCAGTACCCCCAGACCTTCCCTCAGGACCCTGGACAGTAGGACTGGTGTTTTCTTCCTCTCTGAATCCCCTCTTCCCCTGCAGGAGCCCCAGCACCAGGCGCACACTGAGTCTTTATTATGTGTTTGTATGAATTTGCTATTTTGTACATTGTGAACTCATACATTTTACAGAGTAGAATTTAATAAAATGCTATAGTCATTCAAATGGGAGTCGTGGGGAAGTGAAAATGAAGAATTGGTCCCTAAGAAATCTTGCTAGAAATTTTGAAGAGGAAGGAGAAATGAAAAGAAATTGTGAAATGAAGAAAAGGGAATCAGAAACAATAGTCAATGCAGGCACAGGGCAGATGATCTGTCCGTGATCATCAGAAGGCAAGTTAAGACAGATGAAGAATGTTCTCTGATTAAGTTTATAAATACCGTGTATGTTTATATTTCAACCAGCATGATGTGGACTTCACTGAGTTCACCTTAGCAAGCAGCTACCAAGGGACTATAATGTGACAACCAAAATGCTGGACAACAGAGGATGCAGGGGTGAGTAAAACAGTCTCTTCCCTCAGGAACACCAGCTTGTATGGGGCAGGGATGAAGGGAGCAATGTCTGTTCTATCCCTAAACACCAGCAGCTATCATCGATGCCTGAAATTCATGGGGAGGGCTTGCTTTCTACAAGGCAGTAAGATTCCTGGAACTGAACTACACCTCTGGCTGCCTCCCTGGAGGCCCATCTTACCCTGGGTGCTGGTTCTCCATTTCCACCTGCAGGCTCTGCTCCACTCTCCACCCACATTCCCTGGATCCTGACTATTGCCCAGACAGGTGACAATCTCCCACAGTATCAATATTTCCAAATTGTCAGCACTAAGCATTTGCTAACACTCTGGTGAGTCTCAGCCACATGTGTCTCAGGTCACGTACCCAGGGCCATCTTGGGTCATAATGCAGGTCCTGGGTGTGACCTTGAGACCACGGAACCAGATGTCATCTGTTCAGGAATGTTCTTCATTTAATGCCCCTGGTTTAACTTCTGAAAGTTCCATCTTGATAAGTAGGGACAAGTTTCAGTACTCACCTACCCAGACTAAAAGACCGACAGAAAAGGACTTCTATGGAGATAAGAGATTTTGGAAAAGGAAAATTAGGAAAAGAAATATATAAAGAAGGTAAAGCCCTAAGATCTACAAGGAAATACTGAGAGATTGATGGAGATTTGGGAGCAACGGTACGGATGTTTGTTGCGGAAGTATATTTATTACAGCTCTTTTTGTTTTTATTATTTGTAATATACTGGCCTCTATTCCTTTCATTTAATTCAACTAACTATTTTTGCTTCCTGTATGGCAGGCACTATTGTAGGTCATCAATATATATCGCTCAACAAAAACCCCTTAGATTCAATGACCTTGTATTCCAGGAGGCATGTATCAGACTTTTTATCGTTATTGAATCTAGTTAATAAAAGGTAATAATAAATAAAGAATAATAGATGTAACAGAAGAACAAAAAAGAGAAGAAAGAAATAAAACATTTTTAAGCTAGTGTAAAGGGACGCCTGGGTAGCTCCTGTTGGTTAAGCATCTAACTCTTGATTTTGGCTCAGGTCATGATCTCATGGTCTTGGGATGAGGTCCCACACTGGGCTCCATGCTTGGAATTCTGTCTCTCCCTCTCCCTCTGCCCCTCCCCTGCTTGAGGTCTTTCTCTCTCTAAGAAAGAAAGAAAGAAAGGAAGAAAGGAAGAAAGAAGAAAGAAAGAAAGAAGAAAGAAGAAAGGAAGAAAGGAAGAAAGGAAGAAAGAAGAAAGAAAGAAAGAAAGAAAGAAAGAGAGAGAGAGAGAGAAGGAAGAGAGAAAGGAAGGAAGGAAGAGAAGGAAGGAGAGAGAAGGAAGGAAGGAAGGAAGGAAGAAGGAAGAAGGAAGGAAGGAAGGAAGGAAGGAAGGAAGGAAGGAAGGAAGGAAGGAAGGAAGGAAGGAAGGAAGGAAGGAAAGAAGGAAGGAAGAAAAAAAGAAAAATTTTTAATAAAAATAAAAGCTAAGGTAAAGATACGTGAAGGGCTAAAGTTGTCCACAAAATTTTTGTTACTCTTCTCATCACAAAGTAGAGCTTGTTTTCTTTCCTCTCCAACCTGGACAGGCGTGGTGACTGTTTTAACCATAGAATGTGGTAGAAGGGTTGCTGCGGTAGTTAGGGGTCTAGAACCAGGCTCCACTGGAAAGAGCTGAGAAACTCTGAAGACATGGAGCTGCGCCATGAAGAGGTCATGTGGACAGACTACGAGGAGGAGACGCCCTGAGATGATCCAGAGAAAAAGAACCCTGTCCATCCCAGCTGTGCTCAGGTGCCACGGCGCCATCATGCAAGTAAGATGTTTGGGCTGTTCCAGTCGAGTCAACCTCTCAGATGACTATAGCTCCAGCTGACATCAGTGAAGCAGACCATCCAACTGACCCTAGCTAACACACAGAATCATGAAAGATAATAAATGGTTGTTGTTTTACATCACTACAGTTTAGGGTAGTATATTAGCCGTAAGTAACCAAAATACAAAGTAGAACCCAGAGTGAGGTGCTTTGTAACAGAACCCTAACGCACGCACACAATGGTTTATTCTCTGTGTCAACTTGGTCAGATACTTGATCACACACATGTGGATGTCACACTTAAATGGATGGACTCTGAGTAAAGCTGACTGTCCTCCAGTCATGTGGATGGGCCCCATTCAATCAACTGAACCCTTAAGAAAAATACTGACCTCCCCCAAGGCAAAGAGAATTCTTCCAACAAATAACCTTTAGACACAAGCTATAACATCAACTCTTTCCTCGGTCTCTAGACTATCTGCACCCCCTTCAGATTTTGGATGCATCGGTTACCACAATCATGTGAGCCAATGCCTTAAAATAAATATCTCCTCTCCCCCTACTCCTGCCCCTCCCCACCTCTCTCTCTCTCTCTCTCCCTGGAGAACCCTGACTACCACAGTGTGGCATCAGCATCAGGAGTGAGTGGCAGGCTGAGGTAAGAAAGATCTTAGGAAGGGATGCCCAGCTGGCTCAGTCAGAGGAGCATGAGGCTCTTGATCTCTGGGTCGTGAGTTTGAGCCACACCTTAGGTGTGGAGATTGCTTAAGTAAATAACTCTCTAAGAAGAAAAAAGAAAGAAAGAAAGACCTCAAGGAGACTTTCCTGAAAACTGAACAGACAGGAAATTCCTGAAAACTGACAGACAGGACTGAAGCCTAAGAAAAAGGTGACCCGTACTACATGGTGGTGGTAACACTGTCATCTGCAGTAATAGAAATACCTAAAGAACTTGAAATACCTAAAGAATTTGACTAAGGATATTTCTAGGCAGAATGTCAGAAGTGCACCTCATATCTTTTAGCTGTGTATGATAAAGTACAGATTCATTTGTTAGACAGAATCAAGAGCAAACACTTCGGGGAGCCCGGGTGGCTCAGTCGATTAAGTGTCTGACTTCAGCTCAGGTCACGATCTCATGGTTCACGAGTTCGGGGCCCGCATCAGCCTCTGTGCTGACAACTTGGACCCAGGAGCCTGCTTCAGATTCTGTGTCTCCCTTTCTCTCTGACCCTTCCCCACTCATGCTCTGTTTCTCTCTCTCTCTCTCAAAAATAAATAAACATTTAAAAAAAAAGAGCAAACATTTCCAAGTCAGGATTTCCTGGGTTGGAAAATAGAGCCGCTTTTCATTGTTAGTCTTTCCTGGTAAAAGAATATCAAACTAAGAAACAATGGTGAGGCAGTGATCACATCCGGGGTGCTGCCAGTAAAACATGCTCACAGGGTCAAAACATCAGGGCTGTAACTCTCAGGCTTTGAGAGAGCAGGAAGACATTGTGATACTCCACACAATGCTCCATTTCCAGCATCCCTGGTAATGCCTACCTTCCAGCAGACCCCTCCATGGTGTCCTTCATGTGAGTGATGTCTCATGTATCTTGGCTATGTCAACTTAGTTGACCCTCCAAATAATCGCCGCCCCAGCCAGCATCACAAGGAGCAGAAGAACCATCTAGCTAAGCCCAGTCGATCCAAGAGTCATGTAAAATAATAAAATGGTTTATGTTTTAGACCAATAAGTTTTGGAGTGGTTTATTATGTAGTCACAGTAAGCAAGATGCCAATGATAGATCATTTGAAACTGAAGAATAATAAGGAAAGAATAAGGAAAGAAATCTACAAGAAACTTACTGATGGCCTAAAATCAGGCATGGAATAAGAATCAGTGGTTAACAATTCCCTTCACCCTGCGGTGCCGTATTTTACTACCTTTCTTCCATTTACATTCAGTTTTCCATAGTTATGATGGTCATCTGAATCGCTTTTGATACTGGTTTTGTTTTGCCTGGGATCACGTAACATATCAAATTTTTGTATATTAACACATAGTTGTAATAAAGACCTACAGAGGTAAGAAGAACTAGAAATACGAGGTCAAAGTGGACTTACAAAGTTGAATAATTGACATAAATTGATGCTCTGGCCCAGTATAAAAGACCAAACCAGGAGACAGTGGCCCAGCAAGGGATGAATGGAGAAGAGGATCACGGGAATGATTTAAGAATTTATCAGGGTAAAGATGTCTGATGCTGACAGGGTGTGGCTACACGGGAAATGGCATGCCAGACTTTCAACAACATAGAAAGAAGATTAGTGATCAGAGCCATAACCTTGAAGTTAAAGTCTCAAGAGTTGGGGGAGCAACAGAAGTTATAAGGGTTCCAAGGACAACAAGCAGAGAGAAAGAAAATACTACATACACAATCTACAATATGTAAAGAATGCCCATAAAAAGAAGTAAATAGGGGCACCTGGTTAAGCATCCAACTTCAACTCAGATCATGATCTCACAGTTTGTGAGTTCAAGGCCCACATCAGGCTCTGAGCTCTCAGCACAGAGCACCTCATGCTCTCTCTCTCAAAAACAAATAAACGTTAAAATTTTTTTTAAGAAATAAATATGCAACTGAGTAGAAATTAGCAAAGATCTGCACAGAAAATTCACGAATAAAAATATGAATGACCAGTAAACATATCCTACATGCTAAGACCCTCGGATAATCAGAAAATGATGAGATGCTATTTTTCTTATCAATAAAAAAAAAGTTGGTACTATTCAGCAAAGAAGAGATTGTGGGAAAGCATGTCCTGTGACTTAATAGTGAGAGCATAAAATGGTACTGTTCTTTTGGAGGGAATTTAGAAATACTTATCAAAATTTAAAAGATGCATGATGCTCCTCTTAATCCAGCAATTCTACCACCAGAAACCTATCCTACAGAAACACTCCCGTAAGTGCACAAAAATATATGTAAAAAGAGATTCAATGAAGTATGTTTCTCCCTACTGGGATGAAAGTTTCATGGAAGTGGGAAGTTCGCCATCTACTGTGTTGTCAGCGTTAGACTGCTGCCTGTTATAAGGGTTCCAAGGACAACAAGCAGAGAGAAAGAAAATACTACATGCACAATCTCATGTAGGTGCTCAGCAAATATCTGTTGAATAAATGAATGGGATTGAAAATCGGAGGGGCACCTGGGTAGCTCAGTTGGTTGGGCGCCCGACTTCGGGTCGGGTCATGATCTCACAATTTGTGGGTTCGAGCCTCATATCGGGCACTGTGCTGACAGCTCAGAGCCTGGAGCCTGTTTCAGATTCTGAGTCTCCCTCTCTCTGCTCATCCCTCACTAGTGTTCTGTCTTTCTCTCTATCAAAAATAAATAAACAGGTGGCTCAGTTGGTTAAGCAGCTGACTTCAGCTCAGGTCATGATCTCACGGTCCGTGAGTTCGAGCCCCGTGTAGGGCTCTGTGCTGATGGCTCAGAGCCTGTTTCGGATTCTGTATCTCCCTCTCTCTGCCCTTCCCCTGCTCACACTCTGTCTCTATGTTTCTCAAAAATAAATAAAAACGTTAAAAAATTTTAAAAAAATAAATAAAAATTTCAAAAAAAAAAAAGATCAAAACTAATTTTTGTGATGGGAAACAGTTACCTCTACCCTATAGAATACCATGAGCTGTTACAAAGAATGAGGTCAATCAGGGGCACCTGAGTGGCTCAGTAGATTGAGTGTCCGACTTTGGCTCAGGTCATGATCTCACAGTTCGTGGGTTTGTGCCCTGCATAGGCTATGTGCTGACAGCTAAGAGCCTGGAGCCTGCTTCAGATTCTGTCTGTCTGTCTGTCTGTCTCTCTCTCTCTCTCTCTCTCTCTGCCCCTCCCGCTCTCATGTTCTGTCTCTCTCTCTCTCAAAAATAAAAAAACACTAAAAACAATTATTTTCAAGAATGAGGTAAATCTACCTGTACTAACACTGAAAGATCTCCAGGGTCGTGTGTTTAATTTTTTAAAAAATAGGGGCGCCTAGGTGGCTCAGTCGGTTAAGCGGCCGACTTCAGCTCAGGTCATGATCTCATGGTCTGTGGGTTCGAGCCCCGCGTGCGCGCGTCAGGCTCTGTGCTAACGGCTCAGAGCCTGGAGCCTGCTTCTGATTCTGTGTCTCCCTCTCTCTCTGCCCTTCCCCTGTTCACACTGTGCCTCTATGTCTCTCAAAAATAAATAAACATTTAAAAAATAATAATAATAGTAAAAAATTTTAGAAATAACATAAATTTGGGGTGCCTCGGTGGCTTAGTTGGTTAAGCTTCCAACTCTTGATTTCAGCTCTGGTCACGATCTCAGCATTTGTGAGTTCAAACATGCTACTGGACTCTGTGCTGACAATGTGGAGCCTGCTTGGGATTCTGTCTCTCCTTCTCCCTCTGCTCCTTCCTTGCTTGTACTCTCTCTCTCTCTCTCTCTCTCTCTCTCTCTTTCTCTCTCTCAAATAAATAAACAAACAAAAAAGAAACAGGATTAATTCCATCATTGGAGGACTGATACACTGGACTGTAATTTAAATTACTTTAATACTAGGCATCCATGTATTGAATACTAGGTATTCATGCTGGCCTTGATCTCTATTTACTATTGTTAAAAGACGTCTGTGATACTGCCTTTCCAAAAGGAATAGCATCATGAGCACGTAGTGTATATCAGGATTATCCCTCCTAATCCTCAGAATTTCCACCTGTGATAGGTACTGTCATTCCATTCTACACCTGAGAGCATTGCAGCACAGAGAAAGGATCTTGCCCAAAATTACACTGTGACAGAGCCGAGATTTAAACCCAAGCAGTGTGATTCCCGAATTTGTGTTCTTAAATTCTCCAAGGATGAAGTGACCGTATGTTCTGGCATAAGTCTATTGACTCAGCATAATTATTAACAGCATCCCCTTTCTTTTCAAAAAGTCCCAGACATAGTCAGCAAATGTTATGGTCACTCTACCTACAGGACAGACACAGGCGGCATAGTGCAGTGGGTGAGTTCAGTTTCTGAATCCAAATTTTGGGCAATTGACTCAAACTCTCTATTTCAGTTTTTTCCTTTTAAAATGGGGACGGCAGTTAACTGCCTCCTACATTTTCTAAGAAACTCAATTGATTTCCTATTTCTTAAGTACCTGGCACATAGTACCTTATTAATTATTAACCCATTTATATAGTGTCTGCATGTGCTGGGTCTGTGTTTAATATTGAGCAAGCACCCTGACAAACATGAAAAAGTCATGTGGTTTCGGGGGGCCTGGATGACTCAGTCGGTTAAGTGTTCTCCTTCAGCTCAGGTCATGATCTCACAGTCGAGAGTTCCAGCCCCGATTCAGGCTCTGGGCTGGTAGCTCAGAGCTTGGAGCTAGCTTGGGATTCTGTGTCTCCCTCTTTCTCTGCCCTTCCCCTGCTGGCGCGCGCGCTCTCTCTCTCTCTCTCTCTCTCTCTCTCTCTCTCTCTCTCAAAATAAACATTAAAAATTAAAAAAAAAAAGACATGAAGTTTCTATGGAGCATCTTGCTTGCTACACGGTGGTGACAATCTAACAAATAGTATGAATTTACCAAAGATGATGGAACAACAGCAATCTTAAAACTGTTACGTTAAGAAGAAACTTAAAAGGCCGGGATGGACATTGCCATGTCAGAGTAGATAGCGCTTGATTTTATCAACACTTTAAGCGTAACCTAAGGGAACGCTTCAAACTTCTGATTTCTCAATTAACTATGTAATTACTTGGAAACAAAATACCTAAGGGACCCTGGCAATCTTTGGCCTGGAAAGATGTGCAAGAATCGAGGGGTAGAGAGCACGCGGGGACTGGCAGAGTGGGGGGTTGGGGTGCGGATTTTACCCCTGAGCTCCTTCCTGGGGCTGTTTTGCAGGCGGAATTCATTGTGCGATCTCACACTCACAGCACAAATCCCGGCTCCCCTGCCCGCCTTCGGCGGCCTGAGAGGTAGCTTTTTACTTCCAGCTCGTTCTACTTCATGTACAACTTCAAAAATGAGTTCTGTGGGTGAAACCCAGCCCCGGGAATGAAAGTCAAGAAAGCGGTTCCCTTTGGGGGTGATTAGGTGGGAGGAGGAACCAGAAACCCTCCGGGAAGGTTCCGCAGACTGATGTGGGTGGTGTTTTCAGGGTCTGTACTGATGCGTCCAACGGATGTGCCTGACAGTCAAAATTTTATCTCACTTTCCAAAGTAATCGTTTTGTTTTAGTTTTGTTGCTGAGTTCTCTGGTCTCATTTATCTCTGGGCGCGCAAGAAGTGCTATTTTGTATTCACGAATAGAACTCACTTTAGTGGTCTGGCCCTTCTGATGCCACCGTCCCCCCTTCCCGCTCTCCCCCACCCCCCTTCCCGCCACACACACACACACACACACACACACACACACACACACACACACACACACACCTGCAGGCTCCACGAGCCACCTAACCAGGCAGGTGTCACGTGTAACTGTCCGGGCCAGAGCCCGCGCACAAAAATCCCCTGCAAACTAGAAAATGCCAGCGATCCTCCCCGCGCCTACCGGTTCTCCGCGTCCCTGCAGCGCGGCCGTGGGCGCGGAGCTGGGCTGCGGCTGGCCACCCGCCGGCTCCGCGCACCTTGCGCGGAAGGCGGGCGTCGGCGCCCAGGGTTCGGCCGCCGAGCCGCGCGCTCCCCGCGCTCACGCCCCGGGGCCAACGCCAGGTGCGCCCGCGAGCCGCGCGGAATGTCCAGGCCAGCGCTCGCTAGCCGGGACTGGCCAGCGGGCTCTCCGCTGACCCGGAATAGAAGATGCTTTGTTTCGCGCGCCGTGCCCAGCGGTGCCCAGCCGTGCCCAGCCGCGCGCCAAGGGACGCCGACTCACCCCAGCTCAGGTCGCACGATTTGCGTGTAGGTGTAGCACCGTCCCAGCACTATCTCGTAAAAATGGGCAGTGGTGCCCGCCCCCTTCCACTCCTTGTGCTTGGGCGGCTGACGCCACAGCAGGATCCCCACCACCACCGCGACGATCCCCACGACCAGGAGACCGAAGACCACGCAGAGACAGATCTGGGCTTTCTTGGAAATGTCGCAGCAGGGCTTGTCCCTGGACACGGCGCTGAACCTGTGATCGGCCATGGGGTCTGCGGTGGGGTCTGCGGGGCGAAGTTGCAGGAGAGCCCGCCCGCCCGTGGCCGGTCGGCAAGCGAGGGGAGAACTAGCCCGGTTCTGAAAGTGCACCTCCCCTTTATCTTGCACTTGCGAGTTCTCGGTTTCCTTTCCCACCCCCATCCCCCTCCTCCGAAGTTCTTGGCCGGCTAGACCAATAAGGGTTTTAAGGACTTGAAAGACCTCTACTACTAGAGCCGCTCACTTCCAGACTCGTGAGCAGACAAGGACCACACTTTGCTTTTGCAAAGAAGCCGCCACCTTAAACTTTCTCTGGAGACTCCGGAAAAACACAGTATATCCTCATACTTCTCCACCAGCTTCCTTGTTCAACCTTGCACTTTTACACCTTAGCCACACCCTGTCCTGAAAAGTGTGAAAGCTGGCTGCCTACCTCCGCACCTGCTGATAAGCAATGCTTTCTGTGGGAAGGAGGGAGGAGGAGAGGGAGGATGCTCTACCTCTACTTCTCAACCTTGACAAATGCCTGCTCGGCCCTCTTCCAAAGCTCTCCTCAACCCTTATCCCGTAACTCAAGTGACATCAGTAATTAAATTGGGTTCAAATCCAGCTCCACTATCCACTAATGGATTAATACCAGACAAGTTACTTGATCTCTCTGTGCTTCAGATTTAAGACTGGGACAATAGCCGCATCTACTTCATGGGGCATGATAAGGATTAAGAGAGTTCATATTTACAGTGTTTTAGCACAACGCCTGGCACATGCTAAGTACTCCGTAAATGTTAGCTATTACAACCTGCTCTGCGAGGCTATGGAAGGGATGTAGCTCTATAACCCATGGAATGTGCTTGGAAAAGTATCTGGCACGCAGTAAGCACTCTAAGTGGTGGTTCAATAAATAATCTAGTGGCTAGTTTCAGATATGCCGTGCCTGTCCTCTCTCAAGATTCCTTGGCACTAAGATCATCTGTGACATTCAGCAGATACCTAAGGAAAGTGAAAAATCAAGCCACAGGACTTCCTGGGGCAAAAGTTCTCCAGAGAGAATAACAGATGCAAAAACTCTGAAGCAAAATAAGTAAATAAATAAATAAATAAATAAATAAATAAATAAATAAATAAGAAAGAAAGAAAGAAAGAAAGAAAGAAAGAAAGAAAGAAAGAAAGAAAGAAAAGAAAAAGCCCTTGACCTGTTGCAAGAGGAGCACGGAGGTCCTTAGAATCCAGGGTTAAGGGAGACAGAACAGGAGAGAAGTTCAGAGGGCAGTGGAGGGCCAGATCACTAACAGCCCTGTAGAACAGGAGGAGGACATTTTTACTTTGAATTTTATTTTGAACCCATTCAAGGTCATTGGGTGACTTGATCAGGCATGACATTAAAAAAATTTTTTTAATGTTCGTTTATTTTTGAGAGAGAAAGAGAGAGACAGAGCGTGAGCAGGGAAGGACAGAAAGAGAGGGAGACACAGAATCTGAAGCAGGTTCCAGGCTCTGAGCCATCAGCACAGAGCCTGATGCAGGGCTCGAACTCACAAACCATGAGATCATGACCTGAGCCAAAGTCCGAGCTGTAGTCCAATGCTTAACTGACTGAGCCACCCAGGCGCCCCTGGCATGACATTTTAAATGCTCAATCTATCTTCTGCACTGAGAATAAACTGTGGGAAAGTAAGGAAGGATGGAAAGATGGAGACCAGTTATGATGACTTTGACCAGGAGAATAGTAACAAAAGTGTCAAGGAAAATCATCAGTTGGATTCTGGGTACTTTTGAAAGTAGAAGGAACAAAGGATTTGCTGATGGGTCAGATGAGGAAGGGGGCAGTTTGCAAGAAAAAAGAGTCAAAGAGCACTCCAGGAATTTGGGTCTGAGTAACCCATTTATAGTGATGGGAAAACTGAGGGTGAGAAAGGTTTGGTTTGTGGGGGGAAAGCACCAACCAAAAACTTGGTTTTGGAGGTAAATTTGAGATGTTTAGTAGATTCCCAGTAGGGGACCTCAGGTAGCTATTTGGGTAAAAATATCTGGAATTCAAGGGGTCAGTACCGGAAACATAAATATGGGAGGCTTTACCATACAGATAGTTTTTATTTAATTTTTTAAGTTTATTTATTTATTTTGAGAGAGAGGGAGAGAGAGAGCACAAGCAGCAGAGGGTAGAAAGATGGGGAAAGAGAAAATCTGAAGCAGGCTCCATGTTATCAGCACAGAGCCCCATGCAGGGCTGGATCTCACAAACCTGTTAGATCATGATCTAACGGAAATCAAGAGTCGGAGGCTCAACTAACTGAACCACCTAGGAAGCGCCCCCTACCGATAGATTTTAAAGCCAAAGGGATAAATAAATTCATGTAGAGAGTGTGTGCAGAAACAGAAGTTTCAGAGACTCAATCAGTAGTAAAGGTCAGAAAGATGAGGAGAGCTCCAGCAAGGAGGAGGGCAAGGATGACCCCTGAGACAACAGGGGGGTTGAGACCAGACAGGGAGCTACTGCTGCTCCTGTCAAGAGCAGTTTCAGAGGAGGATGGAGGACAAAACCCGATGAGAATAGATTCATGAGAGCGTGTGAGAGGAAGATGTGGTATCAGTAAGCTAGGTGACTTGTCATGAAGAGTTTCTGTCAAAAGAATAGAGAAACGAGGACATAGCAAGAGGACGTTGTGCGATCAGGAGAGAACATTTTCTTCTCTCTAAGGAGATCTCTATAACCTTATGTCTGTGGGATGACTGGATAACCCAAGAGACAGACAACCCTCTTCTGCACTTTTGATAGTGCAGAAGACAGGGGAATTGTTGGAAAAAGCTTAAAATTTGCAAAACTCATGCGGAGGTAAGAGGAAACCGAGGCACCGGAGGTGTGGGTGGGCGTTCTGCTATCTCACAGAAGGAAGTAGAGAACAAGGCTTTAAGGGTGAGGTTAGTGGATTGGCTGACAGGGACATGTGGACATCCTCATGACCACTTCTCAGCGAAATGAGAAGTTCATCCATCCACTGAGAGTGGGTGAGAGCTGGTAGAATTACAGAAGACCAGCAGAGTGGATGGATGGAGTGGGGAAACGGAAGACGTTCTCAGGATGTTATTAAGTGGTCAGGAATTTAAAGAAAGGCCAGTCAGTGAGGGGGTGTTCTTTTTGTCTGGCTACTCCCCGCTGCCTAGTAGAAAGGGCAAAAAGTTGGCAGAGAGTGAGATTTGATAAGGCTGGGGTTTCTGGGTTTGCTAGCCTGTTGTGGCTTAAACAGCAGAAATGTATTGCCTCACAGTTCTGGAACCTGCCTCAAGGCATTTGTGGGGATGATTTCCTCTGAGTCCTCTCTCTTTGGCTTGTAGATGGCTGCTCTCTTGCTGTGTCCTCACATGGTCTTACCTCTATGTGTCCACATATCTCCATTCCAATTTTTTCTTCTTCTTAGGACACCAGTTTTATCAGATTAGGGCCAACCTTAATGACCTTGTTTTAACTAAAATTACCTCTTTAAAGGCCCTGTCTCCAAAGTCAGCACATTCTGAGGTCCTGGGTGTTAGGACTTCAGCATTTGAATTTGAGGCAAGGGGGACACTGATCAGCCTATGACCCCAGGTAAGTACAACGGAGTAAGAGAAAAGCAAGGAAGGAAGCAAAGATGAGATTTTAATAATGGACCATCTCTCCAAAGTCCCACAGAAACGGAAGTAAGGGCAGAAGGAGAGTTTGAGACACTGAAGAGGGGGGCCCACGTCTGAGGAAGTCCTGCTGAGGCCAAAATGTTGCTAGAGGCAGGAACATCTCCACTTACAAATCACTCCTTCCAAAACTGGGCTGTTAACCTTCCTCCTTCGAACTGGTTCCCATTTCTTTTTCTAGTTGTTGTTGTTGTTCCTGCTGCTGCTGCTGCTGTTGTTGTTGTTGTCGTTGTTTAGGTAAGCTCTATGTCCAATGTGGGACTTGAATTCATGACCCTGAGATCAAAAGTCACATGTTCTACTGACTGAGCCAGCCAGGTGCCCTTCCTTTTCTGGTCTTTTGAAATCTGGCAAAAAGAATCCATGTCCCCACCCCATTGCTCAAATCTTCTGCACTCCTTCCTTCTCCTTCATTCCACGCATCCACCTAGAAGTTGGTTCCTTCTGCCTAAGCATTATTCATTAAGTATCCACTTTGTTCATCTCCACTACCACTGGCTTAGTCTAAGAGAAAGTTTACCCTCTTTCCCACCTAGGAAGAGCTCCCAACAATCTCCCCAAATCTGCCCTCCCCATCTCCTCCACCCATCCTCTCCACCACAGACAGGGGGGTGGCTTCCTCTTAAACCAACCTTTGTAAAGAAGTAACTTTTGAAACATCATTCTGATGACCTCACCACTCCATTTGCTCTCAAAATAGCAATAAGTGCCTAAGCCCCTGGCCACTCCAGCCTGCATGGGCACGTCTCTCCCCAACCCCAAGTCACTCTCCAGAACTGCTGGCCTTCTCTCTGTCCCCAACCAGCCCAAGCTCTTCCCTGGCACAGGGCCTTTAGAGTTGCCATTGCTTCCCCCTCCTAACTCCTCCTAGTGATGTCCTCGGGAAGTGTATCCCGTGCTGCTGCCAAACTGGGTTCTATCTCCAAATGGAACACTTTCCTAGCAGAATAACACAGATGCCAGTAGATGTCCTGAGCCAGTACAGGTCTCCAAAGCTCTGGTCTGGACAGCCCAGCCCTGGAACATAGATGTTTTCTCCCAGCTAGACCAGGAGTTTGCTCAGGGCTAGGTTGGCAGGAACTGAAGCTTATTATTCTTAGTATCCCAGGACTCAAAGTAGCATCCACAAGTGCTTGTTGAATGAATACATGAATGAATGACTAAGCAAAATTTTATTTCTGGCACCCATTATTCTACCCTTTCCAAACTGAATTCATAGAGTTGTTCTCACAATCCCAGACGTAAACAAAATTATGTGGAAATGGGATGAGAAATGTTGGTTTCACTGAGGGTCCACTTCTCTGCTCTCTAATCCTATTGTATTTTCTGTCTTCCTCACACTCTTTTTTTTTTTTTAATATAAAGTTTATTCATTTATTTATTTCTGAGAGAAGGCACACATAAGTGAGGGAGGGGCAGAGGGAGAGAGAGACACAGAATCCAACGTAGGCTCCAGGCTCTGAGCTGTCAGCCCAGAGCCCAACACAGGGTTTGAACCCACGAGCCATGAGATGATTACCTGAGTCGAAGTCAGACGCTTAACAGACTAAGCTACCCAGGAGCCCCTCTTCCTTGCCACTCTTATCCTGAACACAAACTTCCTTTTATATTAAAGATGGTGCAAGGTCAAAATCACTTCATGTGTAGCAAACCCTGGCACCCATTCCTTACTGAATTGAGCAGTCTAATATCATTCAGGCTTGGAAAATCTTGAAGAGCTGCCACAAAAATGCCCCTTTAAAAAGCATATTTACTTTTGATAACAAATATACATGAAGTCCAAGTTAAATAGAACAAAATGATATGTGTAGAAAATCATTCTTTCTCCTTCCCTGGACTTTCCTCTTATTTTAGTAAGGAACAGGCAGCATTCATACAGATATGTAGATACGGAGAAGCAAGCTTTCACAGTTTCATAAAAATTATAGCGTATCATATGCCTGTTTGTGCACCAGCCTTTCTTCACGTAGTGATATATATTGAAGACATTCTCTATCAGCACACATTGCTCTACTTAATTCTATTAAATGACTTCTAGTGGTACACTGTAATGTATGTAATTGTATAGCCTACTAAAGTTTGTTTAACTAGATCCATGTCTGTGGGCACTTAGATTTTCTGCTCCTTTGTTATGACATAAAATTTTGGAATAAATATTCTTGTGTCAGCAAATTTTTTCATGTAGCCAAGTATATACACCCCTAAAAGTAGGTTTCTGGGGTCAAAGGGCCTAGACTTTTAGAGTTTTGCAAGATACTGGCAATCCAAGAGTATGTACCAAGTGGCACTCACACTAGCATTGTCCAAGAATGCAGATTTTTCCACATGCTCACAGTTATACTTTCAGACTTCACTTTGTCTTCATTTCTGATTTTGAATCAGCAGTGATTTGGGAGCACTTCAGCTCTTAGTTTCTCCTTCTGTTAAATGTAATGAACACATGGAAAATGGAATCTAAAAGGACCCCGCAATCCTTTACTTCTGCAAAGTCATTTGGTATGTGAACCTTTTCACTTGGTATTTCCCTTTCTGCAAGTGAGGTGTTCAGCTACAAGTGTTAAACATTCTAGTTTGTCCTTGAGGATAAAGATTACAAATGCCCAAGAAAGTGACCACCCTCCCAGTACACCATTTAATTGTGTTCTGATTTGGGGCAAGTGGCACTTTTGAATTTAAGTTTTCTCTTCTGTAAAATGGACACAGTGTAATGCCTACTTGTCAGGTTAAAGTAGGAATTGGGGCACCTGGGTGGCTCAGTCGGTTGAGCGTACAACTTTGGCTCAGGTCATGGTCTTCCGGTTGGTGGGTTTGAACCACACATTGGGCTCTCAGCTATTAGCACAGAGCCTGCTTTAGATCCTCTGTCTTCCTCTCTCTTTGCTTCTCCCCCACTCACACACTCTCTCTCCCTCTCTCAAAAATAAATAAGCATTAAAAAAACCTTTGAAACAATCTGGGGATTACCTGGGATAATAGACATACCTAAGACAGGCTAGGCACTCAACACATGGTAATATTGTTATTGTAGACTTATTTGCATATAGTTACAATACACTGAGGCTCCAAAACTGACATATTCTGACATTCATTTATTCAACCAATACTAGGGACTATGTGCCAGGCACCATGGTAGCTTGCCGAAGGGACAGAAATAGACTGGCCTTGAGGAATCCCTGTGTAGAATAGTAAGAATACAGCTTTTCTGGTCAGGTAGACCTGAGTGGGCTCTTCCACTTGGGCAAGTAATCAAAGCTTCTCTGGAAGACAAGTTCCTCTTCTGTAAAATGGGCTTAAAAATATCCGCGGACATCTCTGAATTATTTTGAAGGTTGAATCAGGTGACATATACAGAGAACTTAGCTGAGTGTCTGGTGTCTAGCAAGAATCCAACAAATAAGTACAGTGGTGCCCCCTTAACCACGGGGTACGTTCCAAGACACCCAGTGGATGCCATTAGCACTGAACCCTATATATTCTATGTTCGTGCCTATACATACACACCTATGATAATGTTTAATTTATCAATTACACACAGTAAGAGATTAACAACAATAATTAATGATAAAATAGAACAATTATAACAATTATAATAAACATGGCAACTGTAATAAAAGGCATGTGAATATGATATCTCTCTCTCAAAATATGTTACTGTACCGTACTCACCTTTCGTATGGTAATGCCTGTGAGATCAGAGATGCAGGGAGGTGATGGTCCAGACAGGTGAATAGCGCCAGCCTCCCATTGACCTTGTGGCAATTTGTCAGAAGGAGCGTCTTCCACGGGACACGGTCACCACTGGTAATTGAAACTGGGGAAAGTGAAACCATGGATAATTAGGGGGGAACGCATGAGTAGTGTTTGGATGGTTGTGTGCACACAGGAGAGATCTCAATGAGTCAGAGTAGATTCTAGGAAGGCTTTGAAAACAAAGTGACACTAGATCAGGATGTTGAAGGACAACCAGAAAGGGAGGGAAGGCATTCAAACAGATCTGTAGGGAACACTGCTGAGTGGATACTGGGACATCTGGGGCACTAGAGGAGTGACTACCTCCGGGCCGCATAGCTGGCTTATGGAAACATGGGTCCTAGCATGTAGATTGCAAGCTCTCTTTTTTCCTTCATTAGCTATTTTTAAATCCTTCAAGGAATACAATCACATTTTACAAATTGGAAACAGAAAAGAAGAAAAATGCCCCCTCCCCCATTCCAAAACCCTAATCCGATTATCTTTAATATTTTGGTATCTTTCCTTCCAGCCTTTCTTTTAATCTTTGATGGCTTTAAAAGTAGTTATACTATATACTATTTCATATTTTATTTATACACATATACATTTTTTTAAATTTCTGCTCTTTCCATTTCACTATGCATACATGATTCCTGCCAGACCATGTCTCTTCTCCCAAAACACTGAGTCAGGTTCAAATCCCACCTCTGCACCCTTTGGTATCTTCGAGCTGATTATCTTATCCTGTAATCTCCTGTGTCTCAGGCTGCCTGTAAGAACCAGTAAAGAACAGCCTTGACACAATCTCTTAGAAATGGGGCTTCTGCCTCTCCTTACACTTCCCACTAGAAGGCTGGCTCCGTGAGAACAAGGCCAATGCCCGTCTTTGTCCACCACTGAACCCCTACCACCAGATCAGGGGCTGGTATGTAGTTGGTGTTCAAGCAATGCTTTCAGAAAACCCAGTGACAACAGACTGATCGTCCACCAGGAATGGAAAAACTAATTTTTCCAGGGTCTTCAATAGATTCGCCAGCTAAAACCCATCCATCAGTGTCTGTTGTTCATCTGCTGAGTAGTGAAGCACAGTGTTGAAGGGAAAAGGGAGAGGCTAGGGTTAATTACATAATTCTTTTTCCTCCTTCAACAATAATTGCTACCATCATTGCATGTCAAATACTTTGTGTACAATGCCCTACAGCGATTTTTGTCATGTAAAGAGTTTATTATTTCCGCATTACAAATGAGGAACCAGCGACTTAAAAAGGTAAGCAATTCTGGATAAAGTTAAGTTAGTCAAGAAGGGTTTTGAGCCCAGACAATCTCAATTCAAGACTGTCCAACTAACACTACCTCCGTGCCATTAGGCAACAGATGGTTAAAGGGCACCCACTATGTACTGGCTCAGAGTTGGCACACTCAATCTGTGCTGGCAGAGGATTTGTGATCTAGAGTGGGGCCTTCTGGAAACATGTTCTTGAGCATGGGTCTGTGGCAACCACGAGCTCTGAGCATCACTGAAAAACTTGAGGTGGATCTATTTTCCTAGGAAGGTATCTATCTTCTCAAGTTCTTAAAGTTCTGTCACAAAAAAAAAAAAAGGTGAATAGATGCTGAATATCAAAAACAAACAGAAAGCACACTCATTGATGTCAGCCAGTGATCTATTTTTTTCTAGTCGTCTTGTGAAAAGGAAAGCTGTATGATTTCTCCTTCCACTTCCAGCAACTGAGCAGAGCTGGATCTTGTATTCACTCTATATCCTGCATTTTCGATGACACAGAATTAGTAGAACTTTGAAGAATGCCTTGAAATGCTTTTCATTCACTTGGGTGTCACTGGTAGTCACCGGCTTGCTTGTTTAGTTAATCTGGATAGAGGTTTGAGTGCATGAGAAGTCAGCTTCTCAGCCACTCTCTCAGTTCAGGCTCACCTCAGCTTAACAGATCGAGTGACTTCTCAGCTCTTTCCACCCTCCACCTTCATTACCTAGTTACTTGCTCTTCCTGAACTTTTGGGTGACAGCTTAGATACCCTATGCCTTGTACACCTTTTATGAGCTTTCTCATTGCTGTCACTCCTGAGGTTTTGTACATCCTATACTTCCTCCTTCCACACTAGACTGTAAATGGACTCTGAAACAGTCTTTTTCTTGAGTATGATTCCAATGACTAGCAAGTACCTAGTAGGCACTGCAAAACTGTGTGTTGATGAATATCACATTTTAACACAAATCTTTTTTTTTTCATTCACTTACCCTTCCATTCATGCATTACATACTCACTAAGCACCTTTTGTGTTCCATGGACTGTTTTAGATACTGGGGATAGAGTGCTTTAAGAAAGTTCAGTCTTGGGGCACCTGGCTAGCATAGTCTGTTAAGCATCTGACTCTTGATTTGGACTCGGGTGATGATCCCATGGTTTGTGGGCTCAAGCCCTGCATTGGGCTCTGTGCTGACAGCGTGGAGCCTGCTTGGGATTCTCTCACTCCTTCCCTCTCTCTACCCCTCCCTTGCTCATGTTGTTTCTCAAAATAAATAAACTTAAAAAAATATTTGAAAGAAAGAAAGAGACAGAGAGAGAAAGCGAAATAAAATTCAGTCCTAGGACACCTGGCTGGCTCAGTCACAAGAGAAACTGACTTTTGATCTCGGGCCATGGGTTTGAGCCCCACATTGGTGTAGAGATTACCAAAAAAAAAAAAAAGAATAAACTTAAAAAAAATTGTAATGGGGGGGTCAGATCTTTTTATCTTGTCTACACAAGATATAAGGACAAGGACTGGGGGAGAATGTTACAGTGTCAGATGGAGGACCAGGGTATTCTCACTGAGAAGGTGGCATCTGAGGAAGGTGAGGTAACCACCTGACATCTGAGGACACAGAGTGCCAGCAGAGAAGGGAACAAAGAGCAAGTGCTGAACATCTGGTGTGTTGAGAGAGTTGCGGAGGTCAAATACAGGATGCACGGTGCAGAGAGCACGGAGGACAGAAGATGAGAACGGAGATGGAGGACCGTGTGTGCAGTGACAGTAGAAGACGCTCCTGGACTTGTATCTCACCGGGCTCACTCTGACTCCTTGTTGAGAATAAATTGAAGTGGGGCCAGAGTAGAGCAGGGAGACCACTTAGGAGGCTCTGATGCCATAATCCAGACAAGAGATGACAATGGCTTGAACCAGGTTGGCATCTGTGGATATGGTTGAATTCAGGATATATTTTGAAGGTAGAATTGAGAGAATATGTTTAAAGAGTAAAGAGACCAAAGGAGAGGTCAAAGAAAACTCCGAGGCTTTGGGCTTGAGATAACTGGAAGGATGGAGTTGTCATTTACTGAGTTGAGGAAGACTCTGATAGGAGAATTCGTTTGGGGCGGGTTAAATTTGAGATGCCTATTATATACCCAAATGAAAACATTGAGGAAGCAAACACCACGCTAGGTCCTACAAATATGGCCATTCAACCCCAATCACAACCCCACAAGTGAGGGTGTATACTTGGCTTCATTTTATAGGGGGAGACTGAGGCCCAGAGAGCATGAGTTGACTTAGGGCCACCAGCCAAGAGGAGGTGGAATTGGGGAGCCGGGATTCAAACCTGCCCAATGGGCTCCAGAACACGTGCTCCTCTACTCCGGGCTGTCTGGCGGCCGAGCAAACACACCACCCACTACATCATTCCAGCCACTTAAGAAAATCCTTGCCTTAAAGTAAAATAAAAACAGAGAGAGAGACAAACTGTAAAAGACTCTTAAATATGGAGAACAAACTGAGGGATCCTGGAGGGGAGGTGGGTGGGGGGATGGGTAAACGGGTGATGGGCACTAAGCAGTGCACTTGTTGGGATGAGCACTGGGAGTTATTATACAAGTGATAAATCAACCAAATTCTATTCCTGAAACCAATATTACACTATATGTTAACTAATTTGGATTTAAACTAAAAACATATACATTTGAGAAGCGCCTGGGTGGCTCAGTGGTTAAGCATCCAGTTTCAACTCAGGTCATGATCTCACGGTTCATGAGTTTGAGCCCCGCATGAGCTTCTCTGCTATGAGCACAGAGCCACTTCAGATCCTCTATCCCTCTCTCTTTCTGCCCCTCCCCTGCTTGTGCCCTCTCTCTCTCTGTCTCTCAAAAATAAATAAACATTAATATACATATATATATATACTTGAAATGAAAGAGAAGAAATAAAGGAAGAAAAATCCTTGCCTTTAGTTCAATCACCACCTCCTGTGACTTGGTGTGCCCTGATTACATTAGGTCTGAGTCTCCCGCTGCCTGACCTGGGGGAGTGGAGCCGCATGTGGCTGAGAGACTAGAAGGGAGCAGGGAGCAGTGAGCAGCCAGCGGAAGTTCCCCAGAGGAAAGTCAGGATATTGTCACCAGAAGAGGGGTGAATAGATGCCAAATTTCAAAAACGACAGAAAAGCACACAGATTAATGTCAGATTGAGCCCATTTGTAAAAACTTGTGCCGTTTATAGATTAGTCATTCCACATATGCTTTACAAACCACCCAGAGCACCCCGAAGTTCATGCCCAAACTTTCTCAGCAAATTTTCTTCTAAGATTACTTGATTTCCTGGAACACTTCTGCTTTCCTTTCTTCTATTCCAACACAAAGAGGCTAAAGATCAAATATCTCAGCTGGGAGGAGGAAACATTCTTGAATATCTAAGAGGCAACTGCAAGGAATGTGTTCTTCCCGAGCAGACTCAACACAAAACAAACAAGCCAAAAACTCAAAGCCCCAGATGAAATTCATTGAGAGTAAGCGTACTAAATATCATTCACTGACTTTTAAATTTTGATTAATTTTTTGTTTGTTTGTTTTTAAGTTTATTTATTTATTTTGAAAGAGAGAGAAAACGATCAGGAGAGGAGTAGAAAGGGGAGGGGGCGAGAGAATCCCACGCAGGCTCTGTGCTGCCATCACAGAGCCCAATGCAGGGCTCGAACTCACAAACCCCATGAGATCATGACCTGACCCAAAATTAAGAGTCGGACGCTTAACCTACTGAGCCACCGACGTGTCCCTTGATTTTCTTTTTTTTTTTAAATAAACTTAACTTCTTAGAGCGGTTTTAGGTTCACAGCAACATTGAGCAGAAAATACAAAGTTCCTGGGGCTCTGAATCCTGGAAATAGCATGGGTTTTGACAAATGTATAGTGACCTACATCCAGCATTAGAGTGTCACTGTCCTAACAATCCCTGTGCCCCTCTGTTTGTCCCTCCTTTGCCCCTAACTTCTGGCAACCACTGATCTTTTTATTGTCTCCATGGCTGTGTGTTTCCAGAATGACATATAGTTAGAATCGCACAGTGTGGAGCCTTTCAGATTGGCTTCTTTCCCTTAGTAATAGGTATTTAAGGTTCCACCAGGACTTTTCATGGCCTAACGGCTCATATGCTTTTAGCACTGCAAACTAGTCCATTGTCTGGATGTGTTAAAGTTTATTTATCCACTCACTTACTGAAGGACATTTTGACTATTTTGTGGTGTTTTCTGAAACCAAATTTTTTTCACCCTAAAGAGTTTTAAAATCCTGCTGATTTTACTAAGTAATTAGTAGTCAAAGTAAAATTCAAATTTATGTTTTAGAAAGATATCCCTTCTTGCAAAGTAACAGCTCTCTCAAAAATAAACCTTAAGAAAAAAAACATTGAATCATAACCTTTTAAAGGATGAATTTGATGGTACATGAATTATATCTCAACAGAAATGTTTTAAAAATTTCCTGCCCTCATGGAAGTTTACAAGGTATCAGAGCACTCTGGTACTCCTATGTAACTGAAACCTAAGGAGAGTACAAAGAAGAAAATTAAATTACTCATAACTTTATCACTCAAAAGCAAATGTTATTTTAAAAGGCAAATATCATTAATATTAATAATGTAATACTATTTAATAAATAATTTATTAATTATATTAAAAATATAATTATTTGTTTAATTAGTAATCAATTATTAATTGATCACTTATTGTTAATTTAATTGACTAATACATCATTGATATTTGATTGGTTGGATTTATTAATAATTTATTTTTGGTTAATACTTTATTGTTAATATTTAAATTAGTGATTACTATAATTATGCTAAGTGAAAAAAGGCAGTCACAAAAGACCCTATCTTGTACAGTTCCATTTATATGAAATGCCCAGCACTGAGAAAACTCTAGAGACGGGAAGCAGATCACTGGTTGCCTACAGCTGCATGTTAGGAGAATGAGGAGTGAAGAATATAGGGTTTCTATTTGCGTTGATTCAAATGTTTTAAAGTTGGATTGTGTGGTTGCTGCAAAACTGTGAATATACTAAAAACCAGTGAGGGATGCCTGAGTGACTCAGTCAGTTGAGCATCCAACTTCAGCTTAGGTCATTATCTCACGTTGTGGGGTCCAGCCAAGAGTCCAGCTTTGCGCTAACAACGCAGAGCCTGCTTGGATTCTCTGTCTCATTCTCTCCTCTCTGCCCCTCCTCCACTCGCACTCTCTCTCTCAAAAATAAACCTTAAGAAAAAAAAAACATTGAATCATAACCTTTTAAAGGATTAATTTGATGGTACATGAATTATATCTCAACAGGAATGTTTTAAAAATTTCCTGTCCTCATGGAAGTTTACATTCTTTAATGCAGCTCTGCCCCATTTCTCTCGTTTCTGATATGAAGACAGCCCATTTTATATATGATGCCACTGGGGAAAAACCAAGGGGAAGAAAGAGACAAGGAAATGAGGTATATTTAGCATGTGTTAATTTACGGTACTATCCAACAAAACGGTGTCTTTTTGGCACTGTTCCCCCTAACCCCTCCTGGACTTGGAAATACGGAAAATTGTTTCCAGAGGCAGAACTGTTCATATGCTGCTTTTCATCACTCTTAGGAGGAGGAGGGAAAGAGAATGGGGGAGGGGGAGGAAAAAATGGAAATAGGGGAGAAGGGAAAAAGGAAGAAAAGGAAACAGGAAGAGAAACATTTACTGAGCATTAAGCAGGTGCTGAACATGCCACTGGGCTCTTATATGTATCATGTTATTAAATCCTAAAAAAAAGCCCCCTGAAGTAATTAGGACTACCATACTTATTTCATGGATTTGGAAATTGAACACAGTGGGCATTGAATTTTCAGACAGGAAATGAGTTAAGTACATTACGGAACAAATTTCCCATGGAATATTATGTAGTTATAAAAAAAAAGTGAGGAATCTCTGTATGTGTTCATATAGAGTAATGTCTGGGATACATTAGTAAGGAGAAAAAAGCAAGACACAAAGTATTATGGATTGAGTCCCCCCTTTTGTGTAAGAAAAGATAGGGAGTCCTAATATTTATTCATAAGCGCTGTATCTCTGGCAAGGAAAAAAGTGGTTACCAGAGTGAAAGGTAGAGGAACAGAAGGATCACAGAGCGGGAATGAGGCTTTTGCTATTATTTTCACTTACGAACCACTTGTATAGATTGCCTTTTTAGAAATGATGTGAACATCACCAGATATAATCTAAGACAAAGATAACTGTTTATATTACCAAATTGGACCACTGAAGACAGGACGGGTTTCAGAGTCTTATCAGGCGTGCTTATCAAAGCACCTCCAGCTGAGAAATCAACAAAATTCAGTGCATGTACAGCTGCATCCTTTGCTCCTTCTTCATGTGTTTCGAAACCACACAAAGCTAATGACAATATCCTTCCTCTTCTCGATGGCCCTCCTGCAGCCACCCCAGGGGCTCTGAGAACAGAGTCCCCAAACAGGAAGTGCAAATATTTATCATAAATCCCTCTGAGAGGAAGCACTCATGAATATGTGTATGACTAACAGAAGACTATTTGCAAGTCCAGGGATGTTTCCAAGCTAAACACATTCATTCCCCTGGGTCCCTTTGGCCTCTTCACGACGGGGTCACAGTAACCTCCAAAAGCTCTATTTCTACAGCTTTTGAAATCTCCACTTGTCTTACAGAGCATTAGACCCTTTCAAAGAGCCCCCCCCGCCTTCATTATTTCTGCAGGTCCTCGTGGCAGCCAATTCATCTCTCCTCACACAGCTCTATGTCTTCTATCAGGATTTTCCTTTCTTGCACAATCACCACTGGTGATTACACTGAAGAGGCTTCAGTCTGGACATCTTCCATTTGGCCTTCTAGATTTTTCTTTTTGTAAGTAATCTCTACCCCAACACGGGCTCAAATCATGACCCCAAGGTAAAGAGTCTCACGCCCTACCAACTGAGCCAGCCAGGCACCGCTGCCTTCTAGATGCTTCACCTTTCTTCGTTTGGCTCTCTGTGCCAAAACTCTCCCAGAAGGAGGAAGGACAGTGAGTCCATTAGGGCTGCTGTCACAAAGCACCAAAGATTGGGGCTTTATAAACAACAGAAATTTCTTTCCTGCAGTTCTAGAGGCTGAGAAGCCCGAGATCAAGGCACTGGGAATGTTCTGGTGGGGGCCCTTCTCCCGGTTCATAGCCAGCACCTCCTTGCTGCATGCTTACATGGCGGAAGGGGTGAGAGATCTCTGTGGAATCTCCTTTACAAGGTACAATCCCATTCATCAGGCCCCACCCTCATGGTTTAGGCACCTCTCACAAGCCCACACCCCAATACTGCTGTCTTCAGGGGTTAGGATTCCAAGATATTAATTTGAAGTGGCACAACACAAACACTCAGACCATAGCATTGCCCCAGCTGGCTCCCTCCCCACAGGGTTGTGCCCTCTGGATTCACGGACAGAAGGACACTGCTCCTCTGAAGACGGCCTCTCCATGGTAGCCTTTCCCTCCAGATCCCTGTAGCTACTCCATCTGCTCTTTCCTTCAGGCCTTGTGTCCCTGCACACTATCACTGCCTTTGTAAGCGGTTCTTTCTTCAATGCTCCTCAAAGTATCTTTATATGAGTGTGTCATCTGTGTCCTGCTAGGACCCTGACTGATATAGACTGGCAGTTTGATTGTGTCCCATCGTTGCCTTTGGTGGCCACCTTCGCTGAGAATCTTCAGCTCTGCCGTGGCTAGGTCACTTTTTGAAAACTGGGTCCCCTCACAATGCCATTCATGGCTCTATATCTCACAGTACTCTCTCTTCCTGAGGCTCTCCCTAACAGAGAGGGACTCTATTAATAATTACACCTGGACAAAGGACACCAATTGGCATGGTCGTGGGCCAACCAGGAAGTTTGGGCTTTACACCTGCACATGCACACACACACGCACACACACAGACCAATCTCCACTACAAATATGATGACCTCCTAATTCTTCTCGACTTTCCAGAACTCTTCAATTATCTGACAATTTCCCCTACAAGCAGATTTCTGGAAGCCCCATGCCATCGGCCCAGACTTATCTGAGCCCCAGAGACAGTTTGAGTTTTAGAAGAAGAGTACATTGTGCTATATTTTGGATATGACATCATATGAGAGGCGTAAAGGAGGAGTTTCATCCATTGCCAGATACAACTCTACAGGATAACACCTTACCTTCCTAGTGATTTGTCTGTGGTTTACATCCTCAGCCAGAGTTGGGAGCATCAATATGTTATAGCCATAAGGCTCTTTTCTTTCTTTCCTTTCATTTCATTTCATTTCTTTTTTTAAGTTTATTTATTTATTTTGAGAGACAGAACACACAAGTGTACACAAGTGGGGGAGGGGCAGAGAGAGAAGGAGAGAGAGAGAACCCCAAGCAGGCTCTGCACTGTTGGTGCATAACTCGACGCAGGGCTCAATCCCACGAACTGTGAGATCATGACCTGAGCTGAAACCAAGAGTCAGATGTTTAACTGACTGAGCCACTTACGCACCCCTGCGAGGCTCTTTTCAGTGCCTTCTCACGGCTTTCCATCTCATTCAGAGAAAAGTCTGTGAAATGGCCTGCAAGACCCAACCTGATCTGGCCTCTTCCCTTCCCTCACAGTGATCCTGCCACCTGGCCTCCTGGTTGTTGCTGAATAGCCCAGAAACATGGTTGCAACAAGGCCTTTGCTTCTGCTGTTTCCTTCTGCCTAAAATGTTCTTTCCACAGATATTCCCATATCTTGCTGACTCCACAACTTTGAATCTTTTCTCAAGCGTCATCTAAGCGAACCCTTTCCTGACCTCTGTAGTTATAACCCTAGCCCAGCCCAACACTTTCTGTATCCTTCCTTGCTGTATTTTTCTCCATAGTATGCATCACCTTGCAAAATACAATTTACTATTTGATAAGCTAACTCACTGCTTATGTCCACCACCTACTAGAACGTGTACTCCAAGAAAGCAGGGATTTTTGTTCATTCACTGAAGTAATCCCAGTACTTAGAACAATGCCTAGAACCCATAGACGCACAATACTATTTGTTGAATGAATTCACAGTCGAAGCACAAATCTGACCACACATCTCCCTTGTCAGAGTTGTTTAGTCTTCAGTAGTTCCCTATTGCTCTGAGGACAAAACTAAAGGTTTTAGCATGTTTCTAACTTACTTCCTTATCTGACACAAACCACCTTCCCCCATTACCATGAATTGTTATAAAAAAGGAACCCATATGATATGTGAAAATAAGAAATACTGGAATTGATGCATTGAGATTAAAAATGAGAGCCAAGGACGTAAGCGTAAACTGATTCAGGAATAGTGAGCGTTGTGTGCATGTATTATTCCGGAAAAATAAGTAAATAAACATTGTCACTTCAACATATAGTCAATATAAAAATTATGTATGTGATATTTTATGTTCTTCTCCCTTTTATACTCAGTGTTTGAAACATAGTGTTTATTTTACACTTAAAGCACATTTCCCTTGAGACTAGTCACATATCGGTTGCTTGGTAGTCACATATGGCTAGTGGCTACCATATTAGACAACACAGTCCTGGAAGCAGTTCTTTGAGTTTAAGAGCTGTATCTTATTTACACTGTTCTCTTTGACAAATAATTAATAAACATATCTCTAGTTCTGAGCAGAGACACATATTAAAAGTCTTCCAGCTGAGGGGGCACCTGGGTGGCTCAGTCGGTTGAGTGTCTGACCCGACTTTGGCTCAGGTCATGATCTCACAGCTCGTGGGTCTGAGCCCCGTGTTGGGCTCTGTGCTGACAGCCCAGAGCCTGAAGCCTGCTTTGGATTCTGTTCCCTTTCTCTCTGCCCCTCCCCTGCTCACGCTCTTTCTCTCTCTCTTTCTCTCTCTCCCTGTCTCTCTAAAAATAAATAAACATTAAAAATTTTTTTAAAAGGCTTCCAGCTGAAGAGGTAGGAGCAGATTGCTAAATATCCTTTATTGTCATTTGCTAGTGCATGCCACATCTACCGCATTTGTTATAATCTACTGGGCTTTTACACTGTTAAACAAGGAAACGCCTTAGTTCTGGGTGAAGAAAGTATTTCCAAAGGTATTATTTGCTTTAAAAAAATAATGACGGACACCTGGGTGGTTCAGTAAATTAAGTATCTGACTTCAACTCAGGTCATGATCTCGCGGTTCATGAGTTCGAATGCTTTGTCAGTCTCTGTGCCGACAGCTCAGAGCCTGGAGCCTGCTTCAGATTCTGTGTCTCCCTCTCTCTCTGCCTCTCTCCTGCTTTCTCTCTCTCTCTCTCTCTCAAAAATAAATAAAATATTAAAATTTTTTTTAATAAATAAAAAAAATAGGGACGCCTGGGTGGCTCAGTCGGTTAAGCACCAACTTTGGCTCAGGTCATGATCTCACGGTTTGTGAGTTCAAGCCCCGCGTCAGGCTCTGTGCTGACAGCTCAGGGCCTGGAGCATGCTTCAGATTCTGTGTCTCTCTCTTTCTCTTCCCCTCCTCTGCTCACACTCTGTCTCTCTGTCAAAAGTAAATAAACATTTAAAAAATTTTAAAAAGAATAAACAATAAAAAAATTTTAAAAAAAATAAGGAAGTGAGCAGGATAGTGATAGAATAGGAAGTATGCCATGAATTTAGGGAGAAGTGTAACAAGAAAGAATTTTGAGGTAGGGGCAAAATTAAAAGGATCCCAGAAAGAAGCTCTGAGTAAACTAAATGAATAAAACCTAAACTGTCAACTGGAAAGTATTAAATCAAGTGACAAAAAGTCTGACTATAGTGGAAAATGCCGGTGCCTCATGCTTATCCCCTTGGCAATAATCTTCTCCGGGCACACCTGCCCGACTCCTGACAAGAACACCTGTAACTCTGCCCCAGAGCCCTCTCTGACTTCCCATACCTGCTCTGCCCACACGTATGGCAGCCTGAACATGCCCAGGAATTAACATCCTCCCTGGGAGCTGACAGGAATGAAGGAGAAAGACCTCAGTGCACCTGTGCCTCCACTGAGATAACTCTGAGAAATATTCCACCCTGTCAATCCAAACTCCCCGCAGGATTAATTTCTAGTTGCCCTCGGTGACACTTTGCCTAGCAATCCATCCAACACTGACTTCTTCCCTCCCTGGTCTCAGACCCACTCCCCTGGCATACTATGGCATTGTATCACTAAGACCCTCACTGAGGGAAACTGTGACGTACTGGGGGAAATGGATACATTGACTTACACACCATCTGAACAACTGAGAGATGAACGTAAAATGGCATTTATAAGGGATGTGGAGTTAGTTATTGCTTTCCACTGCCTCAAAGTGCTAAGGGAAGAATACGACAGAATCAGGTCAGCTAGCCATTGACTGGGGACATGGTGGGAAGTCAGAAGACCTCTACAGTGCAATTAAGGAAACCCGTACCTCCCAGAAGAATGTGGGTCAGCTAGCCGTTGACTTGGGGCATGGTGTGAAGTCAGAAGACCTCTACGGTACATTTAAGGAGACCCTTACTTCCTACATGACGGCAGCCCAGGACAAACTGTACTGAACATCTAAGTGTACTATGAGTGAGCCTGCTCACTGTGAGCAGAGCAGCGTGATAAGAAGTCCAAATTCACAGCCTGGTAGAGATCCTTCCCTGCTAGGGAATGTGTAGTACCCTGAGCCTTGGGATGGGGACATCTTTGTACATAGGACTGGAAAATCTGAACCCCAAGATTCTCACAAACCCCCAGAGTTGGTAGGAGCAGCTTTCTTCCCCTTACTGGAGGATAGCAGCTCCCTTTGTCTGGAGACCAGCACAGTCCTTACATTGCAAGATGATAACTTGTCCTCTTCAGGATCTACATTCCTTAGTTGCTTCTAGATTGATAACTAGGCTCAAGCATGCACCTGGGGAAAAAATTTTCCCTGGTGTAGAAAAGGAATTATTAACCAGGAAAATTACAGGATCTGCCTAATATGTATGCCAATAACTGGGAAAACATGCCTGAGCATACCGGACTGGGGATGGTGGTATGGAACATAAAGTCTGGATAAGAAAGAATGTATTATAATGGGACACTGTCCCACCATTCAAACTTAACAGCCCAGCAAGGACACTTAGAGTCAGTCTTAATCACACTGTCGGAACAGTTCATTGAAACCTAGTTTCATTGAAAAAGATGCCTTGAAGTAAATAAGATTTATTTACTACTCTACTTTGGCAGAGCAGTAAAGAAGGGGTTGAGTGGGGTTAAAGGCTTAGAGAGATGGGCATGCTCAAAAGAATATGACTATTATGATTTATTAAAGCAGTAAAGAATGTGCTAGTAATGAGAATACTGGCCTCATGGAGAAGCTCAGAAGTGGCTGTGTGCTAAAGGCTAGGGATGATGTTGGGGATGTAGTTATGAGACAGGGCTTCTTTTTTGTTTGTTTGTTTGTTTTATTTTATTTTTGAGAGACATAGAGACAGAGTGTGAGCAAGGGAAGGGCAAAGAGAGGGAGATACAGAATCCGAAGCAGGCTCCAGGCTCTGAACCGTCAGCACAGAGCCCGACATCGGGGCTCGAACTCACAGACCACGAGATCATGACCTGAGCTGAAGTTGGCCGCCTAACCGACTGAGCCACCCAGGCGCCCCGAGACAGGGCTTCTGAGTGCCAAGAAGAAATAATAGAGTGTGGGAGGCAGCACTTAATTAGCATAGGCAAGGCATACATGACTGCCATAATGGCCACAAAGTCAACATAGCTAATGGGGAACTGACAGGCAGAAATCTCAGACAGAGACTATGCAATCCTATAGTTCCTTACAGCAAGAGAGATGATAGTCAATGAAGATGTGTTCCAACTTTACCATCAAAACTGATCAAGAGCAAAAGGCTGTTGCCAGCTACTGCTATGGAAGATCACAACCCACCACCCACTCCCCAGACTTGTATCTGAAATCTCAGACCCACATCCAGTCATTTTAGGGGGAGAAAGTGCCTATAATGCACAGCAAGTATATAAAATCATGATTTCCCTAACGCTTCCTTAAGGGGATCTGTGGACATTTATCTGAGTTATTGCACATTGGAGGAATGGAAATCCTCAGACTGCAGATCCCTACCAGACATTGCGCAGTCGCAACACCCAAAACACAGTCATGGCTCAACCTTTCTGCAAATTCACCTATCAGGTCATCAAAGTTCATACTTTCAGCGACTTCATTGTCAACCCATTTAATTGAAGCTTGTCAGTCACTTTTGGCAAATTCAGTATCACAAATAAGTTTGATCATCCTGTTTTGAGAAAGATTTTCTGTTGAGACAGCTATTACTAGAGTTGTGACATGTATTTTAGAGGCTTTGATAGTATTGGACTAAATACGAAAAACTGTTTAATAATGTAAATTATGGTAGAGATCAAGAATCATGAGCTCTTCTGACTGAGCCAGTCATACACCCCTGGTTTTATTGTTTTGGTTTGGTTTATTTATTTATTTTGAGAGAGATAAAGATAGTGTGAATGGGGAGTGGGGGCAGGGAGAGAGAGAGAGAGAGAGAGAGAGAGAGAGAGATAAAGAATCCCAAGCAGGCTCTACACTGGCAGCACAGAGCCTGACTTGGGGCTCTAACTCACAAAACTGTGAGATCATGATCTGAGCTGAAACCAAGATTCGGATGCTTAACCGACCGAGCCACCCAGACTCCCCTGAATTTATTTATTTTTTTAATTTTAGGGGCGCCTAGGTGGCTCAGTCAGTTAAATGTCTGACTTCACCTCAGGTCATGATCTCACGGTTTATGAGTTAGAGCCCCTGTGTCGGGCTCTGTGCTGACAGCTCAGAGCCTGGAGCCTGCTTCGGATTCTGTGTTTCCCTCTCTCTCTGCCCCTCCCCTGCTCATGCTCTGTCTCTCTCAGAAATAAACATTAAAAAAAATTTTCTTTTTAATTTTAAAGTTTATTTATTTTTGAGAGAGAGAGCAGGAGTGGGTCAGGGTCAGAGAGAGAAGGAGACACAGAATACAAAGCAGACTCCAGGCTCTGAGCTGTCAGCACAGAGCCTGGTGTAAGGCTCGAACTCCCAGGAACCAGGAGATCATGACCTGAGCCAAAGTTGGACACTTAACCCACTGAGCCACCCAGGTGCCCCAAATCTGGTTTTAAATGTAAAGTTATGCAATGGTTTTTGATGATTCCCATGACGCTTCTCTGCTGCGGCAGCCAGCTACAACCACAGTGCAGGCTAGCTGTCCTCAAGCAGCAGCTCTCAGCCCATGACTGATGGGTAGATAAATGTCTCAACCTCCTCCTGCCTCAGGGGCAACACTCTGAGGCATGTCCTATGCTGTCTGCAGAAGTAAACTCCAGTTGCCTTCCCTTGCCATCCCAGGTAATTGGCTTCCTGCCTTTCCAGTCTCACTTCCACTCCCTCACCAGTGTTTTCTGGAAACAACCTTCCAAATCAACCACTTGTATTTATTCCGTCACAGAGTCTGCTTTTGAGGAAATTCAACAACTTAAAGTCAGTCAACAACTTAAATCTGGCTCAGGTAATGAAAGGAATTCCTTGATTTTCAATTTCTCAAGAAAGAAAAAAAAAGCTCAGCAAAGGTCTGGGGGGCAGAGGGGAACCCCTCCTCTTCCGTGAGAAATTGGTTTTCACAGCTTGTCACAGGCTTATCACAATGTGACCGCAGAGCTGAGCTGAAGATGTTAGAAGGAAATGAAATATCATTTATCTGTATTGTGCACTGGAGAAGAACGTGGAGAGTGAAGGCATCTTGCATCAACCAGATTGTCCATGATTGTACCAGGGTAGCAGCTGGGTCAGGGACCACTGACCTTGTTGGACTTTCAGACCATATCAGGGAACATTTTCTGAAAAGGGACTGATAATAAATACTTCCAGCTTTGAGGGCCACACAATCTCTGTCACAACTGCTCAACTCTGCTACTGTAACCTGAAAGCAGCCACAGATATGAACATGGCTAGGTTCCAACAAAGTTTTATTTATAGACATTGAAACTTGAACTTCAGGTAATTTCCACGTGTCATGAAATACTGTTCTTTTGGTTTTCTTCAGCAATTTAAAAAGGCAAAACCGGGCGCCTGGGTAGCTCAGTCAGTTAAGCGGCCGACTTCCGCTCAGGTCATGATCTCGCGGTCTGTGAGTTTGAGCCCGGCATCCGACTCTGTGCTGACTGCTCAGAGCCTGGAGCCTGCTTCGGATTCTGTGTCTCCCTCTCTCTCTGCCCTCCTCCTGCTCACACTCTGTCTCTATGTCTCAAAAATAAATAAATGTTAAAAAATTTAAAAATAAAATAAAATAAAAATAAAAAGGCAAAAGCGCCTCAAGAACTTTTTGTACAAAAGCAAGTGATGGGCCAAATTTGGGCCCTTCTATGGACCATTGACACATACTCTCAATAATACTGTTGATGATGGCCCCACTTCAACCATAACACACACACACACACACACACACACACACACACACACACACACTACCTTGTAAGCCCCTGTGAAGCTTGAGAGCTTCTTAGGGCCTTTCACTGTGATTTTTCATGAAGGCTATCCAAGATAGGGATAGAATTTCTCAGCGTTTCTTCCTATTTCTATCTGACTAGTTTCTCCTATTTCCACCTCCCAACCTCCATCATCTTCTTTCAGGAAGGAAGAACTTCTTAATATGAGTGCTAAGAGCAAGGAATTCTTGGACCATGTTTACTCCTGGGCAAGGTTACCACATCATGAGTGTGACATCCTTGAGGGCCTATCCGCATTCAGTTAGACAGGAGTGGCCCCTAGTGGGAAGCCTGGCAATCCAGCGGTTAAATAATGATGGCTAATTTCCAGTTGGTTCTTGTGCTCATCTAAGAAAGCCTTGTATGGCAAATCCATTAGAAGAGAGAGGACTAGGGGCGCCTGGGTGGCTCAGTCGGTTGGGCGGCCGACTTCAGCTCAGGTCATGTTCTCGCGGTCTGTGAGTTCGAGCCCCGCGTCGGGCTCTGTGCTGACGGCTCAGAGCCTGGAGCCTGCTTCCGATTCTGTGTCTCCTTCTCTCTCTGCCCTTCCCCTGTTCATGCTGTGCCTCTATGTCTCTCAAAAGTAAATAAACAAAAAAAAAAAAAAAAAAGAAGAGAGAGGACTAGCAGAGCCAAACTCAAAACAGTCTTGTGTCCTTGAATGTAAGACATTGGTCACTACTTCTCCCAGATTCCTAAGGCAATCAGTAACTTTTGGCTGACTATACAAATTTGTTAAATCAGTAAGTGCAAAAATTTAATACAAATGGAGTAGTTGAGGATATAAACCTTTGTACATGTAAGTCTCCCTACCTGGAAATGTTTCCAACTCACCCCTCAAGCTCTTACTTCTCATCTGGCTAAAGAACTCTTACCTTTCCCATCTCAACTTATAGGTCACTTCTGAAAAGTTTTCCTTCCCTGACACTAGACTAGATTAGGTCCTCCACCATGCAATCCCCAAACACCCTGTGTCTCCATCATGCACATAAAAATAGAGGGCAATCACCAGCTTAGTGATCAGTTGGTAAGGGTCAAGAGAGTCTCTTTTTTTCTCCCCACCCCAACCCCCACACCATGCCCCCTGAATTCTTTTAACAGTAGCAGTAGTAAAGAACTTCATTCTGACTATAAGTTGGTACATATCGCTGTGTCACTCAATCCAAACGAGTTTAATGTGTTCTTTTGAGAGCTTTAAGCTGTGTACTAGTTCTTCCCAAACAGTAAAATTTTACAAGAACTATCTTAGAGTTCATCATCTCACACTTTTATAGCAAAATCATGCAGGTGCAGATGGAACAAGCCAAATTAATTCCCTTCTACTTCTGCACACGGTGGAAATTCATGCACTTAGATTGGCTTTTCAGCATGCATTTTTCTCAAATAAACAGGTCATTTCAATGAAGAGTTTGGGTAATCTTTTTTTTTAAATTTTGCTTAATGTTTATTTATTTTTGAGAGACATAGAGGCACAGCGTGAACAGGGGAAGGGCAGAGAGAGAGGGAGACACAGAATCAGAAGCAGGCTCCAGGCTCCGAGCCGTCAGCACAGAGCCCGACGTGGGGCTCGAACTCACAGACCGCGAGATCATAACCTGAGCTGAAGTCGGACGCTTAACCGACTGAGCCACCCAGGCGCCCCTAGGTAATCTTGACTGCTACCTTTTAACAGCTATGTGATAATATGACTTTCAAAGGACCAAAATACCATAACAATGAATTAATTTGCTATAGATAACCTGCTGCAATCCATATCTTTTGGGAAAAGAAATAACTATATTCCTAAAACGCTGAGTAAAATAATTTAATACATATACATTTCTTATTATTGGGACATACCTTAAATAGACTCTACCAGGAAAACACAAAAACATAACGCCATAAGTAATGAATAATTACAGTGAAATTAGCAAAGTTCAGATTCTACAACTTGCTTCATTGATTATTAATGTGAATATTCAGAATCCTCACCAGGTCTCAAAAACGCAGTGTCCCTGTCTCGACAATAGTTGTGCCTTGCTGGCCAGCACAAGCTTGCAGTTCCCCCTTTTTCTTGGTGCCAAAAGTCCCCTGTGGATTGTAAAGCTGAGTTCTGCATTTCACAAGCCTGTTAATTAGTTTCCAAACTGCAAAATTTTCGATGAAGATTCATTTCCACTAGTTCCAATTTCTGCACTGAGGAATTACCAGAAGACTAAATAAAAGAAGAATAAGCACTAAGAACTGGGTCTGTTCTGCTTTGGACAGTCTGCTGGGGAGTGGGGCCACGATCACTTCTCCAAGTGACACTCTATACTCGCCCACATCTGCTTGGCATCCTCGATGCCTCGAAAACCTCGATTTTCATGATCTCATGAAAGAGGGAATGATGGAAGATGGTTTTCACTTCAGCACGTGTCTGCTTCTACACCTTACTTTCGACATATTCATTAAGTAATGGTTTGCTGAGCTGCCTTAACAAAATATGAATTTTGGGCAGATGCACGTTAGTCCATAACAATTAGGTTCAGGGTGAATTTCAGATATGTCAACTATCAGGCAACCATTGAAGACCATTGGAAAAGGATTGTCATGCTTTTTGATTGAAGCCCTCTGCTTTCCCAAATATATTTTAAAACAACCAATATTCAGGATTTTTAAAAATTTTTTCTCACTCTCTTTCTCCTTTTTTTAGCATCATCTCCTTGATCAGCATCATCATTTGCCTTAAAACTGGGTCCTCCCTGGTTAACATTCCCACGTTCTCTAGTTTCTGTGAATGTCCCTCCACTACCTTGATGGATGCACCAGGCAGATCGAATGTCTTAGCAAAGAAGATCACTATAGTTTTTCTCAATTTGTCTGAAATTCCTTTTCAAGTTGGGCTTCTATTTTACTCTGCTACCTATGAAGCTTTTTGGAGACTGACATGGGCTGAGTGAGCCAGGTGGGCTTGTCAGCTTTGAGTCAGCTCTCATCAGAGCCCCTGGAGATGTTGGCTTCCTTGCTGTGTAGATTAAAGGCACTTGTGTCTTCAGACTTGCTGAGCAGTCAGTATCTTAACCATCATGGTTTCTATCATTTCCTCTTCGGGTTCCAAAATTCCTTGTTATCAAGTCTATTGTGTGAGAGGGAATGACCAACTTTTAGGGTGGCTACCACAGAGAACCAGAACAAAAGTAAGAAGACTAGAACCCAGTTCTCCCACAGAACTTCGTATTCCCTCTTGTTCTCTGGGGCCTTTTATGAGCATTTCTCCTATGGTCAAATCATTTATCACTCACTCAGCAGACATGCATCAAGTTCCCGGTGAGTGTTGGCATGGTACTGATACTGGACGAATCAGCTCAAGAGGAAGCAGACTGGTGTCACTGCTTCAGCTCAAACTGACTGCCATCCAGACCAGGAGGACCTCTCAGGAGCACTGAAGTTGTGGGATCTTGGCCAAGGAAGCAATGCTCTCTACGTTCACATTTTCTCCTCTGTAAGACAGGATAATATTAGTAGTAGTAACAACAGTACTAGCCGTGAATGCTTACACAGTGCTGACTTACCTGACTGGCACCATTCTGGGTTCTTTATGCACACGAACTCATTTCATTCTGAGCACTTGATTTGTTTGTTTTTAGAAATTTATTTACTTATATTTTTAAAGTTTATTTATTTATTTTGAGAGAGAGAGAGAGCGTGCATTGGAGAGTCAGAGAAATAGAGGAAGAGAGAAAATCCCAAGCAGGCTCCGTGCTGTCAGTGCAGAGCCCTGTATCGGGCCCAATGCAGGGCTGGAACTCAGGAACCATGAGATCTTGACCTGAGCTGAAAACAAGAGGTGAATGCTTAATCTACTGAGCCACCCAGGCTCTCCTACATACTTATTTTTAAAGTAATCTCTATACCCAATGTGGGGCTCAAACTCCAACTCCCAAGATAAGAGTCAAATGGTCTACGGACTGAACCAGCCAGACACCCCTTGTTCTGAGCACTTGTAATCACTATTCACAATGAAAGACTCAGAGATATACACAATCTGTCCAAAGCCTTGTGATTAGCAAGTCATAAAGGCAGGATTTGGGCCAGATTGTGAGGCCCTAGAATACATGCTCTTAGCCACAATATTGGGCTGCCACCTGACCTGGTTCCCAGTGTTATTGTGATTTATAGTAAGAAATAAATATTTGGGGGCTCCTGGGTGGCCCAGTTGGTTAAGTGGCCGACTTCAGCTCAGGTCATGATCTCACGGTCTGTGAGTTCGAGCCCCACGTCGGGCTCTGTGCTGATGGCTCATCAGAGCCTGGAGCCTGCTTCAGTTTCTGTGTCTCCCTCTCTTTCTGTCCTTCCCCTGCTCACATTCTGTCTCTATGTCTCTAAAAAATAAATAAACATTAAAAAAATTTATTTCTCATTGCCACATAGTAGTCCATTGTATATATGTACCACATCTTCTTTATCCACTCGTCAGTTGATGGGCACTTAGTTTCTTTCCATGTTTTGGCTATTGTCGAAAGTGCTGCTATGAACATTGGGGTACACGTGCTCCTATGCATCAGCAATCCTGTGTCTCTTGGGTAGATTCCTAGCAGGGCTATTGCTGGGTCATAGGGTAGCTCTATTTTCATTTTTTTGAGGAACCTCCACACCGTTTTCCAGAGTGGCTGCACCAGTTTGCATTCCCACCAACAATGTAGGAGGGTGCCTACTTCTCCACATCCTCGCCAGCATCTATAGTTTCCTGATTTGTTTATTTTAGCCACACTGACAGGTGTGAGGTGGTATCGCAGTGTGGTTTTGATTTGTATTTCCCTGATGATGAGTGACATTGAACATCGTTTCAAGTGTCTATTTGCCATCTGAATGTCCTCTTTGGAGAAGTGTCTATTCATATCTTCCGCCCATTTCTTCACTGGGTTGTTTGTTTTTCGGGTGTGGAGTTTGGTAAGTTCTTTATAGATTTTAGATATTAGTCCTTTATCGGATATGTCATTTGCGATGATCTTTTCCCATTCCGTTGGTTGCCTATTCGTTTTGTTGGTTGTTTCTTTTGCTGTGCAGAAGCTTTTTATCTTGATGAAGTCCCAATAGTTCATCTTTGCTTTTAATTCCCTTGCCTTTGGAGACGTGTCAAGTAAGAAATTGGTGCGTCTTAGGTCAAAGAGGCTTTTCCCTGCTTTTTCCTCTAGGATTTTGACGGTTTCCTGTCTCACATTCAGATCTTTTATCCATTTAGAATTTATTTTTGTGAGTGGTGTAAGAAAGTGGTCTAGTTTCATTCTTTTGCAAGTTGCTGTCCAATTCTCCCAGCACCATTTATTAAAGAGGCTGTCTTTTTTCCATTGAATACATTTTCCCGCTTTATCAAAGATTAGTTGGCCATATACTTGCGGGTCCATTTCTGAGTTTTCTATTCTATTCCATTGGTCTATGTGTCTGTTTTTGTGCCAATACCATACAGTCTTGATGACCACCGCTTTGTAGTAGAGGTTAAAGTCTGGGATTGTGATGCCTCCCGCCTTGGTTTTATTCTTCAGTATTATTTTGGCTATTCGAGGTCTTTTGTGGTTCCATACAAATTTTAGGATTGTTTGCTCTAGCTTTGAGAAGAATGCTGGTGCAATTTTGATTGGGATTGCATTGAAATCTGGCCATGCGTAGCAACATGGATGGAACTGGAGGGTATTATGTTAAGTGAAATAAGTCAGTCAGAAAAAGACAGATACCATATGTTTCCACGAATAGGTGGACTTGGTGAGACTAAGCAAAAACCAGGGGGAGGGGAAGAGGGGAAAGAAAAAAAAGACACAGAGAGGGAGGGAGATAAAACATAAGAGACTCTCAAAGACTAAGAACAAACTGAGGGTGAGGGAGATGGGGGGGGAGAGGGGGTGATGGGCATTAAAAAAGGGCACATGTTGGGATGAACACTGGGTGTTTTATGTAAACCAATTTGAAAATAAACTATTTTAAATTAAAAAAAATATATGGGCTCATACAGAAAAAAAAAAAATTTAAAAAAAAAGAAAGATTTGATCTTCCTCCCATTCCTAATTCCTGGAATTTCCTAAATCCTGAGAGGCGTTAAGATGTCTTTTGTTATGTTAAAAGGTGACATTGGACCACACCTAGGGATTGAGCAAGGGAGCCAAATAGGTGCTTAGAGGGTTAGAACTTTCAGTCCCATCCCTTGACCCCAAGGAAGGGGAAAAGGGCTAGAAATTGAATCAATCACCAATGGCCAATGATCAATCATGCCAATTCAATGAAGCCTCCATAAAAACCCAAAAGGATGGGGTTCAGAGAGCTTCCAGGTTGCTGAACAACCTGGAGATGAAAGTGTGGGGAAAGCAGCACTTGGAAAGAACATGGAAGCCCCCCACCCTTTCCCCATACCTCGACCTATGTGTCTTTTTCATCCGGGTGTTCCTGAGTTATATCGTTTGTATGAAACCAGTGATCTAGCAAGTAAATGGATTTCCAGAGTTCTGTGAGTCACTCTAGCAAATTAATTTAACCCAGAGAGAAAATCGTGGGAACCTCTGATCTATAGCTATTCAGTCAGAAGCACAGATGACAATCTGGATTCATGATAGGTGTGAAGACGGCTTGGGGCAAAGTCTTGTAGGACTGAACCCTTAACCTGTAGAATCTGAAGGTATCTCCAAGTAGACAGTGTCGGAACTCAGTTGAATTGAAGGTCACCCAACTGGTGTCAGAAAACTGCTTGGTGTGGAAAAAAACCCCACGTATTTGGTGACCCAAATGTCAGAAGTGAAGTGTTCTGTGTACACAGGAGAAACACAGGACGGGGAATGTAGGTTTTTTCTTTACATTCCTCAAACATGATAATCTTGCTAAATTTTAAAGGCAGATTCAGTATTGATTCCTTTGTGAGAAGTAAGGGAGATGATTCATTTTCAGAAATACCAAATAAAAGTTGTGCCATCTAGTTAACAGTAGATTTACAACCTATAGGAAATACGTACGAACCCCTCCCCTCACGCAATGGAGTCCCAAACCTTTAGACATTTCACTTCCTGGTTCTTCTTCCCCTCTTCATTTCGAGGGCTTATTTTCTCAGGCTTTGCGATGAACATGCACCAAAGAACAAAGGTAGGAGGGATTGAAAGTCTCTGCATCACCTCGGGGAATGTACATTTGTTCAAGTCAGACTACTTTTTGCCTTACATGGGCAGAGGCAACTTCTGGGTAAGACTGTAACCTCTGTAGTATTCAGCCAATGAGGCGCCAGGGGAGGTATTTGCATGCTAGGAGATAAATTGTCTGTTGTAACTGCCCTGAGTGTGCCTGTCCATCAGACACCACGCTTGCAAGAACATTGATTACAGCCTCATTTCACTGTGCTCCGAGTCTCCATGTCCTTCCTTTGATTGGCTCGATGGGCCTATTTCTCACATCCTTCACATAATAAGTGCTCACTGGGTCATGCTTGGTCAGGGTGAAGCACTGTGACAGACACAAAGACAAATGGGTAAGGCTCTGTCAGCCAGAGAGACATAAAAACAAATGCATTTGAGACAGGAACAAAGTGAGCCATCAGTGAGGAGGTGAGCAAAGGTACCAGATGAGGAGGCTCTGAGTGAGAGTGGGGAGCTTAGAGAGGGCACCTAGAGAACATGAAGGGTCTCTGGAGACACAAGGTTAGAAAGACAGTTTAGGATCAAATGAAAAGGTCTCGAATGTTAGTTTTAAAAACATGGGATTTTGGAGGGGCACCTGGGTGGCTCAGTCAGTTAAACATCTGACTTTGGCTCATGTCATGATCTCATGGCTGGTGAGTAGGAGCCCTGCATCGGGCTTTGTGCTGACAACTTAAGCTTCGAGCCTGTTTCAGATTCTGTCTATGTTTTTCTCTGCCCCTACCCTGCTCACACACTGTCTCTCTCTTTCTAATACAAATAAACATAAAAAAACTTTTTGTCATTAAAAAACAAAACAGAACATGGGTTTTGGGGGTCTCTGTCTAGCTCAGTCAGTGGAACATAGGACTCTCGATCTTAGGGCTGTGAATTTGAGCCCCACGTTGAAATGTTGAGATTACTTAGAAATAATTTTTTTTTTTTTAAATATTGGGTGCTGGGAGAATTGGACAGCAACATGCAAAAGAATGAAACTAGACCACTTTCTTACACCACTCACAAAAATAAATTCTAAATGGATAAAAGATCCGAATGTGAGACAGGAAACTGTCAAAATCCTAGAGGAGAAAACAGGAAAAAGCCTCTTTGACCTAAGATGCACCAATTTCTTACTCGACACGTCTCCAAAGGCAAGGGAATTAAAAGCAAAGATGAACTATTGGGACTTCATCAAGATAAAAAGCTTCTGCACAGCAAAAGAAACAACCAACAAAACGAATAGGCAACCAACGGAATGGGAAAAGATCATCGCAAATGACATATCCGATAAAGGACTAATATCTAAAATCTATAAAGAACTTACCAAACTCCACATCCGAAAAACAAACAACCCAGTGAAGAAATGGGCGGAAGATACGAATAGACATTTCTCCAAAGAGGACATTCAGATGGCCAACAGACACATGAAACGATGCTCAATGTCACTCGTCATCAGGGAAATACAAATCAAAACCACACTGCGATACCACCTCACACCAGTCAGAGTGGCTAAAATGAACAAATCAGGAAACTATAGATGCTGGCGAGGATGTGGAGAAGTAGGCACCCTCCTACACTGTTGGTGGGAATGCAAACTGGTGCAGCCACTCTGGAAAACGGTGTGGAGATTCCTCAAAAAAATGAAAATAGAGCTACCTTATGACCCAGCAATAGCACTGCTAGGAATCTACCCAAGAGACACAGGATTGCTGATGCATAGGAGCACGTGTACCCCAATGTTCATAGCAGCACTTTCGACAATAGCCAAATCATGGAAAGAAACCAAGTGTCCATCAACTGACGAGTGGATAAAGAAGATGTGGTACATATATACAATGGACTACTACGTGGCAATGAGAAGAAATGAAATCTGGCCATGTGCAGCAACATGCATGGAACTGGAGGGTATTATGTTAAGTCAAATAAGTCAGTCAGAAAAAGACAGATACCATATGTTTCCACGAATAGGTGGACTTGGTGAGACTAAGCAAAAACCAGGGGGAGGGGAAGAGGGGAAAGAAAAAAAAGACACAGAGAGGGAGGGAGATAAAACATAAGAGACTCTCAAAGACTAAGAACAAACTGAGGGTGAGGGAGATGGGGGGGGAGAGGGGGTGATGGGCATTAAAAAGGGCACATGTTGGGATGAACACTGGGTGTTATATGTAAACCAATTTGAAAATAAACTATTATAAATTTAAAAAAAAATTGGTTTTAGGTGTGCCTGGGTAGCTCAGTTGCTTAAGTGTCCAACTCTTAAACTCACAGTTTTTGAGTTTGAGCCCCATGTCAGGCTCTGTGCTGACAGTGCAAAGCCTACTTGGGATTTTCTCTCTGCCCCTCCCCTACTCTCACTCATGCTGTCTCGCTCTCTGTTTTCTCTCTCAAGATAAATAAATAAACTTTTAAAAAATGGGTTTTTAGGGGCACTTGGGTGGCTCAGTCTGTTATGTGTCCAACTTCAGCTCAGGTCATGATCTCACAGATCACAATTTTGATCCCCGCATCAGGCTCAGACAGCTCAGAGCCTGGAGACTGCTTCAGATTCAGTCTTTGTCACTCTCTACACCTCGCTCTTCCCCCCCCCCCCATGCTCATGCTCTTTCTCCTTCTCTCTCTCAAAATATAAATAAACATTAAATTTTAAAAAAATAAAAAATAAAAATGGTTTTTATTTTGCACTGATGATTCTGAAGTAGCGTTGATGCAGTTGGGACCTAGCTCAGGATGATTGCTCAAGCAGTGTTATAGAAGTTAGGCTGGAGAGAAAATGCATGAGGAGCCGGAGACCAGTCAAGAGGCAACTCTATGTCTGAAATCAGCATTTTAATGTGTAAAAAGCCTAGAACGTGCCATTTAATGCTTCTGCTCTCGATTGCATTCCTGATGTCAAACAAACACCATGTTGTTGTTATTATTGAAAGTTTTTCAAGTGAGCAGGTGTTATTAATTTTAGATTCAGTAAGCAGTCAAGTTATTATTATTTTTTAAATAAAGCATGTTCTTTTTCCACAGAAACCCGTTTACTTGCTAGATCACCAGCAGCATCTAAATAAGTCACAGGCCAATGTGCTGTGAGTGACTGTGCAAGCCGGCTGGTAGCCTAGGCAACTGAAGGGCAGTGAACACTGTGTTCTCCAAGCCTGGCCCAAGAGACGCCTTGGCTGGGGCTTCCATGGGATTAGTCTGAGGAGCTGCTAGCCCCAAGACAAACCATAGATTGGAAATCAGTTGGGGACTTTTCTCTTCCTTTGTAGGTCCTCCAAGTTCTTGTGGAACTTGTGCCTCTTGTCACCCTCCCCTCTGTTCCCCTAACCCCTGCTAGTCATATATATACTCACAGAAGTATAGCATAAATGCAGAAAAATACGACCCACGATGCTCTTTGTTTCTTATGGTGCTTTTAATCTTTTCTCGTACCATCCTTGACTTTCCTCCAACAAAACTTATGCTGAAAGAAAATTAAAGAGCATCTGTCTGGCTCAGTGAGCAGAGCATGTCAGGGTCATGAGTTCAAGAGCCACGTTGGGCATAGAGCTGACTTAAAGTGAATAAATAATAAAATTACATTAAAGGAAAATTAAGGAATCACCCACCCTGTGTTTTCTTCTCTGAAGCCTAGTTCATCTGCATGTCCATTCTCTCATGAAACCCACTTGTGGAATGTTCACTTCATCCAGGCATGGCTGGGGATGCAAAGATGGGTGAGTCTTCAAAGAAGCCACAGTCCCACGTAATAACAAGACAGTGGAGATGGATCGTGTTAGGGGAATTCGCAGGGGGCTGGGGAGAAAGAAGCAAATCACATCCAAGGCTCCAGTGGGAGAGAGTGTTAGAGGATTCAGTGAGGAGATGATGCTTGAGGAAGATCTTAAATAAAGTCTGCCCAATGGATGGCAAAGCAGGAAGAGAAATCAGTAAAGAGAGACTGCAAGTTCAAGACCTTGAGGACTGAGACGGTAGGGCACATGATAAGCTACATGGTTTAATGGTGCCCAGCTGGGTACAACTTCTCCAAGAAGTTGACACTACTCTTATAAACCATCCCAGTGGCCACACTAATGAACATCCCATCACAGTCTGGATTTTCTTAGATTTCATTCTCTTCCATTCTTTCTCCCACAATTTGTTTACTTAATGTATTCTGAGCTCAATCTGCTTCCCAACCTCACCCACTCTCTATGTAGGTGGTATCCACAAGGAGTCCCAGAGTGTCCTGACTTAAAGAAAAGACTCTTCTGTTCCATCAGGTACCTGAGTGTGTGCTGGGCACAGAAGCTGGAAGGGGTGACGAGTAGCTTCAGGGAGCAAAGCTTACTGGTATCCATATCCTAGGAAGTGTCAGAAGACCCAATATATTAGGTCCAAGAAAGTCAGTCAGTTAAGTGTCCAGCTTTGGCTCAGGTCATGATCTCAGTTCATGGGGTCAGACTGTGTGCTGATGGCTCAGAGCCTGGAGCCTGCTTTAGATTCTGTCTCCCTCTCTCTCTGCCCCTCCTCTTCTCATACTCTACCTCTCTCTCTCTCAAAAACAAACATTAAAAAAAATGTCAACAACAGAGAACAATAACTTATTAACTGGATATTTATTAGGCATATTTTATGTGCTAAGGACTGGGCCAGGGGCTGAAGATACAGCCATGAGCAGAGTTACTTCATCCCTACCACGGCTGCTCTTGGTATCCACAACATGGTAGGATTTCCTGTATTAGGCCATTGGGTGTCTGCTCTGATTGGCCAGGCTGGGCCACAATGGTTAAATATTTTTTAATGGCCCCTCCAATTCCCAGCCTTTTTTAAAACACATGTATAATACAAAGTGAAATAAGGAACAAAAAACTCTGAGCCTGACCTAGACTGGGAGGGTTGGTCAGGAAAATCTTCACTGAGGGAGACACGCTTGAACTGAGATCAAGATGATGGGCTGGAGATAATCGGTGGATCCAGAAGGTAGAACAGAAGCTCTCTCCTCCAGCTCTCCAAGACGCCGAAAGGGAAGAAGGCCAAGGGGAAGAAGGTGGCCCCAGCCCTGGCCGTCGTGAAGAAGCAGGAGGCCAAGAAGGTGGTCAACCCCCTGTTCGAGAAAAGGCCCAAGAACTTTGGCATCGGACAGGACATCCAGCCCAAAAGGGACCTCACACGCTTTGTCAAGTGGCCCCGCTACATCCGGCTGCAGCGCCAAAGGGCGATTCTCTACAAACGTCTCAAAGTGCCTACTGCGATTAACCAGTTCACCCAGGCCCTGGACCGCCAGACAGCTGCTCAGCTCCTTAAGCTGGCCCACAAGTACAGGCCGGAGACCAAGCAGGAGAAGAAGCAGCGGCTGCTGGCCCGGACTGAGAAGAAGGCTGCCGGCAAAGGGGATGTCCCCACTAAGAGGCCGCCGGTCCTTCGAGCTGGGGTTAACACCGTCACCACCTTGGTGGAGAACATGAAGGCTCAGCTGGTAGTGATCGCACACAACGTGGATCCTATCGAGCTGCCGGCCCTGTGTCGGAAGATGGAGGTTCCCTACTGCATCATCAAGGGGAAGGCCAGGCTGGGGCGACTCGTCCACAGGAAGACCTGCACCACTGTCGCCTTCACGCATGTTAACTCGGAAGACAAAGGAGCGCTGGCTAAGTTGGTGGAAGCCATCAGAACCAATTACAACGACAGATATGATGAGATTCGCCGCCACTGGGGAGGCAATGTTCTGGGTCCAAAGTCGGTGGCTCGCATCACCAAGTTGGAGAAGGCCAAGGCTAAAGAACTGGCCACCAAGCTGGGCTGAGCGGGCACTGTTGCATTTTCTGTACATAAAACTAATAAAAGTCTTCTCAGCCAGTGCCAGTTGGTTAAAAAAAAAAAAAAAAAAAGAAGGTGAAATAGAAGATGAGCACATCTGAACCCAAAGGGAGTCAGACCATTTTGTGGATAGAGTTTGCTTGACTCCTCTCAGATGAAGTGATGTAGTGAAGACTTCTGAGTTGGTTTTAGCATCAGCACCTGCTGTGGTCTGAATGTTTGTGTCCCCTCCAAAATTCCCATGTTGCAATACTATTGTCTGAAGTAATGGCATTGGTGGGTGGGGCCTCTGGGAGGTGCTTAAGCCAAGAAGGTGGAGCCCTCCTGAATGCAATTGGTGCCATGTGTAGGAGCTCCAGAAAGCTCCTTAGCACCCCCACCACGTGAAGCTGTAGCAGGAAGACAAGAGCTTGTGGATCTGGAAGAGGGTCCTCGCTAGAATGCGACCATGCTGGTGCTTTGGACTTGCCAAGGACTTCCCAGCCTCCAGAACAATGACAAAGAAACTTCTGCTGTTTGTAAGCTATCCAAGCCTGTAATATTTTGTTATAGCAGCCCAAACAGACTATGGAAGCACCTCTTCTGTGGGACAGGAGGGACTGGTAGGATTCACATAACAAGAGGTGATGGCTCAACCACTAACTGCGGAAGGGCAGTGACTGACCTCAGAACTGCTGTGCACCATGGAGGTCAGAAAGAATGTTCACGGCAAGGGGCCTCACAACCAGCGGAACGAGGCCAGACAGGCAGTCCATCCAGCTCGGTGCACGTGGGAAGCAGCTGCCATTCCACGTGGAGGATGCCCCTCTTCACCAATGAAAAACCCTATAAGCTATGAAAATGTGGAGACATGGCTGAGCCAAGTCATCTCTTCCCTTCACCTTGGCTGGGGAGACCTTTAATTAGAATTAAAAGTTGACCAGTCAGGACTTGGAACAGAATCCACGCCAGCAAGTTTAAGCAGAAAGGAAGCACAGAATCTCCAGGAGAGCCACAGAATGAAGCTTCCAGACTGTACAACTCGGAACCAAGCCCCAATTAACCATGTCCACCCGCTGAGCAGAGATCCTGAGCCCACCACTGGGCACAGTCACCTCGGACTGCAACAGCCATAGCACCACTAGGACCCCACCCACCACCGTCCTTCCCTCTGGACAGTCTGACTCCTTGGCGGCAAATCCCCTGAAAGGAAGCCTCAAGCACTTGCACCCAACTGGTGAGCTTTATACATCAAGTATCTGCATCCCGGCTTCAAGGGCAAAGGGGAATGCTGACTGCTATCTTCTTTCTTGGGGAAGTAGGACTTAAAGGGTAAGAAAGCCCCCAGGTGTATGCAATGTGCTCCAGAGGAGCCAGACCTCTCCCCTTATGCTGGAGGTCTGTAGTCACCCCTGGAGGCATTGTGTCTCAAGATGGGACACAGCTAGAGCCTCCATTGTCCTGTTTCTTATCTATGGAACAGAGCCGCCTAAGACAAAATAAAACCCCCTTTGTCCAGCAATACTTTATTTCCACTCAGGCCCAGCCACATGATTTGCAGGCCCCGGTGAAAAGCACAAATGCTAGGCTCCTTGCTCAAAAATTAAAAATTTGAAAGACAGAGACAGAAGAGCATTAGATCAAGTTGGACAATTCTGAGTATGAGTCTCTGTGCACCTGCACGGATCACATGCCTTTGAAGCTGGTTCTGCTTCCTCCTTCCTCTGTAACCAGTAGGATTCTATTGTTTGAACCCTTATCTAATCTAGTGTTGCTAGACATAATGGGAAGAGAGGGGAACTCAAATGATATTCTTGATAATACAGTATCTAGTAAGGTCTGGATCCTTCTGGAAACCTATTAGAGTTCATTTTGGGGGTGTCACACTGGAATCCACACAAGGAAGGAGAAATCATGAAACTCCAAGGCCTCAATGAGAAGAAAAGCTGCTTTGGCAAGCTCGTTCATCCTGCCTGTCATGTGATATAGTTTGTCATAGTGGGTGAACTGGGGCAGGATTTTGAAACATTCCAGAAAAGGTTTCCTTTCTTCTTTCTTGTCTTCCTTCTTTCCTTCCCTTCTTTCTTTCTTCCCATCCCCTTCTTATAAACCCTGGCCAAATTTATCCTTTGAAGCTAAAGGAAGATATCCGTGGTCCAATATTGCATGCCAAAGGCTACAAATGGCTAACATTTATATAAAAAGAAAAAAAACACCCCAAAATTCAATCACTTATACCAGGTTTCTTCAAAAACCCACGGGACCTCAGCTACTAAAAGCTAAATCTGGAAACTGGTAATAGCCACCATGTTCATATGCATGGAAGACTCTTGTTTCCATGTAACTGTAAGTCTAATTTCCACCTGCAGGGCTCAGGTGGTTTGAGTAGGGATATGACCATCTTAGCCCTGGGAAGTGAAATAGAAAATATGTGACCATGACCCCTGTCCTTAAACATGCCAAGGCAAGGAGGAGAGATGCCAGTATGGACAGGAGGGAAGTCCAGTTTGGGGAAAAGAGAAACTGTCTGTGTCAAAGTGCGAGGGAGAAACAAAAGCAAAGATGATATGTGGATAGCAAGGTTGGAAATCTACCAAGAGGAGAAAGGAGTCAATTCAGATGGTTCTGAAACAGAATCTAAGGATCCTTAACATTTGTGGGCTCTTATTTAGTAGAGCAGATGGGCAAGCACTCCAACTCCGGTTGTAAAAAATGCCCTTCCACTTACTAGCTCTGTGACCTTGAGGAAGTGTCAAGTCTCAGTTTCCTTGTCTGCCAAATGATAACTATGTGAAAAACTAAATCATTTATCAAGCATTTAGCACAGTGCCTGGTTGATGATAAGAACTCATGAAATACTAGCTTTGGTCATGATGATGGTGATGATGATGAGGGTAGTTGATGACAATGGCCAAAGAAGTTAGCTGGTCTCTTCTGCCAGATCACCAGGAATGGGCCAATGAGCCTGTGGATGCCACAAGGGAAGGGTAATGGTGGGAGAGAAGGAAACAGGAGAGAAAGAGATGGAAGATGCAGGGAACTAGTCAAGAAGCTTTTGGGTCATTCCCAGTGAACGAGACTGAGGCCAGTTCAGAGCAATGTCTGAGATGCTCTTTAGATATTCATGGGGTTGTTATGTGTGTGTTTGTTATACACAGTGATCATCAGGCTGTGCAGTTTCCCAACTTTATAGAGAATATTTGGTCAAGTGTTCACAAAAATTGAGGAGAGACACTGCCAGGGGGGGCTCACCTAGAGATGAGGGGCATTGGGGTAAGGGAGAAAGAGCTCTGTGCTCAGGGTTACACATTTGAGGAACAGCCCTACCACCCTTGGATTGGGCAATCTTTTTTCCCCCTTACAGAGATTCACAGGCCCTACAGGAAGTGAAAGAGCTCCCGCTGCCCGTTTCTGCCTGCTGGGGCCCATTCCTGGTGATCAGGGAGTTCTCATGTCTGAAACTCCCGCACTTACTTTAGGTAAGAAAAAAAAGAACAGAGAAGTGTCTGTGACAAGCTTTTGGTTTTATTTTTGTCTTCTGGAAATGTTTTGTGTCAAGACGAAGTACCACACACATAGGATATGTGCGTGCGTGTATATGTGTGTGGATTTCTCCTTTTCTCATTATAAAAGTAACACACACTCATTACAGAACATCTGAAAAACACAAAAATGCCAAAAGCCAAAAATAGGAATCACTGATAAGAGTACTACCCAGAGATAATTACTCTGCCTTTGAGTTTATTACTTTTCTTTCATTCATTTACGATACGCATATCATACAAACACACATACAGAATAGAATTTGTTAAATTCATATTACATTTTAGAAGGTTTTATATCCTATTTCTTGTACTTATTGTCGACATTTTCCTGTGTTATTAAATGTTCTTTGAAAACATTTCAGTTACATACAGTGAAATTCACTCTTTTTGATATTCAGTTCTAAGTTTTGACAAAAACATAGATTCAGGTTACTACTACTACAGTCAAGAAACAGAACAGTTTCTCACTCCCCCAAAATTCCCTCACATTGCCCCTCAGTAGTTATCTCTCCCCTAGTCCTAACCCTTTGCAACCACTGATCCATTCTCCATTCTCACAGTTTTGCCTTTTTCAGCATGTCAGATAAGTAGAATAATACGGTGTGTAGCCTACTGGTCTGGCTTCTTTTATTAGCACATCTGAGTGTTACTCATGTTACGTTCTATTTCTGACTATATAGAGAGTGTTGCCGAGTATTGTATAGAGATGTACCACAGTGAGCTCATCCATTCGCCAGCTGAAGGACATGTGGATTGGTAAACATGACTTTTAACAGTTGAACACTATTCTATCCTACAGATATACCAAACCATATGAACACAGTTCCCTGTTATTGGACATTATGACTCTCTCTTCCCCATTATACATAACCATTAAACGAACACCTTTATTCATAAATCTTCGCATGCCAAATATATATACATTTATAACGTGTATATATATCTTAAGCTATCTGTTCCACTGGGGATATAGGAAAATACAGAAAAAGTATAAAATCTAGTTCTACTAGAAGGTCCTAAAAAATATTTTATCATATAACAACAGTCTGGGTCTCAATGCTTTATACAATATGAAACAAACAAATAACTCGCTTTCATTCTAATGCAGCAATTTTAACCTGCTAAATAGGACTAGATTAATTTCCTGTCTCTGAAATCCGAAGCATGTGTATTATTGAAAACCCCACCCGGGACATTGTTTTCCCAGAAGGAAGCTTCTTTAGACCATGGAACCACTTGGTATGCACAGAACAAGAAGGATGAATGTGCAAGGGCAGGTTTCAGGGCTGGGAGGTGTTAGGACAGCACAGCTGAGTTTCCAGTTACATTTGAACAACTGAAGCCAGAGCCACTAAGAAAGCAATAAGGCTGGCACTGCGTTCTGCACAGAGGGGTGGGACTTCTCTTCGAGTGGCTGCTGCTGCTCTGCAAATTAAAAAGGAAATAAAATTTCAGTATTGGTGTGCGACGCCTACTTTCAAAAATGTATATTCACACTGCAAAAAAAAGGTGAAATAGTACAGAAAGTTATCAAGTGACAAGTAAAAGTGCCTTAGACTTTCCCTTCTTGTTTTCCACAGAGAACCATTGTTGACAGTTTGAATTGTCTTCCCAGAATGTAACACATATGCAGATGTTATGCATGCACCCACACACCTTCACATACCCTTTTATCTGAGCACAAATGGAACCTATAATTTTCCCCCTGACATCATATGTTGGACATACTTCCATGTTGTACATATTAGTTAATTCATTCTTCCTCATGGACGAATTCTTACTGTATGGATATACCATAAAGCTAGCCAACTTCTCTACTGATGGACATTATAGTGTCAGAGTTTAACAGGTGAGGAATAAACTATCTTGACATAAAGACACCAAGAGAGGACCTGGCCAAAAAAATGGACTCTGGTCAGGGTGCCTGGGTGGCTCAGCCGGTTGGGCATCCATCTTTGGCTCAGGTCATGATTTCATGGTTCATGGGTTTGAGGCCTGTGTCGGGCTCTACACAGAGCCTACTTGGGATTCTCCATCCCTCTCTCTCTCTGCCCCTCCCTTGCTCTCTCTCTCTCTCAGAAATAAATAAACATTAAAAAATGGACTGGTCAGAACAAATAGAGTCTGACCACTGACTGGATTTTTTTTTAAAACAGAAATTACTGAATTTTTAAAAACCAATTCAAAGATATATTTTTTAAGTCATGAAACAATCGAAGAGTAAATAGGAAATTTATCCTATGGTTTGGGACTCCATCTGAGTGCCGGTCACCCCTCATTCACTAATGTTTATTGCAGCATTATTTATAATAGGAAGATCTGGAAGCAACCTAAGTGTCCACTGATGGATGAATGGATAAGGAAGATGTGGTATTCACACACGCACGCATGCACACACGCACACGCGCACACACACACACACGCAAGAATATTACACAACCAGAAAAAAAGGATGTGATTTTTAGCATTTGCAACAACATAGATAGACCTAGAGGGTAGTATGCTATGTGAAATAAGTCAGACTATGGAAGACAAATACCATAGGATTCAGTTATATGTAAATCTAAAAGAAAAAAAATAAATGGATAAACAAACAAAAAGTACAATCAGACCTGTAAATACAGAGAACAAACTGATGGTTGCCAGAGGGAAGGAGAGTGGGAGAATGGGAAAAATGGATGAAGGACAGTGGAAGATACAGACTTCCACTTATGGAATGAATAAGTCACAAGAAAAAAAAAGAAAGAAAAGAAAAAAAAAAAAGCATAGAGAATTTAGTTAATGATACGGTAATAGTGCGATACGCTGACAGAAAGTAGCTATACTTGTGATGAGCATAGCATAATGCATAAGCCTGTCCAGTCACTATATTGAACACCTGAAACTAATGTAATACTGTCAACTACCCTCAAATAAAAAAAAAAAATCAATAAAAATGAAATAAAGGAACCTCAAGCTGCCACAAGTTTGTACTAGAGCTCCTCCTGCTGGACATTTTCTACAATTGCACCTCTGTTTCCGTTAACATTTCAGACTTGATTTACACAAAATTCTTTTTTTCTTTAAAATAATTAATGAATACAAGGGTATATTCATTTTTATTCTTTTAGGAAAATAAAATATTACAAAACTAAACACAGCCATAATAAGAGTCTCCACCCCTTTTCAGTTCTCACTGCCTTTTCTAGAAGTAACTGCTAGCAGTGATTTGGAGTTCCTCTCCTTAGGCCTCCTATTTCATCATTGATGTCCATCATCACGCACAGATAGAAACATGCAGTTTTCCTTCGCTTTTCACGACTGGGTTCACGTTCTAGGCATTGATTTGTCACATTTTAACAAACTTCCTGTCTGCATGAGGTTGGGCTTGAAGTCAATTTTTATAAAGAAAAAATGCTATTTGCAGTTACTTTGCTTTTAAATTTTAATTCTAGCTCTTAAACTTATAAATTCAAAAACCGTATTTCTCTATACGTTTTTCTATTTAATTTGAGTCATATTTTTCTGTTTAAAAATGGAGGCAGGGGGGCACCTGGTGGGCTCAGTTAGCAGAGTATTCAACTCTGGATGTCAAGGTTGTGAGTTCAAGCCCCACATTGGGCCTCAAGCTTACTTTAAAAACAAAACATAAAAACCTAGGGACCTCTGATAATAACTTAAAAAAAGTAATCTCTGTGCCCAACATGGGGCTCAAACTCATGACCCTAACATCCAAAGTCGTGTGCTCTACAAAGTAAGCCAGCCAGGTACCCCTGACAATAAGTTTTAAGGGGATTTCATACTTATTCAAATTTCCTTGAATAGTTTTAACTCGAGTTATTTTAGGCTAAATTATTTTAAACTTACCTTTAAAAAAATTTTTTTAATGTTTATTTATTTTTGAGAGATATAGAGGCACAGCGTGAACAGGGGAAGGGCAGAGAGAGAGGGAGACACAGAATCGGAAGCAGGCTCCAGGCTCCGAGCCGTCAGCACAGAGCCCGATGCGGGGCTCGAACCCACAGACCACGAGATCATGACCTGAGCTGAAGTCGGCCGTCCAACTGACTGAGCCACCCAGGCGCCCCTAAACTTACCTTTTTAAATGTTACATTTTCTTTTTAAAATATTTCAAGTGGCTTGAAATGAGCAACACCTCAAATACTTGATTCTAATAAATCTAATAAAAGTATAAAATTTCATCTTAATTCCTTAAACATTCCAGTTTCAGCTAAAAACTTAGTAAAATCTCATAACTTCCAACAATAAAAAAAAACCCAAGTCTAAAATCAGTTATTTAATAGTTACATATATATTTGGAATCACAGGGCTATTTTTATATGTTAAATTCTCGAAAATGCTGCAAATTAAATTAAATACCAAAAAAAATGCAAGTTGCTCCTGAACTTACCACAGAACTACTAATAATATGAGTTGGATTTATATTAACAGCTATTTATTCCATTCTAAACCTTTGCAGATTAAAAGTCCTTTGCTCCACTATTCCTAAGCAAGTTGAGCTTGGAATTCCCGCTTCCTTGTCCCAGGGTGTGTGGGGGGGGGGGGGAGAGGAGGGACAATGCATTTCAGACAGAGGATTCGGACCAAGAAGAGACACTTGATGTTCCTCCTTGACCTTGATTGATACAAGGAGTCCTTATTTCAATAACATAAGTATGTCTGTTTTCTCATTTCCTCACCAATAGTGTAGATTGTCATTGTACTGAATTTTTGGGCAATACTGGCGCTTATAAGCATATAAGGGTGTTTTCTACATATTTTTTTGCTACATATTTTTTCGTTCATGAGAATTTTTCCATATTGCTCTGTCTTACCACTGTTTCCCCCACTCAGCTTTATGGAGATATAATCTACATACAGTGTCTACATTCTATTCGAGTAGATGTAACCCTTTGATGTAACTATTCACTTCTCATTAGACACCGACCAGCTTCCAAGACCTGAACCTCTGCTTCAGTATTAAAAAGAAAGCTTTGGTGAACATCTTTGAGCATACAGGTTGTGCCCACATTCTGAATCATTTCTTTAGAAGAGGGTACCAGAAGAAGTACCCTAAAAGTCTGGCTTAGGGTCAAAGATTATGAGTATTTTTGTAATTTCAGACACATTTTGTCACATTTTTCTCCCAAAGCAATTTAGAAACTTACAATGGCATCAAGCATTTAATATCATATTCAGAATAATTTTTCACTAGTTTTGCCTAAGGTATGTCAAAGACATTGAAGTGAAAGTTGCACCTCATTAAATCTGTATCTCATCGGAGCACCTGGGCGTCCAACTTCAGCTCAGGTCATAATCTTGCCATTCGGTTTGTTAGCTGGAGCCCCACATCAGGCTCACTGCTCTGAGCACAGAAACGACTTAGTTTGTACTCTTTCAAAACAAACATTTTAAAATATTTAGGGGTGCTTGGATGGCTCAGTCAGTTAAGCGTCCGACTTCAGCTCAGGTCATGATCTCACTGTCCGTGAGTTCAAGCCCCACATCAGGCTCTGTGCTGACAGCTCAGAGCCTGGAGTCTGCTCTGGATTCTATGTCTCCCTCTCTCTCTCTACCCTCCCCCACTCACACTCTGTCTCTCTTTCGAAAATAAATGAACATTAAAAACTTTTTTATCTTATTATTACTACAAAAAGGAACTCATTCTCCATATTTGCCGTTTGGGGATCATCTCTTGCAAATTATCCACCAACATTCTTAGCAAAGTTGTTTACAAAAGAGATCAGTAAAGCTCCTTCCAGGGCAATGAAAGTGCAGGAAAACCCAGCAAAGAGTGAAACGGGGTTTTATTCTTGACATTCAATGGAATTGGGAAAGAACTGTCATAAATAAATCTATTCAACAATCACCGAAAGAATGCACAAAGAAAGCAAAGAACAGATCAGGGACTATACGTCCCTTCCTGGGGCGCCCGGGTGGCTCAGTTGGTGAAGCGTCTGACTTTGGCTCAGGTCATGATCTCACACTTTGAGAGTTCGAGCCCCGCATCTGCTGTCAGCACAGAGCCCACTTTGGATCCTGTCTCCTTCTCTCTGCCCCTTCTCCCCTCACTCTCTCTTTCTCTCAAAAATAAACATTAAAAAAAAATCCTTCCTTATCTACTGTGATGTGAATCACGGGGACATTTTGAGGCAGGGTGGTTCGGTGGGAAAAACAAGGATTTGACACACAAACTTGCATTCTGTGTTTGCCTCTAGCCAGTCCTGAACAACTCTAAGAGATAGCTTAACCTCCTCGGCATCACTGATGGGGACCAAATCGCCCACCTTCCAGAAATGTAGTTGGAAAGAAGAAAGATGATGACTCCAGATGGCCATGCTGAAAGCCTGAAATACCCAAATTCCTCAGAAAGCCCTGATGAGAGGTAAGGAGAGCCACCCATAGTCACCCGACACATCCTGCAGCAGAGAGGTAAACTGAGGCACAGGGTGCCAGGCACCACTTGCCTATTTCAGGACCAGAAGTGTAGGGCACAATGATTTTACAAAAAGAAATTTTACATAATCTATATCTGTATAAAGTTGACAGTCAGCTAAAGGAAACACAGAGTAAAACAGAAAAGAACTGAGATACACTGTAACACGAAGGAGCTGACCGGGACCTGAGCTACACTGTAACACTGAGGAGATGACCAGACACCCAAGATACACTATACTCTAAGGAGCTGACCTGGCACCCGAGTTACACTGTAACACTGAGGATGGACCTGGGACCTGAGTTACACTGTAACACTAAGGAGCTGATCTGAAACCTGAGTTACACTGTAACACTCAGGAGCCAGCCTGATACCTGAGATACACTGTCCCACTGAGGAGCCGACCTGGACCTGAGTTACACTGAAGGCCTCCCAGGCCTTTTGAAGTCCTCAGCTCCCTGGATTGCCCATCCCACGAAATCCTCCCAACAACCTTATTCTCCTTTTCTACGCCTAAGTGAACCATTGGTTTCTGTTTCTTGCAATCAAAATCTGGAACTTATACATATGCTGCCACTAGACATGTCTCCAACTTTCCTAAGACAGTTGTCATTTCTTTTGGCTACCTGGCTGAATTGAGACACTGTCTCAAATCCGTGCTTCCGCAGAGTAGAAACCAATCATCTTTCTTCCTTCCTTCCTTCCTTCCTTCCTTCCTTCCTTCCTTCCTTCCTTTCTTTTCTTTTTTCTTTCTTTCTTTCTTTCTTTCTTTCTTTCTTTTTCTTTCTTTCTTTCTTTCTTTTTCTTCCCTCCTTCCTTCCTTCCTTCTTTCCTTCCTTCCTTCCTTTCTTTCTCTCTCTCTCTTTTTCCTTCCTTCCTTCCTTCCTTCCTTCCTTCCTTCCTTCCTTCCTTCCTTCCTTCTGTCTCTCTCTCTCTCTCTCTCTCTCTTCTTTCTTTCTTTCTTTCCTGAGTGCCTACCAGGTTGTAGGCTCCATGCTAGTCTCTTGGGAAACATCCATCAGTGAACAAAACAGGTAAAATTCTCTGTACTTCTGGGGCTTATGTTCTAACAGGTGGGAGACAGGCAGTAAAGAATAAACTTGTGCACCTCGGTGGCTCAGATGGTTAAGCATCCAACTTTGGCTCAGGTCATGGTCTCATGGTTTGTGAGTTTGCACTGACAGTGTGGAGCCTGCCTGGGATTCTAAAAACAAACAAACAAACAAACAAACAAACAAACTTTAAGAAAAAAAATTTTAAAAAGGATAAACTTAATGAGCAAATAAATAAGAAGATGATAAACACTATAAAAAAGAAAGATAGAGCAACAGGAGGGGTTTCACAGAGCCAGTCTATGGCGCAGGCTGTAATTTAAAATACCAGGGTCAGGATAACTTCCTGGAGGTGAGATACAAGCTAATATAGTAGGGGACAGAGGTAGCCCATTGACAGCTAGGGGAAGGACTTCCAGGCAGAGGAAACAGTGCAGGCAAAGGCCCTGGGGCAGGAATGCACCAGGGATGTTCCAGGCGGCCAGTCTGACTGAGGCACAGAAAGGAGAAGGGAGTAAGGAAGAAGTTGGAGAGAAATGGGCCAGGGCAGGCTTGGCTCATACTCTGAGCAACGTGGGAGCAACTGCAGAGTTGTAAGCAGACAAGTCACATGACCGAATAGTTAAAGAACTACACTCTACAGTTTGTGTAGTTTTGGAAGTCTCCCTAATAAACAATTAAAATGGCAGCTGGGCCTCAAAGTGGCCGTGAAGGACAGGACAAGGTGGAAGCAAGAAGACTTATTAGGGTCTGCTCGGTAATCCAGCTGAGCGATGACCAGGCTGGTTCCAGTAGGTGACTGCATATTCCACCAATTTGTAGGTTGAGCCAATGGAATTTTTTTTAATGTTTATTTATTTTTGAGACAGAGAGAGAGACAGAGCACGAGTGGGGGAGGGGCGGATAGAGTGGGAGACACAGAATGTGAAGCAGGCTCCAGGCTCTGAGCTGTCAGCACAGAGCCCGACGCAGGGGCTTGAACTCACAGACCGTGAGATTGTGACCTGAGCCGAAGTTGGACGCTCAACCAACTGAGCCACCCAGGCACCCCCAATGGAATTTTCTGGCAAAGCATGAGAGAAGGGAAGGAATCAAGGACAGCTCCAAGATTTCTGGGATGGGCATTTGAGGATTTTTGGAAAGTCTGGCATTACCATCAATTGAGACCAGGAAGACTCTACGTAGACCAAGTTGAGCAGTGTCTTGGTTTCCTGTTGCTACTACAATAAATCAGTGGCTTAAAACAAGACAAATTTACTCTCTTACAGTTCTGAAGGTCGGAGGTCAGAAACCAGTCTCACCACACTAATATCAAGGTGTCAGTGGGACTGGTTCCTTCCAGAGAACCTCCTGAAGGGAGAATCTGTTTCCTTGCCCTTTCTCTGCTTTTAGAGTACACCAGTCCAGGGGCACCTGGGGGGCTCAGTCGGCTGAGCATCTGACTTCAACTCAAGTCATACTCTCACAGTTTGTGAGTTCAAGTCCCACATTGGGTGAGCTCAAGTCCTACTCTGCTTAGGGTGAGCCCTGCTTCTTTCTCCTCTCTCTCCTTTCTCTCCCTCTGTCCTCTCTTTCTGTTCCTTATGCGATTCTCTCTCTCTTTCTCTGCCCCTCACTCATTTGCACTCTAAATCAATCAATCAATCAATCAATCAATAAAGTACATCAGTCTAATCTCTGCTTCCATGATCACATTGCCTGACCCTCTTATGCATCAAATCTCCCTCTGCCCCCCCCCCATAAGGACACTTGTGATTCTATTTAGGGTCCACCTGGGTAACCGAGGATAGTCTCCCCATCTCAAGATCCTCAATGTAATCACATCTGAAAAGTCACTTTGCCATACAAGGTGGTATTTCACAGATTCCAAGGATGACGACTGGATATCTTTAGGTGCCATGATTCAGCCTGCTGCAGCAGGTAAATTCAGTTCAGTTTGGGATGTGTTGAGCTTGAAATATCTATGAGACCATCCAAGTGGAAACACTGAGTAGACTGTTTAATAAGCAAGTATGGAGTTGCGTACAGGACCTAGACTAGAGACATTCATTCTGCAATCACCAGCATATAGGTGAGATTTAAAGCAATGAGGCTGGATTTAAAGCTGATGCTCACTTTCCCAACCTGCCCTGCAGGTAGAGCACAGACACGTGACCAAACTCTGCCAACCAGCTGTACCCACAGGAGCACAGTGGACTCAAGAAGTGGGTGCCCCACAACGTCTATTCTAGGGGTGCCTGGGCAGCTCATTCGGTTAGCGTCTAACTCTTGATTTCAGCTCAGGGCATGATCTCATGGTTCATGAGATCGAGCCCCACACTGGGCTCTGCTGAGTGCACTGAGATTCTCTCTCTCCCTCTCTTTCTGCCCCTCCCCCACTCGCGCATGCACACACACACACACTCTCTCTCTCTCTCTCTCTCTCTCTCTCTTTCTCTCTCTCAAAATAAATAAATAAACTTAAAAAATAATCTATTCTAACCACAAAGACGCCTAAGGCACCAGCGCTCTGAGGCTTCAGTGGGAGAGATCTTCTAGAAGAAACACCCAGGTGTGAGCAGCCCAGGTACTCTCTGCGATGTGTGTCCCCAGACGGACTCCCCTCTGGCAGTTTTGGGTGGGACTCTGGCCTGGCCTCTAGTCCCGTTTCTCTGTCTCTCACAAGAAGATTCTGTGCACGACTTAAAATCTTTTAATACATCCCATTTCTGCTGAACTACCCAGAGCTGGTGTGTGATGCTTATAGAAAAGAATTTCGACGGATGCACTTCCTACTTGAACTTGAGGAACCTGAACCCTGTGCCCAAGCCTGGCTCTTTAAGAGTCTTTCTAGTGTCCTGTCTAGAAAGGAGGTTGGGGGCTTATACACTCGTTACTTTCTTCAAGCTCCACAACAAACCTGTGAAATGGCTTCTGTTATTTTTGTTTGGGGCCTGAGAAAACTGCCCATCTCAGGTTATCTGGCTCCAAGCACAGTGCTCATACCACTGCCAAAAGGCTCAGTGTCCACAGTCTGTGGGCCAGAAAGTTCCCAGTAAGAAGTGGGGGGTGGTGTGTTCAGAAAGAGTATGAAGGATCCGAAAGGCCAGACTAGAAGTTTGGACTTGGTAGTAGGAACTTTGAAGGTCTTCAAGCAGCGTGACGGGAGGGTGAGTTTCCTTTTCGGGTAAAGCCAATGAGGTCCCAGGTTCATAGACCATTCTTGTCCTTTCATGAGAGGACGAGAAAAATGCACGTCTCCCCCAAGAGGTTAGCTCCAAGGTCACATGCTGTCATGGTGGATCTGCTCGCTACTTCCCTCTCAGGAACTGTCCAGGGCGGACACGGCAGCTCCACGCTCAGGGAGCGCCCACCCTCCCTCCATGTGCTGCTCTGCATGCCCAGCTGAGGACGGCTCCCCACCGCGTGGTCCAGGTCCATCCCCGAGGCAGCAGGAACGTGCAAAGGGAAAGCCTGCTCCTTCCTATCCAGAGGAAGCTGTGCACATCGCCCCACCACGACACCGAGGGAAGCTAGAAAATACACTCGCTGTTCTTGGCAGCTGAGAGCTCAACTGAAATTCGAGGTTCTCTTACTAAATGAAGAGGAGAGAAGAGCTCTGTGCGAATAGTGAGCAGTCCTTCTCTCTCTTTCTTTGTCTGTCTCTTTCTCTCTTTCTAATGGACTACTCATGAAATTGAACAAAATATTCTTTTTTTAATGTTTATTCATTTTTGAGAGAAAAAGAGAGAAAGAGCCAGACTGTGAGTAGGGGAGGGGCAGAAAGAAAGGGAGACACAGAATCTGAAGCAGGCTCCAGGCTCTGAGCTGTCAGCACAGAGCCTGACACGGGGCTCAAACCCACAAGCTACGAGATCATGACCTGAGCCGAAGTCAGATGCATAAGGGACTGAGCCACCCAGGGACCCCAAAATGAACCAAATATTCTGTGTAATGCACACAGCACAACGTCTGTCATACAGCCCTGATGAGTACTCTTTTCCCCTTAGAGGGAAGAACGGATTACAGAGCACCCGCTACGCACGGCCGTTGCATCAGGGCAGGCTTGGCTCTGCCAACATGGGAGGAGTTCGCTCACTTGGGCAGATGTGCATCAAACCTGCACCAACCTAGCCACCCAGAGAGCCTGAGCAGCACAGCGCCAAGCACAGAACTTACTCCGCAGTCACGTATTTTAGGGCACGTGGGTGAAATCGTGCTTCAATTCATCAGCGTTCTGTAAACAGTCAGGCCTGGTTATCTTGGGGAAGCAAGGAGTTCGGGGCAGCACATCTACTTACGAATTTAAGGCACAGTCGGGATGAGTGCTGTGGTCCACGCACATTAAGAGCTTCACTGGTCTGTAGAATGAAAAGAAATAATATTTAACGGCTTATTTAAGTGACTTTCGCTCATCAAACATTTATGGTGTGCCTAGAAAGTACTGGGGATACAAAGTCTCTCACCTAAAAGAACACAGACTATTTGTTTTTAAAAATATTAGCCAGCATTTGTTGAGCCCTCACTACATACCAAGAAATGTGATGATAGATTTTTTATTTTTTTTAATTGTTTTAAACTTTATTGTTGAGAGAGAAACAGCAGACAGAGTGCAAATGGGGGAGGAGGAGAGAGAGAGGGAGACACAGAATCCGAAAAAGGCTCCAGGCTCAGAACTGTCAGCACTGAGCCTGATGTGGGGCTCAAATTCATGAACTGCGAGATCATGACCTGAGCCGAAGTCAGAGGCTTAGCCGACTGAAACACCCAGGCATCCCCGATGATGGATTTTTTTATATAGACTTTGCCACTTAATCCTCACAACAACCAAACAGAGCAGTTATTATTACCATCTCCAATTTACAGGTGGGAAAGCTAATCAGGGTAACTTGCCCAAGAACACACAGTAGCAGCTATCGAGCTGAACGTGAACCTCACACCAGAGCCCAAGCATGGAACCACCCAAGCAAGGATGTACAATTTTGCCTGCAAAATCCTCTCGATGAGTTCTGTGGCCAGAAAGTTGGACTTGAAGCACATGGGTGATGGCTATTGCCCAGGCTCCAGCAACAAAGAAAGCTGAACCACTCTGCAAGTAGAGGGAGGACATGTGGAGTCCCAGGAGGGCAGGGAAAGCAGCAGTGAAGAGAGGGGCCAAGTAACAGTGGCACACGGCACACTAGGTAGAAGTCAAGTCAGCAGGGGCTCTCTCCTGGCCAGGTGGCTGGAAGGGACTTTGGAGAAACAGGAAAGGCTTGTTTGCTCTACCGCTCCCTGGGACTTGCCTACTTTCCAGTAAAGTCTACGATACACAGCTATTTGTTATGACAGTAGTTTCTTGCTGTTGTTTTATGCCCCCCACTCCAGAGTCACAGTTTCACAGAGTCTGGCTCAATACAGCGCTCACAGAAATCAACCAGGAGGTAAGAAAGGCTATGAAAAGATGAGACTTGGCCAAAATGTGCCAGAATCTTGGGGAGAACTTCCATCTGCCACAGGACAGAGGACGATGTCACCTGAATTTTATGGGGCAGATTCTCAGTTACATCTAGGTTGGAGTTTGGTTTGTTACCCTTTGTGACTCTCCTACAGTAAGCCTTTTGTTATCTCCCCTGTGCTCCCAGAAGCAAAACAAAACCCCACCTTAATATAAGAGCCCATGGGCAGTAAAGAAGTGGGAGAAGGGAGGCTGAGACAGGTTTGCAAGGGAAGAGCCCTGAAGGCCAGCATCGGTGGGGACAACACTAGAGCAAGTGACAGCAGGCTGAGTCCCTGAGGACAGCCGTGGGGAGGAAAGGAGAACTTTGGCTCTGGTCTGGGTCACCACACTTGGCCTGACGACTGACAAAGACAGCCTCCTCCAGGGAATCCTGGACCAAAGCAAAGTGGCCCTACATGTGAAACTTTTTGGCACAATTTTCTCCATCATTGAGCAGTTTTAGCAAAGAAGTGCCTTTTAAGAAAAATATACAAAAATCTGGTGCTTTCTTGTGATGAGCCCTGGGTGTTATATCAAAGTGTTGAATCACTGTATTGTATACCTGAAACTACGATTACATGGTATGTTAACCGGCATTTGAAAAAAAACATTAAAAATAAATAAAATCAAATCTGGTGCTTCAACCCTCCTACACTGTTGGTGGGAATGCAAACTAGTGCAGCCACTCTGGAAAACGGTGTGGAGGTTCCTCAAAAAAATGAAAATAGAGCTACCCTATGCCCCAGCAATAGCACTGTTAGGACTCTACCCAAGAGACACAGGAGTGCTGATGCATAGGGGCACGTGTACCCCAATGTTCATAGCAGCACTTTCGACAATAGCCAAATCATGGAAAGAGACTAAGTGCCCATCAAACTGACGAATGGATAAAGAAGATGTGGTACATATATACAACGGACTACTACGTGGCAATGAGAAAAAATGAAATCTGGCCATGTGTAGCAACATGGATGGAACTGGAGGGTATTATGTTAAGTGAAATAAGTCAATCAGAAAAAGACAGATACCATATGTTTCCAAGCATAGGTGGATTTTGAGCGACTTAGCAAAAACCAGGGGGAGGGGAAGAGGGGACAGGAAAAAAAGACACAGAGAGGGAGGGAGACAAAACACAAGAGCCTCTCAAAGACTAAGAACAAACTGAGGGTGAGGAGGGTGAGAGAGCGGGGAGAGTGGGTGTCGGGCATTAAAGAGGGCACTTGTTGGGAAGAACACTGGGTGTTATATAGAAACCAATTTGAAAATAAATTATTTAAATTAAAAAAATCTGGTGCTTCAAGAAAAGAAGGGTCCTATAGTAAAGGGGCGCCTGGGTGGCTCAGTTGGTTAAGCATCCAACTCTAGATTTTGGCTCAGGTCATGATGTCACAGTTTCATAGGTTTAAGCACCATGTCAGGCCCTGAGCCAATAGTGTGGAGCCTACTTGAGATTCTCCCTCCCTCCCTGCCCCTCCCCTGCTCGAAGTCTCTTTCTGGAAAATAAATAATAAATTAAAAACTCAAAAAAAAAGGGTCATATAGTAGAAAGAAAAGAACATACTTCAAAGCCATACAATGCTGGGTTCAAACTTAATGGAAAATTGATATAATCGCTCTGACTCTTAATTTACCAATCCATGGAAAGCAGGTACTTATCGAAAGCTTAACAACAGACAAGAGGAATCTACCACGAGTCTAGACAGAGGTTACTATTGTGGGCAGGTGAGGAGACTGAAATGGAGGCCGAGGGGAGACTCGGGTGGTGGTTATATGCTTCTTGATCTAGACATGTGTGTGTTGAACTTGTGAAAATTCATCCAACCGTGTACTTAGGGCTTGTATGTTTTCCTGTATGTAGTTTATATTTCCCCAAAAGACCATATGCCTTGTTTTTGTTGTTGTTGTTGTTTTAATAGAAGGTGGTAACACCTAACTTTTGAGTTTCCTGAGAGCATTAACAATAACAGAGGAGTACATTGGGACAGCTTCAAGCTGTGGAAAACAGCTTTGAGGGGCTCCTTCTCTGGGAAAGTGGAAGATACCCCACATTCCTCGTGGGCTTTGCTCAGTGGGGAGGCTTATCCAGCCCACAGAGCCGCTGAGAAGGCATAGTGCACCAGAGCCAGACAGATGTCCGTGGGGACAGGACAAGACTGCAGATGGAATTTCCACCCTGCCATATCCACCAATTTTTGAGAAAGCCACTAAAGCCTTGCAGTGTTGAACTTTAGCCCCGAGGGACCAAGCAGGGCTGCAGACTTGGGCACTGAGGCAGAGAAAAGCAGGAAGCACCAAGATAAGGAATTCCCAGTCTAGGGGAGAGTTTCAACTGCACCAGGGTTTCAGCCAAGCGTATCTAAATTTCCCAGACTCAGGAATGCCCTCCGGCAATGCAAGCTGTTACTATTTTCCTATTGGTCCACTGTCAAGATCTACCTGTAAGCATCTCAAACAAACCCACCTTAGCACCTATCTTGGGCAAGGATCCATGGCATCCACAGATGCAGGGACCACACTGCCTGTCCTCAAGTTACTCACCATTTCTGTGAGCAAGGGAGGGGGAATGGGACATGCACAAAGGAAACGAGGCTTTTCTGTTTGTCCTTTAAGCATCTTTTTGAGAGAGAGACAGAGAGAGAGAAAGGGTGAGAGCATGCTGGAGAGGACAAGAGACAAAAGAATATCTTAAGCATGCTCAATGCTCAGTGAGGAGCCCAACACAGGGCTCAATCCCACCACCCTGGGATCAAGACCCTGGGATCATGACCTGAGCAGAAATCAAGAGTCAGACCCTCGACCAACTCAGCCACCCAGGTATCCCCTTGAAGCATCTTTTTTAAAAGACTGGACAAAAGGGGTTGGGACCCAGACAGAGGTCTGGCCAGAAGCCACTGTCAGCCACAACCCAGAAGCCACAGTCCAGTGGTCTTTGGCACTGATTCCCGCAGAACCCTTTCCCTCCAAAATCACTGCTCCGCCTTTGAAATTGTGCACTGATGAGGATATACCACCTACAGGTAATCGTTAATACAGCTGTACTGAAAACCCATTTTCTCCAGTCTCTCTTCCAGGATTTTCACAGTGCCTTCTCCACAGGATTCCCTAAAACACAAAAACATATAATATAAATAAAATTAAAGAAGCAGAAAGAAGAAAGTTGTTTCTGAGTGAATTACAACGTCCTATGATCACGTGCTTCCTGGATTAGTCTCCACCCTGAGGAAATACGGGGAAAACTCGCGGCACCCTAGAAAGCTGAGCGCTGAGAACCAATCTTTGCGCGTCCAGCTGGGGCGGACCTGCCCCGGCGCATGCGTGGTGCGCCACAGGGCGCTCCGCAACCCACCCCCGCCCCCCATCAACATAGCTTAGGGCAGAGCCCCAGGCCCCTAGAAGGCTGGCGACGTGGGCACCATACAGTATGTTTTAAATGAAAACAAGAACATACAAACCAAAAATCATTAAAAATGCAAATAAACACATAGGAAAAAAAATCACCCCAAACGGACATCACTAGAGATAACTGCGATTAACATTTTGGTGTATACCGTTCTAAACCTTTGAATTACATTCATTCCCACGAGTTTTAAATATAAGAAAAGGCTTCTGCTGTCCAATGCATTTTGTAGTCTGCCTTGACTCATGTCTGTTTAAGTATGTATATATACACTTCTTTAATTCTGGCATGATCTCGCTTACATCATCAGGACGTGACTCATAAAACCAGTCCCCTCCTGTTGCCGATTAAGGCTGATGCCTAAATTTTGATGTCACACTAAAATGAACCCTGTCGAAACTGTTCAAACCCATCTTGAATTACTTGGTTCCTTAGCATAATTTCCTGAAAGTAGGTTTTCCGGGCGCCACGGTTTTGAATGCATTTTCAGGCTCTTCTATAGTGTTAAAGGACAAACATTCAACTGAGTACATCTGAAAGTCTAATTGGCTTTATTCAACAATTCAGAAATAGAGCTGCATCCCTTCTAGGAAACAGACGGGCTCCCTGAGGAGTGGCTCACAGGGGAAGGCTTTTGTGTGGGCAGGAGGGTGCGACAAGGAAGTTATTAGCAAAAGAAAAGACAGGATTATTTCAGGTCAGGTCAGCGTTTGCAATCTCCTTATCTCACTAAAGGTAAGTTCAAAAGGCAAGCTTTCTCCTATAGAAACGTTAAAATAACAAGCAAGCATAATTTCCAGGCAAGGAGCAACTTCCCATAGAAATAAGACAAATAACGTGCACTGTTTGTTACGCAACGTAAGGATAATTTGTCTTCTGCGAAGAGAAATCCAGATCCTGATATAACTATGTAGCAAGGCATTTGCAAATCTAATTTCTTGCGTAAGAGACAGGAAAAAATAATCACTCATTATATGGTGAGTCTTAGAGGGTCTTGAGGGCCTGACACGGGGAAGTTGCTAAGATTCTCCCAGAACATCATCCTTGGGGTTGGCAATACTTTGCAACAATGCTCTGAGGAACAAGGCCCCAACTTGCTTCTGAGACTCCACTCTGGCTGCCAACTTGAATAGGTGTGGTTTGTGTCTGAATCAACTGGGTTCATGTTTCTTTCTTTTTTAATGTTTATTTATTTACTTTGAGAGTGAGAAAGAGAGAGAGAGAGCGAGAGCAGGGGAGGGGCAGAGAAAGAGAGAAAGAGAGAGAATCCCAAGCAGGCTGTGCACTGTCAGCACAGAGCCCGATGTGGGGCTCGAACTCACTAACCGAGAGATCATGACCTGAACCTAAATCAAGAGTCGGACACTTAACTGACTGAGCCACCCAGATGCCCCTGGATTTATGTTTCTTATCTTCAGTTTTTCCAGCAATGCCCCTCACAGACAAGAAGGATGAGTTCAGGCTTGCATTTATGTAAACTCTAGTGGTTTTCCAGAAAAGATGGACCTTAACCATTTCCTCGGCCAGTGATCTGAGACCCAGTTATAGAACTGGGTCTTCTCTGAGAATAAAGTCTTCGTTACTTACTCCTTGGGTTAATTGTGAGAACTCCTGGTGGGGGCCTTCAAACAACCAGGAGGAGAAAATGGCTTTGACCCACACAAATGCACAAGGAACTCTCCTATCCAATGCTGCCCAGGTAGCTCAGAAAGGACCACAATTTTCCTCCACCGAGAATAGTATCTAAATAAAGGAGGTTTTCTCTCTGGACTCAGTACTGGTGAGTGACATTTCCAAAAAGTCGTGCCTTTGTCTTTCTTTACCCATGACATCGGAAACCGAGAAGAGTGTTGTTTCCCCAAAAATGAAAATGTAAAATGGACTTGATCATATCATAATCAAGAAAAGCATATTTGCACAATTACCATCATCAGAAACACCATGACTTACACCTTTGGTCTCCCGATTTCATGCATAACCCAGATCTCGACTCGTGTGATTTTATCCTTCTGGAGGTAGGGAACTTCAAAATCTGCAAAAAAACTGAGAAGCAGGAAACACATTTCTTAAAGTCTTAAAGCAATAAGATACTTTTCCCGTTTCATTGGTTGTTTTCCACATTTCTTTTGAGGTGTGTTTTATGGGGGGGTACTTTTAGCCTTATTTTTAGGTGATTTATTTCATTCGTGCATTCATCAGCTATTAATGGCGGAAATGTGTAGACATGGTTCAATCTCCAGGTCATTCAAGTGTTCTGCTTTACCAGAATTTACAAAAAGCAAGCGTTATACTGGGGATTAAGACAATTTTCGAAAGCCTCCATTTGAAAAAAAACAAAGTAAACATCTTGGCGTTCTTTGTTGTATTTGTCGGTGCTGGCATTCTTACCCTTTGACGGGATAGGCTCCTTTGGGCTCTGAACCGTTCAGCATCACGTGGATCACCCCAGAACTGTCTCTTGAATACTGTAAGAAGAAACGAGTATTTTGAGTAAATTAACACATGTCATTTTTCAGCTACGAAATGAGCGGTTTTTTTTTTTTAATTTTTTTTTTTTAACGTTTATTTAGTTTTGAGAGACATAGAGACAGCGCATGAGCAGGGGAAGGGCAGAGAGAGAGGGAGACACAGAATCCGAAGCAGGCTCCAGGCTCTGAGCCGGCAGCACAGAACCCGACGCGGGGCTCGAACTCACAGACCGCGAGATCATGACCTGAGCCGAAGTCGGCCAGCTTAACCAACTGAGCCACCCAGGCGCCCCAAATGAGCAGTTTTTTAAAACTGACAATCCTCAGGGCCTCTGGGTGGCTCAGCGGGTACGCATCCCACTTCGGGTCACAGGTCATGAGCTTGCACTTCACGAATTCAAGCCCCGCGTCGGGCTCTGTGCTGACAGCTCAGAGCCCGAAGTCTGCTTTGGATTCTGTGTCTCCCTCTCTCTTTCTCTCTACGCCTCCCCCACTCACTCTCTCCCTCTCTCAGAAATAAATAAACATTAAAAAAAATTAAAAAATAAAACTGACAATCTTCAGTATTAGCAAGGATGTACGAAATTTGATATTTCAAAACAATTTTGATATTCCATATAGCTGGTAGGGATACAACTAGTGTATCTTGGAAACCTAATTGCTTTGAAATGTCAAAAGCTCATAGACTTAGTGATTCTATGTCTAGGAATCTAGTCTGAGGAAATAATGTGATTCCCGCATCATAACAGCTGGAACAGACTAAATTACACTGCCATTGCAAACAACTTCAAAATCACAGTGGCTTTAGGCAAGAAAGAGTTGTTTCGTGCTCACACTACGTGATTATCACAGGTCAACTGGGTTTTGCTCTGTATGTCCTTGCTCTGGGACCCAAGCTGATGAAGACTCCGTATCTGTAAAGTCACTGAATGTCAGGGAAGGCAGGAGGGGACACAGACCAGTTGTTAAAGGTGTCCACCTGGAATCACACACACTCCCTCTCACACCTCTTTGGCCAGTGCAAGTCACACACAAGTCACTTCAACAGGCAGGGGAATGCAAACCATGTATGCGGAAGATGAACTGACATATTTTGTAGACACCTCTAAGGACCACCACCAGCACTGTGCACAGAGGTGTGCTCGGCAGCACTGTTTGTAAGCAATCTAAAATCGTCATCAACGAAGGACTGGTAAGTAACCCAAAGTACTTACAGGTCTGAAATATTAGCCGGCCATTACTAAAAGTCCAGAAAAGGTTTGCAAAAGCCCAAGAAGTGCTCATATTTAAAGCACTCTGATGTTGACAGAGCATGAGCCCTACTGTGCTCAAAATAAATGGGTCCGAAGTCTGGGAACGTTAGTCAATGTCCCAAAATTCCCAAGGAAGAGATAGGTCCAGAGAAGTTCCCAAATCTCCAGTTCAGAATATTACTGCCTGGCTCAGTACATAGAGAATGCAACTCTTGATCTCGGGGTTGTGAGTTCGAGCCCCATGCTGGGCATAGAGATGACGTAAAAATAAAATCTTAAAAAAAAAAAAGAATAGTACTGGAACATATGATTTCCCTGACAAAATGTTTACGTTAGAGCGAGGCAGGGGCCCAGAAAGGCAGGTGGGGCTGAGTTATCCAAGGCTGGCCTTATTCTCCTACAAAGTGATGCCTGATACCAATGGCAGCAAAGCGACAATGCACTTCATGTTGTGTAGGTTTTAGCCTGCTTCGAAATAATGCTAATGGGCACAGTTAAATCCACAAATGCCAAGATCCGATGACCACTATGCTGAAAAGGTCACCTTTATTTATACACGATGAGTTTTCTTACCTATATATTCTATAATTTGTCATTTTTAAAAATAACTTTTTGAGAATAAGTTTAGAAAGAACTTCAAGATCTTTCTTCTTTTTTAAAAAATGTTTATTTATTTATTTTTGAGAGAGAGAGTGTGAGAAACAGAGAGAGTGTCTGTGAGAGACAGAAAGAGAGAGGAAGAGAGAGAAAAAGAGAATCCCAGGCAGGCTACACACTGTCAGCACAGAGCCCGACTTGGGACTTAAACCCATGAGCCATGAGAGCATGACCTGAGCCGAAACCAAGAGTCAGACAATTAACCAACTGAGCCATCCAGGCGCCCCTAATTTGTTATTTTTTAAGAAAAAGTGTAATAAAAATGCATGCAGATATAATGAAGCTATATGATGTAGTGGTTTAAGTAAGTGGTTCCTCCACGTATTAGCTCCGTAATACGTCTGGTTAAGTTTCCTGATCACTTTGTGCCTCATTTTTCCTATCTGTAAAGCAAGGGTCGTAAGGATCCCTACTTCACAGGATTGTTGTAAAGATTAAGTCATTTAAAATAATAATTATTGGGGCACCTGGGTGGCTCAGTCACTTAAGCATCTGACTTCAGCTTAAGTCATGAACTTATGCTTCAGGAAATTGAGGCCCACATCAGGCTCTGTGCTGACAGCTCGGAGCCTGGAGCCTGCTTCAGATTCTGTGTCTGTCTCTCTGCCTCTCTCCCTGTTCACTCTCTCTTAAAAATGAATAAATGTTTTAAAAAATATTAATAATAATTATTGTTATTGAATACTTCTCTGCTACAATTCAGACTCTCTGCTCATCATTATGCTAGCCTCCCTCTCCTTGCGCATAGACTACCCACCACATTCTAAGGGCTCATACAATGTGGGCATGATTCTTGGACTCCCATCCTAGAGTTGGAGAAGGTATAGGAGGTTGGTTGGGAGCGCACTTTGATGTTTGGCAGATCCACTGCAAAGAGTACGGTTTTGTTTTGTTTTGTTTTGTTTTGTTTCATGAGAGTGTTGACATTGCTGTTACGACCCCATATTCAGGCAATGACGCACCCATAGTCTCCATGAGTGTTGGCAGTCCAACTGCGCACTGGGTGGAGTCTCCACTGGGAACAAAAGCCTATAGGTAGTGAGTGCAAGTGGGGCACCTCGCTGGTGCAGCAGAAGAGCACAGAAATAAACAGTGCCTTTTGCGCGGAGTGGGCCCTTTGCCCTGCTCTAAACCACAGCGTGGAGGAGGATCTAACAAAAGTCACTCTGATTAACAATGGACCCAGTGGACACCTAGGGATCCAGAATGGGACAAAAAGGGACGTGGACACCCCTGAAAGGGGGTTGATGGTGGTAGAGGCAGGACCCTGAAGTCTACTGGCTCCTAGTCAATATAGCCAACATTTAATAGGCTCTCACAAACTGGCAGCAGCAGAGACCCTCCACAAAGAGCCATTTTCTGTGTCTCCAGCTTATCCTGCTCGCCTGTCACCTATCACCTCCTCTATCGCCAATATCAGTCTCAGGGACATTTCTGACCCCCACATCTCGATCTCAGGGGCCCCAGTGGTTCGCATAAAACAAGGGTCACCCCACATTACATAACAATCAAAAACACATTGATTTGAAATGCTAAGGACAGCCACAACGTGGTAGTAATAATAGTGACGATTTAATATCCTCATCTATACCAACACTCACTGACCGTGTCCCCTGGGCCAGGTACTGAATTAAGTGTTTGGGCTCCTACATCCTCACACCTCTGCAGAGCAGAGCGAATCCAACTGTGGCAAATGTGGATGGGAAGAGAGGCTCAGAGAAGTTAAGTCCTGACCCGATGGCCCGGTCTCTGAACCCCACTGTCTCATGTTTGCGGGCCCACACATGCTCAGCCTCTCAACCGCCCTCCCCACGCTTACCTGCACAGACGCCGCTTTCCAGAAAGAATCCACAGGGTTGTTCTCACAATCTTCTGATGTAGGGCAGGACTGAAAATCGAGTCCTAAGGGGAAAACAGACAAACATGTTTCATTTCAAACATTTTATCAAAGAAGAATTAATTTAAAATATTTGCTGGCCCCACAAAATCTATTTAGCTTGTGTTTACAAATTTGATGTTCACGATGGTTCTGACCACCCAATCCACAAGGAACCTGGCGAGAGACCACCCAACCCATGACAGAAAGACAGATGTCGTTTTGCTTGGCACAGCTGTGAGCAAGGCAGAGAACTAAGTAATTGGCTAGTGAGTAAGTCTGCTGACCACCGAGCGTCAGCATGTTAGCTGAGCTACTTCTTTCCTGAAGGTTTAGCGAAGTGATTTAAAAAAAAAAATCTTTGTAGGGTTTCTGGGTGGCTCAGTCAGTTGAGCATCTGACTCTTGTTTTTGGCTTAGGCCATGATTCCAGGGTTGTGGGACTGAGCCCCACATCAGGCTCCACACTGAGCATGGAGCCTGCTTAGGATTCTCTCTCTCTCTCCCTCTCTCTCTCTCCCTCTCCCTTGCTCATTCTCTCTCAAATAAAAAATTTTTAATTAAAAAAAAAAAAACTTTGCTTTGTTTGGAGAAGTAGACACTTCTCCAGTCAGCCCTGGTCTTGGACATAAATACAACAAAAACACGACCAAGAAAGTGATAGTCCTTGGCCATAAAACAGAAATTTTATAAAGTTTAAAATATATAAAGTGTTAAAATGTATTAATTCTTTAAAATTTTAATCACAGAATTCAGCAGCCGTATAATGGGATCTGTCCACCATTTCCTCTATAAAAAAAGAGAAGGTACTCATCGACAAGTTGTCCTAGAGGGAACCAAAGAGGGTATATGTGTGCTTCTGAGGGGAAACACGGGGAGCTCCCATGCCCCCTCCAGGCCCACCACCCTCCCAGCATCTGTGTTTGCCAACTCAGAAGCCCTCTGAACCCCACCACCCAGGGGTTTTATGAGATTTCATTATGCAGACACAATGGATTAAATCACCAGCTTGGCGATTAACTCAACCTCCAGCCCCTCTTTCCATTCTGGAGGACGGAGGAGGGGCTGAAAGCTCACAGGCTCTAGTCAGGCTTTCCTTGGTCTTCCTGGTGACCGGCCTCCATGTGGAGCTATGTAGGAGCCCCCAGCCACCAGTCATCTCATTACCCCCAAAAGACACTCTTCTCTCTCCTCAGATTCCCAGGGCTTTAGAAGCTGTATGCCAGGATATGGAGACAAAGACCAAATAATTGTTTGTGATTATACCATACTCTCCCTTCTTTCACATTCTTTCTCTCACATCCTTTCCCCATTCTCCCCACCCTGCGGCAGGATAGCCAAACAGACTTCCTGGTCACTGTCTATTGAACGGATGTCCATGTCCATTGATCTGACCCTGCAATTTTCCCATCTCCCTCCCAGTGAAAGCCAGAGTCCTCACAGGGCCCATGCTGTCTGGCCTTCCTTTATTCCTCTAGCCTCAAAGCCTGCTACTTTTCTCTTTAGTTCCTGAGGTCCTTGCTGTTTCTTAAATATGCCAAACATCCTTCCACAGACTACTTTACTTGCCTGTGTATTGTTCTTATCTCCCCCTCTACAGTGTAAGGATGGGGTATGATTTTCCTGTTTGATTCTCTGCTGTGTTCTCACTGCCTAGAAGAGGAAGGCCTAGCACACAGTAGGCATTTTATGGTTCTCGGTTGTATGAATGGATGACTGGAGGGGAATACACAGAACTATTAGGCTAACTCTGAACGTGACTCCAATACCCAGGGAGGAGGAATCTCCAGTTTTCAAGGGAGCATCGCCTCCCACCTTTCCCGCTTACCCTTCGAGACTCACTGAGAACGAAGAGTGGCTTGGAAGCTTCACGGATACCCTGGTCTAGGCTGGTGTCTGTGCTACTGTTTAGGACCCAGCTTTTCCTGCATCAGAGCACAGCGCAGAAGGGATTGTCCCTCACAAGGCTATAAGCGCCCCGAGGATGGGGGCTGTTTTATCTCCAGTTCCCAGAAGGATCTGGACAGATGAGGAGAGTTTTCATTCCAACCAGGCCGGCTCTTGTGACTTTCACTGTGATTTCAGTCTCCAAATGTCTGCCGGCACTTGGCGTGGCATTTAAGAGTGCAGGCTGCAGAATCCATCAGGAGAGAATTAAATCCTGGCCCTACTTCTTCCAGTGATTTAACCTCCCTAAGCGTCAGTTTCCCTTTCTGGAAAACGAGGGTGGTGAGGCCAAGTTGTGCAGGATTGGGAGCACGTGTTCTGGAGTCAGACTGTCTGACTCTGCCGCTTCCTGGCTGTTCACTCCTCAGCAAGTTTCTTAACCTTGCTGGGCCTCAGTGTCCTCATTCATCGAAACAGGAATTAGGAGAAGACCTATCTCTTGGGGCTGGTGCAGAGATTAAATTAGTTAATACTGTACATGTAAAGTGCTTAGAGAGTACCCAGCTAAAGATAAGTGCTTTCTACCCATTATTGTTATTATTAATTATTATTACCACCTATCTCAGAGGATTAGGGGCAATCAAATGAGACAGATCCATACAAAAGCATTTAGCACAAATAGCAAATGCACAGTATCTACTTAAATAGTAGCTCTTACTTTTCTTTTTAAGATTTTATGGGGTACCTGGGTGGCTCAGTTGGTTAGGCATCGACTTTGGCTCAGGTCATGATCTCAGGGCTCTTAAGTTTGAGCCTCACTTCAGGGTCTGTGCTGACGGCTCAGAGCCTGAGGCCTGCTTCGGATTCTGTGTCTCCCTCTCTCTTTGCCCCTCGCCCACTCACATTCTGTCTTGCGCTCTCTCTCTCTCTCTTTCTCTCCCCGTGTGTGTCTATCTCTCTCTCACACAAAAATAAATAAACATTAAAAAAAACATTTTATTTTTTTAAGTAATCCTACACCTAATGTGGGATTCGAACTCACGACCCCAAAATCAAGAGTCACATGTTCCAAAATCCCTCCCCCCCCCGGAACTCATACTTTTCTTGTTTGTCCAGGAGACTTACCAGAAGCATTTTCCTGTCGACACCAGCTCAGAAAATCTCCAATTCTGCCATACAGAACATCACACAGAGGAATAAAGCGACGGGTATTCTCTGCATAGCTAGTGACAAGGAGGTGGTTGTTTTCCCAGAACAGGGACTAAGTTAAAAAACAAACATGAAATTACCATATAAAATAAAATCAAGGCAGGTATTTTTCAGACAAGTCAGGCCGTCCATTTCTCATTCAACTCCAGCTTGCTTGACAACTGAACTTTCCTTGTCTTTGTTTACCCATTCAGAGAGTGTCCCAATCCCGACCCCCATTATTTCTGGGGTATCAGGCAACCATTAACAAAATACTTTCCCGGTAGTATAAATACAAACCTTCCTGGATTTAAAAAAAAAAAAAATCAAAGGACCTGGGTTTGAATCTCGAGTCTGTTCATACACTAGATGCAAGGCATGTAAACTCCCTGTGCCTCAGTTTCAACATCTGGAAAATGGGGAACACGAGCCCTTTCTCTTCTTCCACGGCTGTGTTCAGGATGTTATATAGCCACAAAAAAGCACTTCCCAGAGTGTAAGGTGCCTCAGAAATATGTTACTTTTATATTATGCTTTACAGTTGCCACTCTAAAGCTACAGTGTTTTCACATAACAGTAATACACATAACAACATCCCTCTCATGATCTCATCAGATCCTCAGTAGTCCACTTGGTCTATGCTTGGATTGGAAGCTTCCCAAGGAAGGGGCTGTTTTGTTCTCTGTTGCATCTTCAAGCCTTAACACGATGTCCAGTAGGCAGAAGTAGCTTGGTAACTATTTCCTGAGTTCATCAGCTAGCACCAAAATCATGAAGAGAACAAAATTTATGGTTCCTTTTTTTACTGGCAGGGAGGCAGCAAGGTGCAAAAGGCAACATATTCTTAAAAACCATTATTTTCAATCTGTTATATCACTGAACCTTCCAGATCCATCAGAAACAATGTTAAGATTTTCTCATTGGTACACATTATTGTTACCCAATTTTACAATGTGAAAGCAGGTTAAGAATTATGTTGTCAGAGAAACAAAAAAGGTATCTTTCTTTAAATTCAAGGTATTGTTCTAAGCAAGAATTTTATGTAGATTTTCTCATATATTTTCATTTTATTAGAACTCAGACACAGACATGTGGTTTTCTTAAAGAAACTAGTACTGAATAGATAGAATCGTAAGGTTCCTTAAAATGAGGGATCAGGGGGCGCCTGGGTGGCTCAGTTGCTGAAGCAACTGACTTCAACTCAGGTAATGATCTCCCAGTTTGTGAGTCTGAGCCCTGCGTCTGGCTCTGTGCCCGATAGCTCAGAGCCTGGAGCCTGCTTCGGATTCTGTGTCTCCCTCTCTTTCTGCCCCTCTCCTGCTCACACTCTCTCTCTCCTTTTCTCTCAAAAATAAATAAACATTAATAATAATAATTTACTATTATAGTTATTACTATTATTATAAAAGGTGGGATCAGTCTTCTGGAAAGATACTGAAGTTAAAGGCTTTATGAGTCCCTCAAAGTTCAGACCAAATAGGGCCAGTTGGGACACAAGTTATTCAGAACTGGCTAGGGGCAGAGGCCCAGGAAAAAGGTGTGGCAATGTCCTAGTGTAGTGATTCCTGCACAGAATCGTTGACCTAGGAAAGGTTCCTTCTGCCCAGACAGGCAAGAGACCCAGGATTACCAGTGAACAAAGATGACTTCCCATCAGAGAGCTCAGGTGAGTTTGTTGCTTCATTATTTGGTGATACCGAAACAGGGTCCCACAGGGTCACATACACCTGGCCCGGGCACTATCGATCTCTGTAGAGACAGAGAGGAACATTTTACCTTGTCTCTGGGGATGGAGTGTCTGGAGAGGCTAATAAAAAGGTCATAGTCCGAGGGAAGTACAGAACAGGGATCCTTGTCCAGAGCCACTTTAAAGGCTTCCCAGATAGCCGTGCAGTTCCTGTCCCTGTGCAGAAGTACACGTTAAAAAAAAGAAAAATCATGACGTGATGTGAAGTATTGCCATGTCTCTCAAAGCTCAACAGCTTTACAAGCAATTTTGCCATTTATTAACTCTGCAGGACTAGGCAAATTGTCATGTCTCATGCATTAACACCAGCTCAGAAGAGAAGACAGACCCGTGATGGATTTAGAAATCTGGCGGTGAAAGTGGCTCTTGGAAGGAACTACACACATTTTTCAGAGCTACGGAAGCTGAGTCTTGTCTCGGGCTCCCAGACGAGCAGAAAAAGTGCCGTGCTGGGGGATAACCCCAACTTGAGGTGCCTCTTCATTTAGACCAAAGGTCCACTGTGTCAGGGGCCAGGTGAGGTCAGGCTGGTGGACCAGACCTTATAAAACCAGGAATGAGCTCTGAGTGTTGCGAAAAGCTGTTACACCTCCTGCTAATGTTAGTTAGAATAAGGTCATTCATCAGGGACCTGATTTCTCATCAGTGAGAAATTAAAACAGATAAGCTATCTTGTTCCTCCAGCATATTTGTTTTCAGCTTCACGAGTCCTTGAGAACCTCCCTGTTCCTGGGAAACCTCCAAAGTTACTCAGAAGAGTAGATTCCTTGGGTACCTGGAATGCAGTCCAGGGTGCAGTCAGTTAAACATCTGACTCTTGATCTTGGCTCAGGTTATGATCTCACGGTTCGGGAGTTTGAGCCCCACATCAGACTCTGCACTGATGGTTTGGAGCCTGCTTGGGATTCTCTCTGTGCCTCCCCTGCTTGTGCACTCTCTCTCTTTCTCTCTCTCTCTCAAAATAAATAAATAAACTTTAAGAAATTAAAAAAAAACAGAGAGAATAGATGCCTGGGAACACAGAAGATCATAAATGTTCCTGGGAAATTGCAGTTAGGCAAACCCCTTGTGAGCCATGCTGGAAAGATTCCAAAGTTTACCAAGTTCCTGTGACCAGATTCCTGTCACCTTCCTTCCTGAAAGTAATAAAAACCATTTGCTGGAGCCAAAAGATTTGGGCTGATCTATTGGTTGGCACGCCCCAAGCTGTCACCCTTGGCTTTAGGTGACACTAAACAGAAAGGATGCCCTCCAGCAACAGCCGCAACTCTTGAAGTCCATTCTAGCTTTCCAAAAACATTTCCCAAGGCATTTGTAACCTATTTCTTGTGTTGGACAGTAGCTAATATGGGTGTTCCTTATACTATTCTAGGCTCTTTTTATCTGTCTGAAACACGTGACCAAAAAAAAAAAATCCTGGTGCAAAAAGGACATTATGAAAACAGCAAAAGCAGGTCCAAAGAAGGTATAAAGATTAGTAAGAAGCTCTGTGCTGGCAAGAGAGACTCAAACTTAGAAAGTCCTCTCTCTCTACCTTAGGGCATCTGAAATTGAATTCCAGGGGTAGAGGGCTCTTTCTGCGACTGACCCCTCTGGCTAAGCACGTGCTGGTTGTCATCCAAACTCCCCTCTACCTAAGCCTCACCACCCACAGCCTGCTTCACTCACACACACACACATACACACACACACACACACACACACACACACACACACACACCCCTCACCTCTAGACTCCCCACTCTCCACATTTGGCTCCCCGGACCTTTAGAACCCCCACTTTCTTCCCCCCCTCTCGGGTCAAGACCCTCCCCTTCCGCCCAGGCCCGGACCTTCGGACTCCATCCGCCTCTCCCCACACCCTCCTCACCTCCAGCCCTCCCCCCCCCCCGCCGCCCCCCCCCCTCCCTCCCCGCCCCGCCGCGCTCACCGCAGCTCCGGGCTCAGTAGGGAGCTGTACTCCGCGCAGCGGCCCAGAAAGATGCTCTGCAGGTGCCGGCTGGTGCCCTCGCCGCGCCACCGCGCGCCCCCCGCGCCCGCAGCGCCTGCGACGGGCACCGGCGGCGGCAGCAGCAGCAGCAGCAGCGACAGAAGCGAGGACGCGCGCCCCAGGGCTGCCATCCCCCGGGCTATGCCCCTCCGATTCTGTGTCTTTTGGACTCGCTTCTCTCCCCCGCCCGAAGTCGGCTCGCTCCCGCCGCGCTCCACACACGCGCACCCCCAACCCCACCCAGCTCTCCGCCCCGGCCAGCTGCTGCAGTTCCTGGACTGAGTTAGGACTTCACCCCAGACAGGACTCTGGCTCTTGGCCAATCTTCTTCTCCTTCTTCTTTTTCCTCTTACTCCTCCTCCTCCTCCTCCTCCTCCACTTTTTAAAGATTTTATTTTTTAAGTAATCTACACTCAGGATGGGGCTTGCACTCAAAACCCTGAGATCAAGCGTAGCATGCTTTAGGGACTGAGCCAGCCAGGCGCCCCGTTTTGTTTTTCTTTTGTTTTGTTTTGCTTTTTAATTGAAGTATAATTAACATGGAGTTTCAGGTGGAAGACATAGTGATTGGACAATTCTATACATTACTGCGTGCTCACCGCGCATATAGTCGACATCTGTCCTCATAGGTTGTTACAATGTTATTGACTATCTGCCCTACGCTAGACGTTTCATCTCCCTGACTTATTTATTTTAGCTCATCTTGATCTTCTTCACCTATTTCACCCATGCCGCCCCCCACCTCCGACCTGGCAACCACCAGTTTGACAAACAACAAACAAACAAACAGAAAAACAGGCTCTTGGCTAATATTGGCCGGAGTCCAGGAGGAAGGAGCTCCCAAAGAAACAAGGTTGGGAAATAGGCGAGGAAAGTTGAGTCATCAAAAGAAAGATATTTCTGGCCCCAAACTCTGACATCTTTGACAGAAGCCCTCTTTTGCACTGGTCAATGATGAGTGGGTTTTGTTTTCAGGAAGTAATAACCACAAAAACTAATATTTGTTGAGCTGCTATTATGTACCAAGCACTCTATAGGCATAGTTTTTAATTACTTTTCACAACATCCTTCCCAGCTGGGTTTATTATCCCCATTTTATTTTATTTTTTATTTTTGTTTGTTTTTTAATGTTTATTTATTTTCATCCCCATTTTAGAGATGAGGAAACTGCAGGAAGTTAAGCAACTTGTCATAATCTCCCTTCCAGATAGATGTAAAATCCTAGAGGTAGGCAATTCAGAGGGCCAGGATTGCTGGAACTGCACCTGGAATTCTGGAGGCCCTAATCCTCAATTCTCACAGTATTGATAGCCGTGAACTGGGAGTGCCCAGAGCAGGCATCTAGTAAACATGGGAAGCTGGCAAGGGGTGGAGTTGGAGGGTTCTAGAACATTTTATGTGAATCTCTCTTTTTTATTTTATTCAACACATATTTATTTTTGAGAGAGCGCGAATGAGGGAGGGGCAGAGAGACTGGGTGACGGGATCCAAGGCAGGCTCCCTGCTGACAGCAGAGAGCTGGATGCTGGGCTCGGAATTCACAAACCAAAGTCACAAACCGGGAGATCATGATCTGAGCTGCAGTCAGATGCTCAACTGACTGAGCCACCGAGGTGTCCCATCTACCATTTTTATTTTGTTTTGTTTGAGAGAGAGAGCATACAAGTGAGCCAGGGGCAGAGAGAGAGGTAGAGAGAGGGAAGTGAGGCTCACCCAAAGTGGGGCTCAAGTTCACTCGATTTGTGGCTCAGACTCAGAACCGTGAGATTATGACCTGAGCTGTAGTCAGATGCTTAACTGACTGAGGGGCCCTGATTTTCTTTTTCATTTGTGAAGTTTATAACCAAGACCCACATTCTCTTGTCCAGCCTCCCTGATTCAGTCCACTTTCCAAAAATAAGCATTCTTAATTATTTCAAAAATTTTTTGTATTTACTTCCACGTTTCCAAATCACATGCCCATATGCTGTTTCTTGATGTTTCCAACTTGGATATTACTCTTTGCCTTCCCAGAATGGAGAAGGAAATTTTATCTTTAACCTCACACATCTTCCGAAGGCATCTTTAGGTGCCTTTCATCATCCCAAGCATTTTATCTCAAGCTTCAAATCAGTGATCAGCATTTACATTATTATGACCTGTATTATTCATGGCTGAGATTGTGGTATTCTATGATTATGTTTCCTTTCTTGTGAACTTTTTGCTTACCTTGGAGGAAATAATTAGTCTCTTTTATTGTCCTCCCCTCCCCTATTCTTTACCCACCACCCACACTTATTTTTTGTGAACTTGGTATCCTATGTACACTTATGATTATGGTGAAATTCTTTGCAAGATGTGTGCATCTCTCAATGTATTCAAAAGTATCAGTCTGGGGGCGCCGAGGTGACTCAGTGGGTTAAGCCTCTGACTTCAGCTTAGGTCATGATCTGGCTCGTGATTTTGAGCCTGCTTGGGATTCTATGTCTCCCTTTCTCTCTGCTCCTCCCCTGCTTGCTCTCTCTCTCTCTCTCTCTCTCAAATAAATAAACAGTAAAAATTTTTTTTAAAAAGGTATCAATCTGTATTTTAGGTGGTGTGTTTGATATCTTTCTTTCCCTTCCTTTCTTTCCTTCCTTCCCTCTCTCCTTCCCTCCCTCCTTCCTTCCTTCCTTCCTTTCTTCCTTCCTTCCTTCCTTCATTCCTTTCTTTCTTTCCTTCTTTTCTTAGAAACATCCTTCCCAGAGCACAATGAATGGAAACTGAATAGAATACCAAGCACATAAACAAATAAGCTTGGGTGGGGGGTTGGGGGGGAGACAGTTATTACCTCTGGGGTAAGCGAGAAGTTTACAAGAAAGAAAACAATCGTAGAATATTGTAACCTCAGCCATGAATAATATTCACAGGTCATAATAATATGAATGCCGATTACTCATTTAAAGCTTGTATCTAGAAAATAGAAAGAACTCAACAACTCAAAAACAAGAAGACATGCAACACAAATTTTTAAATCAGCAAGATAATTGGACACCTCATCACAAAGAAGATATTTACCAAGAAAAATGGTGAAAATGTGTCTAACCAAAGATTTACACATGAAATGTTCATTGAGCTCAATCCATAAAATCCCCAGATGAAACAATATAAATGTCCAACAAGAAAAGAACAGATAAATAAATTGTGATCTAGTCATACGATGGAATACCAGTCAGCAGCACAAAGGTATAAACTACTGACACACTGAAGCATCTAAAAATATACACACTGAGTGAAAGAAGCTACAGGGGGAAAAAATACATACTTTATTATCCCCTTTATAGGAAGCTCTAGAAGAAAGACTGGGATGCTGACATACAGAGTTAGAGGAAAGAGATTTCAGATGGCACCAATTGCTCAAGCAAAGTCAGAATAACGGGAAAGCACGGGACTTTTCCTGGAAAAAAATCAAAAGTTAGTTTTATTAGTAAATAGAGTGTAGCCTGAGACTTGACAGGAAAGCTAGGGTCATGCTTCAAAGACCTTGAGCTCAGTACTAATTTGGACTTTGTTTCTTGAACTTTAAGAGCTTTCAATAATTCTGGACTTCCGTATTAAAAATGTCTCTTTTGTTAGCTGGCATTCTTGGTAGCTAAAGGATGAAGTAAGAGAGAGGAGGCATTTAAAGGTCTTAGAATGGTGTGTTTCATAATGTTCTCTCAATGAATGTTTTGAATACTTACCAAGTTTTTTGTGTTTATTTTCCGTTGTGGCAGGCCAGAGGAGTGACTCCACAAAGATGTCCCTATCCTGGTCACCAGGAAACTGTGAACACATTACCTTACACAGTTGGAGGGACTTTGCAAAAGCGATTAAGTTAAGGATCTTGAGATGGAAAGATTATAATGGATCGTCTGGATGGATCCAATGTCATTTTAAGGGTCCTTAGGTTACCAACTCCAGTCCTCGGGTTCCCTAAGAAATAGAAATTGATCGGGGCCAAACGAGAATTCCAGGTAAGACATGACTTTTATTTGGGCTTACGCTCAAGCACAGGGCAGACAGTACAAAGGAAATAAAGGGTCCCTCATGCTGGCTCTCTGAACAAAAGCCCGGGAATGTTTTTAAAGAGACTGAGGAGGGAAAAGAGTGACATCTAAGCGTGTATGGGTGGGAAGAGATATAGGAAATGGGGCAAGCAAGTACAGTGGTTGGTCATGCAGGGTGTGTCTCATTTGCATGTTTGATCTCCACGAGGCATGAGTTTTAGTATTACAATGAGGGAGAAAGTAGGGGAAAGGTCAGCACTGGGGTCCATTTTGGTGCAGACTGGTTTGGTTAGGTGTCTGCCAGTGTCCCTCCTTTAGGTAGGCATGCTGCCATCTGCATTCCTGCAAGATATGCTACTCAAGAGGCATAGAGTTCCAGCTATCAAGGAATGCTGGGTTTTGCAGTTAGGGTTGAGGGGACCTGAGTCCAGGTCCTGCTCAGTCTCCCTTATAGAAGGGAGACAGGTAGATCAGAGACACAGAGAAGGCAATGTAACGATGGAAGCAGAGAGATATTTGAGGGTGCTGTGCTGTTATGCTGCTATGCCACAGGATGGGGCCATGAGACAGGAATGTAGGCAGACTCTGGAAGCTTGAAAAGGTAAAGAAAGATTCTTCCTGGGGTGCCTGGGTGGCTCAGTCGGTTAAGCGTCCAACTTTGGCTCAGGTCATGATCTCATGGTTTGTGAGGTCAAACCCCACATCTAGCTGTCTGCTGTGAGCACAGAGTCTGCTTTGGATCTTCTGCCCCACTCCTTGCCCCTTCTCCTCTCGAACTCTCTCTCTCAAAAGTAAATATTAAAAAAGGGGGGGGGCATCTGAGTGGCTCAATCAACTGAGTGTCCAACTTTGGCTCAGGTCATGATATCATGGTTTGTGGGTTAGAGCCCCGCATTGAGCTCTGTGTTGACAGCTCAGAGCTGGGAGCCTGCTTCAGATTCTGTGTCTCCCCCTCTCTCTGCCTCACCTGCTCACACTGTCTGTGTCTCTGTCTCTCAAAAATAAATAAACATTTAAAAAAATTAAAAGGAAGAAAGAAAGAAAGAGAAAGAAAGAAGGAAGGAAAGGAAGAAGGAAAGGAAGAAGGAAAGGAAGAAGGAAGGAAGGAAGGAAGGAAGGAAGGAAGGAAGGAAGGAAGGAAGGAAGGAAGGAAAGAAGGAAGGAAAGAAGGAAGGAAAGAAAGAAAGATTCTTCCCTAGAGTCTCCAGAAGGAACGAGCCTTGCTGACATCTTGACTGTAGTCCACGGACTTCTGACCTCATTTCTGAACAGATGCTTATCGTTTTAACTAGGTTTATGATAGCTCGTTAGAGCAGAATCTGGAAGTATCCCTTTTGTTTCCCTGTTTTCTTCAGTTCCAAGACTGAGTTTGGATGTCACCAAGGACAGGACAGTTATTCTTGACTAATCTTGGCCAGAATATGCAAGGGAGTGCCTCAAAGCAGAGATGAAGTTGGAGAACAGGTGAGGCAGCTTTAGTCATCAAAACAAGGAGATTTTTCTGGCAAGTCTGCCTGGAACAAATATTCAAAATATGGAAGTGGTTTGCAACTGCATGGAGGCTGAAACAATTTTGAGAAAATTAGTAGAAGAAACCTAAATTGCCTTAAAACAGATAGTTAGTAGAAGTATGGGTGTTAAAGACTTAGCTCTCTGAGGTCTCAGAAGTGAAGACCATGGTATAGAAAACCTATATGGCCTTTTTTTTTTTTAAAGTTTATTCATTTATTTTGAGATGGGGAGGAGGCAGAGAGAGAGGGAGAGAGAGAGGATCCCAAACTGGCTGTCAGTATGGAGCCTGTGTGAGATCATGACCTGAGCTGAAATCGAGAATTGGATGCTTAACCGACTGAGCCACCCAGGCACCCCAAACCTATAGGGTCTTAAAGAATACCTGTGTCATTGGGGTGCCTAAGTGGCTCAGCCGGTTAAACATCTGACTCTTAATCTCAGTTCAGGTCTTGATCTCAGAGTCATGAGTCTGGGCTCCATGCTGGGCATGAAGCCTACTTTAAAAAAAAAAAAAGAATACCTAAGTCATTGTAAACAAACTGTAGCATAATTGGATGTTAAAAGCTCTGCTGGTAAGGATTCAGAAGCACCTCACCGGAGTTTTTGGGTTTTCGGGGGGTTCTGCTATCTAATGGTAGGAAGGGAAAGCTTAGGTTGGATTATGTCCTATAATTATATAGAAAACAGGACTTGAGAGCAACGAACTTGGATTTTAGTTGAGATTTCCAAACGAAGTACTGGAGGTATGTCCTGGTTTCTTTTTGTTGCTTTTAGTAAAATGTAAAAGAGATAAAAAAAAGGAGGGAGCTATTACAAAAAAGGAACCAGAATTTAATGTTTTGGGAAATTCCCAGCCTATCCAGATTGATCTTGTCAGGAAAGCATGCTCTGGAGAGAAAGTCAATCAAGTGGCTGGACAACATTAAGTAGAAAGTAATTTAAAATTTTCATAAAATATACATAAAATTTACCATCTTAACCACTTTTACGTGTGACAGCCTTTGCTGGCACTGGGAAAGGACCCGCGGTTAGAGCATTCAAGTACACAGGGCTCTCTGAGGGGGTCGGTGATTCATGGGTCCTCTCAGCCATCCGGCAGAAACCAGTAACAGAGAGGAGGATGTTCCAGAAACATCTGAGTAGCTTCGTTTCTAATGGAATGGATCCCTGTGACCCACAAAGTCTTTGAGAATGTCATACCAATAGTAACGTTGTCTAGTTGGACTAACAATGGTACAGAGAGAGGAAAGAACACAGTCAGGCTCCCCAAAATCAGCCTGAAAAACAGGCTGATAAATATTACTCAGTGGCAGACATGTGTTCCTCTTCAGGAGGAAGTGTGGCCCCAGGGGCACCTGTCTGGCTCAGTCAGTAGGTCATGTGATTTTTTTTTTTTTTTTTTAAAGAGAGAAAGCAGGGGAGGGGCAGAGAGAGAGGAGAGAGGAGGCTTCATCCCTAGCATGCAGACTGAAGGAGCCCAACTCCGGCTTGATCCCACCACAGTGAGACCATGACCTGAGCCAAAAATTAAGAGTCAGATGCTTAACCGACAGCCACCCAGGTGCCCCACACGGGACTCTTGATCTCAGGGTTGTGAGTTCAAGACCCACCTTGAGGGTAGAAATTACTTTTTTTTTTTTTTTTAAGAGAGAGCTGGGGAGAGGGGCAGAGGGAGGGAGAGAATCTTAAGCAAGTTCCATGCTCCGTGTGGAGCCAGATGTGGGGTTTAATCCCACGCCCTGAGATCATGACCTGAGCCGAAATTAAGAGTTGGACACTTAACCGACTGAGCCACTCAGGTGCCCCAGGGGTAGAATTTACTTAAAAAAAAAAAAAAAAAAAAAAAAGTCTGACTCCAAGGTGGAGCCACAGCTCCAGAGAGTGGTTTCAGGTCCAGAGGGCAGAGGTATGCACCATATAAGTTATCCCCAGGCTTTGAAACTTAATGGCATTTGCCTATGTGGACTCTGAAGGTGATTGGATGGCGACTCCTTTCTGCCTCTCATTTTCTCCCTTTTTGAATGGGAATGGGTTGTGACTGTTACCTAGCTCTGTCCCACCACTGTATTTTTGAAGCAAAGAACTGGTTTCTAATTTCACAGGTCACAGATGGAGGATTTTGCCTCAGGATAGATTATACCCAGATACGGTACCCACACCTAATCTAGGTATTTACATGTAAGACTTGAGCCTTTGCATAGTAAAAGGGATTCTGCAGAATGTCATATACTGACAAAAAAACAAACCACCATCTCTGATCCTAATTCTCAAAACCTTGAGTCAGAAACAATTTATTACTCACAGCCAAAAAAAAAAAAATGCAGACACATCAGTATTGTTTGTTAGCTCCCCATACCACAACTCGCACAGAGTAACATGGTAAGGATCAGGTGTCACCTCTCCATCATGCAGTGGGTTGCATGACATTAGACTCTAGGGTTTTATGGGGTTGCTGGTATATCTTCCCATCCTCACCTCCAGGGAGATTATCCATTACTCTGGAATGCAAGCAAGCATCTCTGGGCAGGGGAAGAAGGCTTTATCTTTACTTCCCTGGTGTGTCTCTAGCTTCATGATCCTCAACTGTCTCCCTTTACAAACGTTCTTAACTCAGATGCAAATACCCTCATTCAGAGAATCCACACTGAGCAGACATGTGAGATATTCATGGAGAACTGTCTTCCAACACTTTATTTCAAGCACCAAAAAGGGAAGGAAAAAAATTATCTTCAACAGAATACAAGATCTGAAAAATCAAATATTACAAGAATGCTAAGCTTGGTAGCTGATGGGAAGGAATTGCTCAACTTTACGGTTTTAGAGAGAGCCCCTGCCAAGAGAAACACCGCGCCCTGGAACCAGTGAATGTATAAAAGTGGAAGTTGAGGAACATGTATTAAGCAATTTAAGTTGCTTAATTATCAGCAACGATGTGAGGAAGCCATATCAATCAATGCCATTTTTGAATGCTTATAGAGATTATCTGATGAAATCAGATTTTAAAATGTAAAAAAAAAAAAAAATTAATGGGGGGGGCGTGCCTAGGTTGTTCAATCTGTTAAGTATCTGACTTCAGCTCAGGTCATGATCTCAAGGTTGGGAAGTTCAAGCCCCACACTGGGCTCGCTGCTGTCAGCACAGAGCCTGCTTCAGATCCTCTGTCCTTCTCTATCTCTGCCCCTCCCCTGCTTGCACACTCTTTCTCTCAAAAATAAATAAACATTTAAAAAAATGTAACAGAGGCTTTGCCACACATTTAACTGTTATTCCTGAGAAGATGACCTCAAGTTACAGGTGTTAGAGATCATTACTTGTTAATCAGATGTATACTGCGTACTCACTTACTGTGTATCATACAAAATGGACATGAACTGTGCTCCTGTGAAGCACTCATTCCAGGATAGCAGATTGACAGAACTAGTAATCAAATGAATAAAAATATTATAAATGATACATTACCAAGAAAAGAAATAAAGGAGATAATGGAACAAAAACTAAGGTGTTTAGGAAAATCCTCTTTAGGGAAGTAACGCTGAATTCAATTTATTCTCAAAATGTCAGAGTCTTCTATTTATTTCATCTTATTTTTTTAAGTAACCACTACACCCAACATGGGGCTCAAATTTACAATCCCAAGATCAAGAGTCACATGCTCCACTGACTGAGCCAGCCAGGCACCCATGAAGTGAATCTTTTAAAACCTGAATCACATTATGTCCTTCCTCTCATAACCCTTCAATTGCTCTCCATTTCACAAAAAAACCAGAGGCCCTTTGTTGGTCTACAGAGCCCCTAATAGCTCCCTAACCTTCTTTCTTATTACTTTTTCTAGAGCACTTACTACCTTTAGAATATTATAAGGCTTATTTATGGTCTCTCTCTCTCCCTGCCAGAACCTAAGTTCCACCATAGAATGATCTTTGCTTTCTTCATTTTGTATCCCAAATGTCTCTAGAACAGCTCCTGGCTTCTAACAGAAGTTCATTAAAGTTTTGGTCAAAGAATGGAAAGTTACATTATGATTTTATTAATATTTGAATATGACAAAAATAAAAACAAAGTTACCACATACAATGCTTTGTTAACATCTAAATACAACATAGAAAAATATCACAGAATAAGAAACACAAAAACACAAATCAGGGAAGGTTTATTTAATGGGACGGGTGCGCTTGCCTGTTGATAAGTTCGCTCCAGTTGGGAACACACGAGGACAGGGCTACCCGCATACCTGCTGCACCACTCAATCCATTTCTTTCCTTTGTTTTTAACTGGGTTAGGGCTGAAAACCCACGCTCGCACAAACTAGTTGTTGTGAATGGTAACAGAAGTGGGACACTCTTTCTACTTAGCAGAGGGAAGTCTTCCTTTACCTTAATCCAAAATGCCGATAAGGTTGATGCTTCGTAATCAGTCTTCAATGTATAAGAAGAACTGAGCCGCAGTAATTCTCTCTCTTCTTCAGGCACCAAGTTTAACTTAATTATTGATTCTGGGTTTTGAAAAGCAAAGGGATCTTTTACCCAGCTGTTTTCTCTTAATGTTTCAAATTTCTCTTTTGGAAAGAAATGGTTAAAAGTTTGAGACAGAGAAGTGAGATGCACAAATATCTCTAATTTTATTTGTTTCAAAAGGTTTTCACCAATAACATTCTCTTCAATATGTTGCAAAAATCTTGGAAACATGTAGTAGCTAGGACGGTTGCTTTTAAGTCTCGTTAGCCATAACAATAACGTCTTTTGGAATCCCTGGATGCATTCGACATATTGGAATATATCGCTATTTTTCCCCTGTAGTTTTAAACTCAGTTCGTTAAGAATGGCAAAAATATCCGTTAAATATGCCAATTTCATCACCCAAATGTCATCTTCTAAAATACTTGCCAAATGAGATTTTTTTTCAGTAAGAAAAACGTGGATCTCATTCCTGAGTTCGTAAACCCTGCTTAGTATTTTGCCGCGAGACAACCAACGAACTTTGGTATGATGTAGTAAGTGGGAATGATTCAGTCCAATCTCTGAACAAAATGTTTCAAGAAGCTGGTTATTTAGTGAGCTTCCTTTAATAAAGTTGACAACTTTCACTGCGTTTATCAGGACTTCCATGAGATTCTGCGGAATTTCTCTGGACGCTAAAGCTTCACGTTGTATAAAACAGTGATTCCACACAGCACCGTTATTAGTAACCTCGAGCAATTTTTCAATCACTCTGCTATGTCTTCCGGTGATGCTCGCTGCCCCGTCACTTGTAATTCCTTTGCAGTTCCTCCAGTTTAATTTATATTGGCCAACAATGCACTTCTCTAATTCTGTAAAAATATCTAATCCACTGAGGTGTGAGCTTATATTTAAGCAACACAAAAAATCCTCCATGAAGTCATCCTGCCACGCGTATCTGACATAAACTAAGAGTGTCGTGTCGCTCCCCAGGTCGGCGCTCTCATCGAGCTGGAGTGCAAAGTCTACGCCAGTCTGCAACCGAGTCAGAAGCATTGTTTCTAAGTGTTCTGCAAGAGTACACATTCGAAGAGATATTATGTTATCACTAGATATTGTTTTTAATTTGTCAGCTGATTTGTCATCAAAAATCGTACGTACCATATCCAAACATGCTGGGAGAATTATTTTTTCAGTCACCGTGTGAGCCATTTTCTCTTTTGCCACTCGATATGCAACCAAGTATGAGGACAGTAAGGCTTTCTCACTAACAGCTGTAGAACAACCAAGAAACCGCGTGGACTTTGCACCCTTCTTCTTTCTTTGAAAATATTCAGGAGGCTTATCACTAACGGCTGTAGGACAACCAAGAAACTGTGTGGACAACTTTACATCCTTTTTCTTTCTTTGAAAATATTCAAGAGGCTTATCAGTGAGGTCAGCATGCTGAGTTTGTAAGTGCCTTTTTAACTTAGAAGGTTTCAAACTTTCATTTGCAAGAATATTGTTGCAAATAACACACTGCGGTCTGTCATTTTCAAAGGGTTGTTCACATTTGATAAAACCGTATTTTAAATACTCTTCATGATAACGTCTCGCACATACTTTTTTCTTTTTGATACGTGGCTCAAACGCAGTTGAAGTTTGTAGATTAGAGTCAGTATTTCTCTCAATATGGTCACTATTCACGTTTCCAGATCCAGCAGCTGAATTTGAACAAGTTTCTTCACATTTCGCTTCATTTTTCCTCTTTCTTTTAAAGAAGATAGGATCCATTTTAAAAGTAATGCTGATTAAAATGTTTTAAATGCAACTAACTAAAAAAATGCATATATATATATATATATGTAACATCTTTCCAAAAAAATATAGTTTGCAAATGCACCTCAGTTGAACATCTGAGACTTCACATCTAGTTGTAAGTCACGGTAACATAAAACTAGACTGGTCACCAGCTTTATTATTATGAAAAGTAAACAAGACACCAGTGGACGAATGCTTGAAAAACCATTTCTTAGCCAGTATCCATTCTATTCATTATATGCCCTCCGTTAATTATCTTTTCAGATATTGAAATTGACCTTAGTATTCCTGGTAGCACAATTCTGGCAGAGGATTCACACAAAGCACTTGATATATTTTACTTTGTTTTAAAAATATTTTCATTTTGACTCACAGAACCAATTTCATGACCTGCTCATAGGTCACACACAGAATGTGAAAAATATTGATACAGAGAGATTTTCCTCAGCCGTCCTGAGCTTGAGTATGTCTGCTAGATGATTAAAGCAGCTAGCTAATCTGTTAGGCTGTTGGTTGGTACAGGAGCTTTCTAGAAGTGGTAGGTATATATATCCTATATTTTCATTCTTGATACTTTATGATGGGAAGAGTTTTTAAGAATGCCAGTTATGGTCCGACCCAGTGAGGATCCAATGAGGCTTTCCATGGCTAGGTCAACTACCAAGTTGGACCTGATGATATATTTTTAGAACTTTCTTGGACTGCATCCTTGACCTGGGAATAAGAGCAGAGAGACGACATTAAAGCTTTACAATACAGAGGGTATTCTTGCCAGCTATGGCAACCTTCAGGATATCCAAGATCACGGATGCTGAAGCAAAAGGCCTAAAGCTCTTCTCATCACTGTTATATCAGCGTAGGTCTATTTCTGTACGGCAAATCACCTTAAATAGAAAAACTGATGTCAGGAATGCCTGGGTGGCTCAATCGCTTAAGCGTCCGACTCTTGACTTCAGCTCAGGTCATGATCTCATGGTTTGTGAGTTCGAACCCCACATCTGGCTCAGTGCCAACAGTGCAGAGCCTGCTTGGGATTCTCTCTCTCCTCCTCTCTGGCCCTCCTCTGCTCATGCTCTCTTTCTCTCTCAAAATAAGTAAATAAATTAAAAAAAATTAATTCAACATCTTACCACGCGTATCCGACATAAACTAAGAGTGTGAATAGTTTTTATCAGAATTATTTGCATTAATATTTTCTTATGATTCGTATTCTTGATGCTCTCTGGCATCTGGGTTCTCACTAATCAGGGAGGGACTGGCCATCCCTCAAAGCTACCCTAGAGATGGCAAACAACTCTACTGGTAGCAAACAGCTCAACCAGTTAACAACTTTCATATGCAAACTAACCATTCCAGAGCCCACCCAACTTGCACGCGAGCATGTGTGCACACGCGCGCACCCCACCCCCACCCCAATCAGGCTCTTAAACTCTGGCAATATTCCCATCAGCAGCCCCAATCATCTCAGGGTCAGCTATCTGACAACAACTAGGGACACCCCCTATCCTATGCCCTAGAGCCTGTTGAAATTAATCAGAAACCCAATTTTAAACCTGCTTAACCAGCTTACCCTGCCTCACTGGTTCCTTCCCTAGAAAATACCCAGGCTTTTCCACAATATAGGCTTTTCTGCAGTTTCCCTTCCACTCTCTCTGTCTCCTGAGCAATTCGGTATTTCCGCATGTGGCCGACCTTGGCATGCTCTGCCTCCTGTCTCTAGGGATCTGCAAGTATAAAAACTTCCTACTTCGTGACATTTCTGTTTGTGTGTCTTATCATGCCTGATTAAAACAAATCCCGAATATGTTTTGAATCTTTTTTCTGTTATTGCTCTAGTTACAAAGTCATATAGTTTGGTCCTAATCCTATTTTCCCCATAAGGTCTGTTATTTTTTAGTATAAATTCTGCATTCCATGAGTTCTTCCAGGAAGTCATAGTGCTAAAGCTGAAACACACATAAGATTACTTATTATTTGCCTGGTGAATGAACTTCCCCTACTCACTTGAGAGGAATATTAGAATCCCCCAATTAGGGGGACACACTAAATATTTTTCACTCTAGCTACCACCAGCTCTTCCCCTGAGTGAAACAGAGCAGAGTACACTTGTATACTAGGATACAAGAAGGCATGGGTATAAGGAATAGCCGGTGGCCGGCACAAATGTGCTATACATCAGTTGAATGTCATCAGTGTTCATCAGCTCTTTGCCGTTGTTATTTATGTGGGGACCTAATCTTTGAATATAAAGCCAGCTTTGGTGCACCTGGGTGGCTCAGTCGGTGAAGTGTCTGACTTCGGCTCAGGTCATGATCTCATGGCTTGTGGGCTTGAGCCCCGCGTGGGGCTTTGTGCTGACAGTTCAGAGCCTGGAGCCTGCTTCAGATTCTGTGTCTCTCTTTCGTTCTGCTCCTCCCCTACTCATGCTCTGTCTCTGTCTCTCTCTCAAGATAAATAAGCATTAAAAATTTTTTTTAATTATAAAAACAGCTTTGAAAGAGGCATCACAGAGAATGGTAACCTTGAACAAAAAGGATGTCAGAAAGACAGTAAAAGACTGTAGCCTTGGTGATATTCTTCTGTGAGACTTCACTAATTATATCCATATGGGCTTCACTATCAACAATAATTTGACAACTGACAAATGTATGACAGGCACCCATCACTGTATCACAGAGTATGTTCACTGCCCTAAAAATCCTGCGTTCTGCCTATTCATCTCTATCTACCACAAATCCCTGGTAAGGACTGATTTTTTTTTTAATGTCACCAGTTTTACCTTTTCTAGAATGTCATACAATTGGAATTTACAGTATGAAACATTTTTACACTGGCTTCTTTCACTTAGTAATATGTATTTAAGGTTCCTCCATGTCTTTTCACAGCTTGACAGTTCATTTCTGTTTAGCACAGAATAATATTTCGTCATCCGGATATAAAAGTTTATTTATCCATGCACCTACTGAAAGACTTTTTGGTTGTTCCAAAGTTTGGCAATTTTTTTAAATTTATTTATTTATTTTGAGAGAGAAAGTACAAGTGGGGGAGGGGCAGAGAGAGGGGAGAGAGCCAGAATCACAAGCAGGCTCCGCACTGCCTGTGGGGAGCTTGACACAGGGTTCAAACTCATGAATGGTGACATCATGACCCAAGTCAGAGTTGGACGCTTACCCGCCTGAGCCACCTAGGCACCCCCAAATTTTGGCAATTATGAACAAAACCAGCTATAAATATCAGTTGCAGATTTTTGTGTGAACATAACTTTTCAACTCCTTTGGGTTGAATACTCCTTTGGGTATATATAAAGGAGTCTGATTGTTGGACTCTACATACCGGTGTGTTTTAAATGAGGATCCTAGCAAAGGCTGTGTATCTTTTTGTTGCTGGAGCATACCATAATTGTGGACACAAATTATGCATTATAGACAAAGTGTAGTTGCTGAATTTTTTTTTTTTTTTTTTTTGGCAATGGTGTCAATGTTAACTCATTCATACTGGCATCCCTCAAATGCCAAAGGGACTACTTGAGGATCTCCTGAGTCATAATGGCCTAGCATGCTACTCAGGTTCCTTCTTGGTCTCTCTGATATGAAATGTCAGAAAAGAGACGCAAGTTAGAACTGAAGGGTACAGATCTGAAGGTACGAGCGGGAGTAAAGATGGCTGTGACACGGGTCACACGATGTAGCATAATTCAGTGAAAAACCGGGATGTGAAGAGCTGGTCGAGAGAAATCTCTATTTGGTCAGGTTAGCATTGGACAAATGTTAAATCTCGAATTTAAGGACTGCAACTTTATGAAAAGCTTTAATGGGCATCCTGGGATCAACGCTGGAATGCAGCTTCAGGAAGGTGCCAGGAAGGTGGCAGCAGAAGCCATGTGAGGAAGCAGGGGTTGCTATAGGAGAAGGGCTAAGTTGTAATGTGCGATAGCTCAAACTGCATCACCTTGTCTCTAGGCTAGCACTCTCCTGGCATAATTTTCTGTTTATAGTAATATAAAGGGTTGGTGCCATCAGGGAGACCTACAGACAGGGACAGAGGTCAGGGTTTATTTACTAGAGTGGAGCCAATTTTAGATGTTTGTTGCCTTAGGAGGGGCTTGGAAATACCAACTTGGCTAGTTATTATAAGTGCTTTAACTATGGCTAAGTAGCCTAAGTAACTAGAAATCTATACACAGTACCTGGCTATACTTAAAAATATGTGCATCTGGGAGAGAATTCAGGGACTGGTGGACACCTTTGACGTAATCTTGGTTACAGTCCTTGAAAGATGACGTGTTCCAAATATTCCACTGTAGTCTGAAAAAGGCAAAGATTTTCTTATGTCCTGTCTTCCAAGATAGGTTAGTGGGACTAAAAAATTTATTTCTCTTGGATGTCAGAGCATTATGTCTTATCATCAATGTTTAAACCAGAATTAAATTGTTGGCAAATCAACTGCATCTAGATTTCTTTTTAATGAATAAGAAGAGTTGGAGGGAAATTCACGGTAGCCTTAGAAGCAATCTGACTCAGATATATAGCTGCCCTTAAAAGGTGAAAGAGAACAATCATTGACTTTCTTCCTCTCAGTTAAAAGTTCCAATAAGGAGGCTTACTGGTTTTTAATACTTCTTTCCCTCCAAGAAATCTCAAACCACTATAGTGGTTTTTTGTTGTTGTTTTTTAAAAGATTTTAAAGTAATCTCTACACCCACCATGTGGCTTGAACTTTCAACCCCAAGAAGAGTAGCATGCTCTCCCAACTGAGACAGCCAGATGCCCCTCAAACTATTACAATTTTTAGGATAAATATGCCATGTCCCCCCAGGTATTTTATAGCTATTTATCTCATCTAGCTAAAGAAAAATGGGTCTCCATAAAAGAAAAAGGGAGCTAAATGTGCTCCAAAGTCTTTAGTTTGCCCTCCCTTTTCTTAACTTGTCTCTGAAAGGTACCTTATTGGGAAGTCACAGTAGTTTTGAGGGATAGGCTCAAACCTGAAGTTTCTGGTCTAACCATAAGTTGTGGAATTTTAATTTGAAGGGACATATCCATAATTAGAAGTCATTATACATCAGAGCACACACATACCATAACATGAGCAACCACATCAGTGTAATTCCATAGCCCAGACGGACTCTGCTGGGACAGATCCCTTCTGGCTAAAACTTAAGATCACAAATGTGTTCACTGATGCTTAAGATATACGCACTGAGGTTGACTGTTGTCATTTCCGAGCAATAGTGCTCTTTAATCAGACGTGCATATAGTGCAGCCAACCTTTAGGACAGAATTTCAATCAAGGTGACCAACTAGTTGTAGTAGAAGTTTTCTTATATACCAAGAAGCATTACTACAGTCATGTGATGTGGTTTCAGGTTACTGATTCTGCACTAATGAATCTTATTCTGTCCCTAGAATATGTTTGTCATATAGTTGGTACTCAGTAAATGTATTTGAAATACAGGAGAGAATGAATGACACTATTTTTACCAGTCAGTGAAAAATAATTTTCCAAACTATATTTGAACAATTTGGTAATATGTAAGACAAAGGCTAGGAAAACATATTCTTTAAAATAGGATAATCGAAAATATCCTATTTCACAATAAACTGCTTATAATGTTAAGTGGCAGAAAGAATGGTCCTATACAAGCATAAATGTAAACTATGTTTAAATTTAGTTTATAAAGCTTAACACCTAAATCCACCTAAAAATAACTCATGTAAAATACTAATATCTCATTTATATTTTAAGTATGAATTACTATTAGACAAACCAACGGTCATCATTCTGTTTTTTTTTTTTTTTTAATATATATTTTTACTACTCCTATTTCAACCCAATCCTCTTGGGGGTTTATAACTGGCTATGTTTCAGACTGTTGTCTGAAAATACTCAAAAAGTATTTTTTTTAAGTTTACTTATTTTTGAAAGCATGCACTCACAGGCGTGAGGGAGGGGCAGACAAAGAGGTAGAGAGAGAACCCCAAGCGGGCTCCACGCTACTATCATAGAGCTCAACGTGGGGCTGAACTCACAGACAACGAGATCATGACCTGAGCGGAAATCAAGAGTCTGATGCCCGACTGAGCCACCCAGGCACCTTCAAAAAGAATTCTTAAAGAGCTTACTCCCTCTCCGAAATCAGACAATTCACCTACAATACACAGGATATAGACCTGGTAGAAGTGGTAATGAAAGCATGGCAAAATCCTTTCTTTCTTTCTTTTTTTAAAGCTTATTTATTTATGAAGTAATTTCTACCCCTAATGTGGGGCTCGAACTCCTGACCTCCAAGATCAAGACTCTCAAGCTCTTCTGACTCAGCCTGCCAGGATCCCTGGGGTTGGGGGTGGAAGGAGTCCCTTTTTAACTGAAACAGGATGCAAGATACCAGCTAAGTGGAACACAAAAGTAGAAAATGCTGCAAGTTTGACAGAAGAAGGTGTGAAAGAGTTCTTCAGGAAGGTGGTGCTATGAATGGTCTAGGAAAATGTTTCAGGATTTTAAGCAAGTATGCATGATTTCTTATATGTTTAATGCAATGATCGTTATTGCTGTAAGCTTAACAGGTGGTCTTTAATTCACTGACACTAATTCTTATATCTTAGATATATCTCCATGGTGTTATGAATATTATCTTCTAAAAATACAGCTTTTGGGCGCCCCTGGGTGGCTCAGTTGGTTAAGTGTCTGACTTTGGCTCCCATCATGATCTCACAGTTTGTGAGTTCCAGTCCGCATCCGGCTCTGTGCTGACAGCTCTGAGCCTGGAGCCTGCTTCTGATTCTGTGTCTCCCTCTCTCTCTGCCCCACCCCCACTTGTGCTCTGCCTCTCTCTCTGTCTCAAAAATAAACATTAAAAAGAATAATAAAAATAAAAATACAGCTTATTATTTATTGTTATTGCCAGGAACTCATAAAAAATAGTTTTGATCAGTTTTCTCACAATTCACAAACCTCTAACGGCTCTCAGCTAGTGCATTCTCCTCTGGACAATATCTTCAAATCTAAGCCTCATCTTATCTTTCATACAATATTACGTTTTAAGCTCTAAGACCATCAAAGTTCTTGAAATTCGTCTTGCACTTCCATGATTCTGCTTCTGACTAGTATTCTTTTTGAATGACATATTCTTAAGTCATTTGAGATTCTAGTCATTCTTTACATGATTTAGCTCGAATGCAACAGCATTCATTCACTAGACTAACATTTAGCAACTTACAATGTATCAGGCACTGGGCATACAAAGCCAAAAAAAAAAAAAGATAAATACTGAAAAATTAATATAAGGGAATACCTGTTCAGCTGTTACGGTGAATGAGCCAGAGTTACATCACGCTGGTAAATCTTAAAAACAACATTAAGTAAACAAGCAAGCTACAAAAGGGTATGTACGTTGCTGATTGTTAAAATTTTGCCAAACAGAACTATATATGTAATTAAAATTAAAACATAAAGGTGCTTGGGAGAGTGGTTACCTGGGGCAAAAGGAAACAGAATTGGACAGCGCGGAGCAAAGGACTTCAATTAATATTATCAAACAATTTATGTAGTTTATTTCTGCAGCTAGGTGGCGAGTACACAATGTATGATTTATACTTTTTTCTGTATAAAATATTCTACATTTGTAAAGGATATGTAAGGCTTGATTCCCTCCTGAAGACACTGCAGATCTGTCTCATACCCAGGAATCTAAAATTACCTTCCATCTCTTTTGTTTCCCGTATTGCCTTGATGCCCTCATTAGGTAGGACACTAGACCTTAAGGGTAGGAACTTTCAGGTATCACCTTTAGGTATAGTCACATGTTATCCTCTTCCCAGCGGATTCCTGACTTCTCTCCAGTCCTCTCGGGCCCAACTAGGCCTTCTAAGAATTTCAGCTTGCCGCTCCAACCGACCCTAGAATAGCTCCGCTCACACCCCGGATTGCTGTCCTCCTCCCGCCGGGAGACCTCAATTCGTCCCCTGGGCGAAACCAGAAGGTGCCTCCCCCAGTGAAACCCGGGCTATCTCCCGTTAGCAGACTCTGGTCCATCCCTATCAGAGGCTGCCTTTCTTCTCACCTCCAGCCCAGCGCCACAAACCTCCCGCTTCGCCCGACGAGCAGCGGTTCGGCTCGTCCCCCCATTCCCTACGCAACACCACTTCCGGCCTAACCTCAGCATTCGCAAACATCTCACTTCCAGGAGGAAAAAAAAAAAAAAAACAAAAAACCTGGCTTGGCCCTCTGCGCACGCGCAAGACGGCGGACAGGCCCGAAAGTTTCGCCTCACGGCGGCAGTCTCGCGGTATTTGCTTCTCCCAAGGGAGTTATTTGAACGCTATGGCGGTAACCCCGCCTTGGGTGCTCCGCTGCGGGCTGACCCGAGCCTGAGTCGACTTTGGACTTTGGTCCTGCGGTCCGTCCGACCCACTGTACTCCAGCTTGGGCGAGGCTCCTCCCGGCCAAATCCCGGCGCCATGGGGGCAGAGAAGAAGCTGCGGCCAAGGAGGTCTTTCAGCTGGCGCTGAGCGGCACCTACTGCAAGGTCAGCGGGGCCCCAGCCTCGCCCGCGGTCCATCAGCGCTCCGCGACCCGCGAGTGACCCTTTGAGCACACGCTAGTCCTGACGGTCTTCGTAAGACGATTGTAGGGAATTTTGAATTCTAGTACCATCTTCCCTGGTTTACTTATTTAGAGACCCGTATTGTATTTAATAATCATGGTCTTGTGTCTCTTTGGGTTACCAGTTCACTGATTTTTAACATCTTCATTTCATTAAACTCGGTTTAAAATACATAAATAAATACATATTTGTGTTTCTGCGTTGTAATGATTTCAACAAAACACACTTCTTAATTATTCACAAGATCAGTGCAATTAAGTGCATCTTTGTTACAAACCAGCGATTTTTCAGGTTGGTACATTTATCGTCTTTGTTTTTTTGTAGACTCCATACCCAGTGCGGGTGGAGGTGGAGGTGGGGGTGGTAGGGGGTGGTCGTGGTGGTGACCCAACTCTAGCTTGAACTCACTGAGCCGCCCAGCCGCCGCTGTTAGTTGCCTTTGATTATAATTTTAAGAAATATAAAAAAAATGTTAGAAGTTTTTATTTAACATAGGCGTCACAGGACATTGATCAGTAAATATTTTATAAGCACAAACCACATAGAAAGAAATGTTCCCTCCTTCCTAGTCCCCATCCAGTACTGTCCCTCATTGTCTTCTACAAGTAACCATTTTTAATCAGTTTCTTGTTTATCCTTCCGGTCTTCATGCAAATACAAGCAAATGTTATTGTGCATTCTTATTTCCCTCCATTCCTCCTTCAATGTTTTCTGCATTGTTTTGCAGTTTGCTTTTTTCACTTCATAGTATATTCTGGATACTCCTCCTTATCACTATCTAGTTACATTTCCAAATTCTTTTTTTTTTATTTTTCCTTTTTTAGCGGTCACATATTCCATTTTGTGGACATACTCCAATTTATAGCCAATTCACTATATGTACACACTTGTCCAGCCTTTACATATTCAGGACAATTTTTTTTTTTTAATGTAGTCTTTACACCCAAGGTGGGGCTCAAACTCACAACCCTGAGATCAAGAGCCCGTGCTCTGAGCCAGTCGGGACCCCTAGAAATAATGTTTTAATGAATAGCTAGCATTTCCTACATTTGCACGGATAACCATCAGATTGTCTGAAGAGAACTGGGTCAAATAGGAAATGCATTTTTTTTTTTTTAAGTTTATTTTGAGAGAGACAGACAGTATAAGTGACGGAGGGGCAGAGAGAGAGAAGGAGAGAATCCCAAGCAGGCTCTGCTTTGCCACTGCAGAGCCCAACTGGTGGCTGGAACTCATGAATCCTTGAGATCATGACATGAGCAGAAATTAAGACTGGGAGTCTTTTTTTTTTTTTTTTAATTTTTTTAAGGTTTATTAATTTTTGAGACACAGAGACAGAGCGTGAGCAGGAGGAGGGCAGAGAGAGAAGGGGACACAGAATCCAAAGCAGGCTCCAGGCTCTGAGCTGTCAGCACAGAGCCAGACGCGGGGCTTGAACTCACAGACCGCAAGTCATGACCTGAGCTGAAGTCGGCCGCTTGACCGACTGAGCCACCCAGGCGCGCCAAGACTGAGAGTCTTAACCAGCTGAGCCACCCGGGCGCCCCTTACAGAAAATGTACTTGTAACTGTGGCAAATACCGACAGCTGCCCTTCATAGAGTGGTCCATTCTATACCCCAGCAGCCAAGTCTGAGACCTATTGCTTTTCCTTTTTCTTTCTTTCTTTCTTTCTTTTTTTTTTTATTGAGGAGGAGGTTTGGGAACCACTGGAATGTAACCAAGGGGATACACAAGAAAATTTGTAAGCGAAATCCTGAAAGTTGTGGGAATATGAGTTACAATGATAAGCAGTATACCAAAAAGAAATTGCTGTATTATAAGAAGGTGTAATTATAATAGGCAGTGCTGAATTGACACCAGTGGTTTTTTCCTTCCCTTTTTTTTTTTTTTTTAAATGAACTGTATGTATCTTTGGTACAGTTTTTTCTAAATAGATTGAAGGATGTGTAGAAGAATCAATAGAATCTTTTGTAATCAAAATCTGCTGCCTTGCTGCATAACAGAAGTAATTCAAAAGCAAGGAGAGACGGGAGTAAATGATTATTCAAGTCTATTTTCCTTAATAATTTCTCCTCCTGGATGGCATTTAAGAGTTATTAAGGAATAAATAAAGAGTTTAGTCTGGTGAGAAATTACTGGTATCTTGGAGAGTCTTAGGTTAGTGCTAGGGATAAAGACTTATCAATATAGTTTGTGAAGAATTGGTTTTATATTTCTGGTTATCAGTAAAACATTTTTCCGGGAGGCACTTGTTCATACCTTAAATACATTATGATAGTCCGTAAATATGAACCCGCAATGGAGTGAGAAATAGAATTTGCAGCAGTTTATTTTACTTAATTTAGCCAAACAGAAGGTAGATGAAGACAGTGACATTTCAAGTTATTTTAATTATTTTACCTTCTCTTGGAAGTATTCTGGAGTTTTGTCAATTTTTGTTAACATTTACAGTGAGTGTATCATTTAAAAATTGACTGGGTTTGTGGTGCCTGGGTGGCTCAGTCGGTTAAATGTCCAACTCTTGATTTCAGCTCAGGTCACGATCTCACAGTACTTGAGTTTGAGCCCCATGTTGGGCTCCCTCCCACCCCCCGACAGCACTGAGGCTATTGGGATTCTCTCTCCCTCTCTCTCTGCCCCTCCACTGCTTGCTCTCTCTCAAAATAAATAAACTTAAAAAAAAATTACTGGGTTTAAAGCTTTAAGAGCTTGTAAAATTTATTTTTTTAATGTTTATTTTATTTTTGAGAGAGAGGACAAGCATTGGAGGGGCAAAGAGAGAGGGGGACAGAGGATCCAAAGCAGGTTCTGCAATGACAGCAGCAAGCCCGATGTGAGGCTCAAACTCACAAACCACTAGATCGTGACCTGAGCCAAAGCGGGACACTCAACCAACCGAGCCACCCAGGTGCCCCAAGAGCTTGCGTAACTTAGAGAAAAGACAGCTAGGGGTCTAAATTTATATGTGATGATAAGTAAGTCCATGGTATATGTATATACACACACATATTTATGTCCTATGAAGGTCGCCTTATAAATATTTTTTCTGTATGATAAAATATGATTACAATCAAAAGCCAATTTATTTTCTAATGCTAGATTTAATTATTTTATTTACCTTTATAATGCTAGCTTATTTTTTTAAGTTTATTTATTTTGAGAGAGAGAGAGAGAAAGTGTGAGTGGGGAAAGAGTGGGGCAGTGCTCAATTTCACAGAGTGTAGAGCCTGATTCATGAACCATGAGATCGTGACCTGTGCTGAAAGCAAGACTCAGATGCTCAGGGCTCAACGGACCGAGCCACCCAGGCACCCCTATAATGCTAGCTTTAATTTTAAAAGCTTAAGAACCAGTTTGAGGTAAATATATTTAAACAAGTACATAGGAAGATAAAAGACTTTTTTTTATTTTGGTCCAAAAATTATTGCATTCTTGTTATTTGGCGAGTATTATTTCAAGTAAAGATTATTTTGAGACTATATTAAATATATTTTTAGTACGACTATATTAAATATATTTAGTGTACCTATGCATGAAATTAACATATATATATATATATGCATGAATTGTATTCCTCGTGAGTTACTATTAAATTCTGGGATTCTGAACCTGGGGCAAATCAAATGGTTGTCATTATAATGCCACCTGGGAATAATTTGATTTTTTTTTTCAGGACTGAGGCAAGTAACAATGTAGTTCAGTTTTTAGTGTGCCAGATTCTAAATAAATTCTCGGGAAAAATGCTGAAAAAAGTCCAGATTGGTAATGTTGTGCATAAAATGAATGAAGCTCTTCTTGTTAGACTAAAAGATAAAATTTCAAATGTGAGGGTACAGGCAGTCCCAGCTCTTTCAATACTTAAGACCTATGAGTACCAATTGCCCCACAGTTAAAAGTATGTGCTACTTCACAGTTTTTTATTGATTTTCAATGCACGTTAATTGAATTTTTCCTTATTAAATATATAATATAAGTGAGAGAAGAGAGTGTGATACATGCATATGCCTTATTTAAAGATACATTGTTTCAGGGGCGCCGGGATGGCTCAGTTGTTTAAGTGTCAGACTTGGGCTCAGGTCATGATCTCACGGTTCATGGGTTCCAGTCCCGTATCAGGCTCTGTGCTGACAGCTCAGAGCCTGGAGCCTGCTTTGGATTCCGTGTCTCCCTTTCTCTTTCTGCCCCTCCCTGCCTCGTACTGGTCTCTCTCTCAAAAATAAAACATTAAAAAAATAAAGAATAAAAAAAATAAATATACTATTGCTTCAGTATAAATCCTTTTTTTTTTACATTTATTTATTTAGTGTCTACACCCAACATGGGGCTCAAACTCAGGACCCCAAGATCAAGGCACTCCCCCTCCTTTAGTTTTAAAGTCACTTGCAATCCTTTGATACCAACTTGGTATCCTATAACTTAAGTATAATTAGAGCAGACCCACAGGTCAAGCAAGGGCTCAGTCCTTGACTTCAGACACCAGCCACAAGTCTCCAGTATCCCCAAACTACTTCCACTTCTACGTAGCTAACTATAAATTTTGGGGATGCCATGACCACCACACCCCCTCCTCAGGGATGAAAATTCTCTAGAATGACTGACAGAACTTAGGAATGTGATGTACTTACTATTACAGTTATATTGTAAAAGATACAAGTGAAACAGCCAAATGGAAGCAATCTATAGGGCAAAGTATGGGGGCAGGGGGTGCAGAGCTTCTGTGCCCTGTCTGGGTATGCCACCTTTCCAGCAGGTCGATGTATTCACCAACCTGGAAGCTTGAGCCTGGTCATTTCACGGTTTTTAATGAGATTTCATTGAGTAGATATGTTTGATTAAATCACTGACTGATTGAACTCAATCCTCTAGTCCCTCTCTCCTACCTGGAAGAAGGGAGATGGGCCTGAAAGTTCCTGCCCTGTACTCACCTGATTGTTTTTAAGGTGACCAGTTTCTATCCTGAATCTATCTAGGGTCCTCACATCTCCAACCCCTGCTCGAGTCCCCTCATTACATAAACTCACATAAACTTGACAGGGACTCCAGAATAACAAGACATTCCTATCTCTTAGGAAATGCCAAGGTTTTTTGAGCTCCAAACCAGGAATCAAGATCAAATACATTTTTTATTACTCCATGAAAGAGTAATAAAACGAACACATATACCTAATGTCTAAATTAAGAAATGGAATGCCGAGGTATCGTTGTAAGTTTCTTATGCCTTTTTCTGAATGTATTCCCCCTTCTTTCCAGGGGAAACCACTATCTTGAATTTTGTGTTACTCCTTATCTTTTCTTTAGAGTTTGCTTTATTATAGTTTTAAGGCTACCTAGATGTGTCCCTAAAATAAGTACTTATCTTTGCCTTTTTTTCACCTTAATATAACTGTGATTATATTACATATACACCTATAACTTTTTTCTAATTAATACTGTTTCTAAGAAGCTAAAGTCAAAATTTATGCATGTAGCTATAGCTCATTCTCTTTCACTACTAGATAGTACAGTATTTTGTTTTAGAAAGAGAACACACTTGGGGTGCCTGGGTGGCTCAGTCGGTTAAGTGTCTGATTTCGGCTCAGGTCATGATCTCGCGGTTCTTGAATTCGAGCCCCGCATCGGGCTCTGTGCTGACAGCTCAAATCCTGGAGCCTGTTTCAGATTCTGTGTCTCTCTCTCTCTCTGCCCCTCACCAACTGATACACACGCTCGCTTGCTCTCTCTCTCTCTCTCTCTCTCTCGCAAAAATAAAAAAATATTTTAAAAAATTTGAAAAGAGAGCACAGTTGAATTATCCAGTCTTTTGTATAGTATTATGAACTAAACTGCCATCAGCCTTCTCAAACATGTACAAAAATTTCTCTGGCTAATAATGCCCAGAGGTAGTGTTAGGGACTGAACTGTGTGTCTCCCAAATTCATATGTTGAAGCCCTAACTCCCAATATCTCAGAATGGGACTGTATGTGGAGATAGGGTCTTTAAAGAAATAATTAAGTTAAAGCCTTTGACAGGGGGCCCTAATCCAGTCTGACTGGTGTTTTGATAACGGAAGGCAGTCAGAACCTACAGAGAACTCACTGGACATGTGCATGTAGAGGAAAGGCCGTGTGAGGACGCTGGAAGTAGACACGTACAAGTCAAGGAGAGAGGCCTCAGGAGAACCCGAACCTGCTGACAGTTTGATCCTTGGACGTCCAGCCTCCACAACCAAGAAAACAAATTTCTGTTGTGTAAGCCACCTCATCTATAGTATTTTTGTTAGGGCAATTCTGGTAAACTAATACAGTTAGAATTGCTGGATGATAGGATTTTGTCAGTGTGCAGCTCTGTTAGTAGTACTATTTTTCTAATGTGATTCGACCAATCTGCAATCCTACTGTCAGGATATGAGAATTCCTTTTTTTCTTTTTAAGTTTATTTATTTATTTTGAGAGAGAGAGAGAGAGAGCACAAGTTGGGGAGAGGCAGATAGGGAGAGAGAGAGAATCCCAAGAAGGCTCTGCGCTATCAGCCCAATGAGGGGCTCGAACTCAAGAACCATGAGATCATGACCTGAGCTGAAATCGAGTCAGACGCTTAACCGACTGAGCCACCCAGGTGCCCCTCACCTTATTTCTTTTTGTACTAGGATGCTTCGTTTCCCATGTTAGTTTCTATTTGCCTTATAAATATTAGCCGTAAGTTAATACTAATGTGACGAAAATGAGTTATGTAACAAAATACAAGAAAACTAGAGGGAAGTCACATTCTTCTACAGCTTATATAACTGAACAGATGCTTTGACATCAGTGATGCGAAACAAATCTTCTATAAGCCTGGTTACACTTCACTGAAATATCTTAGAGTTGCTTCATCCGTTTGATATGTAAAAGTGGCCTGCAGTGGCAGGCTCACTGTTTTCTTTTTTAGTAACTCCCAGTGAACTGATGGGAATTTGCAAAAACAATGGTTGTAAGTATGTGACAAATTAATTCATCATTAGACGCCATTACCTTGATTATTTTCTAACACAATAGAAATATGTTAGCTGATAGGGAGAATGGAAGGTTACATAACTGAAAAGTTTCAGGCAGTGATCCCTTTACTTTGTTAGAAAAAAAAATCCCGTACAATTTCACTGATGTATAAATACAACAGAGTAATAATCTCGAATAAACACAATGCAAATAAAAACTGGGGAACATTTTATTTAACGTGATGAGTGTGCTGTCTTTATGAGTTCATTCTAGTCCGATGCACAAGGGCAAGTCTCACATGTCTGATACACCGTTGACCCTATTTCTTTTGTCTTTAATTGGATTGAGTATTAAAAGCACTGATAAGTGGTGCGATAGTAAATCTGTTTTTTAAAGGGCAGTCTTCATTCAGAAGATTGATAAAGCTAATGTCTCAATCATTGTTTAGTGTTTATGAAAAGTAATAATGTTTTATGTTCTTTAATTCTCAAGTATAACTCAATTTCTGACTCAAGAGTTTTAGAAAGTGAATCTACCTAGATATTTTCCTTGAATGCATCAAATGTTTGCTTGTTTGTTTTTTCTGGTGCATAATGGTTACAAGTTTGAGACAGGAGAGTAACAGTAAAAAATAGACAAAATATACAAAACACTGTTTTTCAAGGTATCAGGCAATGAAGGACATGAGCCCTCATGGAGAGGAAGCAAGGTGAGTTCTATGACTGCTCCAGCTTACTGCCTTGAGAGAGTTTCTAGGCCATGGCACAGGGAGGGGGGAAACAGAGAGAGAGAGCCTGGTGAAATCTTAGGAAACAGAGCTGACAGTCTGGTGTAGAGTTCGCAGCATAGAGTATTAGAGGGAAGAGAGCTGCACAGAAACAGATGTCTAGAATTTCTGGAAGGACTCTCCTTGAGTTTTTAGGTGAGTACTACTCAGCATATACAGCTGAAAAAAACCACTTGAAAGTAATAGAGCATCTCAAAGGGCTGAGAGTAATGTCTGTTCCTACAAGACAGACTGGAAAACCTCATCATTATCAGGGCATTGGGTAGAGTACACAGAAGGATTTCACTTCCGTTGTGGGGAGTAAGTAGTCCTAGGCCGAGCACTGGTCTGTCTTGCCTTGCATTTAAACTTTTTTTAATGTTTATTTTAATTTTTGAGAGACAGAGCATGAACGAGGGAGAAGCAGAGAGAGAGGGAGACAGAATCCGAAGCCAGGCTCCAGGCTCTGAGCTGTCAGCACAGAGCCTGACGCGAGTCTCGAACCCACAAACTGCGAGATCATGACCTGAGCCGAAGTCGGACGCCCAACCGACTGAGCCACCCAGTCACCCTTGTCTTGCCTTGCATTTAAAGCAAGACCTGAAAGCATCAAATTATTTCCAAGGAACTATACTAGAACAAAGATTTATAGGAATACAAAATATCCAGTACCCAGAAAGATAAAATTCCTAATGTCTAGCATCCAGTCAAAAACTACCAAAGATGTAAGTAAGTAGGAAAATTTGACACATAATGAGTCAAATCCATTGAAACTGACAAAGATGTTAGAATTTGCAGGCATTATATTATAACTATTACATTTGTTCAAAAATCAAGTAGAGACATGGAAGATGAAAAGACACCAACCACACTTCTAGAGATAAAGTTTAACGTGTGAAATATAAAACACCAGTTGGGATAAATGGCCGATATGACATTGTAGCAGACAAGATTCATGAGTTTAAAGACCTACCAATGGAAACAATCCAAGATAACAGGAATTTTTTTTTTAAAGAAATCCTGCCATTTCTTTTTTTTTTTAACGTTTATTTATTTTTGAGAGACATAGAGACAGAGCGTGAGCAGGGGAAGGGCAGAGAGAGAGGGAGACACAGAATCAGAAGCAGGCTCCAGGCTCTGAGCCGTCAGCACAGAGCCCGATGCAGGGCTTGAACTCACAGAGTGCGAGATCATGACCTGAGCTGAAGTCGGCCGCTCAACCAACTGAGCCACCCAGGCGCCCCAAGATAACATGAATTTTTAAAAGCATCCAAACTAAGCGGTGGGGAAGAAATTTGAAGAACCTATTTGAAGAAATGATAGCTGAAAAGTATTTAAATATGATGAAAACTATGTACCAACAGATTCAAGAAGAGTGAATCCCAAGCACAAAAGTATGCAAAAAAAGTTCACCAAGGCACATCATAATTGTTTAATACCAATGACAGATTAAAAAAAGAGAGAGAGAGAGACCAGAGGATAAAGGCACAATTTGCAAGTAACTTGGAAACAAAGTTAAAAGATGAGGTTGACTCTCTCTCAAAGAATAAATAAACATTAAACAAAATTTTTTAATAAATAAAAAGAGTCCCATGCTCTACCGACTGAGCCAGCCCGCACTCCTTCGCTTCATACCTTTTTTTTAATGTTTATTTATTTTTGAGAGAGAAAGAGAGACAGTGTGAGCGGGGGAGGGGCAGAGAGAGGGAGACACAGAATCCGAAGCAGGCTCCAGGCTCTGAGCTGTCAGCACAGACCCTGATGCGGGGCTTGAACTCGTGAACTGCGAGATCATGACCTGAGCTGAAGTCGGACGCTCAACCGACTGAGCTACCCAGGCCCTCCCACTTAATACTTTTTAAAAATTATTTTAAAAATATAGTTTATGTGCAATTTGTATTTATGCGCAATTTGTATTGGTTTGATTAAAATGTTACAGTTTACAAAGTTGGAAATGTCATACTACATAGTTTCTGACAAATGGACTGACCATCTGTAGCTGAAAATCTTAATACTTCCTGTCAGTAGCAGATGAAGTTCCTTCACATATTAAGCCACAAATAATCGGATTGTCTTAACCAGACATTTCATCGTACAATTATGAGCTTTCCCAGTAAAGCAATAGTTAAGGTGCCCATCGTATACCAGGAAAGCAAATAAGAAGGCAGGCAATCAAACCATCCTAGCAGTTCATGTTTTATTTACTACATCCTTTGCATTAATTGTTTCTTATAACAGTTGCTACACTTGATCATGGTATTTGTGACAATAGGCAATAGTCCTTGCTCAGACTTTAAGTAAGTTGCTCTGGCATTTCTATTGAAAAGATTTGCTGGTTTCAGTTCATAATTTGCTTGTGGCCTGTTGTTTAAAAAAACACCTTACTATGCCATTTAATTTGCATTTAGAGGCAATATAAGACTTGCTTAATCTCATTTGAATGCAATGATGAGTCTTTCCAGATGTATGTGTCAGATAGGAGGATACTACTACTTACGATGTAGCTCATAAAGAATACAAGTTGTTTAATATGTGTTAAAACTTCCATTTTTACAAATAATGAATTTCTGGCCACCTGGGTGGCTCAGTTAATTAAGTGTCGGACTTCGGCTTAGGTCATGATACCACAGTTTGTGAGTTCAAGCCCCACACTGGGCTCTGTGCTGACAGCTGGGAGCCTGCTTCAGATTCTGTCACCCTCTCTCTCTGTCCCTTCCCTGCTCACACTTTCTCTCTCTCTAAAAAATAAATAAAAATTTGAAAAACCCAACAAATATAGAATTCCTGTAGAATATATGAAGTGTTACGCTAGGCACTTTTACTCTGCTTTCTCAGAGACTGCCATAAAGGTTAAAGGTCTTGCCCATTATCATATGGTTATTTAGTGCAAGAACCAAAGAGTAGAACCTGAGTACTGTGACATGTATTCAGGTGTCCTTTACACCTACCATGATTCAAATCATTAGGCATGGGATGAAGTTTCATGATTTTTTTGAAACTTCATGAGTAACAGTTGCAATTTGTAATAGTAATATAATTGTAATATAGTTTATAATTTTTCACATTAAACTGGAAAGTATTCAACAACTGGTAATTTCTTTTTAAATGAATCTAACTTAATACCAGTGAACTGAAAACACTACCAGTGTTTGAACGCCCTAATCCAGTTAGCAGTTTGGGTGAGTTTTCTCCATCAATACCTAATGCCCAATAGGCTCCAATTTCATAAAAATAAAACCAACAATAAATACCTCATATATTTAGAATTTGAAAAGTCAAGTCAGTTTGAAAGGTTTGCATTACATAAACAAGATAATTAAATGGTCTTTTGTTTTTAATCCAAAATGTGCTTATATTGGGATAGTTTCCCACTCATCTTGACTCAGGATGCTTTTACTGCTGCTTCCTTCTGAAGAAGCATCCTTTTGTTTTTATTTTATTTTTGAGAGAGAGACGGAGCGTGAGCAGGGAAGGGGCAGAGAGAGAGAGGGAGACAGAATCTGAAGCAGGCTCCAGGCTCTGAGCTCTCAGCGCAGAGCCCTATGTGGGGCTTGAACTCATGGACTGCAAGATCCTAACCTGATTCAAAGTCAGACACCCAACCGACTGAGCCACCCAGGCGCCCCTGAAGAAGCATCCTTCTGTAAGACTCGCTTTTCCTCCTGTAGGCTGGCAGAGGACAGTGGAGTGGCCAACACACAAAACTACTGTTTGTGCATGGCTAAAGAGAAGGGTCATTTTGGTACTTCACGCCCATGAACTAGGAGTTGGGGCTCTGCACCAGGCATTTCTTCTTATGCTTCCTCTTCTCTTCCAGAGAGGAGAAGAGGAGGTCTTTTGCAAGTGTCACGTTCTCCTCGGTGGGTTGTCACCGCCGAATAAATGGTCTTTCTAAAAAGAGTGTGTCAGTAGGCACTTGCAATCCTGTCTGCAGTGGGTCACAAGAAATGAATCAGCTTCCCCTTGCTTCAGCCGGACGGTTTGGCATGTGGTCTCGCGCACTTCACTCGTGGCCCAGATTCCTCTGGAGGGGTGCTTTGGAGAACATCCATGCATTTTATCCTGTAGTCGCCAGAGTCCTGGCAACAGTTAAAGGCATCTCAGCTGAGAGCTCATGTTTTTTGTTTTTGTTTTTCTCCTGAAATGCCAGAATTTCTGTGCAGTTGTGGATTTAGGGCCAGAGACTCATCCCACATTTGTGTTCCTTTCCTCAGATCAACTCTAGCTCTTCTCAAGTGGCATAAAAATTGTTTTCATTATGTTTAAAAACAGTTACTGAGATTTTCTATGCACAGAGCTCTGTGCTAAGCAGTGGGGTTGGTGAGGGGTGGGGGGAGGTGCAGACAGGTGCAGCTTGGAGTGTAGGCTCCCCGTGGGCACTCTGTGACTCGGATAGTGTATACGTCTAGCATACTGGCAGGGCGGCCCCATAGAAGTTTTGCCAGATTTGCCGAGGTCACTTAAATAAGGCAGACCATCCGAAGGGAAAAAGAAATGAGTTGAACCAACATGAAACCACTGTTGCGGGGTAGGAGGGATTTGAATATGATGGTATGGCTGTACCTCAAATTTGTCCTGGCTCAGACCCCTGATAGTAGATCTCATGCCCCGGGAGCTAGTGGGCTTAACGTGAAAGCTATTGCACTAAACTCATGAGGCTGAAGCCAACCCTCCTTTAACATTATTTCACAGGGAAGAAAGCCATTCTTTACTGTGGCACCTAAGCTCCTGATGAAGATCAGCACGCGGGGCTCCGAGGGTGAACGGGGGAACCACAGCGGCTCGCCTGTCGTGCGGGGCAGCGTGTAGCTACAGTGGGAGAGAATCTGCTACTGAGCATGTCGGAAACATCCCTGGGGAGTCCAAAGTTCTTTGTAGTAATGGCGGATTTTGCTGAAGCTGCAGTTCCTGCACCTGCTGGAGGAGAAATGAATCACTGAGGTTCATATATTAATGACATCGTGATGTCCTCTGTACCTGTGTCCCTACTTTCTATCTTTTTAAATTTAATTTTATTTTTTAAAATTTATTTTGAGATAGAGAGAGAGCAAGAGCAAGGGAGGAGCAGAGAAAGACGGAGAGAGACAGAATCCCAAGCAGGCTCCTTACTGTCAGTGCAGAGCCTGATGCAGGGCTTGAACTCAAGAACCAGATCATGATCCGAGCTGAAGTTGGACACTTAACTGACTGAGCCATCCAGGCATCCCAAATGTCCCTACTTTCAAAGAGGGCTCACTTTAGTGGGGAAACAAGAGATGTTCATATCAATGAAAATAAAATGCAAAGTACTCACTATTGTCAATGAGGTACTGCACTGGGTTCCTCACTGAACAACACATAGGAGTCTTTGGGTCCTATTCTGTAGAAACTGGGATGTCATCAAATGTTTTGAACTAATGCCGGGGTCGTCCCTTGTCCCGGCGAATCTAGGGGTCCACGAAGGAAGACGGTCAGTCGAAATGAAGTGAGAGAGCCACGAGTGAGATGGAATCTGATGACCAAGCAGGCAGCCCTGGCAATTCTGGCATCTCTGCCATTCTGGTGTCTATTCTGGCATCTCTGCTTTGCTGGTCTCAGTGTCTTTATTTTTAAAGGTAGCGAGTGACATTACATCAGTGACAAGGCATTCTTTACAACATACATTGTTGTCACAAGACCCATGTAGTCATCTATAGGTTTATGGTATAAGGGAGCATGGGGATGAGAATTACAAAATGATTTGCGAAATGTTAACCTCAGGGAGGTGCTCAATATTTGCTGCTGATAAACAGTGCTTCTGACTTTTGGGCGAGGCTAACCTTGGGGAAGGTCCTAAGTCTCTTTACAATCTTTCCCATCAGTGTGTTACTTCTGAGAGAAGCTTTATGGAGATGTGCCTTGAGGTTTTATGGTGGGGCTGAGGGGAGCGATACCTGCAGGGAAAATCTAGTTTGGTTCAAGGAGTCTTGGGGCCTATGCCTCAATTTGTGCAACCTATCTCCAAGAGGCAACCTTGAGGTTACTTCTGGCCAGGTTATTCTCACACAGATTTTATCCATCAAGACCAGGTCCCCTTTTCCATGTGCCATAAAACCAAAGAGCATTATGTCCCTTAGGCCAATGTGAGCAATTCAAGAAATCCAGGCCTGAAAGATTATTTAGAAAGAGGTAAAACTAGGCGCCAGTTTGGCTGGCGGGAGCTTTTGCTTCGACCTTTCCCACGCATGGAGGGGTCTCAACCTGTGAGCCCAAAACGGCTCCCAACAAACTAACAGAGTCATTTATCAGATCTATGTTTTATTTCTACTAGTTTGGAGGAAGGATTGAATGAGAAGAAGCTAAAATCAAGGAAACCGGTAGTTTAATCAAAAGGTCAATTGGGCCCAAACTAGTCTGTGTTAGTGTACATAGAGTAGAGGGATGGATTAGAATTGTTTATGAGGACTACGTAGGGGCGCCTGGCTGACCCAGTAGGTGGGACATATGACTCTTGGTCTTGGGGTTGTGGTTCAAGCTCCATGTTGGGCATAGATACTACCTTAAAATAAAATTAAGGGGTTTCTGTGTGGCCCAGTGGTTTGGCTCAGGTCATGATCTCATAGCTTGTGAGTTCGAGGCCCACATTGGGTCTGTGCTGACAGCTTGGAGCCTGGAACTGGCTTCGGATTCTGTGTGCCCCTCCCCTGCTCATGCTCTGTCTCTCTCTTGAAAATAAATAAATATTAAAAAAAATATATAATTAAGAGCATTATGTATCTTATTCAATATTGAAATAATGGGGGTGTCTGTGTGGCTCAGTCAGTTAAGCAAATGACTCTTGGTTTTGGCTCAGGTCCTGATCTTATGGTTCATGAGTTCAAGCCCTGCATCAGGCTCTGCGATGACAGTGTGGAGCCTACTTGGGATTCTCTCTCTCTCCCCCTCTCTCTCTACCCCTCCAGTGCTCTCTCTCTCAAAAAACAAAACAAAACAAAACAAGAAAACCCTAGCTCTTCTTAAAAACAAATAGTGAAATGAAGAGAGTGAGAGCTTTTATTTATTTTTTTTTTAAGTAATCTCTGTACCCAATGTGGCATTCAAACTCATGACTCCTAGATCAAGAGTTTGCATGCTCTACCGACTGAGCCAGCCAGGTGCCCCAAGGGTGTGAGCTTTTAAAACAACCCAAATATCTTTAGAGGCAGTATTTCTTTTAAAGATGTTTTTTGAAAGTAATCTCTGGAGGGGGGTGCCTGGATGGCTCAGTAGGTTGAACAGTCAACTTCAGCTCAGGTCATGATCTTGCCATTGGTGAGTTGAAGCCCTGCATTGGCTCACTACTGTCAGTGCAGAGCCCACATCAGATCCTCTATCTTCCTCTCTCTCTTCCCCTCTGCTGCTCACACTCTCTCTCAAAAATAAATAAAACATAAAAAAAATTAAAATAAATAAAAAATAATCTTGGGAGTGCCTGGGCGACTCACTCGGTTGAGTGTTCAACTCTTTTTTTTTTTTAAATGTTTATTAATTTTTGAGAGAGAGATAGAGACAGAGTGGGAGCAGGGGAGGAGCAGAGAGAGAGGGAGACACAGAATCCAAAGCAGGCTTCAGGCTGTGAACTGTCAGCACAGAGTCTAACACGGAGCTCGAACTCATGAACCACGAGATTATGACCTGAGCCAAAGTCAGATGCTTAATGTCCAATTCTTGATTTTGGCTCAGGTCATGATCTTCTGTTTTGTGGGATGGAACCCCCATATCTGGCTCTGTGCTGACAGTGAAGAGCCTGCTTGAGATTCTCTCTCTCCCCGTCTTTCTGACCCTCCTCTGCTCACAAGCACATGCCTGTGTGCTCTCCCTCTCTCAAAAAAAAAAACTTTAAAAAAAGCTTCATACATATTTTAAAAAATAAAAGTAATCTGTACACCCAATGTGGGGCTCAAACTCATGACCCTGAAATCAAGAGCCACAGGCCCCACAGACTGACTGAGCCAGGTGCCCCTAGAGGCAGTATTATGCACACGAAAAGATACGGGTTCTGGGACTAGACTGCCTGGATTTGAATCTTGACTCTACTGATGGGATTGCCTTGGGCAAATCATGTATCCTGTGCATCTCAGTGCTTTCATCTGTAAAATGGAGATGATAATAATACCTACATTTCATACAGTCATTTTGTGTGAACAGATCTAATTTAATACCAAGAAAGTCCTTAGAAGAGTGCCTTGTACTCAAGTTTGTTTGCTATCATTATTCTAGGTTGGGGTAACTAGGTGAACAGCAATAAAAGTCACTGAAATGAAAATATGGAGGACTGGCAAACTCAGAAGACAGAGAAAATGGTGAGTTTACTCTTGGACATACTGAATCTGGAGTTCCTGACCCAGATAGTCACAGAGTGTTAGAAATAACCAGGTTTTCCCTTTAGGGCTGATGTACCATGCTGGTGGTAAGTGAGAACGTAGACCAACTGGGATTTGAACCCAAGCTGGTGTGCTGAACCACTACAATGGCTTGAACCATTCTGAAACCTCTGGCCCCGAACATCTCTTAATACTAGAGTGTATTAAAATATGGCATCCTGGGGCACCTGGGTGGCTCAGTCGGTTGAGCAGCCGACTTCAGCTCGGGTCATGATCTCACAATCTGTGAGTTCGAGCCCCGCGTCGGGCTCTGTGCTGACAGCTCAGAGCCTGGAGCCTGCTTCGGAATCTGTGTCTCCCTCCCTCTCTGCCCTTCCCCTGCTCATGCTCTGTCTCTATCTCTCAAAAATAAATAAATGTTAAAAAAAAAAAGATATAGCATCCTATTTTATATACTGTTTGAAGTTTAATAATAAGAATATCTATCAAGGGTGCCTAAATGGCTCAGTTGGTTGAGCGTCTAACTCTCAATTTGGGCTCAGGTCATGATCCCAGAGTTGTGGGATTGGGCCCTGAATTGCGCTCCGTGGTAAGTGTGGAGCTTGTTTAAGATTCTCACTCTCTCTCTCTCTCCCTCCCCTCCACCCCTCTACCCTGCTTGCACTCTTTCTCTCTCCCCCTCCCCTCCACCCTTCTACCCTGCTTGCTCTCTCTCCCCCTCCCCTCCACCCTTCTACCCTGCTTGCACTCTTTCTCTCTCTTTCTCCCTCCCCTCCACCCCTCTACCCTGCTTGCACTCTTTCTCTCTCTCTCAAAAATTAAAATAAGAATAACTACCGTTTATTGGATGGCTATTCTGTGTTAGGCATTACACACATATTGTCTTCAGCTTTCACAATACCTGATCAAGGTGTTATAATCAATATTTTAAAGCAGTGGAAACTAAGGCCCAAAGATGTTCAGAAACTTGCCTATAGTTGCATAACCGTTAAGCAGCAGAGGAAAGATTTGAGCTCAGGTCTGTTTAGTCCCAAAGTCTGTACCATTTCCATAGTTATCTATCTTCCAAATTTAACCCTATTACATTTAATATATCATGTCATGTTTTACAAATGATACCATGAGTTCCATGAATTTCATAACCACCTTATCAGGTCTGAAAAACAGTTTTAGTTATGGAAGCATAGTAACTGGAATATATTTCTCAAACTTTAGTTACATAAGAATCACATACAGAGCCTGAGACCTTTGTACTGAATCAAATGTCCAAAGGTGAGTCTAAGAAATCAGGTCTTTTTTGAAATCATTTTTTTAATGTTTATTTATTTGAGAGAGAGAGAGAGAGAGAGAGAGAGAGAGAGGGAGAGGCAGAGCACAAGCTGGGAAGGGGCAGAGAGAGATGAAAACACAGAACCCAAAGCAGGTTCCAGATTCTGAGCTGTCAGCACAGAGCCCCATGTGGGGCTCGAATCCACAAACTATGAGATCATGACCTGAGCCGAAGTCTGACACTACCCTGACACTACCAATTGAGCCACCCAGGTACCCCTAGAAATGAGGTCTTAAAAAGAACCCGATGTGATTCTTTTTTTTTTTTTTATCTTAATTTATTTTTGAGAGAGAGAGAGACAGAGTGCGAGCAGGGGAGGAATAGAGAGAGAAGGAGACACAGAATTCAAAACAGGCTCCAGCCTCTGAGCTGTCAGCACAGAGCCCGACATGGGGCTTGAACTCACGAACTGAGAGATCATGACTTGAGCCAAAGTCGGGCGCTTAACCAACTGAGCCGCCCAAGGTTCTCCAAGGACCATATTTTGAGGAACGCTGTGAGGATGGGGCTGGTTCGTGTGCTCGTGGGATGTGAGCTCTCCAGGTGAAGTCTTAGGACACTTACACTGCTAGTATCATATGGAGTATTACCTCCTAGTTATTATTTCAGATCTTCTATTGTTAACTTAGCTGAGAGCAAGCACTTAGCTAAGAACTTTGAAGCAGTGTGCACTCTGCCTCCTGTTCTGCCATGTATTATTTCCTACTCTCTGCACCCCTTTTCTCTGCTGAGACTCCCAGGAAAGCTGCATGGAAGGACTTATATTTCACAGAAAATAAAGTGTGATAGCTATACAAGAGCTGTGGTTAGAGCATCAGACCTGACTGCAAACCCTACTTCTGCCTCTCCGAACTTTAGTTTCAGTAAAATTGGGTTGGCATAACCTACTTCACAGTGTTGTGAGATGATGTGGTTCCTGATCTGGTGTTAGTCTTTCAATAATTGCTGGCTGTCATCAATGCGAAATATACCCTGGTGTTTAGAGAGGAAGATCATAGAAGTACTATGTTGTATGCGAAGGAAGGGATATCATTTCTCATAAATTGGTTCACTTAGAGGCTGGCAAGATTAAATGCGTGTAAATCTGTAATTTTTCATGAATAATAGCATTCCTCTTATTTCAATCTATCCTAAAGCTGACCCAAATTGGACATTTACATTTGGTAAATATTTCACAACCATCTCTTAAACTTTATTTATTTTGAGAGACAGAGAGAGCACGTGTGTGCATGAGCAGGGGAGGGGCAGAGAGAGAGGGAGAGAATCCCAAGCAGGCTCCATGCTGTCAGCACAGTGCCCAAGAAGGAGATTGATTTCACGAATCCTGACATCATGACCTGAGCTGAAATCAAGAGCTGGACACTTAGGCGACTAAACCACCCAGGCGCCCCTGGAATGTTCTTATTATTTTAAGTTTATATGTAATATTGTTGAAAGGTAGCATTGAGGGGCACCTGGGTGGCTCAGTTCAGTGTCCGACTTAGGCTCAGGTCATGATCTCATGGCTTGTGAGTTTGAGCCCCACATCCGGCTCTGTGCTGACAGCTTGGAGGCTGGAGCCCCCTTCAGATTCTATATCTCACTCTCTCTCTCTCTGCCCTTCCCTGCTTGTGCTCTGACTCTGCCTCTCTCTCTCAAAAATAAATAAACATAAGAAAAAAAAAAGGTAGCATTGAATTCTTACTATGCAAAGCCTGGTACACTTATTAACTCAGGTATTTGCCACAATGACACTCGAGGTTTCTCCTAGTTTATGAGTGAGGACCCAGAAATTCAAGGGTTGGGTAATTTTCTCTGGGTCCCATAAGCATGTAAGGATGGGAACCTAAATCTGTCTGATCCTGAGCTCAGACTTCGAACATTAGTCCCAGGGAATCAGCATGACCCACTAAGCCACTCCAGAATTCTTGATCCTCAGAAACTGTAAAATCATAAATGTTGTTTTAAACCAGTAAGGTTTGGAGCAATTTGTTACACAGCAGTAGATAACTAACACCCTGAGAAAAAGAAGAAAACCACTATCTTATATCAGCCACTGTCATCTTGTGTCTTCAGTCACTTACAGCCCAATCTAACTGAATTCCTCCCTTCTCCAGTTAAATTAATTTATAGGATTTTCCCAAAGAACTAGCTTTCAAGGTGCTGTTCCCTGGGTCCCAGAATTCAGAACTAGAGGAGACCAATGAGAATATCTGGTCTAGTTTCCTCTTTTTAAGGCAAAAGTAGTAGTTAATATTTAGTGCTTCCTATTCTCAACTCTATCAAGTTGCTTTCACACGACATGTAATTCTCAGGACATGGTGAGTAGAAACTATCCCATTTTACAGATGAGGAAACTGGGTTCACACTCCTACCCAGTCTGCTGTACTGTGTCCCTACTGTTAAAGAATACTTTTCAAGTAGTTCAATTACAAGCATATGTCAATGTGGTATTATAATCTCACACTTAAGGGACTGTCGTAGTCTAATCACCTTGGTAGAGACATTTTAGGAAAAGTGAATGGAACCAATTACAGTAAAATGAATCACAAACTAATCATAGTTAAACTAGTTACACAAAGAAAATAATGATTGGGTAAAGGTCAACTAACTCTTGATAGACTTATCTGGGTGGTTGGTGATTGATTTCCCATAATAGGTAAGCAGCTGTCTGGGAGAGCCCTTTTGACATGTGTTGTAGATTATATGTATTAATTACCTATCACTTCTTACCACTCTCAAAAGATTCCCAGAAAGGGCAAGTGGATTTGCCCAAGGGTAGGGCAAGCAGTGGCAGAGGGTATTTAAAAAAAAAGTATCAGTCGGTTCATGGGGATCAGAGGTATATAGAGGTATATGTGACATTCCTGTTTCTGCCTATATAGCCTTTAAAAATTTTCTGAGAGTTGCCTTATGTAACTGTAGATATTTTTTGTGCTGTTTTGGGTTTATGAGGGTTCACTGTGGGGTTTTTTTTGTTGTTGTTGTTGTTAACATATAGTGTTTTATTAGTTTCAGGTGTACAATGTAACGATTCACAATTCCATACAACACCCAGTGCTCATCACAAGTGCACTCCTTAAGTCCTGTCACTTATTTTGCCCATCCTCCCATCCACCTCCCGTCTGGTAAAGATCAGTTTGTTCTCTACACTTAAGGGTCTGTTTCTTGGGGGGCGCCTGGGTAGCTCAGTTGGTTAAGCATCCGACTTCTGCTCAGGTCATGATCTCGCGGCCTGTGAGTTTGAGCCCCACGTCGGGCTCTGTGCTGACAGCTCAGAGTCTGGAGCCTGCTTCAGATTCTGTGTCTCCCTCTCTCTCTGCCCTTCCCCCGCTTATGCTATGTCTCTCTCCCTGTCTCTCTCAAAATAAAAAAGAAATAAACATTAAAAAAAAAGAGTCTGTTTCTTCATTTGCCTCTTTCTCTCTTTGCATGCATTTTATTATTTTTTTAATTTCATTGAAATATAGGTTAGTTAACATATAGTGTAATAATGGTTTCAGGAGTAGAATTTAGTGATTCATCACTTCCATATAACACCCAGTGCTCATCCCAAGTGCCCTCCTTAATGCCCATCACCCATTTAGCCTATCTCCCCACCCAACACCCCTCCAGCAACCCTCAGTTTGTTCTCTGTATTTAAGACTCTCTTAAGGTTTGTCTCTCTTGCTGTTTTTATCTTATTTTTCCTTCCCTTCCTCTATGTTCATCTTTGTTGTTTCTCAAAGTTAAATGTCACTGGTAAGGAGGAAGGAAACAGAACCGGTACTTCCCTAAATAATTCCCTCCCGCCCCTTCTGTAGTCAGGGATTAAGCAATTGCCTGTCAGATTTCATCATTACAATAAATGTAAGCCTGACAATTTACAGGAAGCTATGGGTCCTTTCCGTTCCGAAACTTGTGATGCTTTTCCTCGCTACATGGTGCAAACAGCTGAGTCTAAGTTGTCTTTGAAAGTAGCCACCTTTCCCTCAGGCCATATACACTGCAACATCCTGTTACCTCATAATAGGCCCTTTGATTGGAAGTCAAGAAGTTGGAGTTCAGTTGGCAACATTTATTAAGAATAAGATAAGTGACACACAGGTATGTGTAGGAATGGAAAGCTCTTACTTGGTTGAAATTTTTGCGAACAAACATTATGAGCCATCATACACATTATATGTCCATATTTGTAATGAAGCAAACTGTGTTCTTAGCATTACTTGAACCACTAATCTTCTAAAGGTAACCTAAGGACTGAGACTATTCTATATTTGGACGCATGTAGTTTATGGTGTAGCCCACATTCTTTGCAGTAACCTTTGACTCCAGTTCAGAGATTAAGAGTACCTATTAGTCATTTAGTTTGTTGACATAAACTAATGACAAAATTGTCTTTTCAGTGTAAGGTTAAGTGCATGTTCTAGGATGAGTAAGACATAGATTTAAAGCCCTGATTTTCCACTAACTAGCTCTATGACCTTGGACAAATCAAGACCTCTGTCTAAATATCATTTCCCTTTTCTGTCACATGAGAAAAAAAATAGAACCTTCCACATATAGTCGTTGCAAGGACTACACAGGATAATTCATATAAAGAATTTATAGCGCCCGGTACACAGTAAGAGTTCAGTACATTTTAATTATTGCATTCTCCTTTCTGTTTCCACCTATATATTTTTCTTTCCTTTTCTTCCTCCCTCACTCTGTTGTCCCTCATCTTTTTATTTCTATCTTATCTATCCCTTTTTTCTTTTACGCCTCTTCCTCTTCTTGGCTCTTTTGTTATCCTATGCCTTTGTATACGTCCAAGCAATTCTATTTCTCATATGTGAGGCACCAGTGAGCCACCTCTAGGGGAGACAGGGCCGCATCTGTAAAAAGGGCACAGTAAGAAGCACCTGTATTCCAATCTGATGCCCTATCCACTTAGTCAGGAACGGGTAACATGTGCTCCCAAAATGCAAACTTGAAGTTCTGGAAAGGGATACTGAGATGAGACTCATTGTGGACACAGAGGGCTACCGAACAGGAAAATGCCCAAGGTGGTAAATAACCCTCCCACTTCCCCCCCACCCCCTTTGTATTTCTAAGGTTTTAAAAGAGCTAGCAGCAACTTTGGCTGGCTAGGGTGCCCTTGCCAAGGTGAAGGTGGTCCTATGTGTATGTCATGCAGGAAGAGCCATGGGGGCTTGGTGGCCTAAAGAATAGAATCCAGCTAGAACTCACTGGAATGGCTTCCTAGTGACAAGCTGAGAAGTCCCATTTCAGAACAATAGGACCATGAGGCACAAGATGTAGGCAAAGGTCTCCAGGCACGGTTATAGGAAGCATCCTCGGACTCTCTGTGTGAGGGGGGATGGGCCTCTGAGAGACTGGATGTAGCTCTGGCAGTACAGATCTAACGATGATTAACATTAATTACACTGAATCTTTAAACCAAAGCCTACTTTTTAGGAGAAACTTTTTGTTCAAATTTAAAGAAAAAAGTAGCTCCCCTCTGCTGCAAATCAACCTAATCTCTACTGCTAAAACAGCCAGTATCAACGTTTTGATATATTTCCTTTTAGCCCCTTTTAAATATATTCATAAAATGTAATCGTCATCAGGTTGTTATAAGCTCATTTTTTGTATTTTTTTAAATTTTTTTAATGTTTATTTATTTTTGAGACAGAGAGAGACAGAGCATGAGTGGGGGAGGGGCAGAGAGAGAGGGAGACACAGAATCTGAAGCAGGCTCCAGGCTCTGAGCTGTCAGCACAGAGCCCGACGCGGGACTCTAACTCACAGACCGAGAGATCATGACCTGAGCCGAAGTCGGCCTCTTAACCAACTGAGCCACCCAGGCGCCCTCATTTTTGTATTTTTGACATCAAAATATGTTCATTTAAAACACTGGAAAGATCAGAAAAAAAGGAAAAGAGGGGATCACCTATAATTCTTCTTACTCAGAGGAGACTTTCGATTTTGCTGCATTTCTTTCTAGTCCTTCTTATGCATTTTATAAACACAGTATGGATTATACCGTAAGCACAATTTTGATCCTCCTCTTTTTGAATTAACATTCTACCTGACCCATTTCCCCAGTGTCATTAAAACATTGTCCCTACCCTCAAAGATGCCTCCAGTCCCATGGGAAAGATGAGTGTGGACTAAAGGGCAGTCACACAGAGAAGCCAGAGGCAGAGCCAGTGTATGACACAGGTTAGAATAAGAGTTTTGGATAAGCATAAAATGGCTCTATGTGCAATTAGCACTGTTGCTACTGATTATATGTAATCAAATACTTTTCCTTCCATAGTATTAAAGATTTAAAAGTTATTGCCTAAATTCTGTTAAAATGCATTATTAATTTTTATAACTGAAGAGCAATCAGTGAAGGTAGTAAAATACTGAAACTACACCAAAGGAAACGTATTTAAAAGGTATTTAACTGCTTCCCATCTTGGAACCCCTGCTTAAAAATTTCCGTTTTTATTCTAGAAACATACTTTTAAAAAATGTTTATTTATTTTTGAGGGGGAGGGAGGAAGGGTAGTGAGAGGGAGACAGAGAATCCCAAGCAGGCTCAGCACTGTCCCTGCATAGCTTGATGTGGGACTTGATCTCACAAACCTGAGATCATGACCTGAGCTGAAATCAAGAATCAGACACTTAACGGACTGAGCCATCTGGGCGTTCCCATACTTTTTATTTTTTCTTTTTAACACAAAGGAGATCATATTTAACAAAGTATTCTATACATTTTTTTAACTTAGAAAATCTTGATTTCATTCCATCCAGCAACATAGATCTATCTTATGCTTTTTTTTCTTACTTTTTTTTAAAGTAGGCTCCATGTCCAACATGGGGCTTGAATTCATAACCCTGAGATCAAGAGTCACATGCTTTACAAAATGAGCTGGCCAGGCACCCCATATCTTATGCTTTTTTTTTTTTAAACGGATGCCTATTTGTTCATTGAATGAATGTGCCATAATTTATCTGATATCGAGTATCCTACTGAGGGACGTCTAGTTGTTTCCAGTGTTTTTGGTCATAATATAAAAAGTTTTATTATATCTTTATGACAAACTTTTCTTTCCATAGTGTTACAGGCTGAAATGTGTTTCCCCCAAATTCATTTGTTCAAGCCCTAACCCTCACTATCTCAGAATGTGACAATATTTGGAGATCAGGCCTTTAAAGAGGTAAGTTAAAATAAGGTCCTTAGGGTGGCCCCACTCACCTGACTGGTGTCCTTGTATGAAAAGAAGATTAGGACATAGACATCAGACACATATAGGGCAGAGGAAAGGCCCCGTGAGGACGCTGCAAGAAGGTGGCCATACACAAGCCGATGAGGGAGACCTCAGAGGAAATCAGATGTGCTGACACCTTGATGTTGAACTTTCAGAGCAGTAAGAAAATAAATTCCTGTTGTATAAACTGCCCAGTCTGCGGTATTTTGTTATAACGGCCCTAGCAAACTATACACACAGCGACTCATCTATTACTATACAGTGAACACCAACGGGGAAATAGCATTCACTATTTTTAAATTAAAAAAAGAAAGTAAGGGTTTGGGGCAAACTGCAGGCCTATATATATTTCATTTTCTGGGGGCCATTTGCATATAAACTATCCTAAAGGAAAATGAAAAAAAAAAAAAAAGAAAATGGCATTGCATTTCAAATCTGGTTATCTTTTCTTTTAATAAGGCCATCTCCCCCACTAAAATCTTTACTCTTGAATCAACCTAGCCGGTTGCAGCAAATTGCTGATTGGCTATTTTGACTGACAGTGAGGATCAATTCTGGTACCGGATTCCAACTGTTTTTGCAACAGCAACATTCGTCCATTGCTTGTTTTCACAACTCACCCCCTGTTGGGGAAAGTGCTGTGTCACTCAGATAAACAGAGTTAAATGCTTTAGAATTGACTTTCCTTGACCACTAAGCCTTTCCAGGGCCCTCAAAACTAGGGTTGGAAAATACTAGCGAAGAGGCCTAGCATTTTATTTTTAGGTCACCATGGAATGATCTGGCATCTTTTTTTTTTTTTTAATCTTTTTCCCCTGTGGCATACAGTTTTTCAGAGACAATGAAAGCAGGAAAGAAGGAACCCCCGATACCAGGCACTATATGATGTAGCTTTTTAGTGCTCTGTTCACATGCCTATCCAGTCTCCTTGAGGTAGCCGAGAGCTAGATGGTCTGTTAGAATTCCTTCTCTGTTATTATATATGAGAAGAAATCAAAGAGAGGTGGTTAAACTGACGAACTTGGCCTCAATAACAGTTCCTGATCTGCTGTGGCTGCAGTGACCCATAATGAGACTACGCTGATCGATGTCTTCTTTCTGGGACTAAAGTCTAATGTAAGTCAGTCATTTATTCTAGATACAGCAGGTAATTAATTGCCACATTACTCAGCATATAGAGCTAATGTTAACAGCTTCTTTCGAAGGGAAGAATGATCCATGGGTCTTATTATTATTTTTTTATCACTTTCTTTCTTTCATTTTGTCATCGTGAACAAATTCCCTGAAATGGCCCGAGTCCAAAGTGGCTGTTATTGTTCAGCTGACTACAGAGCTTCATCTTCTATTTTTTTTAATGTTTACTAATTTTTGAGAGAGAGAGAGACAGAGCGTTAGTGGAGGTGGGGCAGAGAAAGGGGGAGACATAGAATCCAAAGCAGGCTCGGGCTCGAACTCCTGAACTGTGAGATCGTGACCTGAGCTGAAGTCAGACGCTTAACCACTGAGCCACCCAGGCACCCCTGACTACAGAGCTTCAAATTCCAGGTAACAGCAAAACTGTGTGTGGACAGATTTGTTGCTATTGTTGTTAAACACTTATTTAATGTGCTTGCTTCTGGGGATACACAGGGGAACAACACAGACACAAATGAGTATTGGGAAATAAAACACGGTATACTAAAAGTCAGTTAAAATGAGGAAATTACAGAATGCCAAGAATTTCCCTCATTCCTTCTTTTTTTTTTAAGATTTTTATTTTTAGGTAATCTCTACATCCAACGTGGGGCTTGAACCTATGACCCCAAGATTAACACTTGCACACTCTACCCACTGAGCCAGCCAGGTGCCCCTATTCCTTCTTTCTTCTTTCAAAAAATATTGAGTAGTAACTGTATGATAGGCATCGTTCTAAGTGCTGAACATAAAACAAAATGCATGTTTCTTGGAACTCATTTCTCCATATGAGAATCAAGGTTTACCTTGATTCCACATTTTAAGACAGCTGGGGGGAAAGATCAGAACGAAGCAAAGAACTAGAGGGGAAATAAGAAAATGTCTTCCGGGGGATATTAAAAAACATAGAAGCAGGGGCGCCTGGGTGGCTCAGTCAGTTGAACACCGACTTGGGCTTAGGTCATGATCTCACGGTTTGTGAGTTTGAGTCCCGCATCGGGCTCTGTGCTGACAGCTCAGGGCCTGGAGCCTGTTTTAGATTCTGTCTCCCTCTTTCTCTGCCCCTCCCCTGCTCACTCTCTGTCTCTCTGTCAAAAAAGTAAATAAACATTAAAAAAAAATTGAAAAAACATAGAAGCAAAGCCCTGGTGAAAGAGCAGAGTTTAAAAGAAAGAAGGGGGGTGCCTGGGTGACTCAGTTGGTTGAATGGCTGACTTCAGCTCAGGTCATGATCTCATGGTCTGTGAGTTCGAGCCCCGCGTCGGGCTCTGTGCTGATGTCTCAGAGCCTGGAGCCTGCTTCAGATTCTGTGTCTGCCTCTCTCTCTGCCCTTCCCCTGCTCACACTCTGTCTCTCTGTCTCTCAAAGAAAATAAATAAACGTTAAAAAAAGATTTTAAAAGAAAGAAGGGGAAAAGGGAAGAGGATGATAGAAATATTAAGGACCATACCTACATTCTATTACTTACGCATTATTCCTGTTTCTTTAGGACAGACTGTGCATAAACCACATCTCTGTATCCCACACAACTAATACAGTGCCCGGTAGGGTGTTACTGTAGATTCATATGGCCAGGCTATTCAGTTACTAATTTGTGGGACATGAGGCAACGACCAGAATGTCTTCAGGACTTAGTTTCCTACAGGACTACCTCACCACGTTGTTTTAATAAGAATAGCTTACAGGCAGTATTTACTGTGTGCCAGCTGCTAACATAAGCAATTCAATATATGAACTCCCTTAATTCTCCTAACAGTGACATGAGGAGGTATTTGTCTTAGCTCACACTGCTCTAATGAAGATACCACAGACTGGATGGTTTGTATACAACTGCAATTTATTTCTCGTGGTTCTAGAGATTGGAAGTCCAAGATCAGGATGCCCTCACGGTGAGAATCCCTTTCCCGGATGCGGACTGCCAATTTCCCCTTATATCCCACGGCACAGGGACGCAAGCTCTCTAGTGACTCTTATAAGGGCAACAATCAGTCATGAGGGCTTTATCTTCATGACTTCATCTAATCCTAACTACCATCCAAAGGCCCACCTCCTAATACCATCACAGGGTGAGGCGGGGGGTTCAATAGTTCTGGCCCTATTTTCTTTAAGAGGAAACTGAGGCATAAAGACCTCGTGCAGCTTACTCTGAGTCATACATACAGTATCTGGCAAAACCAAGAATCTTAACTTAATCTCCAGTCTGTGCGTTTAACCACTGCTCATACTTCCTGTCATAAAAGGTAACATTAGAAATAAACAGATGCACCCTTTTGCAAGGTTCTTTCTCACCTCCTACCCATCATTTATTTAATATTCATCAAATCCCTGTGTTGTCATAGAACTATGATAGATAATGGGGAGATAAAGGGTGAACAGAACATACCCGTTTCTTGCCCTCCTGCAGTTTGTAGTCATTAAGCAAATAACACTTCCAGGTTCTCGGCCTTCCCTGTTTTCTCCCATTTTTCTGTCCATTAGTCCTCCCGCCAACCAGTTGAGGTTTGATCGTGGTTAGAGGAGCCCGTAACAGGGTCTCCCTAGGTCTGGAGGGGGCGGGGGCAGGTGACCTGTTGGGGAAGAGACTGACTTTTTTCTTGGCAGTGACTTTGCTTGTCTCCTTTCTCCCTGAATCTGGACTTAAAATGGAGGGATATTCACCAAGGTTCTTTCCCCCACGCACTAACCTTCTGTGGTTATTCGCCCTTCCCCGCAACCACCCGAGGCCTTTCGGACCTCCCTGACCTGGTGTTCCTGTGCTTGAGGTACATTCCTGCCTCCATGACCCCCAAGGGGCATTTTTCCTTAGTTGGAGGCTCCAGAATTCCACGCAGCCCTCCCCTCCGGCCTGCTCGGGAGGAGATGCCTCCTTGCCCCCAGACCCAGGCTGGGTGCCCGCCCCGAGCGGAGGGGCGCCGAGTGTCCAGTCCGCTACGCGGCACCGTTTCCCTGTGGGTCCTAAGTTCTTGGAACCCCAGTCTTGTCCACCCATTCGCCGGGGCCTTTGACCAGCGGGCGGGGAGGTCGAGTCCGCCACCTGCGAATAGCAGGGAGGCAAAGGGCGGCCTAGGAGGGCCCAGTGGCGTCCAGAGCAGCCACCCCGGGCGAACGGGCGTGAAGGCCCGCGGCGCCCAGCCGGAGGTCGGGACACCAGCGCGGCCATTGTGCTCGGCTCGGCGGCCTCGGCCTCAAGGCCTGGAGGGCGGAGCGGCAGCGCTGCTAGCGACTCCAAAACGACACCCCCTGCCTACGGATAATGTGTTTTATGTTGCGAAACAAATAGGGTGAAGACTCGGTTTCTCTTCTCAGCAAGCGAAGGAGACAACGAAAAGAACTGAAGAGGTAAGAGAGAGCGCGAGCCTCCGCGGCGCGCGCGGTCACGTGGGCCTCAGGGACCGCATGGCGGCGGCCCGCGCGTCCCCGCGTCCCGGCCCGGCGAGTAGGCCGGGCGCGCGCGCCGACGGGGCGGGCGCATGCGCAGGGGGGCGCGCCGCCTCTGCCCCGCGGCGAGGGTGTCTATGGAGAGGCGGCGGCCGCGGCTGCTGAGGCAGACGCTGAGGCAGTGGCGATGGCGCCCTTCCCCGAAGAAGTGGACGTCTTCACCGCCCCACACTGGCGGATGAAGCAGCTGGTGGGGCTCTACTGCGACAAGGTAACGGTGTGCGGGGCCTCTTGCTCCGGGCAGCGCGGGCCGAGAGGAGGAGCGGGCTGGTCCCTGGGCGGCCTGGCCTGCGCCGCGCCCGTAGCCCCCGGGGCCGCGCCGCGCCGCGCGGATCGCCGCCTGCGTAGCTGTCAGCGCCGCGCTTGCTCTCCCGCACCTTCGGCGGGGAGCCCGCGCCCCCACCGGGCCGGTGGCCTCGGACGTGCCCTCGAGGCCCGCGGCGCGGACCCTGCCTGGCTGCGCGCCCCTGGCAGGGGGGGCCAGCTCTCTGAGGCCGTGCTGAGCCTCCCGCCCCCGCCCCCTTGGGGAGAGGGGCCCGTTCGCGCCCCACGGACCTTCGGGGACCCCGAGCCGACCACCTGCGCTGGGCTTCCTGTCCGCCTGGGGCCGGCCGTTTCTGCAGCTGTCCCCCGCCTTCCCCATCACCACCGCCCCTCATCCTGCTCCCGGCCGGTTCGGGGGCTCCCCACCGGCCATCCATCCTTGCGAAGCTCTCGCTTGCTTCCTCCTGGCTCCGGGGGCAGTTTCTCCCAACCACCCCCTGCTCATTTTACGCCCCAGCTTTTCACCGGCCTGATTTGGGAGAAACCGCAGGTTTCTTGGTCTAGGACCTCGAGACGCTTCGCTCTTCATTTATAGTTCTCCTTCTCCTTGCAACTTTTATTGTCCTGGAGCATGTACTGGGTGTAGATAGATTGCGTGACACGACCGCTATTCTCTGTTGGAATGCTTTACGTGGGCTCGAATAAAAGGGGCCTCGGGAAAAAAAAGTTGGTTTAACTGTGAGAACCGTTTTGGACTCTTAATTGGTGCAGCATTAGCTGAAAAAGCACTTTTCTGGATTTAAAAACAGTAGGAAGCGTCCACGTTTTTGTCGGTTTTACGTTGGGGAAGGAAAGTCCACCGGTACCCGCCTGTGTCCTGAAAACTTCGGGCAGTCCTGTTTCGTGCAGAAATGAACCACATAAAAAGCATTTAAACAACTATGGTGGAAGCCTAGAAGTCCCCTTTTGTGAATTTTCAGAACTTCTACAGTATTAAGGAAAACCACTGTTGAGAGAAAAGAGGGGATCTTCCAGCTCAGCGAGGTGGTTGGAGGATGCCCAGAGGGTTCGGTGCTAAGCCACGTTCAAAACCAACAATTTAAAGTGCACTCACCACCATCCTTTTCCTCCTTCCATTTTGGACCTTAAAAAAATACCTGATCCGGTGTAGGTTTAAGCAGACCAGGCCAGGGCAGCGATTCTCAACCTTGGTAGCCGATTAGAATCCTCCCAAAGGCTGTTAAAATTCCAGATTCAGTGCCCAAACCACTAAAATTAGGCTCTCAGAGTGAGACCCAGGCATCGAGTATAAACAATTTAAAGCTTCCCCAGTGGGTCCAGCGTGCAGCCAAGGGGGAGAACCATTTATCCAGGAGAAGCGTCAGGAATGGGTGACCCATACGCTAAGCTGTGTGACCCTGAATTTTTTCAGTTAGATTGTTAGTGTTAGGTTGCTAGTGTTTTACCTCCTCTGGGTTTTGAAGTTAGTTATTCCGGCAGTATTCTCCGACAGTATCACTGATTGCAGGAAATTAAAAAAACGGGAGGTTTTTTGCTTTCTCAAGATTGGAAAGGGAAAGTTAGTGAGGACTTACGGAATATGCGGTCTTCTTGGCTGTTTAGCCTGGAGATCGCTTGAAATTGTAACGGAAAGTTTTGTGCATGTGTACACTTTCCTAGGGAGTTTGTGGTTTTCGTGAAGCGATTGTGACTTTTCCATAGTAGTTAAGAGTCATAGTTTTATTTAATTACGTGATAGACTAACCAGCCTTATACAGTGCCATTAATTTTTTTTTTAATGTTTATGTATTATTTTGAGAGACAGAGACAGAGCGTGAGCAGGGGAGGGGCAGAGACAGAGATACAGAATCTGAAGCAGGCTCTGGGCTCCGAGCTGTCAGCACAGAGCCCGGCTGGGGCTTGAACTCACAGACTGCAAGATCATGACCTGAGCTGAAGTCGGGCGCTTAACCAACTGAGCCACCCAGGCGTCCCGTATACAGTGCCATTTAAAAAATAATACTTGAGTATGGGTTGCCTGGGTGGCCCAGTTGGTTGAGCGCCTGACTCTTGGTTTCAGCTGCCGTCATGATCTCACAGTACGTGAGTTCGAGCCCTATGTCAGGTCTGTGACTGATGGTGCAGAGCCTGCTTGGGATTCTCTCCCTCTCTGTGTGCCTCCCCGGCTCGATCTGCCTCTGTCTCTCTCTTAAAACAAATAAATAAACTTAAAAAAAAAATGCCTGAGTCAAATGAGATTCTTTTCAGTACTTAAATGTTTCCTCTTGCAGTAATTAAGAAAGTATTTTCAATTTGATATAAGTCAAAATTATTACTAATTCTTAATTAGATGTAGTTAATGAGATTGTTGTAGATATTCATCAAGGAGATTAAAAGTCCAATTTTCCAAATTGGATCAGAGATCAAGGTGATTTAGGGGAAAAAAAAAAACTATAGGAATTCTATATCCAGATTTCTTCTTGATACTAATAGCTAGTGGAAATCTCCAGCGATGTCCTTTGGGAGCCAGGGTGGAGAAATAAGTGTTTTGTGATGGCTGAATGATCTCAAAGGACTATTTTTTTTTAAATTCATTTATCATCTCAAGTTTTGCTTTCACCATCGTTTGGTGGTAAAGACCAGGGATATTCAACCCAAATAGTAAACAGTGAAACTTTGCAAAATGAGAACTAGTTTTTGTACCCACACTAAAAAAATGCAAGGTATATTATTTTACTGTATTGTAAATGTTGACTCTGAATGCACAGTAATTATGAAAGACGTCAGTTTTATTTCCAGTGTCAAACTTTTAAGTACAGTATATTTTAGAAACATACATGTATTTACCAGCATCAACTCAATTTTTTATATACTTAGACTGTAGTTTACTTAGAATAATTATTAAGTTTTAGGTCGTTTTAAATATTGCTGTGTAATACCTAATTTAATTCTTTGCTCTTGGATTTTCTCTTAAGTTTATATAAGGGTTTTGGAAAGTTTTTTCACTGTTATTGGACAACAGTCCTTCGAAGTAGGTAAAGAAAGGAGTATTCCTGTTTTATAGCTGGGGCCCCGTAGGCCTAGATTAGCTAGACCCAGTTCACATAAGTAGTTAGTTATAGATCTAGATGGAAACCCAGGTTAGGATCATGATTTCTTTTCTTTTTTTTTTTCTTTAATTTTGTTTAAGTTTATTTATTTTGAGAGATAGAGAGCGAGCCCTGGAACATGAGTTGAGTAGGGGCAGAGAGAAGGGGAAAGCACATTCCAAGCTTCCCACTGTCAGCACAGAGCCCCACCTTGGGCCCGAACCCATGAACAATGAGATTATGAGCCGAGATCAGGAGTCGGACGCTTAGCCAACTGAGCCACCTAGGCCCCAGGATCATGATTTCTCATTTCATTTAATTCGTATGAAACCATAGTAGTTTCTGAAGATTTTTTTTTTGGTAACAGTCTGTTTTGAAATCTTTTTGCTAATTCACTGACCTTCCAAATTGCGAGTATTTTAGTGAACATTTCATTGGATGACATCCTTTTTCCAGTTTACTCCAATTCTTCAGTCTTTCCTCTAGTCCTCAAAGTTGAGCAACATTAATTCTGCCGGTAAGTGTGGAGTCTCTACTGTCTGTTGGCCCTGTGTTGTGTCAGTAGCTTGCATTGGCAGTATGAGATGTGGTCCCTATTCTTAAGGAGTTCACAGTCTGACATTTGTGCTGAGGTGGAGATCCAAATGCGGTAAGGCGGGAGCCAAGGGAAGTATGTGATCAGCTGTGCGGTCAAGTGTCAGGAGTGGTCTGAGTCTCCTTGAACTGAGTGCCGAGATGTGCATAGTACGGAGATTCCCAGACTCACACACAAGCCAGTCACAAAAGGTTCAAGTGGTGGAGGCTTTGTGGAGTGCCTAAGTTTTTCAGGGAAGGATATTAAAAGTGCTACTTACTTTATCAATTTATAAACGAAGGACATTTTATAACCAAAGTCCTAGGAGGGAAATAAGGTAATAATAACTTGAATATGTTATTAAAAAAATTGAATGAATGTAGCTTTATGAAGAATTTAGTTTCCTTGTTTTTCTCTGCATACCTGTAAAAGCTGTTACTGACTGGTATCAGGGAGATTGGTTTATTAGAGGGAATATTGAATTGAGAACTAGAAGACAAAGGAAAAGAGAATTTAATGAGTTCTTACTACATGCTTACGTTATTTCTTTTAATTCTTACAAGAGCCTTGTGATACAGGTATTATCTGTCATTTAAAGATGAGGAAACAGACTTAGCTAAGTAATTCACACAACCTACTCAACTAGTGATTAGGAGAGCCAAAATTTTAATCAGGATTTTTTCCCCCTTCCGAAGCCTATGTTTTTTGTATTACCTTAGTGATTTTACTACTTATTACTTGTTAAATGATTTTATGCAAACATTTCACCTGTGGGCCATAGTTTTTTTCTGTCCATATAGTTAGTTTGATCAGATAGTTATTAAGGTTTTTTTTATTGAGTGTAAATTTCCATTGATTGAATCCAATTATTGTCTGGCTGAGTAGGTAAAAAGTAAACATTTATTTGAGGTAATAGGGTTTGGGTTTTTGTACTATTTTTCATATGTAGTTTTGAACTTAATCTAGTCTTTAAGTGACAGGACTTTTTGAGTCAGTTTGAAGCCAGGTTTTAAGGTTTTAGTTTGTAGAGTGTCTGAGACAGAAAGCCAGTTATAAATCCTTTTAAATATGAGAGATACCATGTTACTGGGTTGTTACTATGTGTATCCTGTTCTATATAGGTTTATTGTTAAGTTTGCCAGGCATCAAGGTATACAAGTTTATTGATAATTTAGGAAATTTTATCTTATTGTAGCAGTGTCTTTCCTAGTGTGTCCTGTAGTACATTAGTGGGTCATGAAATCAGTTTCATGGGATAGAAACAGCCTTTAAAAAATGAAATGGAAAAGTACATATTAGAGTACATCACAGAGTAGAGAGGGAAATAATTGTTTCCTGAAATTTGTTTGAAGTGTTTGTGATGTGTGTGTATCTAGGCTGCACTGTATTTCAGACTAAAGGTCATGGTTAAAGGTGTTTGAAAAACACTTCTTTAGAGTAGCATTTCCCAACCACAGCAGTGTTGACATTTTGGGCTAGATGATTCTGGTGACTGCTGTCCTGTGTTTCGTAGGATGTTTAGCTGGATCCCTGGCTTCTTACCCACTAGAGTCAGTAGCACTTCCGCAGTGCTTAATAACCAAAAAAAAAAAAAGTCCTCGCGCTTAGTTCCTGGCGGGCAGAATTGACCTTTGGTGAGAATTACTGCTTTAAAGCAAGCATTCTTTTTGACAGTTCACTCTGTTGGATGTGGAAAGATAGCTTTACAATTGGAACCAATATCGTATCTTGCAGAAAGAACTTAAGTTTTAGAGTCATAGAGGTTTGACCTCTGTTTTGTTGTCTACTAGTTGTATGGTTTTGGGCAAGTTATTTTTTCTGAGCCTCGGGCTCTTCATTTATAAAATGGGAATTATAATACCTACTTTATCTAAGAATACTTACTTTAGGGGCACCTGGGTGGCTCAGTTGGTTAAGTATCCAACTCTTGGTTTTGGCTCAGGTCATGATCTCATGGTTTGTGGGTTCAAGTCCTGCGTCGGCTCTGTGCTGGCAGCTCTCTCAAAATAAATAAATAAACATTAAAACAACAGCAGCAACAACAACAACAGTATATAGTGCATCATAGACCTCAGTATGTCCCAGATATTATTAGTGTCTAGGTTTTTTGTCTCTGTCAAGTTTGTGTGTTTGAATAACTTTGCAGAGGCAAGCCAAATTTTAAAAATTCGTAAACACCAATTTTTTAAAAGTCAAATTGTATTCGTTCTGATTATCTTTTTAGCTGCTGAATTTACTGACTTTAGGTACCAGGCTGAAACAATTCAACATTTCCACATTTCAAGTGGAAATAAAGTGATTGGATAGCCTGAGGACTTCTAATGATAGTTTTATTTGGGCTAACTATAAAAATAACAGAAAAACCCAAGTAGTGCTTATATATATTATATTTTGTGTTCTTTAGATACATTATTAAATTATTATAAGAACTCTGTGAGGTAGTTAATATTATAACCTTATTTTATAGATGAAGAAACTGAGGTAGAGAGCCATTATTGACTTGCTGGCAGAGACAGATTCATTTCTAAGCAATCTGACTCCAGAGTCAAGGCAGCACTCTCAGCCACTAAGCGAGATTGACCCTATGAATAATGTAGACTCCTTTCATGAATCTCATTGGCTTCGCAATCTGTAGTATGAACCTGGGTTTTATCTTAGCTTATTAAATCTGAAAGATTTTCTAATAGTCCAATGAGAATGTGTACGGAATCTCCTGAATGTCTTTTAAGATGTTACTTTCCTTAAGTCATGTGAGGGCGTTATTTCTTTATTTGCCATGCTTTGGTTTTTGTTTTTTAAAAATTGTATAGCTAATAGTGTGTTTTAAGATTTATCTGTTATTTCTAAGACTTATTTTTAATTTTTTTAAATAAAATGACCCATGATAGTGTTTGCTAAGATTAGCCACTAGTGAATTTTGTTGTGATCTTGCATAGCATGTCTTAGGATACAATCTACATTGGTGTAACCAAATCTGTTCCGCCTCTTGTTTTTGTATGACTCAGGAGCTAAGATTGGTTTTTACATTTTTAAACAGTTGGAGAAAATCAAAATAATAATATTTTGACATGTAAAAATTATATGAAATTCAGATTTCTCCATCTATAAATAAAGTTTTATTGGAACATAGCCACATTCATTCGTATGACTGCTTTTATGCTGCGGCAGTTAAATTAAATGGTTGCTACAGAGTATGCCCTGTAGAACTTAAAATATTTACTATCTGGCCCTTAACAGAAAACGTTTCCAACTCCTGTTCTGGATAATTTATTTACTTATTGTGGCTACTGTTCCTTGTGTTATTTCCCTTCACTAGACTATAAGCTCCATCTAAAGGCAGAGATATCTGTTTTGTTCATGATGTACCTATCCCAAGTACAGGAACAGTGCCCAGTTCTTAATAGCTGCTCATTATTTGAATTGAGTAAAAAAAATGCATGAATTTATAAAAATGAATGATTAATTTTCAAAATGGCTAGAGCTAACATTAAGCACCAATTCATTAAAAAAATTTTTTTTTAATGTTTATTTTTGAGAGAGAGACAGAGCGTAAGCGGGAGAGGGTCAGAGAGAGAGGGAGACACAGAATCTGAAGCAGGCTCTGGACTCTGAGCTGTCAGCACAGAGTCCCACACGGGGCTCGAACCCACGAGCCACGAGATCATGACGTGAGCTGAAGTCAGACGCTCAACTGACTGAGCCACCCAGGCGCCCCCACCAATTCGTTTTAATTTCATAGCAACCATGTGAACTACAGACGCTGTTATTTTTATTTAACACGAAGAAGAAACTAAAACTTTGAAGGAGTAAAGTAACTTACCCAGGGTTACACAGCAAGATAAATCGTGGAACTGGGATCTGATCCCTGGAGACTCTGGTGTGGTTTCCTATAAATGACTTAATACCTAATACACAAGTTTTACATGAGACACTTAGTTCTGCTACGTATAGTGGAATAGTTCTGCTTTAGGTGTTTACCGTCTTCTCTGATGCTTTGTCATAAGCCTACTACTCCTGTTGAGAACAGGCAATCGAGACAGCTTAAAGTCTGCTCCATTTTAGGAATACTGATCAGACTTGACAAACCACGTCTAGAAAGTGCGGTGTCAGTAACTTCTTCCCCTCCATTTACTGTCTGTATTTTTAACCTGACCAAGTTTTCTCTCTTAAATGAACTTTGAAACTGTAGTTGATATAAAAGAAAGTAGATTTAATATGGCAATGGAGGGTTTGTGTATTATTTTGAACTTTAATTTGAATCAGGTTTCTTCATAAGATTATGCATTTAAACATGAGAATTTAATTTGCCATTCAATGTAAAAAATTAAAATTATATCCGAACAGTCATTTTCTTTGGTTGAATAGTAAAATTAAAGTAAATGACAGTCTGTTTGTTTCTTTGTTTTGTCATCGATTGTAGCTTTCCTTCAGGTGCATTTACTTTCTCATTCCGTGATGTACTAGGTTTCCGTGTTGTACTGTTGCAGTGCCTATATCTCAGAAAAGTACATGATTTCTTATCTGAGCTGCTAAGTGTTTATTTTTCTTAAAAAACAAAAACTAGTTCCCCTAAAATCATCCTTTTTTTTTTAAGTTTATTTATTTATTTTGAGGGAGAGAGAGAGCAAGCACGAGCAGGGGAGGAGTAGAGAGAGAGAAAATCCCAAGCAGGTTCCACGCTGTCAGTGCAGAGCCGAAGCAGGGCTCCATCCCTCGAGCCAAACTGTGAGATCATGAGCTGAGATCAAGAGTCAGACACTTTCTTTACCAACTGAGCCACCCAGGTGCCCCTAGTAATATTCTAATAGCTCAATATTTTATAATCATTTCTGGAACAGATCAGACAAATCTTGATATTAAAGTTTAAACAAACTATAATACTTTAAAATTTTTCCATTGTAAATCTAGTATAGTAGCATAAAGAACATTTTGAGCAAAAAAAAGTACTTACCACATTATCCTAACAATGATTTTAAAATTTCATATAACTTTATGGAGTATCTGTATTTAGTATACATAGAGAATAACAGAATTTTAGATTTGGAGGGAGTCGGCTCTAATGCCTTTTATGTGATTTTTTTTTTTTTTTTTGGTGCATGCATCAATCTCCTGTATCATCAAGCTCTTCAGAATGCAAACCATTATCTTTCTGACCCTAGTGTACTTTTTATTATACCATTATAGTTTGTTAATTTATGAATTTCCTTTAAGTGGACTTGAACAAATAAATGTAAGGGAGGTATTTTGCAATGTACAAAACTAAATAAGAATGCATCTGAGTATTTTTTATTGGTGTGTATTTACATATATTTATTATATCTTTCTTTTTTAAATTTTTATTTAGCTTTCTAAAACCAACTTTTCCAACAACAATGATTTCCGTGCTCTTCTGCAGTCTCTCTATGCTACTTTTAAGGAGTTCAAAATGCATGAGCAGATCGAAAATGAATACATTATTGGTTTGCTTCAACAACGCAGCCAGACCATTTATAATGTACATTCTGACAATAAACTCTCTGAGATGCTTAGCCTCTTTGAAAAGGGACTGAAGAATGTTAAGGTGAGTTGCAAAAATGGGTATTTAACTGTCACAACTTGTGTCCTTACTAGTATGTCATTAGTAAAACCTATTAGCATTTTATAGTAAATGATGTTATGTTTTAGAAAATAATATTCTCACACTTGTTAAAGACAGTAAGGAAGACTTTATTCAAGGGATTACTTCATTGGGGTTTCACAGTAGGGGAGAGAGATTGGGCTCAACAATGAATAGGAAATCTAAGGATTTATAGCCAAGGAACAGGGTGGGGGTCAGGAAAATTACTAAGAGGAACATCAAGGCTAAGGAGAATCTTGCTAGACTGACTCAAGAGGATTTTTGCTGAGGGCAGATGAGGGTGGTGAGCTATTGAGGATGGATAGATACTGAGTATGATCAGATGTCAAGGCTAGAGGATTTTTGCTAAACTGACTCAGAATGACTTTTGCTAAAACTAGAGAAAGTTGGCTAAGGACAGAGCTCAAGGCTGAGGCCTAGTTGAGAGGCGGGCTCAGAGGAACCTGAGCCTGTCAGGTTGACAAGAATCTTTGTCAGGTACCTCTTTATTACTGTGTATAAAATTTATAGTGAATGCTACTCCTCAGGTCTTAAAGTTGTTTTTATAAGTTGAAATTTTAATTGCCACAAAATTTTTACTTTCTGGTAACATTTGCTCAACTCTTAGAAGAAAGCTGTAATAAATGCAGGTACTGGTGACTAAAGATGAGTCTGTTATTAGAATGAATACTTTAAAAAAATTTTTTTTATTTACTTAAAAATTGAATGTTAGCTGTAACATTTACTATATTTCTCTTTTCCATATTTTAGGGTGCAGGGATGGTTAAATGGGACAGTTTTTAATTGTATAACATAAAATTAGACCTATTCGAGTGTACTTTAGGATAATGATATAGTAAGGTTTTCCTTTTACTTATATTTACATATTGTGGAAATTTGAAATTTTATCTTCTTTTATCTCCCTTCTGGCTTGGTGAAGCATAGACTTAAGTTGCAACTCTGTCAAACAACCAGACACCTCCCACCTTTCACTTGTGGACTGGGTTCTAGAAAGATTGTTGTGCAGCAGGGAGGAGGATGGGTTGAAGGGAAAGGAAAGACTGAAGTAGGAAGACCAAGACCATTCTAAAAAATATTGTAGTAGTGTCTAGAAGAAGGCACGCTAACTCCTTGGTGGGGAGGTACGTGATGGGGTGAGGGTGGGACTCTGGGTAATGATGGAAGGGAGATTTACTTTTTATTGAAAACTCTTTTGTACTCTTTCAATTTTATGTCATGTTCATGTATTACTTGTTTAATAAAATGATTAAGATCTGAACTAAAGTAGTGGCTAGAGGAGATAGAGGGAAGAATTATGTAGGACATAAAATTGATAGAATGTAGTGCTTGCTTGTAAAGGAAAAGGGAAAGGAGAAAGAGAAAGAAATAAGGATGAGAATTGAGTCTGACTTTATAGGGAATATAGAAGAGGCTTGGGGAATAAAAAGATCCATTTCAGACACACCGAGTTTGAATTGCTTGTGCAGTCTGCGTGGACACATATCAATAGGAGGAGGTATAGATGGGTTTCAGGGTCAGAAGAGTAATTTGATTTAGATAAGCAAATTTGATCATTATTAGCGTATGAAGTGGAGATGGAAGCCACTTGGGCATGCTTAGGGAAAATGTGTAAAATCTTCAGAGATGTGGACATTGTATGGAATATTGGGAAGCATTTGAATAAATTAGTACAAAAAGGAGGTGACTACAGAAGACTCATCAGGGATAAAATATTCCCATACTTTATATATTTATTTAGATTTTAAAATTTAATTAATTAATTTTTAATTTTAGAGAGAGAGTGAGTGCGTGTGAGCAGGGGAGAGGGGCAGGTGGAGATGGGGGGCAGAAGGGGGGGTTATTTTTTAAGCAGGCTCCAAGGTCAACGTGGAGCCCCTGATACCAGGGATATGGCTCAAACCCATAACCCTGGGATCATGACCTGAGCTGAAATCAAGAGTTGGCCACTCAACCTGAGTCACCCAGGAGCCCCTATTCCCACATTTAAAAAGTTTCATTATTTTGTAAAATTCTGCATGTTTTAAGTTGAGAGGGCTGATGCAGAAGTGTTAGAGGTTACAGGGAGATGAGATCTTAGTTCATGTGAGAAAGAACTTTTTAGCTATTGTTCAGGATTAGAATGATTTACAAAACGATGTCAGGAGCCCCTCACTCTTAGAAGTGTGTTGATACCTGACTTTTTGAAGTAGATGTGGTCTTCTGTCAGTGTAACTTAACAGGTGTCATGGGTCGTTAGTGGAAGGTGCCCCAGATGCGTGTGAAGGGACTCTGGTGATATAGTCCAGTAGGCTCTTATGGACGGCTCAGACATAGATTAAGAAAACTGAAACATAGAGATTGTGTAAATGTATACATTAGAAATCAGTAGAAGTTTTGAGCAAATACTTGCTATGTTTAGACTTTTTATGACATTTTAAGGAAGTATGAGATGACATTACTAAAAATCCTAGGTTCCTTTGCAAGATATTTTAAGGATATCTTTTTTTAAATTTTAATGTTTATTTTTTTTTGAGAGAGAGAGAGAGAGACAGAGCATGAGCGGGGGAGGGTCAGAGAGAGAGGGAGACACAGAATCTGACGGGGGAGGGTCAGAGAGAGAGGGAGACACAGAATCTGACGTAAGCTCCAGGTTCTGAACTGTCAGCACAGAGCCCGATGCGGGGCTCAAACTCGGACCTCGAGGTCATGAGCTGAAGTTGGATGCTTAACCAACTGAGCCACCCAGTTTAAGGACATCTTTTTTGCTTGAAAAGTACAGAGGCCACTTTGCTATTTGTCTGTCAGTTTTTTCCTGAGGTTTTATGTTGCATTTTAAACTGACTTCAGTACAATGTAAATAATGAAGCAAAACTTTTATAGAATGTAATTTTTTTTATGTTTCTAGAATGAATATGAGCAGTTAAATTATGCAAAACAGCTGAAGGAGAGATTGGAGGCTTTTACAAGAGATTTTCTTCCTCACATGAAAGAGGAAGAGGAGGTAAGCATAATTTTTCTCCCTTGTGAATTTGATTTATAAAACTTTGAAGATGTTATTTTGCCTTTCATTCTTCAAAACAATGCATAGGAAGATAAGCCTCCACTTCATTTTAGGAAAAGAAGAAAACTCCAAGAAAAACACTAACTTTGTTCCCTCGGAGAGGTTGTTGCTTTTAATTGAATCCATTATTTATTTTATGTTTATTTATTTTTGAGAGAGAAAGAGAGTGTCAGAGTGTGAGTGGGAGAGGGGCAGAGAGAGAGGGAGACACAGAGTGTGAAGCAGGCTCCAAGCTCTGAGCTGTCAGCACAGAGTCCGATGCAGGGCTTGAACTCACAAACTGAGATCACGACCTGATCTGAAGTCAGACGCTTAACTGACTGAGCCACCCATGCGTCCCTACTCTGCACCTTTTAATTTTTTTTTTAATGTTTATTTTTGAAAGATAGAGACAGAGTGTGAGTGGGGTAGGGACAAAGAGAGAGGGAGATGAAGAATCTGAAAGAAGCTCCAGGCTCTGAGCTGTCAGCACAGAGCCCAACCTGAGAGCTTGAACTAGGGAACTGAGCCACCCAGGCACTCCTCATTGAATCTCTTATTTTATTCAATTACTCAACTAAGATGTATTTTTTTACTATGTAGATGGCATTGTGTTGAAGTTAATAGCTTTTTATGTTTTCTAATGTCTTCATAGAACCTTTAGGGGATTCTTTAAACTTTTTAATATTTTGTGTATTTTCATGCTAAGTTTAAAGAATTTTTAGTGATTTTTTTTTTTCTGTAGTGGATTTTGGTGACCAAATGGTAGTGTTAAACTTACTAAACACGTATTGGGTATTAGGTTATCTCTGAGCAAATGAACAAAACATTTTCCCATTCTCTTCTTTCTCTAAAGTGGGGTGAATAACAGGATTAGGGTAAGGAATAGAAAAATAATTTTATGAGGACTGAATTCTTATTTAGTTGTAAATCAGTTACCGTGGTTTCACTTTATAATCAGATCTGTATTAAAAAACAAACAAACAACTTTGCAGCTCTTTCCAGACTAACTAAATCAGGTGAGAGATACTGGCCTGGATATATTTTAAAGATCCCCAAGTCATTGTGATATGAAACTACCACTGAAGCCACTGAGTTACTAGAATAGGGTTTCTTTTCTTTCTTTCTTTTTTTTTTTTTTTAACTAGAATAGTGTTTCTTAACCTGTAATGTGCATCAAAATTATCTTTGAACCTCCCTTTCCTTTCCTGCCCCCAAAAACAAAAGCCTTGGCTTCACTCCTTTGAGGTTCTAATTCTGTAAATTGGAGGATGGAAGTAAGCATCTGTTTCAAAGAAGAAATATAGATAGTTCAAGGTCTCAGTAGACCTCTGAGTTTTATGGTTCTTAGTATGGGGTACCTTTTTTCATGACTTAGAGGTCCTGTTGAGGTAGAGTTCAGTTACTGAAGTAGCAGAAGGCAGTTAACTGACCTAAATGTCTAACCATATGAGACTGATAAGACTGTTTCTCTGGATAGAAAACCTTCTTTTGGTGCTTTTAAATTCCATGGGATTTATTAGCCAGAGAAGCCATAGAAAGAAGGGTCTGTGGGCGATATTCTTTATACTTTTTTGGATAAACTAACTTGGTGGGAACAACTAAAATTTTTATTTTTTGGAAATATGAGGTCATAATACTACACTTGAGCCATTAGTGATTTAAAAGGTGTAGGGGCACCTGGGTGGCTCAGTCGGTTAAGCTTCTGACTTCCGCTCAGGTCATGATCTCACGGCTTGTGAGTTCAAGCCCTGAGTTGGGCTCTGTGCTGGCAGCTCAGATCCTGGAGCCTGCTATGGAGTCTGTCTCCTTCTCTCTCTGCCCCTCTCCCACTCGCACTCTGTCTCTCTGTCAAAACTAAATAAACATTCAAAAAAGGTGTAATCAAAACTAGCTAGTCATTTTTCCTTATGAATATTTTGTTTTGTGCATTTAGGTTTTTCAGCCAATGTTAATGGAATATTTTACCTACGAAGAGCTTAAGGATATTAAGAAGAAAGTGATTGCACAGCACTGCTCCCAGAAGGACACTGCGGAACTCCTGAGAGGTCTTAGTCTGTGGAATCAAGCTGAGGAGCGACAGAAGTTTTTTAAATATTCTGTGGATGAAAAGTCAGATAAAGGTGAGATTCATATGTTTATTTTTTTATTTTATTTTAAGTAGGCTCCACACCTAGTGTGGGACTTGAACTCACAACCCTGAGATTAACAGTCGCATGCTCTACCGACTGAGCCAGCCAGGTGCCCCTGAGATTCCTGTTTAGATAGTGAATGATTTAGTTCTGAGGCCATCTGTGTCTTGTTGATAATGAACTTTAGATTTTCTTTGAGGAATAAATTTAAACCATATATTTACAAGTGTACGTTTAATTGAAGACCGTAGTTTCTAAGAATTTCCTGTTGTTTATGATAATTTAACATCCTGGGGGCACCTGGGTGGCTCGGTCGGTTAAGCGTCTGACTTCAACTCAGGTCATGGTCTCACAGTTTATGGGTATGAGCCCCGCATCGGGCTCTGTGCTGACAGCTCAGAGCCTGGAGCCTGCTTCGGATTCTGTCTCTCTCCTCATCCCTGCTCGCTGTCTGGCCCTCCTCTCTCTCAAAAATCAATAAAGAAAAAAAAATCCCATATATTCGGGCCACAAACAATATAGTATTTCCTAAAGTAACTTAGGTAGTAATAATAATTATTATTTTGGCCAATCAAAATTATGGAAAGCTACCATACACAGAGCACTTTTGCAGTATCATCCAGCTTTCTGAGTTCCATTGACCATAGTGGCTGATTTTATCCTTCCTTGGTTTTTTCATCTTTTTTTAAAAAAATTTTTTAAGGTTTATTTTGAGAGAGAGCATGTACATGCCGGAGGGGTGGAGGGAGAGGGAGAGACTCTCAGACTGACGGGGGGAGGGGGGGCGCCCATGTGGGGCCGATGTGAGGCTCAGTCTCACGAGTGAGATCATGGCCTGAGCCCAAATCCAGAATTGGACACTTAGCTGACTGAACCACTCAGGCACCCCTCCATCAGTTTTTAAAATCAGTTGTGCTTATAGTTTTATTTCCATCCTCTTCTGTGTGCCACTGTTTTAATTTATATCCAGTAATACACATGAGAGTGAGAATGAGAGGCATCGTTTTTCTGTGTACAGTTACTTTGAGAAAACAAATGATAAATGCAAATAAAATACGCTTGCCTTTTTTATTCATATTTTTCTTATTGATCTTTGATAGCTTTTCCTTTTAAAACCTCATTAAAGAAAATTGGCATCCTCAGGCTAGTAAAAATTTCTGTTTCTAGATGGGCAATAGCAATGGTATTCCTGAAATAGCTTAAAATTCTTTGAAATTGGTCCTTTTCTCTTTATTTAACAAACTAGGTGAGATGCATGTTCAAACAAAAATGTTTTTATAGGTGAACCTATAATTAAACCCATAAAACTTGTGTGCTTCACTTTGAAATGCAGCTTGCGCCTTAGACACCAAGCCAAGACCTGTTGCGTCTAGTTTAATTGTAGTTATAACATGAGATTTAAAAGCATCACACTTATTACGTTTAGTTTTCCCACTCCTTCAAAGCAAATTATGGCTGTATTATGATTAAATATTTGCCATTTGAAAAGGGTTAGGTTAAAATTATTTGATCATAGCATTTCTGTATTTAAGTTGCTTTTTGAGGGCAAATTGGATGTACAAAGTCCCTCAAATTCTTTGTAATCCTTTAATAATGAATCTTTTGTATTTCGTATTCTTTATTGTAACGCCTCATTTGCATTTTTTTGGGAAAATTACTGAAGTAATTCATTATAGGAAATTGGACATCGAGTGACTATTTCTTACCATAGTTGCTGACAAAAGATTCCTGATAAATGTATCCCAGCATTAGAAATGTTTACATTGTCTCAAGTGGCTCAAAAATAGTAGGTTAGCCATGGGTTACAGAAGTTAGATTTCACAGACCTCTAATATCAAACGTGAAAATCAGGGAACACAAGGAAGATACTGACATAGTCCTAATACCTGAGTGGAACGTGTTGTGAGATTTGTGTGTGTCATTAAAAATGCCTTGGAGATCTCATAATCTGGCTGACTCTACACTGCAAGCTGTAAAACCTGCTGGGTTCCTTTTTCAAATGATGCTTCTTACTCTACAAAGTGAGTATTGTGTTTTCTGTGACGCCTTTGTAAGAGGAAGTCAATTCTGTGTTCATGATTGTAGCTCCCACTGATGAAGTATGATTTGGGCCATGATAGTTTAACCCTACGGGTTCTTAACAAGTTGAACATCCCCATGTTACCACTAATCCATGTTATTTCCTTGTCACATCTTGCAAGCGGGAAGGAGTGGACTTTAGGCACTGGACTTTATTTATAGAAATGTGATTGTAATTTCTTACTGCATTTGATCTTACAACCTTTAACGTTAAAGTTTTTCTTTTTCATTTCAGAAGCGGAAGTGTCAGAGCAATCCACAGGTATAACCCATCTTCCTCCTGAGGTAATGCTGTCAATTTTCAGTTACCTTAATCCTCAAGAATTATGTCGATGCAGTCAAGTAAGCACTAAATGGTCTCAGCTCGCAAAAACTGGATCACTTTGGAAACATCTCTACCCTGTTCATTGGGCTAGAGGTAGGTAAATGTGGCTTTTAGCTTGTTTAAAAAATATTTCAATCCATTTTTTCAAATGATTACTCGTAGATGTTCATAAGCAAGGTCAGGGAGGGAAATTCTGAGAGGTTGACCAGAGAGTAGATTTCATAGTTAGATGATGTGTTCTTTGTATACACTTTTGGAAAAACTAGCAGTATCCATGAGTGATTGATTGTGCAATTTCTTTTAAAATAATTAGGAAAAAAATAGGGGAGAGGATGCTAAATAATTGGTAAAATGTTGATAATTGTTGAAGATAGGCGATGAGTTCATGAGTATTCATTATGCTGCTTTTCAAATGCTGCGTCTTCCTACTTTTGACTGTGTTTGGAGTTAAAAATGAAGTTAATAGGTTGTCAGAACAGCTTTAAATAGATTCGGTATTTTAAAAATACAGAATAAATTCCATAAATTTAAAGATGAGGCACCATTATGGCTGCCTTGGTAGTGGCTCAAAGTAACTGAATCTTTTTTCGTCTTGGCATGTTTTTTTGTGATTGGTAATGTCTCATTCTACAAATCACAATTTCATATTTAACTCACTGTGCTAAGTTACTTTGACATGTGAACAGTTAAGGAAAATTTCCTTTTCATGAGCATATAATGCAGTCACGAAGTAAATGCAAGTAAAATGGCATACATTTTTCTGTCATTGAATTAAAACAGTTTCATCTAAGTGACTCTTTTAACCTCAAAGTCATATAAAAGTTTATTGTTTTCTGTAATTTATCACTTGGACATGGATATATGTGTTTCTCTTATAATTAAGTTACAAATTGAATTTAAAAAGTTTACTTTTTATATTAATATATAGCACCTTTAAAATAGCTGTTGTTACTTGTTTTTTGAGCAAAGCTATTTGAAGTATTTTGTAGACATATTCAAATGATTAAAATTAATATTTTGGTGTGGGATAATTTTTTCTATTAGTCGTAGGAAAATGAAATATTAAGTGAAAAGTCAAGGCAAATATGGGTACATTTAATACTTTCTTGTTTAGCTATATTTTTAACTGTTAAGAACTAATTAATTGGAATTAAAACATAATTAGGTGCTATTAGATAGAACGATCAAATGTGAGAATGCTGCGCGGGACTCCTGTGGAGGTAACCAGATCTCGAACGTGCTTTTTTTTTTTTTTTTTTAATGTTTAAACAAAAAGTTTCAATGAAAATGTTTCTTATTTTTGTTCTTCCTTTTTTTTTTTTTTAATTTTTTATGGTGTTTTTTTCCAGTGGTTCTCAATCAGAATTTATTTTACCACTTTCCAGGGAACATTTTGAAATGTCTGTGGAAACATGTTTGTTTGTGCCATTTTGGGAGAGTATGCTGGCCCCAGTGAGTGGAGGCCAGGGTTGCTGCTGAGTGCCCTCTAGAGCACAACAAAGATTACCCAGCTCAGAATGTCAGTCGTGTTGGGATTGAGAAACTGTAACTTAGATGTAATGTTAAAAGTTCAGTAAGTTCATTCTGCGTTGTCTCTCACTTCACAATCATATAATTAATTGCAGTATATTCTCCAGGATCTTTAAATTTATGGTTTAGCTTTACCTTAATCTTTCCCCTTGAAGTTTATGTTCCTACCTGTTGCTGAATTGCCGACTGTCCACTACTGAGCAGAAAGTCTTTGCTTACTTTTATTAGCTGTCACCATTTGGAAGGTATTGCTGGTGCCAGTGTGAAGCCACAGTAGGGGAAAAAGGTTAAGTTCTTTTCAATGATTTCTAAAATTGCATGTAAGATTATTGATAATTTTTCACAATTCTTTTAGTATGTCTGAAGTTGAATCCTTTGTATATTATTTAACTATGATTTTTTAACCATAATTGAGTATTTCTTTTTTTTTAAATGTTTTATTTATTTTTGAGAGACAGAGAAAGACAGAGTATGAGCGGGGTAGGGAGAGAGAGACAGAAAGACACAGAATCTGAAGCAGGATCCAGGCTCTGAGCTATCAGCACAGAGCCGAGTGTGGGGCTCGAACCCATGAGCTGAGATCATGACCGGAGCTGAAGTTGGCCACCCAACCGACTGAGCCACCCAGGCTCCCCTGAATATTTCTAACAATAGTTGTCCCATTGCCTAGAGCTCAAGTATTTTCTGTGTGCAGAGATTTTTATTGTAAACAGATTATTTATTTATTTATTTTTTTGGTAATGATAGCCTGTCTGACCTTATTTTGTTTTCTTATTTATTTGTGGAGTAGGTGACTGGTATAGTGGCCCAGCAGCTGAACTTGATACTGAACCTGATGAAGAATGGGTGAAAAACAGAAAAGATGAAAGTCGTGCTTTTCAGGAGTGGGATGAAGACGCTGATGTAGATGAGTCTGGTAAGCCACGTTTGGAGTTAAAGTTAGTACATGCCGCTCTGGTAGTTAATATGTTTAACAGTTAGGTACTTACAGATTACTAGGTGTAAAGATTTACATATTTTGTGTTTCGTAAAGAAATTCGTGTTTTTAAACCTAATTGTAAAATTTGAAAGAATAGTAAGCAAATTTAAAATTTATTCTCTTTGAAGTAATTTTTAAGTGTGTATAGAGTTATTTTTATATTTAAATACTCAAAAAATTAAAATACTGTTCTCATTATTGAAGTAATGTACATTCATTATTGTACTTTGGAGTTTACATTGTGATTTTTAGGGCCATTTCATTTGACTAGTTCAGCAGTATTTATTGAGTCCTCTGCAGCCTGGAGGAAGGAACATGAAGCCGTTGAATATGTTTTTTCATTTGCCAATAGTCCTACCACTTGGCTTGCCTCACAAGGCTGTTGTGGAATTAGGAAGTAATGTATATATGAAAATTCTCTGTAAGTGACAAAGGATTGTAAAAACTAGTGTAGCCATTCTTTAAGCACTATGGGAGAACTCAAGCATGACTAAGACTTTATCCCTACCCTTAAAGAACTCATATGGGAGAGGATTTGGAATATGTAATCCTTAATTCAAGGTATTTAATAAAATTCCATAATAGAAGTGCAGAAAGATGCTATTTGGGAATAGGGGGAAGGAAGATAATACATCTGTCTTAGATACTATTCTAGGAAATAATTACTAAAAGATGATGAAATAGTAAAAAAGAATGGACAAGACACTCTAATACTTGGTAAAACTGAAACTTTAGGGAATTTTTATTCTAAGTTGCTCACTTAAAAAATATTAACCTGGTCTGACAAAAGTACTAAACATGTGGAAAGTGAGGACTATAAATGTACAAAGATTATTATTTCAGTAGCAAGTTTACTTCTCTGAAATGAAGTTGCCACATTTTATGTAGTTTTGAATGTCTGTGTGTTACAGTTTTGAACATTTAGAGGGTGCTACGTAAGGAAGAGGTCTTTGCCGATTAGACTTGGTGATATGTTTACCTTGTGACAAGAACTCTCTTGAGCATGAGGTTAATAGTGAACAAAATAGGAAAAAAAATTCCTTGGGCTTAAAATTTGAAGACGAGAGATAAACAATAAATGCACACAAAATATATATGCTATATGACATTGGGTGATGTCCAGTGCTGCGGAGAAAAAAAAAAAAAGGAAAAGGTGACAGGGAGAGAGGAAAGAAGTTACAGTTTTAAATAGGGTGATTAGTTAAGGTCCCCCGAGAAACTTGAGCAAAACCCATGAGTTTTAAAAGTCTTTACCAAATTTAGTGTATTTGTGTCAGCACTTGAGGATAGCCAAAGACCATGCTTATCAATAAACATTCATGTTGAAAGGCAAAGGTTAATGCCGTAGCGATTGAGCCTTAAGGTAAGTAATATATTTGTTCAGCTGTTTGGTGTACCTAACATTAAACTTTGGGTCTACCAACTGTGTTTTATGTTAGTGATTTTTAAGTTTAGTTGTCTTTACTAGTCTTGCAGAAAGATACTGTTCTTCATAGGATGTTTAATTTTTTGTTCTTTGGATTTTACAGTAAACAATACAGATTTGGATAGGACTACAGAAACAAAAGACTCAATTGAGAATAAAGTTATACTAGAAAAAATAGTTTGCTAAAGGTCATTTTTTTTTTAAGTTTTCATGTATTTACTTTGAGAGAGAGCCGGGGAGGGGCAGGGAGAGGAAGAGAGTGTGGAACCAGATGTGGTGCTCAAACTCCTGAATTGTGAGATCATGACGCAAGCTAAAATCTAGAGTTGGGCACTTAACTGACTGAGCCACCCAGGCACTCTGCTAAAAGTCATTTTTATCTCTGTAATTTACATATTTGTCTGGCTAAACAAGGAATTTAGGGTAAATCTGTAAACTTGGAACCATTAGTCACAAATTCAGAATTATTCTTTTTACTTACATTTCTTTTATTAGTTACACTCAGTTTTGTTTTAAATGTTAGACTTTCTTTAAAAATAAGAGATTCTGGGGCACCTGGGTGGCTCACTTGTTGGGTGTCTGACTTTGGCTCAGATCATGATCTCACAGTTTATGGGTTTGAGTCATGCATCAGGCTCTGTACTGAGCTCAGAGCCTGGAGCCTGCTTCAGATTCTGTCTGCCTTTCTCTCTGCCCCTTCCCTGCTTGTGCTGTATCTCTCTCTCAAAAATAAATAAACATTAAAAAATTTAAAAATATGAGATTTTTTGGGCACCTGGGGGACTCAGTCAGTTGAGCGTCTGACTCGTAATTTTGGCTCAAGTCATGATCGCAGGGTCATGGGATTCAGCCTCGTGCTGGACTCATCCCTCACTGGGCAAGGAACCTGCTTAAGATTCTCTCTCTCCCTCTCCTCTGCCCCTCCCCTGCTTGTGCACTTGCACTCTCTCTGTCTCAAAAAAGAAACGAGACTTTCTTAACTTACTCTGTTAAACTGTTTTGTGTTTAGACACCTTCAGGTTAGGTCTTTAGGTAATCATAATTATAATAGGATCCTGAGAAGGGTGATACAATTATTCATTCTTTTCAGTGTAGTTAGTATGTGCTTTTCCCCTTATATCAAATTGGAATTCGTAGTGTTTTCGTTGTGCCGGTTGTTATAGACCTGCATTCCATTGTAAGCATCCAGGCTTACAGAAGTTATTAAGCAAACACCGGGGCACTTGGGTGGCTCAGTGGGTTGAGAACTCAACTGTTGATTTTCATTCAGGTCATGATCTCAGGGTTGTGGGATTGAGCCCTGCTTCGGGCTCTAAGCTGTCAACACCTCATCTCATTCCCTCTCCTTTCTCTCAAAAATAAATAAATAAATGTTAATAAAAAAAGTTATTAAGCAAAAACCAAATGCTGTGCTTAATTTTAACTTCTTAAAAATTCTAAGGTACTTTACTTTTGCTTGATTCATTATGACCAGGCTCACTTAATTGTTTTTTATTATTTTTTATTTTTTTAAATTTGTTTTGAGAGGGAGAGAGAGAGAGCGAGCAGGGGAGGGACAGAGAGAGGGAGAGGGAGAGAGAATCCCAAGCAGGCTCCATGCCTGGTGTGGGAGCCAGAGATAGGGCTGGATCTCACAATGGTGAGATCATGACCTGAGCCAAAAGTAAGAGTCAGATACTTAACTGACTGAGCCACCCAGGCATCCCATACTCACTTGATTATCTTAAGTCTCTTCTAGCTCTTTTGTCTTTTTTATTTTACTAAAATAACAAATGATACTTTTTATTACGGGTCATTTTTCTTTTGATATCCTATATTTTCTTGAAGAGCTTCTATTATTCTTTTAAATATTCAAAATTTTTTTTCAAAACTTTTTAAAGTGCTTGAAACTGGAGTTGTTTTTTTCTTTCTCTCTGCTGTACGAGCTTAGATATGGAAATTGTCTTCAACTTTGAAGCAAATGAGAAAAAGTCTTTCTTTCATTCTCATTGTAAGTCTTTTTTATTTCCTTTTGTCTCTTTTTGGTTAATGTTAGACCTGTTAAATATTAAGTTCTGGTGAGTGAGACCTTGTTCATTTAATTTGCTTTGCATACATAAGGGAGCTTAAGAGTAGCAAAAGGAATTTCATATTTAATAAGTTGCTAATTCCTTGAGCAGCCTAATTATAATTAGTGTATCAAATTCTTAGATTTTTGAATTTATTTTACAGAAGAGTCTGCAGAAGAATCGATTGCTATCAGCATTGCACAAATGGAAAAACGTTTACTTCATGGCTTAATTCACAATGTTCTACCATATGTTGGTACTTCAGTAAAAACTATAGTATTAGCGTACAGCTCTGCAGTTTCCAGCAAAATGGTATGTATAAATTGGCACTAGTTTGAGTATTAAGAAAAAGTAGCAGTGATTTATATTTGGTTTACTTATTTCTGAATTAGGGAGAAAAAAAACAAAAACAACCCAGCCATTTACCCAGGAGAGTGCCCTCCCATGGGTAGGCATACACTGCTGACTCATGTTATTTCATGTCAGTTTTCATAGTAGTCTTTGAATAGAGATACTGTTTGCATGTTATAGGAAAGGAAACAGAGACTAGGAGAGGTTAAATAATTTATTCAGTTTCACAGATACTAAGTGATGAAGCCCAGTTTTATATGATTCCTTATATGTAAGGCATGGTAAAATGAGCAATAAGACGAAATCACTGTTTTTAGAAGTCTGTCTTGTAATGTCCTACATCAGAATATTCTTGGGTATTTCTTAAAAATATAAATTTCCCGGATCTAGTCTCACGGTTACTAAAACAGAGTCTTGAGAGTTTGAGCCCAGAATATATATTTGTAATGCAGTATGGAAGGAATTTTTACATGCACAAAAGCTTGAGAACTACTGGCTTTGTATTATTTATGAAAAGTTATATCTTTCTTAATTTAACTAAAAGTCTGCAGATCTTCACAGTGATTTTTTTTCCCCCATCAGGTTAGGCAGATTTTAGAACTTTGTCCTAACTTGGAGCATCTGGATCTTACCCAGACTGACATTTCAGATTCTGCATTTGACAGGTTAGTTACTTTTAAACATTTCAGTATAAGGATTTCTACCTGTGAATTAGTAGAATTGTTCTGTAGCTTCCTATTTCCATAATTTCAGCTTAATTGTGCTACTATTTGTTACTATCCAGATAGATCTCAGTCACGTATGGTTGTAACTTGAATAGCACCCTCCAGTTCTTTGCTTTTGTCCATAGGTTCCAGCCGATCCAAAACTTGAATCCGCATCATCCTGTTCTCTCTGTAATCCTGCACTGTGTCTAGACCTTTGAGCCTTGCTGTCCAGTCACGTAGATTGGCACTATCTGTTTTTAAGAAATTTCCAGTTTCATTTGGGCTCCAAGTGCCCGCTCCCTCTTACATTCTTCATATTCTGAAACTGTAACACATCTGTCAAGCCGTAGTCTTCACAGGTTTTATTACCTTAGGTGCCACCACTTTCCTTCTTATTCTGACTCACCCTTCTCTTTCCCAACGTAGCATTTGTAGCAACATCTCTCTGCCTGTTTCAGAGAGAGAGGTGTATTCTCTGGCTATGGCCAGTTCTCTCCCAGATCCTAGAGATTGTTTCTTCTTGATCTTCCTCCTCTAATTACTAGTTATTCTCTTTCTTTGATGTAGGTACCGCCTTGCCTCCACTGGTTACTTTTCAGAAAAATAAGTGAGGTCTCTCCCTTCCATACCTTTCTCCTCTCCCACCCTTCTATTAGGTTAGCAGTACTCTTAGTCCCTAATTACTCTGTCTTTTCCTATCCTACCGTCTAAAATGGTGCCTGACAGTAGATATTCAGTAAATATTTGATTGATTATACTAGATTTTAAGTTTTTCTTCTAGTTATCATCTAGTAGCATATAGTCAAATGCTTTTGAAGATTTTAACAATATCCACTAATCGTCTTGTTACTTCTTAACTATAGTTGGTCTTGGCTTGGTTGCTGCCAGAGTCTTCGGCATCTTGATCTGTCTGGATGTGAAAAAATTACAGATGTGGCTCTAGAGAAGATTTCTAGGGCCCTCGGAATTCTGACATCTTATCAGAGTGGCCTTCTGAAAACTTCTTCAAGCAAAATTACTTCGACTACATGGAAGAATAAAGACATTACCATGCAGTCCACCAAGCAGTATGCTTGTTTGCACGATTTAACTAACAAAGGCATTGGAGAAGAAATGGATAATGAACACCCCTGGACTAAACCTGTCTCTGAAAGTTTCACTTCTCCATATGTGTGGATGTTAGATGCTGAAGATTTGGCTGATATTGAAGATGCTGTAGAATGGAGACGTAGAAATGTGGAAAGTCTTTGTGTAATGGAAACAGCATCCAACTTGAATTGTTCCTCCTCTGGTTGCTACAGTAAGGATATCGTTGGACTAAGGACTAGTGTCTGTTGGCAGCAGCATTGCGCTTCCCCGGCCTTTGCATATTGTGGTCATTCATTTTGTTGTACAGGGACAGCTCTAAGAACTATGTCAGCACTCCCAGAGTCTTCTGCATTGTGTAAAAAAGCATCAAGGACTAGACTGCTTAGAGGAAAAGACTTAATTTACTCTGGGAGTGAAAAATCTGACCAAGAGACTGGACGTGTACTTCTGTTTCTCAGTCTGTCCGGATGTTATCAGATCACAGACCACGGTCTCAGGTAAGTGATCTGTTGCAGAATGTTAGTAAGTGGACATGTTCACATTCTCAAATGCGAGATAAAGATCGGAATTTAGGGGCTTCTGGGTGGCTCGGTTGGTTAAGTGTCTGACTTTGGCTCAGGTCATGATCTCATGGCTCATGAGTTCGAGCTCCGTGTCTGGCTCTGCTGACAGCTCAGAGTCTGGAGCCTGCTAAGGATTTTGTGTTTCCCTCCCTCTCTGCCCCTCCCCCTCTTGTTTCTCTCCCTCTCTCTCTCTCTCTCTCTCTCAAAAATAAATAAACATTTAAAAAACTTAAAAGAAATTGGAATCTAAGTCATTCCCTTCAGCTGGTTTATTTAACCAAAAGAGTTCACCAGAGACTGTCCTACTTCAGAGCATTGAAGCAATATAACCTGAGCTCGAAGTTTCATTTCAGTCCATTTAAATTCTTTGTGACGCATGGAAGACCACTGAAAGTTTGATCAGTGCTCAGCAAATGCCTACAAATTTCTAAGGTGCTTTAGTGGAGGTAAAGATAAATAAGATGCTTTTTCCCTCAAGGACTTGTAGCAGAGAAGAAAATAATATAGACCATATTCTGTTGGTGTGTGTTTGTGTCCACTTTTTAAAAAAAATTTTTGAATGTTTATTTATTTATTTTGAGAGAGAACAAGTAGGGGAAGGGCAAAGAGAGGAGAGAGAGAGAACCCAAGTAGCCTCCGTGCTGCCAGCCAAGAGCCCAGTATGGGGCTTAAACTCACAAAACCGTGAGATCAAGACTTGAGATGAAATCAAGAGTGAGACGCTTAATTGACTGAACCACCCAGGTGCCCCTTTTTGTGTCTGCTCTTCAAGGGATGTCAGATAAAGATTCTGTGGGGATCAAAGGAGAGAGAGACCTCTCATTCAGTTGTAGTAAATGGTCACAAAATGTAATGAAGAGGGGCACCTGGTTGGCCAGTAGAGCAGCTCACGCTTGGTCACAGTGCTGTGAGTTCAAGCCCCATGTTGGGCATGGAGCCTGCTTTAAAAAAAAAAAAAATTAATGAAGAGATGACACTGACTTGAATCTTGAAGAAAAATGAAGGATTTTGGGAGGTGGCAGTGAGAGAAGGTACCATTGCAAGCAGTGGGGCTGATTGGAGCACACAGTAGTAAAATACCGTTGTAGCTGCTGTTAGGTTCTTGTTGCTATGGCTGGTCTCAGCTTTAATAATGTGCAATAATTATTTTGTTGTCTTTGATATAGACTTGCAGGAATTGATGGTGTGTTTTCTCTTTTACTCTATAATAGACTTGAATTCTGTTAGGGCTCTTTAATAATGGGGTGCTAGACAGGCTAAACAATGAAAGTTCATCCAGTGTGAAGCCTAATACTGCCTCTTTTCTCATAAGTATGATCTTTAGCAGATTAAGTTGGACTCAATAGGGCATGTTTAGGGGAGACTTGGTATCCAGTTTGGTTGTAGTGAAGGATAGGTATTGAGCAATAGTAGAATATAAGTGTAAAAGTAGGCTGGTGGTATATAAATGGAAGGTAGAAAAGTAGAAAAATAGTATTTTTTGAGTAGCTTTCTATATTCTCTTTGTTCTTTAAGAAGTTAGGTCATTATCAAAAGGCATATATAGTATATTATGTATTACATATATATTTAAAGTTATTTGTTTATTTTGAGAGAGAATGGGCAGGGGAGGGGCAGAGAAAGCTGGGGACAGAAGATCTGAAGCAGGCTCCACGCTGACAGCAGAGAGCCCGACGTGGGGCTCATGAACTGCGAGGTCATGAGCTGAGCCAAAGTCGAACACTTAACCAACTGAGCCACCCGGGCGCTCTCAAAAAGGCATATTTATTTCAGATGTACCCCACATGGTTTAATAATTTACAAAAATGTTTGCAGTTAAAACTTTTATAAATAAAATCCTATTTCATTTTTTAAATAAAATCCTATTTTAAATCTACAGGAAGTTTAGCTGAAAGGGATCTTTGTAAAAGTTTTTGGAAAAAAAAATTCTATAATAATTTATCGGCATTGATACTAGAATTTGGCCTGCTAAAAATTTTTAAAGGATGCGGTATTACACTTATTATTTTTTCATTATTTAGGATTTTCTTTTCTCTTTTTAACTTAAAATGAGTCATGGTATTGGGGATTCTGAAACATGTAGAATGTCTGTAGAAGGATTTAGTGCCATTATATACCCTTTAAGTTTTACAAAAAGCAAAGTACTGTTGAGTAGTATCGGAATCGAGTAGCCAGAGTTTAGTTTTTGATCTTTGATCATGATCTGCTTGTTCTGCCTTCTTAAGTTACAAACAGACCATGTGTGAGAAGTTCTATATTTTACTTTCTCTTTTTTTGTCAATACAATCTTTAGCAGATTAAATTGATCTTTTTCTTCTTAGAGCAAAGAATGGTGAAGATGAAACATTCGTTAGCCCAGAGAGGTAGCTCTTCTCAGCTCCAGGATTCTGCTACGTGTTTTATAGGACCCACTTGGAGCTCTGTTAGGTTAAGCTAAGGTTCTTGCACAGAGGGTTGGAGAAAACGCCATGGTTCTCTGACTTTTGAGACAGACATATTTGGTGTAGGTTGATACTGGTTTTTTGTTTTTTGTTTGTTTTGTTTGTTTGTTTTTGATACTGTTTTTTTTCTGTATAACTGGCTTTGTCTAAAACACTTAACCTGAGGCTTATATAAGATGAATAGGTGATACCGGATAGGTTTTTACTCAGTAGTAGCAGCTCTGCAACAATTGTTTAGTTATCTTTTTTAAGTTTTTTTATTTTTGAGAGAGAATGTGAGCAGGAAGGTGCTGAGATAGGGAGACAGAGGATTGAAGCGGCTCCCTGCTGACAGCAGAGAGCCCAGCACAGGGCTCAAACTCACGAACCCGTGAGGTCATGAGCTGAGCTGAAATCAGATGCTCAACCAACTGAGCCACCAAGACGCCCCTAATTATCTTTGATATGAGCCTTTGGAAATTGATTACATGTTTTCTCCTTTGCCTCTAATACAGTTGACCCTTGAACAACATGGATTTGAACTCTGTGGATCCACTTAGACACAGATTATTATTATTATTATTTTGATAAATACAGTGCTGTGCTGTAAATATATTTCCCCTTCCTTATGATTTTCTTTGTAGCATTTTATTTTCTCTAGGTTACTTTATTGTAGGGATGCAGTATATAATACATATAACACATAAAATATATGTTAATTGACTGTTTATGTTATGGGTAAGGCTTCCAGTCAAAAGTGAGCTATTAGTAGTTAAGTGTTTGGGAGTCAAAAGTTACACTCAGATTTTCTGCTGTGTGAGGAGGGGATTGTTGGTGTGCCTAACCTCCACGTTCTTCAAGAGTCCATGTAGATTTGAATATTACCAGACTGATTTATTTATTTATTTAAGAGCATGCGTGCACCAGTGAGGGAGGGGGCGAGAGAGAGGGAGAGAGAATCCCAAGCGTGCTGTCAGCACAGAGCCCTACGTGAGACTCAGTCTCACAAACTGAGATCATGATCGGAGCCAAAATCAAGAGTTGGACACTTGGCCACCCAGGGAACCCCTTACCAGACCTCTTTAATAATTGGACGTCACATATTTTATAATGAAGAATTTACCCAGTAAAAAACCTAATATTTCCCTACCATTATAAAAAATACTTAATATGAGATTATTATGAAAATCTTTCAGAAGTCATGTCCCAAGAGTGTTTTCCCTGAGGTAACTCCTGTCATTACAGTTGGGCTGTTGTGCATCATTGCATTAGTTTTCTGTGTATTCAAACCCAAATGCATAGATTGTAATTAAAGTAATAAAAAGCAAAAGACAACCATATTATCATTTTATTCCTTTTTAAACTTTTTTTAGATAATATATATCTTTAATTTTATATTTTTACTGTTTGTTTATTTTTGAGAGAGAGAGAATGAGAGACAGATCATGAGCAGGGGAGGGGCAGAGAGAGAGGGAGACACAGAATCCAAAGCAGGCTCCAGGCTCCAAGCTATCAGGATAGAGCCCCACAGAGGTCTTGAACTCATGAACTCACATGAGATCATGACCTGAGCCAAAGCTGGATGCTTAACCAACTGAGCCACTCAGGTGCCCATATTATTATACATAATTTAAAAATGTTTACTTATTTATTTCGAGAGAGAGCATGAGTAGGGGAGGAGCAGAGAGACAGAGAGACAGAGAATCCCTGGCAGGCTCTGGATTTGAGGTAGACCGAGAAACCCAGGCAGGCTCTGGCTTTGTCAGCCCATCCTAGAGCTTGTTGCCCAAGCCCAGGGCTTGAACCTACATGCTGTGAGAGCGTGATCTGAGCCAAAATCAAGAGTTGGGCACTTAACCAATTGAGCATCCAGGCACCTTTATTATGTTTTTGTATATGTATTCCTGATGTGGTTTTAGTTCTGTTTGAATGTAACTTGGTTTTAAAGTAAAAGGAATTTTTGGTTCAATTTAAAGCCTAAAATTCATTTCAAATACCATTCATTACCTTTTTCATTACTACTTTGCTTTGTTAAAACTCATTTGTGTGGGGCTCCTGGGTGGCTCAGTCGGTTAAGCGGCCGACTTGGGCTCAGGTCATGATCTCGCAGTCTGTGAGTTCGAGCCCCGCGTTGGGCTCTGTGCTGACGTCTCAGAGCCTGGAGCCTGCTTCAGATTCTGTGTCTCCTTCTCTCTCTGCCCTTCTCCTGCTCACGTTCTGTCTCTATGTCTCAAAAATAAATAAATGCTAAAAAAATTAAAAAACAAAAAAACCCACAACTTATTTGTGGCTCGATTCAGTTTCTCTCTCTCTCTCTCTTTCTCCTAATTATTATTTATTTTAAGTAATCTTTACATCCAGCTTGAGGCTCAAACTCACAACCCTGAGAACAAGCCTAGTGTTCCTTAGTTGAGTTTTCAACATGACCAGTTTTATTGTTCAAAGAATGAAATAAGACATATGGCCATTTGTAGTATTTCAGAACTGCAGTAGACATCACTGAGGAAGTGGCAGTTTTCCTGTTTCCTTAGTTTTGTTGGGATATTTTTAAATAAGCCAGAATTTATTTAAAATTCTGTCTAATTGTATAATTAAAAATCAGTTTCAAAGGGAGTCAAAATTTTGATGAATCTAATTAAGACGTATCTTCTATTTGCTTTCAGTGAAAAAGTATTTAGAAACTTTCTGGTAAGGTTTGGAAAATGCTAGAAAGGGGCATATTTCATCTAACAGTAGAATTATAAAGCTTTATTTGAATACTAAAGAGTTTCCACCCCTACTTCCCTCCAAAGCAGGAAGTGAATTCCTAAGTGAAATTTGAAGAAAAGCATGAAAATGAGTTTTAGTTGTTACTTCATAGTGTAATTTTGGCACTTATTATTAAATTTTGATACTATTAATGTTAGAAATAACAAATAGAAACTTTATTGCTATTGAGAATCAAAGTAAGTTGCATTTCTGCCTTATGGTTTTTAAAAGTAGTGATGAGGAGTTTGCATATGAGATATCCTTGAAATAAACACTTTGAGTTTGAATTTAAGGAAGAATTAATTTTGATAACGGGGAACCACATAGGAATATCTCATCTAATAATTTAGATGGGTAGCTAACTGAAAAAGTCTGCAATCTGAGTGCAAATGACTTCTTTAGTTTCCTGAAGGAATCTTTCTAAATCATTTAGATATTTAGATAACTTGCTCTGTTCTAATTGCTGCGGATCCAGAGTAAATAAGACAAATTCCCTGCTTTTATAGAGTTTATAATTTAGTGGTAGAAATAGACAGTAAACATGTAACATCAGACTGAATGTTTGGAACAAAGTAAAGTTAGTTTATGGAGTGGAGAATACAGAGAATGCTCCTTCATGTTTGATAAGACAGGAGAGGCTTTGAACAGAAGCATTTTTTGAGTAGAGATTAGAATAAAGTTAGTGCATTTTATATGCATTTCTTGGGAAAAAGGCTAAGGAAATAAATGCAAATTTAAGTTTTAAAAACAATTCTTTTTGTATTATGTTGGTTTAAAAATTGTTTCAATTAATTACATTAATAAGTATAACTGATGTCGGTAGGTTTGAGAACAGATATAACTCATGCACTCATACAACTTAATGTATGGGAACAGAGGTGCTAATTGGGGGCTGTCAGCATATCCTTCTGCATTAGTCATTATGTTCTATTCAGGGATGGGTTAGCATTAGTTTTGGCAAATTGGTTATATGGGGCTTGTGACAAGAGCATTGACTCTAAAAATATAGATTGAAAAATCAAGATTTTTTAAAAAAATTTATTTTATTTTGAGAGAGCACATGTGCATACAGGAGAGGGGCAGAGAGAGGGAGAGAGAGAATCCCAAGCAGGTTCCATGCCGTTAGTCTGGAGCTCTTTGCGGGCCAATCTCAGGAACTATGAGATCCTGACCTGAGCTGAAATCAGGAATTGGATGCTTAACCGACTGAACTACTCTGGTACCCCTGGTCTTACTTTTTTTGTTCAGATATTCTCTGTCCTTTAATTGACCTATTTAGACCATTTACATTTAATATAATTATTGATATGGTTAGACTTATGGCCTACCATTTTGCTCTTTGTTTTTCTCTTATTTCATCTTCTTGTTCTGTCTTATCCTGACTTCTTTTGGACTTATTAAGTACTTCTTAGCATCTTGTTTATTTCTCGTATTGGCTAGTACTTCATTTACTTAATGTTTGCTCCAGGGTTTGTATGCATTTAAGAAAAAATTATGGTAGAATATAGTTTCTGTAGAGGTTACCATTTTAGCTATTCTTCTTTTTTTTTTTTTAATGTTTATTTATTTTGAGAGAGAGTGCACGCACAGGGGAGGGGAGAGAGAGAATCCCAAGCAGGCTCCATGCTGTCAGTGCAGTGTCCTTTGCTGGAATCAGTCCTGTGAACCATGAGATCATGACCTGAGCTGAAATCAAGAGCTGGATGCTTCACTGACTGAACCATCTAGGTGTTCCACCATTTTAGCCATTCATAAGTGTACATTTCAGTGGCATTAAGTACATTTACAGTGTTATGTAGCCTTCACCACTATGTAGTTCTAAAACTTTTTCAAGATTCAAAACAGAAACTCTAGGACTATCAAGCAGTAACTCCTTGTTCTTCCATCCCTCCCAGCCTCCGATAACTTCTATTTTACTTTCTGTCTCTGTGTATTTGCATCATTTCTATATCCTAGATACATCATATAAATGGAATCATATAACACTTATTCTTTTGTGTCTGGCCTATTTCACTTAGCATAATGTTTCCAGTTTCATCCAAATTGCAGCATGTATCAGAACTTCATCCTTTTTTAGCTGAATAATATTCCCCTGTATTTATACATCATATTTATCCACTGATGTCATCATTGGACACTTGGATCAGTTATACCTTACAGCTGTTGTGAATAATGCTGTTGTGAAAATTGGCATACAGGTATTTGGGTCCCTGTTCATTTTTTCTTTAATTTCTTCCGGCAGTGTTTTAGGTTTTCAGTGTTCAAGCCTTTTGCCTTTTCAATTAAAATCATATGTATTTTAATTTTTTTGATGCTATCATAAATAGAATTGTTTTCTTAGTTTCCTTTTCTGATTGCTCATTATATGAAAATATAATTAATTTTTGCATGTTGATTTTGTATCCTACTTTGCTGAATTTGTTAGCTCTAACAATTTTTTGTATGAATTTTTTAGAGTTTTCTACATATAAGATCTTTCTACAAAGATAATTTCACTATTCCCTTTCTAATCTGCATGTTTTTTGTTTATTTTTTTCTAATCTAATTACTCTGGCTAGAACATAAAGTGCTATGTTAAATGGCAGTGTCTTTGCTACTAACTGATAATTAAAATGATAGACTTTATTTTCTCACACTTTCCAGAGGCTGGTGTTCCAAATCAAGGTGTTGGCCAAACTATACTCCTTCTAAAATCTCTAAGGGAGGATCCTTCCTTAACTCATTCAGCTTCTGGTAGAGCCATGTTTTGATTGGCTTGTGGCAACATAACTCCAGTATCTGCCTATGTCTTTACATTGCGTTTTCTGTGTACGTCCAAATTTTCCTCTTCTTACAAGAACACCAGTCATATTGGATTAAGGTCTACCCTGGTGACCTGATCTTAACTTGATTAAATTTGCAAAGACCTCATTTCCAACCAAAGTCACACTTATAGATGCCAGGTGTCAGCATATTTTTAGGGGGAGAGAGGTAATCCATAATACCAAGGTCTTGTTTGGTTTTTTTTTTGGTGGTGGTGCTGCTGCTGCTTTATTTTGGTTAATCTGGTTGTGTCTTAAAGTTTTACCAGTCATTTCTACAGTGTCTAATCACTGCTAATCTCATGTATTTTTATTTCAGAAATTGTATTGATCTGTAGAAGTTTCATTTGGTATGTGCCCTCTCCCATATATATACGTATACACACACACACACATAAACATATAATAATATATATAAATATACAAAAACATACAAAGATACCAAAAATATATATATTTTTTGGTTCTCTTATGTTTATGTTTTCTCATAAATCCTTGAGCATATTTAAAATATAAAGCTTTTTAAAGTCATTGTCTATTAATCCCATTATTATCTTTTATTGGTCCGTTTCTATTGATTGATTTCCTTCCTGATTCTTTGAATGTCTAGTAGTTTTTGATTGGATATTAGATAATGTGAATTATACATTGTTGAATTCTGGATTTTGTTCTGTTCCTCTAAAGATTACTACTTTGGAATTATTTCCTGGTCTGTACTGTTTCTATAACTTCTATGTATTTCTGTAACATTTTTTTTTCTTACTGCATATATTGTCAATACTTTGTTTAAATATTTCTTTCCCCAGTTGAGGGCAGAACCTGTGTTTTATTCATCTTGCATTTTATGGTGTGGACTTGTGCCTGACATACTTGGATGTTGGTGATAAAAAGCAGACTAGAGTGATCTTCCTAGAATGAATTTCTTATTACTTATTATTACTCTTCTGTCTAAACCTTTCAGTGAGTTCATTTGCACTTTAAGTCCAAAATCTTGGCCCTTGCTTACCTCTGTAGTTTATATCTTATTATCTTCTTTAAATCTCTAAATTTTAATTTGGTCACATTCTCATCCCTGCCAAAAAAAAAAGACAACAAACAGATAGACATCACACACACACACACACACACACACACACACACGCCATCCTGTCTCTACCATATGCATCTGTTTTCCTTCGAGGCACCACATTTCTTTTTCTTTTTTTTTTTTAATTTTTTTTTTCTCTAAGTGTTTATTTATCTTTGAGACAGAGAGAAAGCACAAGAGGGGGAGGGGGAGAGAGGGAGACACAGAATCCGCAGCAGGCTCCAGGCCCTGAGCTGTCAGCACAGAGCCCGACGTGGGGCTCGAACTCACGGACCGTGAGATCATCACTTGAGATGAAGTCGGACGCTCAACCGACTGAGCCACCCAGATGCCCCAAGGCACCACATTTCTTATCTCTAGGCATTTGTATTTGCTTTTTCTGTCTGTAACATACATTTATTGGCCAACTTCTGTTTTTTTCTATCAGTTAAATGTTCCTTCTTAAAGGAAACCTTTTTGGGTCCCTCTCCTCCTCCCATCAGTGCCCTTCTGTGTGTTCCTGGAAAACCATGCATCATATGGTATTATAATTGCATATTTATTTTTGACTTGTTTGATTTCCCGTTAAGTTCAGTGAGGGCCTCTCTTGACATCTCTTTCAAGATGGACTGTTTCAGTGTTCAGAACTTTGCTATTGTAATATTGCCTTATATATTGTACAGAAAATTAATGTTCTCAATTTTGTTCTTGATATTTTTTAGCTCTGCCATTGTCATTTTAGCTGGCTTCTCATCTTATCCTATTCATATTAATGTTTTTATTCTAGGATATGCCATTAGGTTTTTATTTTTACTGACATGTAATTCGCTTACCATTAAATTCATTCTTTCAAAGTGTACAAGTCAGTGGTTTTAGTAGATATACTAGATTGGCAAGCATCACCACTAATTCAGAAACATTTCTTCATACCATAAGGAAATCATATACTGTTTAACAGTTACCCCCCTTCGCCCCCAGCCCATAGCAACCTCCAGTCTACTTTGTCTCTATTCCTATTCTGCCTATTTTGGATATTTCATGTAAATAGATTCATACAGGGGCACTTGGGTAGCTCGGTTGAGCATCTGACTCTTGATTTCTGCTCAGGTCATGATGTCATGGTTTGTGGGGTAGAGCCCCAGTAAGGCTCTGCACTGACAGCACTGAGCCTGCTTGGGATTCCCTCTCACCTCACTCTCTGCCCCCTCCCTGGTGCCTGCTTGCTTGCCCTCTCTCTCTTTCTCTCTCTCAAAAGAAATAAACATTAAATACATAGATTCAGGTGTGCCTGGGTGTCTCAGTGGGTTAGGTGTCTGACTTTGACTCAAGTCATGATCTTGTGGTTCATGGGTTCAGCCCTGCATCAGGCTCTTTGCTGACAGCTCAGAGCCTGAAGCCTGCTTCTCTCTCTGGAGTCTCCCTCTCTTTCTGTCCCTCCCATGGTTGTGCTCTGTCAAAAATAAACAAACATAAAAATAAATAATAAATAAAAAAATAAATTCATACACTATGTGGCATTTTGTGTCTGGCCTTTTTCACTTACCATTTTTCCAGGGTTCATCCATTTGGCAGCGTGTGTCAGTATTTTATGGCTATATAATGTTTGTTTATCCATTCATTTTAATTAATTGAAATTTGGGTTGTTTCCACTTATTGGCTATTATGAATGATGCTGCTATGAACATTTGTTTTCAAGTTATCATGTGAACATATGTTTTCAGTTGTCTTGGGTATATGCCTAGGAGAAGAAGTGTTGGGTCATATGCTAACTCTAACTGAGGAACTGCCAAAACTAGTCCATAATTTTCTTGATAATTTTCACTTAGTCTGTAGGAGAATGAAGATTACAGTTCCAGTATTTAGTACTTCTTTCTAAGAATTCAGTTACTGTTAAGTTCTTCTAAAAAAAATTTCATAGACTTGTTTATTGAATATCTTGAGGAAAAATGTAGGAAGCTTTTCTCAGGTAACCTCCTAAGTTGGAGGTTAGTTATTGTGTTTTATAGAAATTCTTGAATTTTGTCATTACCAAATTGAAAGATCTATTAATAGTGGTCCAGTAGGCCATAGGAATACATAATTTTCATAGATCAGTATATTCTAATTGTTGGATTGTTTCTCTTACAGGGTTTTGACTCTGGGAGGAGGGCTGCCTTATTTGGAGCACCTTAATCTCTCTGGTTGTCTTACTGTAACTGGTGCAGGCTTGCAGGATTTGGTCTCAGCATGTCCTTCTCTAAACGATGAATACTTTTACTACTGTGACAACATTAACGGTAATGCCTTTTAATAATGAGATAATTTTGAAGGAATATATTTAAAAATTTTTAGCAGTTCTGATAATTCTTAGGGTTTCTATTTAATTTTCTAGATTTCAGAGATAATTTCAGAGATAGTCCTTTACATTTGATAAAATTAAAAAAATCACAGGTTTTCATTAATTAGCTCCTATAAAGGTAAGTTTTTCTTGCAGATGGGTATTTCAAATATCTATCATGCCAGATTTTTGGGAGATATAACAGTTTAATAAATTCTTAAATGGCAAGTTGTAGAAATACTAAAATTCTTACAAAATTTTTGGAAATTCTTCCAGGGATTTAGCAGTCATTAACAATTTAGATGTACTGACATTCTAGATACACCATTTCTTAGGGATGATCACTCAGTTTTCTTGTAGGACCTCTTTAAAAAATGCAGTCGGAAAAGGAGGACTTTGGTAACGTGAACTTCTTGGGGATCCTGGCTCTCGTTTCAAATAAATCTCATGAAAGTTTGAGGTGGGGTTGCCATGTGATACCGAAGGGGCTGAGTTGCTTTAGACAGGACTAAAATTCCTATGGTATTATGGAGATTGATTCCCGAACCTACTTTTAACAGTCGTTGGATAAATACCTATGGATTGTTTTGTTTTGCTTTGTTTTTTAAACCTATCCCTACCCTGCATTGAGCTTGTTGAATATGTTTTTTCGAGGTATTTCGTGCCCTTTTGGGCTTTTGATCGTCACTGGTAGAGACTGAAGTTTCTAGAAGCACATAAAGAACTCCTTAATTATTAGTAAGCAAATCACCCCCCCCCCCCCGTTTATAACTGGAAAAATATTTGCGTAGTTCAGATTCTGCTATGCACCTGTCTTTTTACACCGTAAACTGTTTTCTTTGAAAGCTGATGTCATCTTAAGGTGACAAGAATATCACCTGAGTTTCTCTCAGGGAGAACAATTGACAGGAGCCAGGAAGACTGGAGGAATGGCCTCTTTAATGACATACTTGTAGGCAGAAAAGTTAGCAAATTGCTATTTCTGGGAGATTAGATTTTCCTTAAATGTATGTAAAGAGACAGGAGATTGCAGCTCTTTTATTTGTGGAATCACATTGGTGGTACAGGAGGTGACCTCCTTTGTTCTTGAAGTTGCAACACTAAGTAGGAGCATTTCTTTGCCTTCAGCATATAATCCAGGAATGGGGAAAATGTCGTTTCAGTTGCAACCTGCTCAGTGCACAAAAACAAAGTTCGATTGCTTCCATGAACCACTTGCTGCTTTTGTGGATGGCAGTGAATTTGAGATGGGAGATTTTTTTTTAATGAACAGTCATGTCATTGATCATGCAGTGTTGTACTTCCTAAGGCTTGTAGGACATATTATGAAAAGTAACCAGTAAGCAGTTATTTTTATAAGAAAACGTGTTATCTGTATGTTACACTTGAATTGTCCACATTGATTTCAGCATAAATTATGTTTGTGGGAATAAATGTCACAATTGAATTTGTTAGATTTCTTTTGGGGTATATAGATGTTACAGGGTGGGGGAGATTGGATTTCAGTTCATTGTTACGACTGCCTGCTTGTTTTGCATGTATAATTTTTAAAACTTCTTGAAATAATTTAGGTGATGGGATAAAGTTAAATACTTAAAATCTTTTGCATTTCGTTAGGATGTTAGAATTTGTTTCATCTTAACTGTTTTTGAATATATAAATATTAAAGTGCTGCAAAGGAGCTGCTGCCTTCCTCTTGTTGAATGTGATTTTTTTTTTGATAAATGAATGGTAATTTTCAATAAGTGAATTTTAATGAAGAGATATGACTGAAAGATTTGAAAGGAAATTGATAGTGCTTGTATAATCCAGTATTAAGTCTCCCGTTACAGCTTCTTAAAACATGATTTGGGAGAAATGGAAATCCTTTAGAGTTTATAGGGTGACTTGTCATATTAACTTGTGTTCAAGAGTTCCAGTCCAATTGCTCTTAAAGCAATCTTCTGTTAGAATTTTTTCGTTTAAAAGGACTTATGAACAACCTAGAATAAAAGTTGCATTGTATCCAGTTTTGCAAGATGACAGGATCGATCCAGTATCTTTTACTACAACTCAATTTGTACAGTAAATGCTTAGTGACCAGTTGTGGGGCCCCCTTCTTCTTCTTATTTTTATTTTTTCTGAAGTAGTTAATATATTTTATACATGGTCTTAGAATAATAGGGAGCATATTTAGGTAATAAACTATTTTAACTATTTGAGTAACATTTAAAAATGTATTTGTCAAAAGAAAGCTTACATAGTTAGCTACCAGCTTACTAACTAAAAGAAGTAAATACTGATAAACAATATTCATTAAGTAATGAGTGATAAATAAAGCAGAATGACCTGTTTCCTAAGTACTAGCAGAGATTTTGGAGAAGATGAGTTAGTACCAGCTCCCCAAGTAATATCTACTGTGAGCAAGACATTGTACTAAGCACTGATTAAAAAATGCCATTTTTATTCCTCTCAATGATTCCTCATGACATTTAAATTTGTTATTTGATTGATAATGTTAAGATTTAAATATAAAAAAGACTTCTTTGCCATAACATTTAAGAAATTCTCTGTCATTTAACAAGTATTAAATAGAATTGCATAGTTTCAGAGCTTTGAAGAACACTTGAGCAATGATAGCAAATAAACTTTTTGTACTTAATTTGCATTTCCATGTCTGTATAATTTATGAATTAAGATAGATTAGCTCATAGTTCTGGAGGTGACACAGTCTCAGATGATTTGCTCTCTTATGTTTCTAATTTAAGTTAAAGAGGAATTAAAGGTAAGTGAAGGTAAGTGCAGATATACAGCATATATGGTATACTTAAAATCCAGGAAAAACAAATCAATCAGTAATAAAAATTTGGGAAAATAAATATAGTTAACCTTATAGCTCTTTTTATCTAATATTTTAAAAATGTTTTCTTATAAAATTTATTTTTTACTATGCATTTAAAATTTTTATTTAATGATAATGCCAATTTTATTTTCCTCTTTTCTTTATTCTTTAGCATAATTTAGCCTTCCTATATTATAACCATTTGAGTTTTCTGTTCTATATCGACATAGACATTTGCTGGTGATGAGTTAAATATTTAAAGGGAAACTGCCTTTCGAGTTGTCAGTGTTTATGGAGGTGCAGCTGGCTGCTTGAGGTACTTGGCAGAATAACGTAGGAGATATCTTAGTCATATTTCTTCCTACGCGCCGCACTTTTTCTGTTGTCCATTTATTCCCTTTTCTGAACAGTCCTTCTGTGATGCTTAAGAGTCTCACTGTTAACTTTGCTTACAATTTTCATGCTTTGGAAACTGCTCTTCTTTCATTTTCTACGGTATGAGACTAACCTAATTTAAGAACAGCGGTTATCTTCACTTTTGCTTTGCCCCAGACTTTTAAATAGAATAAAATCTCATGGTTGACATCACTTTCATGATTATTAGGGTCAGACACCTGGTCTGTAATTGACCTTAAGACGGGATTGTAGTTTTGAGATAGTATTGTACCCATTGGCTTCTCTAGATCCTCCTTTCTTTTTTTCTTTCTTTTCTTTCTTTCTTCCTTTCTTTCTTTCTTTCTTTCTTTCTTTCTTTCTTTCTTTCTTTCTTTCTTTCTTTCTTTCTTTCTGCCTTCCTTTTTTTTGTTTTTAATGTTTGTTTTTTTTTTGAGAAAGAGGGCAAGCAGGCATGAGTGGGGGAGGGACAGAGAGAGCGGGAGAGGGAGAATGCCAAGCCGGCTCTGAGCTGTTGGCACAGAGCCTGACTCAGGCTTGATCTCACATCCACGAGATCATGACCTGAGCTGAAACCCAAGAGTCAGATGCCCCACTCATTGAGCCACCCAGATGCCACAGATCCTACTTTCTTATTTGGAAACACTTATTTATTAATTCTCTTTCTTCACTCTGTATACTTAGAATCCCATTGAAACTCAGTGCCTATTTGAAGGATGGGGCACATTTTACATCAGTGCGAGTGGGGAATTTGTTTTGTGATGTTAATACGGAGATGCTGACAGATAAGCAGGGTTGGGTTACTTTCAGCCTAATATGGGACACACATTTTTCTTCCTCTATTGTCCATATTACCATCCTTTAGACTTGGAGAGCAAAGTGACCAAGGTGGCCAGGGTGGACCCAAAGCTGCTGAGCCTGTTTTTTGGAGAGGATGGTGACCAGCTCTTTGGTATTTGGAAAGACATGAATCTCTAGAATAGCCTCCTTGATCCTCTTGGCCCCTTTGAGGCTCCCTTTTATTCGCTGCCTTAGAACTAGTAGCGTAATTCACTTGCATTGCTTTCCGCCATCACTGCCGATTTTCCCCAGGCCTTTGCTGAATTCGGTATAAAGTTACTTCCTTACCTTTCTGTCCTTTTAAACAACAGGAATATGGAAATTTTAAAGTATTTTTGGGAGTTTTAGTTGGAAAATTGTTTAAAAGTCTCCAAGTGTCTTTCCTGTTATTTCTCCCTCTTTACAATTGTAGAGTAAAGATTACATACAATTACATACTGAGAAATAACATTTTTGCACAATCCACCAGTGCAAGCATTTCATCCGAGGGACTGTGTCAGGCAGGGCTGTGGTAGTGAAGCGGGAGATTGACTTTTGACGAAAGGCAGTGGGTGGTTGGCAGGCAGAGCATTTAAGGGATGAGGAAAGACGAGCTAAGAAGAGGTGGCACAAGAAAAAACTGTAAATCCGTTCAGAAGGAAAACTTGGTCAGAGGTTGACTGTAGAATTTCAAACCAGAAGAGTTTCTAATAAATACCTGATAATATGTACTAAGACATTTTGATTTTGGTTAAGATGACTAACCTTGAGTCATATTTTCAGGGAAAATGACAACAAAACACTACCTTGTGAATTTTAAATATTTGACGTATTGAACTTTTCATTTTTAAAATAGAGCAGATTTGAATTCTGGTTAAATAAAAAATGGGCTTGTAAGTCAATTATATTTGAAATAATTTTAAACTTTTTGTTACGGAAAATTTTAAACATAAACATGGAATGATATAATGAAACCTCATGTGTTACTGACTTTGGCGGTTATAGCCTGTGGCCGCTCTTCTTCCATGTTGCCATTGCCTACTCCCATATCCGTTCCCCACGGTGCAGGCATCATCTCTTTGACAATTACACATCAGTATCTGAAAACAAATGAAGTCCTAACCCATTGCAGTCCCACATGTGCTAGTAAAGTTCATTAGTTTCTTTTCTTAAACACATATTATCATTTCCATATTGAAATCCATGAGCATTCTACTTCATTGATTATATATCCAAAGATGTTTGCCCTTGCTATTTTGTGTATGCTATTTTGAGAATACAAGGAAAAGTTAAATTCTGGGAAGTCAGTGTTTTGTGTGTTTAGTTGCAAGTAGTCTTTTTCTTATGTTGGTATTAACATAAATGCCTTCTTTTGCAGTGCATTACTACTTTATTATTTCATTTATTTCTTTAATGCTTATTTAAAATTTATTTATTTTGAGAGAGAAAGAGCGTGCACATGCCTGCGCAAGTGGGGGAAGCACAGGGAGAGAGAGAAAATCCCAAACAGGTTCCACACTGCCACTGCAGAGCCCGATGTGGGGCTCAAACCCATGAACCATGAGATCATGACCTGAGCCAAAGTCGGATGCTTAACCGACTGAGCCACTCAGGTGCCCCTATTTATTTATTTTTGAGAGAGAGAGAGTGAGAGAGTGCGTGCACATGTGTGAGCAGGCGGAGGGGTTGGAGAGGAAAAGGGTGGAGAGAGAGAAAATCCCAACCAGGCTCTGCACTGTTAGTGTAGAGCTGGACATGGGGCTTGAACTCACGAATTGTGAGCCGAAATCAACAGTTGGATGCTTAACCAACTGAGCTACCCAGGTGCCCTGCATTGCTACTTAAAAAAAAAATTGCTATTTTAAAAAACAAAACAGCTTTTTTAAAATATGTTTCTGAGTTAAACTAGATATCAATCCAGAGTACTATGATTTTTCATGATCCATTTGACATCGTGTGTAAAATTACATTCCATGTACTTCCCATATGATCAGGACATATCACAAATGCAAGTATTTTGGTTTTGTTCATGGTACAGACCTACTGAAAGGCTTCAGTATAGTTCAAACACCCTTTTGCACATTCACCTGCCTTTATGAAAACTGTGGTTCATTCAGAGAACTTAACTTTTGCGTATGTGCCATGATATCTTTCCTTTGATATTTTCTCATTCTCAGCTGTGTTCCCTAATGGATCTTTTATCTAGTGTCTGGGTAGTGTATTGTGACTGGGATAAAATGTCAGTTATTCCACAGTGTATTATTATTCTTTGTAATTGAGTCACAGTTTTTATTATGTCTTATTATTATAATCATTGATTATAGTCTTAACTCTGGACGATAATTTTGCTTAACCCTCGCCATTTGTTTTGGCTACAGATGTTAAATAAAAATAAGGAAAACATGTTCAGTCTATGTCTATATAATTTATCTAAGTTTCAAATATAATGTTTATTGTAATTGCTGAGTAGTGGGTTCCTTAGCTCATGTATGATGGATGGGGCTGTTTTTGTCTTAATTATATTTCTAGGAGGATGTTCACAGTTTAAGAAATCTGTTTTTAAGTTACCCTGCAGTATTGCTTCTGTGGGTTATCTTTTTAGATTTTTATTTTGTAAGACTGTTGTCAAAAAAATTATTTCTTTCGCTTCTTTCCTGTAGATTTTGGAACAGTTAAAGTACAACTGCTATTGGCTATCTTTGTATCTAATTTTGTATACACTAATTGGGACATTTTATTTCTATGTTATACATGGATTGCTAGTAAAACAGTCAAATGTCTTAGGTCTTTCATGTGATCTCTCAGAAATTCCTTCTTTCACACTTTTCTGTTTTTATACAGGTCCTCATGCTGATACCGCCAGCGGATGCCAGAATTTGCAGTGTGGTTTTCGAGCCTGCTGCCGCTCTGGCGAGTGACCCTTGACTCCTGATCTTTGTCTACTTCATTTAGCTGAGCAGGCTTCCTTTCATGCACTTTACTTGTAGCACATTTCTTGTGTTAACCATCCCTTTTTGAGTGTGACTTGTTTTGGCCCCATGTCTTACAGCCTCAGAAATCTTAACTTACCAGTGAATTGTACAGTGTTGTTTCTCTTGCAATCATATTTTTGTTTTAGAAAGGGATTAGATCTTTTCATAAGGGTGAGAACAGTTTTATCGGTTTTCTTTTAAATGGAATGCTTTGAAAAGAATGTCACTAATGCCATGCCATTTGAAGTATTTTTTAGATTAATTTGAGTTTTAAAGTCAATGGGGGTTATTGGTTCTCTTTATATATAAACACTGTACCAAGCTTTGCAGATCTTTTCAAACATACATTTCTGAAGTTTTATTTTCAAAGATTGCACATTTTGAAAACCAATCTTTTTTTCCATAATGTTTCCTTTATTTGAACAATTCTCAGAGGGCCAATTCAAACATACCCATATATAAGATTCCTTAAGGTAATAGAATAAATTGGCTTCTTGGTGTTAGCTCAGTGAGCTAGCAAAGCACCAATGTATTTGTATTTGCTTTCTTCAGATACTCCTGGTTCCTACCACTGTCCCTAAATTGTCAAATTTGGGAGGGATTTTTAAAAATTCCACAGTCATTTGAAGAAATGTATCAATAAAATCTACTTTGAGGACTTTATCAAGTAATTTTTTGGTGTTTTGATTCTGTTAGAAATCTCAATTTTACATTTACATTAGTGTAAAATAATATTAAATACTTTCTTTTGAGTTCCCATGAAGTCATGATTCTGGCAATTTTAGACAGATACCTAATTTTGTTGAGCTGAATGGTCTTTTTTGAAAGACCAGTTTGAAATTCTGCAGTAGCCAGAATTTGAATGTGTATGCCTGTCTCCATTGCTGTGTGAGAAGACAGTGGGAGTGGGGACCTATCATAAGAAAAACACACATTGAGTCAGTTTTTAAAAAAATGTTTATTTTTGAGGGAGAGTGTGCACAAGCAAACATGAGCAGGGGAGGAGGCAGGGGGAAAGGGCGGGGAAGGGGGTGGGTAGACAGAGGATCCCAAGCGAATTCTGTGCTGACAGCAGAGGGCCCGATACAGGACTTGAACTAAGGAGGCTTGACCTAACAAGCTGTGAGATTGTGACCTGAGCCGAGGTCGGATGCTTAACTGACTGAGCCCCTCAGGTGCCCTGAATCAGTTTTCTGTAAAGTTATGTCTGGAAAAGAATAGTCGGCAGCATGCCATCCATCTGTTGAAAATACATGCAAGTCGGTGGAAGAGGAAGCAACCTCAAAGTCTTGTTACTTGTCCCAGACATTCTTTTGTTTTATTGAGGGATAAGAAGGAGTAGGAAAGATTCAAACTATAGGCAGACAGATTTCAGTTCAGGCGAAGAGAAGACTATTTTAGACAGCTGTCTAAAGATGAAGAAGAATCGTTTGATGAGAATATGAACAGGGAGAATCCACCCATGTTTTAAGTCTATCATTTGAATTAAACATGGCAGTGGAGACCCAACTCTTGGGGGATGGCTAAGTAATGACTTAAGTTTCACCTCTTGTCAGGGTTCTCTCACTGTGTCACAGCTGACACTTGCAAAACGTTTCTTACATGTAGGACAAGGCAGCTGTGTAAGCAGACCATCTTACTTATTTGAGCTTGTACCTCTTAGGTGGCTCCATGACACCTAGTCGCCTCCTTTAAAAGTCCGGCCTAAGCACAAAGAAATGATTTATTGATTCCTTTAGCTTGAAAGGAAATCTGAGCTTAGTGAGCACTTACAGGATCTGAAATTTTATTTCGTAAGGTTGATTCTCTTGTATTTACTGTATTTTTATTTCCTTAAGTGTTTAATAAAGCTGATTTGAAAAGTTGCCATCAGGGACACTTTCAGTAAAACAAACTACAAGAATTCTTCTGGAGTGAGTCCATCCAACTCCAGCTTCATCTTATCTGTATTTACATGAATCGTAAGTAAAATTACTCATCTCTACTCCTGGCCCTGAGTCATCAAGTGAAGACTAGAGTTTATCCTCCATGTAATCACAGAACAGTATAATATTTTGGGAGGAGAAATTTTGCAAATACGTACGGGAAAAAAATCATGATTCTCTGTTTCAGGACTTGACTTAAATGTTATCCTTTTCATTTAATTAATTTGAGCAGCTCATTTCCTCAAAGGTACCAGGTAATTGAGGTGTCTTTTGCTTTGTCCTTTGCTTCTTGCTATTAGCAAACCATTAAATTGTCCTTGGGAATCTTGACTAATTGGACTTCAGTGTGTCAGCACATTGTCATGTGGAGACTTACTGTTTTTCTACTCTACCTTTCCTTTAGTTGCATGGGGAGATAGACAACATAATTTGTATCTAATTTTTATACATTAACTTCAGGGGATACTTAGTATTTGATGAAACACAATATATACTTGTTTCACATTTACCGTGGGTTTTGTGATTTATTTCACCAATTATTGGAACTGTTCATTCTTAGAATAAAATACAAGTTAATATAAAAGGCCTTGGGGTGCCTGACATCAGGTGCTCAGTGGTGGGCAGTGTTCTAAGTACCTATACTTACATACACTGACCTGTTTAAACAATGCGACGGAGTAAGTACTATTAATCCAGCCAGTTCGGTTAATCCAGCTAATCACTGGTTCTCAACTGGAGGCAGTTTATCCCACGGAGGACATTAGACACCATCTGGAAACGCTTTTGGTCATCACATCTTGGCAGAGTTGGCAAGAAGGGGTGTAACTGCATCTAGTGGGCAGAGGTCAGGGCTGCTGCTAAACTTCCTCTGATGAATAGGTCAGCCCTCCACATGCACACATTCCTTGGTCGAAAATGTCAGTAGTGCTTCTGCTGAGAAATCCTGCATCTTTGCATGTTAGCACATACATTTAATACCTTAAACATTTTTTTAATGTTTCTATTTTTATTTTTTATTAAAATTTTTTTTAAAAGTTTGTTTATTGTCTTGGTTTGGGTTGTCACAACAGAATACCTTGCATTGGATGGCTTTTACGACATTTATTTCTCATGTATTTGGAAACTGGGGAGTCAAGGGTTAAGGTGCTGGCAGATCTGGTTTCTGGTGAGGACTCTCTGGTCTGCCGACCTACGACCTACACCTACGACCGCCCTGTTCTGTTCTCATAGTGTCCACACATGGCCTAAAGAAAGGAAGCAAGCTCTCTCCTCTCTCATGATGGTGTTCATTCCAGCACAGGGCCTCCACTCACAACCTGATTGCCTCCGAGAGGACCTGTCTCCAAATACCATTACATAGGGGGTTTGGGTTTCAAGACAGGAATTTTGTGGGAGACACAAACATTCAGTCCATAGCAATGTCTTAATTTTTTAAATGACTTCCCTTTTGGTGAATGTTTGAGTATATTTCTTTTTTTCCCCCTGGAATACTATATTGCTTTAATAGGAGTGCATGTGCACACACTTGTATACATGTGCATGTTTGCTCAGTATTTCTGTTGGATGAGGTCTTAACAAGGTATTTGGCATTAAACATAAAAACTCTATATCGCAAAGTTTTCCCTCTCTCTCCCAGAAGAGTTGTATTGTTTTGCTGGATTTTAAAAGTGTGATGGTATTCTGCTGGACAGGCAAAGACAAAGGGCTTTCCAAATGGAAGGTAAGTACAGTGGCATAGGGGTAGGAAGCTCTTAGTGTGAGGGGAGCTGTGGGTAGTCTTAATTGAATTTAGGGTCCGGGTGGTAGGAGGCAAGGCAGACTACTAAATAAAAACAGTTATTTTGAAAATGATCATTTTATTTCATTATTTACAAATAATTTCTTATCATCAATATCACTTAAAATTATTCTCATATCCAATAGTTTTTACATCATATAAAAAGTATACAATGAAAGAATTACCTGTTGCGTATAAGAGAGGCAACATAGATCCAAACAGACAAAACATTTTTGGGGTATGGGTGGATATATACAGCTAAAGCAAATTCAACATTAGGAACATCAATATTATGTACTCCAGTGCTATACACTGCTTCAATTAAAGGCTTCAGTTCAGAATAGGGCATGTGAAGGGGAAATCCAGAGAACTGAAGAAAAAAAAACACAACAGATTTGTAGTCATTAGTGAAGATGATTTCATTGTATTTTTTCCCCATGTAAACATATGCAATTCTTAATTTTCTTGTCTTCCTTCTGCATCTCAAAGTCATTTATTTAGTTCTGCTTTTCTATTCAACTATATATTAGCAATACAGAAAATGGAGAGGGGTCAGATGGCTTTTTTGTTTAATTGCTAGTATATTGGTATATAAGACACCTGTTAGCACCCAGCCAGCCTCCACTTTTTTCCCTCTGCCTGATAACCCCGAGTTTGCATGGTAACCCATGTAATTCCAGGGACCTGGATAAAGCTAATCAAAATTCTGTCCCTGTGGCCACACTGACTGATCTATCAAAGTGAGTTTCAGGAAACTGGGTAGGAATAATGGCACACAGATGCTCTCTCCTGCTCTGGACAGTATGTGTGCAGATGTGAGTCCTAGCCTTTAGCTGTTAGGCTATTTGATACTATGAAAAAAGTGAGCCCAACGAGGGTGCTGTCGCACGCTGGAGGGCAAGGTGGAAAGACTTAGAGAGAGTGGTGCACTCTGATGCTGTGACCAATAAGCCAATAAATTATTTTCAATGCTCAAGACTGTTTGGATTCAGTTTTTTGTTCCTTGAAGACATCCTTGCTGAAAACCTAGTTTTAGTCACTGAATAGAATTAAATGTCCAACTTGACTTCATGCTCTTTAGTCAATAAGGCTTACTGTCTTAGTTTGAGACTGCTCTCTGGGACATGCAGGAGGGCACATGTATGTATTCATGGGAATTTTTCTTAGCAGTGAAAAGCAGTATAAAATCATACCCTTTTAAAAGTGATCAAGAGAGGTTGGTTTCACCTTTATGCACAGTTGAGCCTAATAGGATTTAGCCGGATATTTTAATTGTATTTAATACTTTTGCAATGCATTTTATTTAAGGTATTTTTTATTGCATACTCTCAGCATTTTCAGTTTATAGAGGCATTTTGCTGTTTAATAAATAGCTTAATTACTGAGATGTGAACTTTTAATTACATCCTTTAGCCTATGCTGCTTTATCTATATACTCTGGGAAGCAAAGTCGGTATTTTGATTCCAAAAATCCATTACCAAGCAATGTCCAATTTTAAATGCAATCCACAGGCTCAGTGTGGAGCCATTGCACTTACCCGGTAGTCTCCCAGCTGCTTGAGCAGCTCTCCTCTGTGGTCGTCACCTACGTCTTCTCCTCGGCTTCTTTCTAACAGAGGCAGGAAGTGTCGTAGCGCGGAGGTGCAGTACCTGTTCCACCTGGTCAGATGGCGTGGCCGCCAGTCCATGATTTTCTCTTTGAGTATTTTTTCAATCCTGTTTATAGAAAAGAAGCTCTGTCTTTTGCTGATTTGACTTTTGTCAACAAAGATACAGTTTGTATGTGGTGGGGATCAGGTGAAATATTCATTCACTAGGCATGTTTATGTTGAAAGACTTCAGTATTTGTAGGGCTGTTAATGCTGCATATTGATTCTTTACCCTGTGCCATGATTTTTGTTTATGAGGATTGTTTTTCTAAATTGCCTTGAAACTCTTTTCAGAATATCCATCATCACTAAGCTTTACATCCTATGGATCCCAGTATCTGTTATATTAGATATAAAGGATATCAAAAATGAAGTTTCAAACACAGAATAAAGGAAAATAGGTACATTTATTGAGCATTTATTTACCAGATATTGTGCAAAATGTTTTTTGTTTTTTTTTTTACATTTTTATTTAATCCTAACAGTGACTTGGGGCATCTGGGTGGCTCAGTCGGTTAAGCATCTGCCTTTCGCTCAGGTCATGATTTCATGGTCCCTGAGTTCTGGTGCCACATTGGGCTCTGTGCTGACAGCTGGAAGCCTGGAACCTGCTTTGGGTTCTGTGTTCCCTCTCTGTCTCTGTCCCTGCCCCACTCGTGCTCTGTCTCTCTCTCAAAAATTAATAAACATTAATCCTATCAGTAACTCTATGAGTGGATATTTTCTTGGTTTTACTTATCTGGGGACAGTTTGAAGTAGGATGAGTGACTTGACAATGGGAAGGGACCTGGGGTTTGAGTCAAAACCCTGTCAATTCTAAAACCTCCTTTGCATCCCTAACCAAACAGATTTAGAGAACCGGCCAGCTCCCCACCACTCTGTAGCTATAGGATCCACTTCTCATTTGGCACATTATACGTATTTTTGTTCTGGGTTTCAAGATGGTCTGAGCAAGAGAGTGTGGGTGAATCGCCATGCACTTCATCAATATTGGAGGAATAAATGAGGTGGGTCTAATTAATATAGTATCCTGAAACTATCAGAAGAAACAAAAAAGACTTTTGGGGGGGAATTAGTTGTTCTAGGTGGAGATCTCTAGTAAGGCTTTATTTAAAACTTGAAATTGAGAATAAATTGGTGTCTTCTATAAGAGCTTTAAAAGGGTCACAGTTATTCTTGTGTGTTTGACTTGCTGCTCTTCACACAGCTCGATATAGTAGAAAGAGCACACAGTCTTTGAAATCAGAAAGATCTGGCTGGGCTCAGAAGCCACCTCTAATACTTAACAAACATGTCGACCTCGCTGGACCTCAGTTTCCACATTTGCGAACCTGGAAGAATAAGTTTTGTTTTACAGGGTTATGAGGATTATGGGACTTAATAAAATAAAATCTAATATTATAGGGACCAGCCTTCTCCATGTGTTAGGTTTATATACTAGCTGAAGTTTGGTAAGCCACTAATTGGACAAAAGAGGCATATTTTAAGCTGAGGATTATGACGTGTATGAACAAGAGCCATAATAACTGAGCTGAGCTCCAATCTGAGGTAGAGTTTTGGAAGACTCCCTGTCATTCCTGGAGATCACTTCTGTTTGTTCCACACCATGCTGATGTGAAGGCCTCCCTTTGGGCTGTGGGATTTAGAGATCACATCTGTATTTGGTATCTGTCTATAAACATGAATTAAAGTTTAACTGCTCAGGTTATTGATTCAGGCTGAGAATTGTTTAGTTTGGTATTACACTCCTACTGACAGATTGCATGTGGGTTTATGGGTGTTGTATAACCTGTCTTGTAGCTCAGCTGCGGCTGCTTTGTCTGTGCGCTGGTAAATCAGTTCTTCAGGCTATAAAAGAGGAAATAGTTTAGAAATTCTAGAAAACCACTTAATTTGAATAGCTATACATCCTTTTCTAAATCTATTTTAAAAATTATGAAATCTCAGACTTTCAGATACAGAGGATAGTATAATGGATGCCCATGTACCCATGACCCACCTTAAGTACAGTATCACAAATAAATTATAGCACTGTTTGGTTCTTTCTCAATTTCATCTCCTTTCTCTCTCATCACAGAAGTAACCATGACCTGAATTTGTTTCTTAAGCACTTTGATTCAACATACAACTACTGTGTGCCAGGCATTTTTACAGGTGATGGGTATACCGCCATGAATAAAAATCCCTGCCTCCTGGTGCTTATATCACACCTGGTGGAGACATGCAAGTCAATAAAATGTATTTATGATTTTATCACAGATCTATGTATTCCCGAACAATGTGTTGTTTGGTTTGGGTATTTTCTAAACTTTATGTAATAGAGTTTTTTTTGTTTGTTTTTTTTTTTTTTAAGTATAGTTGACACACAATGTTACATGAGTTTTAGGTGAACAACATAGTGATCGGACAAGTCTATTTATGCAGTAGTTTTATACTATGAGTATGCAGCTTGCCTTTCCTCCCTTAACATTACATTTAGAGATAATGACATACATAATTTTAGAGTGCTAATACTAATAAGACTTATTGATACTGATTCATTCATATAACTACTATAAAATATTCCATTATATACTATATATATTTTGTCCCTTCTGTAATTCCAGTGTTTAGACTATTAGAATCTTTTTATGAAAACAGTCTTATATATGTCACCTTGTACACATGGAAGAATTTCTCTAGGGCACTGTTTTTTAAACTTTCTTCAGAAAGGTTTGATCCCAGTAAAAAATATACTTTATAATGCACACTCAGTATACACACACGTGTATAAATATATAGCTAACAAAAGTATTAGTAAACAGTTTTCATGCTTCCTACTTAACAATCTTACTACTGGCCAGGACCTTCTAAATTAATATTATGAGCCCCTAGTGGCTCATGCCCTGCAGTTTTAATAGCAGTCATGAAATATGATCATTAATTCAGTGAATTGAGTCCAGCATTTAAAAAAAATCAAGTAGAATAAATTTGTGGTACTTTTATGTCTTGTCATTATATCAAAGCTTTTTTTCATGTAGATATATACTGGTTCATGATACAGTGGTAATTTCTTATTGTGAGTTGGGATCAACTAACTTTGAAAAACATTATTTTTAACTGAATATCTAGAAATAGAATTAAGGGTCAAAAATATCTGGCTACCCAGTAAAATCATCCCTCACTTTTCTTTGCCTGCATTGTTAGAAGAATTATACCTGAACACTGGAAAGGCCAGGATATGGAAGACTTCTTGAAAAGAAAGATTTCCATAGCTTGGGCTTGGTGACATCAAAATGTATCCGTAGCGGAGAGTCATGTCGTTGAATATTAAACCAAATCTAAAAAAGGCAAGACTAAGTTAGCATACATGGCAGCAGGTCTATATACACGTGTGTGTGCATGTGTGTACAAAGGAAGCAGAGAGACAGCAAGAGAACACGCATTTTTTGCATATGTCGATTTGTAAAACCAGGGTGCATTTGATAATCAGACGTCATAAAATTGTCATTGGCCATTTTTTTTCACATTTCTTATCTCTGAAGTTGAGGTGCGCCTTACACTGATTGTAGGTTGATGAAATAAGATAGTTCCTGATAAAAATTAAAACTCTTCAGGAGAAGATAGACAAGGCTACTCTTCTCAGGCTGGCTTTTCCTAACTCTGCCCTTCCTAGCCTCCTGGTTGATTAGGTGTGTATCTCTTTGCCTCCACAGCACTCAGTAATCTCTGAATAGCACCTGTCTTATTGAGGCAGGCATATTGGTTCTGGAACCAGGTCATTTGTATTTGAATTCTGACCCCAACATTTACTAACTTTGGGACCTTGGATGATTTATTTAACTTCTTTGTTCTTCTGTTTGCTCCTTGATAAAACTGGATAATAGTACCCACCTCATAAGATTGCTGAGGAGATGAAATTAGTTAATTTATATATACCTCTCAGAACAATACCTGTTACATAGCAGGTGCTCAATAATTGCTAATTTTTTATTAGTGTCTATTACTGTTAATAATTGCCTTCACCTGCCTCCTCACTAGATATTACACTGTTGTCTTAAGGACATTTGCCATGTGCTTTGTTCACTATCTTTAGCGTATAGCATAGCTCCTGGCATATAGTAGGTATATTGAATGACTGTGTGCATGAGTGGTAAATTTGTCCATTCAACATATCTATCAAGTATCTTATATGTGTAGGCTCAGTTTCAGTCACTCAGAATAAAGTAGTGAATGAAATGGAGTTTCTACCCTTTCGCAGTAGCTAGTGAGAAGATAGTACCAACAAATAAGTAAATATATGGGATTATCCGATGATGTTACATGATATACCAGATTGTATCTTTGACCTCAGTTCCTCAATCCATCCTATAGTCACACTCTTTGCCATATTACTTTGTCTGCATTTCCTCCCACTGAAAGAGTTGAGATGTATTTTCCTGCTCCTTGACTTTTGGCCAGTAGAATGGGACAGAAGTGCCCTTATGTAACTTCTGGGTCTAAGCTTAAGAGGCTTCGTGTGTTCCTGCTTGCCTTCTTGTGCTTCTGCCAGTGTCACTGCTGAGTCCCAGAATAAACATGAAGCAGAGCTGTTCCATCTGACCCACAGATTCATGAGAATAACTATTTGAAGTCATTTGGTTTGGGGATGGGTTTTTACTCTCTTTACTGTGGCAACAGCTGACTGTATAAGGGCTGTGGAGAAAACTACATGGGAAGAGATGAAATTTCAGGGTGAGCAGAGAAATTCTTTCTGGGAAGATGACCTGTGCTCAGAAATGAAGGAATTGAGGGACAATATTATGATAGCCAGTAAGGGGGAAAGTCATCTATGCAGAGGAAATAGCAAATGCAAAACCTGCTTGATGTGTTGAGAAACAGCAAGGAAGATGGTAGCTTTGAATTATTCACTTTGAATGATCGAGTGATCCGTGATTCATTCGATGGTAGCTTTGGAAGAGTGAGCAAGTTAGAGCAAGTAAGGGATGAGATCTGTGGAGGATGGAAGGTGGTGGGATGGGATGCCAGTCAAGTCAAAGGAAGCCTTGGATTATTTTAAAGATTTAGGTATTTGATTTTAGAGTGAGCTTTAGGAAACCATTGGAGTATTTTAAGCAGAAGGGGTGACAGAGTCTGCCTTCCATTTTAACTGCTGTTTTGAGACTAAACTGAAGAGGATAGAGGCAAGCTTCCATTAGGAAGTTATTTTGAATAATCCGGGTAAGAGCTACAGTAGTGTGGACCAAAATAGAAGCAGTGGAATTGGTGAGCTATGGTCAGACTCTGGATATACTATGAAGTCAATAGGATTTGCTAATGAATTGGA